>JAWUZG010000179.1:4040625-4714062 GCA_036785705.1 Acanthornis magna
CCAGCCGGACGCTCCCTGTTCCCCAGCCAGACATTGGCACGCTCCTGGCTCCTCGCTTTCCCTGCCGCTCATCCCAGGCAGACATTTTTGCGAAAGAACTTGTTTACAGACAAACCAGGCTGCCGTGTTTTCCTGCTGGTGCTTATCTGCTGGAGATAACTCAGGTTTCTGCTTGCCCATGGGCAACCAGCCAAGCGCTCACCACCGACACCTCCCTGCGCCTCGTGGCCACTTCACGTGGCCAAACCCTCGCCCTGCTCCGGGAAGCGCGGCCGAGCCCCGCCAACAGCGGCACGGGAATGTTCCGTCCTGGCTCCGGTGACACAACGCCGCTTGAGGAGGCAGAAGGTTGGGATCTCCCTCCCTTTGGAAAGAGCGAAACGCCCACAGGCTCCAGCGGGCACTGGAAGCCTGAGGACTGTGGGAATGGCTCAAGCGAATGGTTCGTGCTCTCCTGTGACTCCAGCTCACCACTTCCACGTCCTGCCTGTGCCAGCTCAGAGGAGCTGATGAAATCCGCAGGCTGTGGGCAGCCTCGCTGCAGCGCAGGAATGTTCTGGAGTCGGTTACTAACACGGTGCTTTGCATACTGTGTTTCAAACACTACATGCTTCTACACGCTCCTGTCAACAAGGGGGAAGGATTGTCAGCCCAAAATGAAGGCCTAATCGGAGCTGTGAGCGATCCAGCAGCTCCCAGGTGTGCTGCAAGGACCCCGCGGGGATATTCCTGCATTCAGCTCAGCCCTTCCCTCCTGACAACCACCCCAGCTCCTTCACTAATCATCTTCCCGTGGCTGAGCCCCATGTGCTCCTCAGCTCTGCCCAGAGTGGCTTCCACAGGATCCACAGCCAGGACAACTATCCTTGGGATGTTCATTCACAAGCCACACATTAGGTCCTGGCAGATGTAGGATACTAAACAGGGAGGAAAAACAAACCTAGCAGAGATTCTTCTGGGTGAAACCCCTTTCAAATTTATAGAATCCTGGAATGGTTTCGGCTGGAAATGACCAGCTCATCCAGTAAGTAAAGCTCATCCAGTCCCACCCCCAGCCATGGGCAGGGACACCTTCCACTATCCCAGGCTGCTCCAAGTCCTAATGTCCAGCCTGGCCTTGGACACTGCCAGGGATCCAGGGACAGCCACAGCTGCTCTGGGCACCTGTGTCAGGGCCTCCCCACCCTCACAGGGAAGAATTTCTTCGCCATATCCCACCTAACCCTGCCCTCTGTCAGATTAAAGCCATTAAATTCAAGGGAAAGCAATTTTTTTCCCCACAAAGAAGAACACATTCCATGAAGCTGGGGGTGTGCTGCTCTTACAGATGCTCTATGTGAACCAAAATTTGCTGAAATCATTACAGAAACATTCCACCACCTCCCAAAATAAGCAGCTTTGTGTATCTTTGCCTGGCTAAAGGATGAAAAAAGCCCTGCAGAGTGGAGCACAGTTTCCATTTCCTCGCACACTCCTACCAGGGCTGTGCTCACAGCAAATGCTCCGACCTTTCCTCAAAGAAATCTCTGTTTGCTGCTCCTTATAAATTTGCAGAATTTTGGCTCATTTCCATTTCACCCACTTTTGAATACGACGCTCCCCACCCCCACACAACTGTTCCTTTCTCAGGGATGACAGGCTATCCAAAAAAATCCCAGGAGCGCTTGAGCTCCTTGTTCCCTCCCTGGTCGGCATGGCTCTCCAGCAGACAAAGGAGCCCTGGGAATTTTGGACCAACCTGTTGCAGGAAGCACTTCACCTCAGAGCTCAGTGTTCCAGTTTCTCTTGATCCCTGATAACGACGTTTTCCCATCACTCCCCTCACCCATGATTTTCTATACAATCATTTGTGACACATTTAAAATATTTCATTATTTTCCTATCAAAACCTGACCGTCAAATCCCTTTGGAAAGGCTCAGTGACTACCAGCAGGATCACCCCACAACCTTGCTCTGTTTTTCCATCACTGCTGATGTGGTGACAAAGAAGGACATTTTTCAATTTGTTTTGTCCATGAGCCAAAAATTCCTTTTAATGGCCTGAATATGGTGCCTGTGCTGGCCTCTCCCCACTCCAGCTCAACCCTTGCTTACAACAGCCCCTGCCTACAACATGGAGTTGGCCTCCTTTTGCAGGAAAATAAGGCCAAACCAGCTTGAAAGCATGTTTGGAATCTGGAGATTAATTCCATGTAAACTAATGCATTCAAACCTCTTTGTAGGGCTGCAGCAAGGGCTGGCTGAGCCTGGCGAGAAGTAGGGCAGCGGGTAGGGCCAGTGGGGAGGGAGGAGGTGTGGAACCCTTTAGGAAAGCTCACAACCCGTAGTAGTAAAGCTGTATCCTGCTCTGGCGAAGCAGCCGCACCATGGACCGTCACGCCTGGGCTCACCCGGGGTGACAAAGAGGTGCTGGAGGTGGCAAGAGGGCAGGTCAGGGGTCAGAAGGGCTCCCACGGGAGCCTCTACCCGGGATCCAGAGCTTTTGTTCTGCAGAAAATGCCGGGAGCAACAAAGCCCGGCAGTGCACGGAGCTGCTCCGGGGTGAGCCCCCGTCCCTGCCCGTGCTCAGCCCTCCCCTCCCCGCTTCCCTCCACTGTGTCTCTCTCTCTCTCTCTCTGGGAGATAAATTATTCAGGATGAAACCATTTTAAACTCCATTGGGATGCTGAGCAAAGCTAAGATGGGTGGTGCTGCAGAGGAAGCTGCCAGGGCCACAGTCAGAATCCCGGGCTTCCTCACGCAGAGGTTCCAAGTGTAGCTACAGCCCATCCTGGGACCTTGTGCCAGGAAACACCCCAAAATCTCTGAGCACCAAGATCCCTGCATACCCATCGCACCCAGAGTCACCCCATCTGCAGAAGGCTGAGGCTCAGGAATCTCCCACGCCAAGCCCATCCGTGGGAGGCTCCCCAAAGCCACTCCATCAGCCACGTCTGAGCACTAAATGTCCTCCTTCCCTGATTTTCCTCCTGTGGCAGGGTAGAAAGCAGCAGGAATGAGGACAACTGGGCCAGGTGTGGTTTGCATGGTGACCCTCACATGTCAGGGCAGCCTGGTGAGCAACACAGCGACCTCACAGCCATCACATGTCCTGCACGGACACTCCCAACCATCACAGGTCCTTCATGCAGAGCCAGGGATGGAAGATGAAAACAAGGATGGCCCATTCCTGGGTGCCACATTCCTGCTGGGTGACCCAGCACAGCCAGGCTCCCCACACTGCTGCCAAGGCTGGCTGGGAGGAGATGGCTCCCAGGAGAGTGCTGAGGCCATGGAGGTGTCCCCAACACCCCTACACTGCCGGGAGCACTGGGCCACCCCGCCAAAGGAACCTGGCAGGAACACAGGAGCCATCTCACTGCCCTCCTGCCATGAGATGGATCCCCAGGGAGGTTCCCCAACCACCTGCTGGGCTTGACACCACCACGAGATTGTTTCTACAAGGAATAGAGAGTGTCAGAGAGACTATTTACAAAAGCGTGGAGTGACAGGACAAGGGGGAACGGCTTCGCACTGCCAGAGGGCAGGGGTTAGGTGGGATATGGGGAAGGAATTCTTCCCTGCGAGGGTGGTGAGGCCCTAAGACAAGGTGCCCAGAGAAACTGTGGCTGCCCCACACCTGGAAGTGGCCAAGGCCACACTGTATGGGGGCTTGGAGCAGCCTGGGGTAGTGGAAGGTGTCCCTGCCCATGGCAAGGGGTGGCACTGGATGAGCTTTCAGGTCCCTTCCAAACCCAGCCATGCCTTGATTCCATGGCTACACAAGCAGCAGCAGCACACGCACTCCTCACACACCAACACCAGTGCAGTGCTTGACTCAGGGCCCCAAGGTTCAGATGAATTCAGGTCAAGGAGGAGAACATAAACCAGAAGGCAGTTCAGAGAAGAGGGGTTTTGTGTTGTTTTGTTATTAAATGAGGAGACCAAACAATTAAATGGCCTGGAAAGGATTGTACATTAAAAGTCACTCCAGCACTAAAAATCCAGCTCTGACAGCTCTGGGTGAAGCCCTTTAGGAGTTACCATGGCAGTTGATGCAGCGATTCGCCCACTCGCTCCTCAATAATGCTGGATTATTTTTTTTAATGCGCTTCCACCACAAACAAGCAAATGTTGCTAAAGGAAAAAGTCCTTTCTCCCACCATAAACCCCCATCCTTTATCCCTGCCACAAGCGCTGCGCTCAGGAGGAGACAGCAGGTAACAGGGAGCCAAGCCAAACACGCCACGCTGAACTTCGCTCCCTCCCTCTCCAGGGAGAGAGGAAATTTAAGAAGCAGATTCAGGATTTCAGCATCCATTTCACTCTCCCTCCCCCTCCTGAACTCCCGGGCCCCAACCGGCGATTCAGATGCTCTGTCAGCTGAACACTGCGCTCGCTTCCTCTCCCCACCACCAGCTCAGCAACACGCTCCACGCAGACAAGGAAGCCAAGGATTTTTGGAATACATCTTCCCTCCTTTTAATTAAGCGCCCAGGTAGAGCGCTCACCCCGCAAAGCCGCAGCCAGCACATTTAAGGGAGGCAAGTCGGAGCAAGAAGGGACCCAAACAAAGGAAAGCAAATACGGGCTGCAAGGGAGGAGCAGGATATGGCGGCATTGACCTGCCCAGCCATTCTTTTCACAATCAAACCAAGGTTTAGAAACTCCTCTGGCCAAAGGGAAGGCTCAGAACGCCCAGAGCCACCTCCCTGGCACGGCCCTCATCCCGGGATCAGGCTGGGAATGAAAACCTCCCAAAGCCCAGCTCCAAGGCTGAAGAATGGCCTCCCCATCTGCTGGATAAACCCTGCTCCTTCCCCGGGGACCTCCCAGCTCCGGGGGCACCCCAGGACCAGGGGCTGCTGCAGGTCAGCCCCCACAGCTCCGAGTGGAGTGAGGCAGATGGGGAGAGGGAATAAGCAGCTTCCAGCACTAAGCCGGGGAAGGCAGGACTGAGCCTGTGTGCCCACATGCCGGGGGCACGGAATTCCCAGGACACGGGAGCGCAGCTGGAATGGGACCACACCGATGGCCAGTCTTCTCGCCTCAGCAACACATACTGCTGGCTCCACAGAAATAATATTCCTCATTCTTTAGCCAGTAGAAATTATTTGTTACAATAAATACTTACCCCGAAAGCCCGGAGGGCTTTACTAACAAAGCTGGGTTTGCTCGCAGGCTGCCAGGTTTAGGAACTGGTTTAATCAGCTGGGGAAGCTCAGGGAGCACGTTCTGGCTGCATGAGACATTCCCAGTGCGAAGAGCCACTGTCGGCTGGTTCCCACAGTCCCCCCAGCTCCAACTCGCATCAACCAAAAGTTTTTTACTAATAAGAGTGGTGAGGCCCTGGCACAGGGTGCCCAGAGAGGCTGCGGACTCTCCATCCCTGGAAGTGTCCAATGCCAGGGTGGACAGGGCTTGGAGCAACCTGGGACAGCAGAAGGAGTCCCTACCTATGGCATGTCCCTTCCAACCCAAACCATTCTGGGACCCAATGATTCTGTAACCCGAAAGAAGTCAAACTGGGACAGGTTTCGCCACAGTATGAGCTGGGAGAAAACACTCATCACTGTGACCCTCGAAAGGACCCATCCGCAGAGAGATCCGTGCATCTGACAAGGGACAGCCTCCGTGCCGGAGTGCATCTCCAGCCCGCGCCCTGGCAAGCAGCAAGCCACCAACTTTCAAGATGAATTAAGGGCACGGCGTCCATGGAGTTCCGCTGGTGGAAGGCAGCTTTGTTAAACTGAAATGAAAGCTAAACCCGGGCTCTGCTCAGCCCATTGTTCCCGGCCTCCTCTAATAGCTGTTGTCTCTCCTCCATCCCTCCCAGGCTCTGCACGCTCAGCTGTGACTCTTTGTGCCTCCCTTTCCCTGCCTTCTGCTTCTGTTTGTCCTTTTGATCTCCAGTTCTCAGCTTGTGTTTTCTGCTGCGTCCCCATCCCCCCTCGCCTGATTTCCACTTTTATTAGGGTGCGAGGCAGCGCGGCTCGGAGGAGGAACAATGCGCCGGAGCTGAAAAGGCTTTGAAGCTGAATTGGGTTGTTTACCCAGAGATTCCCCAATCTCCTCCTGAAATAAAATAGTATTTTACCTCCACCACAGTGCTTGCTGCTTGGTTTCAGTTGGAAGCAATTATAAGCAGCTCATGGCGTGGTAAATGTGCAAGAGCACACGAGTGTGATCACTTTAAAAATAAATAAAAATGAAAATCAGACAACTGTACCTCCCAAAGCCCACAGTTTCTAGGAGAAATTATTCTGGATTCCAGTTGTAAGGATTCTGCTGTTGCAAGGGTAGGTTAAAGCCTCAACCAGCTCCTAGAAGCCCCTATGAGCCAGCACAGCAGTTTGGGTGTAATACAACTGTGCCCTCCTTCAACACTGAGCAGGAACACCAACCAAACACTTTTCCATCCGAGTTCCTCCAACTCCAAAGCATCACTTCAAATAACACATGCTCCTTTGAGTTTAAATGCTCAAATTCTTCACAGAATCACTGAGGTTGGAAAAAACCTCTGCGGTCGAGTCCAGCCTGTGCCCGATCCCCACCTTGTCACCCACACCAAAGCACTGAGGGCCACGTCCAGTCGTTCCTCCACCTCCAGGGATGGGGACTCCACCACCTCCTTCAAAGCTGGAGCAAGTGCCAAAGTCCCACCAGGCAGCTCCTGTCCCTGCTGTGGGCAGAGCAGGGAGGACCCCGAGCTCCAAAGGCACCACTCACATCCCAAAAGGCCCTCACAAGCTGCAGCAGCTTCCAAAGCCAATCCCAGGGCTTGGGTAATGCTGTCTGTAAATTAAGAGGCAGGAGGGGAGATAAAAACCTAAATACCATGAGCTGTGGAGATAAGGTTCGTTGTTTGGTTTGTCACCACCCTGACTCACACTCTGCCATGGCAGGACAAGCGTGGTGAGGGGCCCTGGAGTGCCTAATGCCAAGGGCAGGGCTGAGAGCCTGGCACTGCCCAGGGTAAAGAGCCAACAAGAAGCAAAACACCCCAAAAACATTGTGGATTCCTGAGCTGGGTAAGTCACCAGCAGTCAATTCCATCCCCAGGATGGCCAACACTACCTGGGCAGGGAATAGGTTAAGCCAGGGGAAGGGGAGAGGCTGGGGCAGCCTGGAAGGTTTGCACCTCAAACCAGCCACAACTGTCAGACCTGAGCAGAAATAAATAGAATATTTCTGGAAGAAGAGTCCACAAGCATCCCAGAATGAACAGCCCAGCAGGAGCTGCTCCCCACTCCCAGCACAGACTGCCACAGGCCCAACCCTAAGCTGAAACAAATTAAACCTCAACAAAACTTCATGCAAAGGGTACAGTTATGTTTCCTCATTACAGACAGGTAAATTCTCAAGCTGACTGGCCAGACAAAGAAAGCAAAGAACAGCTGAGGCTGAATTATGCTGCTCTGACTACAAGCTATGAACTCTGTTGTTGGGAATTCAGGATTTGCAGGCTATGAAGCAGGTTTGGGAGCTGCTAATCAATGACTGAAATGAAAGATGATGCTTTCCATGATACAGGGAACAGAGATTAACTCTTTGCAGACCAGGTCTATTTCCTTACCATCGCTACATTCTAAAGAAATTAAGGCAATACTAAACAGACCATAATTTTAAGCAAAGAGCTTTTATTTTTATGGAATAAGATTTCATTTAAAGAAAACAAAAAAATCTACCTGAAAACTCCACAGCTGGACACAGCCTCCTCTAAAGAACATGGGAAATGAGGTGCCTAGAAGTTCCCAGGCAGCCCAGCCCCAGCTTGGTTACTTTGGCCTCATTTAGTTAAGGGGCAGAAAGAAAATCAAGAAAAATTCACCTTATTCAAGTGCTTAAAAAAAAAAAATCTCACAGCCTACAAGGAAATAGCTGTCGATATTAGATATTTGCCGAATTTTCACCAAAAAGAAGTCTAAAAAGCTGAAAAACCTGATGACACAGGGGTGGTTCTCACCCCAATTCACCCCCAGGAGTTCAGGGCTGAAGGCCCAGCGATGACCCAACATCACAATAATGACCTGTTTGGACTCTGCTCACACAACTGCAGTATTTGACCTAAATTCTTTTTAAAAAGGTGGAAAGTGGCCCTGTCCCTCCTCCAACACACACCGGCATGGTGACAGAGAAGCCTGGAACCCCCCGTACTGATCAGGTCTCAGACCCCCAGCCTCACCAGCACTCAGAAATGCCAGCTCCACCACACAGGACACAGAGCACTCAGGTTTGTGCCTTGAAAAGGACAAAAAGATGAAATTCAGAACCCTTGGGTGTCCAGGGCACATTCCTTACTCTTCCCCTACTCCTCCTTCAGCCCGGCTGTGTCTCTGACTACTCCCGAGTTACACATCCCCTGCACATTCTCATTTCTCCTCTGCTTTAAACAGGTTTTTATGATAAAAATACGATGATGGCACTAGAACAGGCAGATTGGAAACAGGCAAGTATTCCCAAATTCAAGCACACAAACACACACCATGCACGCATGTTAAAAACTGGGAATTTTCCAGCAGAGCAGTAACTCCATTAGGTATGTCACTAATTGCTTTGAATGGAAAAAAAAAAAATAGGAGCTTTTCAAGAGTTGTTTGAAAACAAAACTGCTGATAACCTGAAAAGATTTGTCCAGTTACTACAACAAAAAAACTTCTGGCTTGAGCAGCAGCAAGGGAAGCTCCCAGTGAGGTTCACTGCCAGGGTTCCAGGTCTGCTGGTGGCCTGGTGCTCAGGAGGTCTGGGGACAGCACAAGGAAGAGCTCAGCAGATCCTGAAGCTCCATTCGAGATGTTTCTCATGAGAAAGATTAGGAATTACGGGCTGCAAACAGAAGGAACATCTGCTGGGTAGCAGCAGCCATCCGGGCTCACCCGCGGCGCGAGAAGGGAAATCCTCCGCGGACCTTCCATGGTGAGCGGAGCAAGCCCCACTAACGAGGTACTGCTGGTCACAGGCTGACATCAAAGCAGAAAACACCCACAGCAGGTTTTTTGGGTAAATTATTCTTCCTGGCACGTGTGTGATGGTGGCTGAAACCCTGATCAGCAGGCAAGGAGTTAGTCAGGGTTTGGGGCAGGCTGGGAACAGGACTCAGCCCATGTGGCCACATTGAGCCCGAGTGTGGAACAGTTTTGCAACGCCCTTTGGAGCTCAAATAATTTAATTTTTTAGACAATGATGTAAAACATTCACTGTTCACTGTCAGTCATGCAGGTGAGCAGTTGCATGCACACCACTGAATTTTCAAGGCAATCTGCAAGGCTGCTTTGGTCTCTTTCTGTGTCTACAAAGAGAGCATTCCTGCCTGCACTTGGTATCTCCCTGTTTTCCAGAGCTTAAACGCTGAAAAAAGCAAGACTAAAAAAAGAAATCACGACACTGAACCAGCCGACTTCGTAAAACTGTTTCTAAACACCTACTCAGCCAAACCTGCGCAAGAGGGGAGCAAAACACGAGCTGCACACTCAGCCGGGCGTTCACCTTTTCCCTGAACGCCCAGAAGGCTCCCAACAACCCCTGGGGCTGCAGGAGACGATTTTAGTTTCCCTCATGGGTTGACGAAGGTGGGGCACGCCGCGATCCCAGGCCCAGGCCCGGTCTGTGGGAGCCGCCGGCGCAAGGGCCGTGCCGCACGGCCGTGAGGGCAGGCAGGGCGGCGCGGCCTCGGCCAGGTGTCCTCCGGCAGACCCTGTCTGCAGGCAGGGAGGCAGGGAGGGGGCTGGAGCCGCTCGATCCCCGCTCGCTGGGGAAGCCAGATGCGAGGCCTGGCACTGACGCCAGCAGCAGAGCTATTTTTACCAACCAATGGAGCCGGAGATGGAAGGGAGCGCTGCTCCTCTCCCAGCTTGCCGAGCTCAGCCGGGCTGGAGGGATCCGGGCGGCTCTCGGGCCCAGCACGGAATTCAGGCACCGTTCACGCAGAACAAGGCTTTTCTGCCCGCACCATCTTCAAGAGTGAGTTTCCCATCGGAATCCACAGAAAAATACATTAAACCACTTAGCGCAGAAAAGCCTGAATCTTCCAATCTGAGTGATCATTCCTCCCTGCCACAGTGACACCCACCTGCACCCTAAGCCCTTCCCAAGGTCAGCTCCCTCCTCCTTGGATGAGTCAACATCACACACCAAATCCCACACAATAAAAACAGAAAGACAATAAAAGTTTAACTCAGGTATATTCAAATTATTCCATGCATGTCACTGGTTTTGACCAGACTTTCAGAAAGGCTTCTCTCATTTCTGGAAGCTGAATGCCAGGAATACCTGCTGGAATTATCAGAGCAACACCAGCCTTCCTAGTGCTCTCTCCATTTTCTCAGGCTTCCTTCCTGGCTTCCTTCCAGTATTCCCATCTCTTACAGAAGATCCTGTTTTCCTTCATCGTCTGGGTTGTCTCCTCCTCTTCCTTCTCATTGCCACCCACTCGTTTTTTCATCTTTCCCAATATTGTATTTGCTACATCCTCCCTCCCCGTGCCGCCCTGCAAACCACCCTCCGGAGCCCGGTGTGAGATGTGCTGCACATCCTCGTGTCCGGGATAACACCCGGGTCAGGAGCTGTTTTCCCTCACCCACACCCTGACAAAGCACGTGGCTTCTCCCTGGAGCATCTCCATGACTGAGAAACTCCCCAGCCCAGCCCCGCAGCCACCCCACAGATCCACTGCTGCCCAGACCCAGGAAATGGAGTTTGCTGAGAGAAGCAACGCAAGCTTCCCTTTCCTCCTTCCCTTCCTCTAGCCTGGATCGAGAAAACCACACACAACAAAGAGGTCCCGACAGTCTCCTCCACACCATTCCCGCTGCAAACCTCCATGATCATCAAGTCAAACATTTGACCAAGTCCCACCGTGCCCACTAAGCCATTTCCCTAAGTGCCACATCCACTCCCTGTTTTCAGAACTCTTCCAGGGATGAGAGTGTGTTACGGGTACAAGAGCAAACACAAACAACAAAAAGTAAGAGTCTGGTAACTCTCTGAGCCCTCACAGGTCCAGGCTTCCAAGGCCAGGGTCACCAGTGGGATGGAGCAGGACCAGGGTGTTGGCTCACCACAGAACCATGGAATGATGTGGGTTGGATGGGACCTCAAAGTTCCAACCCTCCAACCCCTGCCATAGGCAAGGACACCTTCCACCACACCAGGCTGCTCTAAGGCTCCAAGCCTCATCCAACCTAGCCTTGAACAATTCCATCTGAAAATTCTCTGCGGAAACTCCTTCCCTACACCCTTGCAGCCGCCCCTCGTCTCCCCACAATGCCTCCCTTTGCTCCCTGCTGGCAGCTCTCCCTCCCTTCTGGGAGCAGCAGCTGGGAACCTGGTGTGCCCTCACTCACCTCCTGCCACCAGCACGGCCAGGCCATGGGATGGGAATGGAGCATCCCATGGGACGGGAACGGAGCATCCTGGCACGAGACTCCCGCACCGCCTTCCAGGGGTTGCCAGCAGGCAATGCGACCGGCGGCTGTGCTGATGCTGCACTTGCCACTAATGAAATATTATAATACAGCCCTTAAAGTGACACCGTGCTGAGCACAGTAGGATTCACTCCCATGGCCGCGATTCACTCCCAGGGCCAGCAAAGAGCATGGAAATGTACCTCTCTCCCTTCTTTCATAATGGAGAAGCCAACTGAACTCCGCTCCTGCCTTTACCCAGGACAAGTTAGAAACGTCAAGATCTCCAAAGCCATGAAAAGTGTTAAATTTTACTGAAGTCTTGACTATTGGGAAACAACTTATGAGAATCCTTGTGCTTTCCGAAGGTACAGATAACTCAGAAGAAGCCAGACTTTAACTTTTCTATTACCTCCACTGAACTTTAATCCCACATTTATTTGAAATTCTGGGTTGCCTTTCTGTTTATCAGAGTTAAGAAAATTAGTGTCATACTGTTGTGTCTTCTTTAAGATAAACACTCAACATGGAAAAAACATTGGATTCTCCTACAGTAACACCTAAAAACCAACATAAAGACCAGCCCCACACAAGGTTTCGTGATATCCCCAGCAGAAGAGGAGAACCCTACACAGAAAGTTTCACCAGAAAAGAAATACGGAAAAAGAACCAAGCTATTCCTGCAAAAGTGACCAGGAAGTTCCTCAGCTCTAACAGGGATCTTGACGCACCATCTGTATGGGATCAGCTCCAGGCCATCCAAATCTGCAGCCGATCCCAGGGCGGCAGCTCACCAGCAGAGCCTTCAGAGCCCTCAAAAAGCTCTTTTCTTCCCCTGTGTTCTCTTCACACCCATTTGCCCCCTTTTATATTTAACCCAGATAAGGGAAATGTGAGTGACAAGCGGGCGCTGCCACCGCTGGAGCAGGATCGCACTCCCGCCTGTGTGAAACGCCGCTCTGGAAGCAATTTGTCTTCCCGTCTCATTTCACATGGGAAGCCCATCCGCCAGCAGGGCCGTGCCCCCCACCCGGCCCCTCCCTCCGAGAGCCCGGCACACAAGGGGACATTGTCCCCCCTGAATGACAAACAGTTTTGTGACGCCGAGGCTGGAAAGCGCATCAGACAGGTGCAGGGAAGCTTGGAAAATCGGTGCGTACGCGGCGCCGGCGATTTGGGGACAAGTTAATTCCTAGGGAGAATACACACAGAATGCCAATAATAGGCTGGGAGGAAGCGAGTGGGCTGGGGGCGGCGGGGGGTGCTCCGTGCTCCGCTCCTCTTTCCCAGTTCTCCCACCACACACACGGGCTCCGGCAGGACGGATCGCTTCTCCCGGCAAACCTGCATTTATGGAGCTGCAACCACGGCTCAGCTGAGGAACAGGGACACACAGGCATGGCTTTCAAACTCTAAGCTCATCTCAAAGAAGCAACTTCACTGACAGGATAAAGTATGGAAAGCAATCCTAGGGAAGGTGAGGAAAAAAATCCCTTAACCGAAGGCAGAGCAGCCTCGCACTGCTGGCGTGTTCACAACACAACACTGGCTCTTCTTGGTGATGCGCAGTGACAGGCAGAGGAGCAATGGCCATAAAATAAACCACAAGAAGTTCCACCTCAACACGAGGAAGAGCCTCTTCCCATGGAGGGTGGCAGAGCCCTGGAACAGCTGCCCAGGGAGGGCGTGGGGTCTCCCCCTCTGGAGACATTCCAAAGCCACCTGGACGTGTTCCTGTGTCCCCTGCTCCAGGTGCCCCTGCTGGATTATCTCCAGAGGCCCCTTCCAACCCTAAATATTTGGTGATTCCTGTCATGGCATCTCCAGGAGCTCCAACTCCATTTGATCCATTTTCCCTATATAAGGGACTTTTAAGCACAGAAGACAAAGCCCAGGTAGGTGCCAGAACATGTCCTTGCAGGAACCAAACCCAGTCAGTTCCAGACAGGTGACCCCATCAAGACACACAAAAAACCAGGAGGAGCTGGCATCACACCACCAACTTATTCAATTATCTTAAGGTTTTGAGTTGTGTTTTTAAATAGGCACCAAGTGGTTCATTCAACAGAAAGCACAGAGACAAGACCTTGAAAACCACAGCTGGTGTGTAATAAGTGCACCACCTTCAAAGACTACTTTTAATCAACTTTTAAGTCCTCATCGCACCGAAGGTTTCACCCAAAAGCGCCACCACATCCAGTAACTCCACCCTCTTCAGCGACCTGCCACACTTGCACATCAGAGCACAGAACTAATTCAGCTGAAAACAAATACAGCCAGACAAAAAAAATTTGTCCTTTTTAAAAATAAAAATAAAATTTGGTGTCTCTAATCCAGTTCTGACAGGCCCAGAAGCGGCTGTGCCGGCATGACGGATGGGAAGCATTTAAGACTGGACTGCAGCAGAAGGAGCTGACATGAAATATCATTTTTAATGAGTTTACAGCAAACCAAGACTAGTAACAGAAATTACAACATGCAGAAAAGCTCTTAATTCCCTCCACCCCAATAAATGTATTTCTGTATTCAACATTTAAGCAGGAAGCAGATCAAAAACCAGACTCAAATGAGGTGTTTTTCACGAAAGCCATATGGGAACACTGCTGCTGGATCCCTGCAGCCACCCCCACCGGCCTCGCTGCTGCCCAGGACCCCAGAGTTGTTGGAGCAGCTGCACTGACTCAGGCAGCAGAGCCACGCCGGGCTCCAGCCGTGCTGCCAGGAGGAGGGAGATCCGCCCAACTGGGAAGGACTGGGAAGGACCGGGAAGGACCGTGATCCACCCAGGCTGTTAGTCAGCCCTCGGCACGGCACGCAACGCTCCGGTGGGTACAACTGACATTCAAATCACCGTAAAGCTGCTCTGCCTTGACAAAAAATAATTTATAAATGCATCACTACTGCCAGATGGGAAAAATTCCCTTGGTCTGGTTTCCTGGAGGATCAGGAAGGGAGGCTGTGACCACTTTGCCCCACGTGTGTCTGGGTCACGCCCGCTCAGCTTCGAGCATTACTTCTCCACAGGGAATGCACCTCTTTGGCTCTCCCAGACAAGGTGCCCCAAAACCATGGAGTGAAAGGACATCACATGTGCATGAGGAAAAGCCCCTGGGAGGACCCCGGGACGGGGAGCGCTTCGTGCCGTGCCGGTGCAGCGATGTGCTCCAGCACGGCGCAGAGCTGGCAGCCAGCCCTGCTCATGTGCCTTTCCTGGAGCCTCTTCCAGCTCCTCCTCAGGGGAGCCTGCCGGGACAGAGCCTCCCAGCCAGGAGAGCTCCGGCAGCCACCTCTTCACCAGCACTGCCTGGAGAGCAGCCCCGAGCCCAGGCTTCAGTGCCCATCCCACACACCTGGAGGGCTCCGGGGGATAAAGGTGTGCCCGACACCGCCAGGGCTCCCATGTCACCTGCAACTGAGGACCTGACCCAAATCCCACCCACGTGATGCCGTCTGAAGGATCCCACCATGTCAGACACACCTGTCCCACTGTGCCTTGGCTCACTGAAGCTAGAGGTGTCCCACTATGCTCCCCAAGGAACTTTTCCACAACACAGGATAATATTCCCCAAGCAGCTTTTCTAAAATCCATATTTGTATTCCCCGAGCAGTTTTTTGATGACACCTCTGCAACGTCTGGTGACCAGTTTGGATTTCTACACGATTTTCACAGCTATAATGATCTATCCTTTATAGATAACTCCACAGAAAGTTGCCCTTCCGTGTTGTTTCCTTTGGAGCTGTTGGTTCCTTGTCCCTCCCAGCACTCACAGCCTGAGGAGCCAAGTGGTTTGGGGATGTTTCTGTAATAGAATCATGGAATGGTTTGGGTCAGAAGGGACCTTTAAAAGCTTATCCACTCCCACTCTTCCCATGGGCAGGGACACCTTCCACCACCCCAGGTTGCTCCAAGCCCCATCCAACCTGGCCTTGGACACTTCCAGGGATCCAGGGGCAGCCACAGCTGCTCTGGGCACCTGTGCCAGGGCCTCAGCACCCTCACAGGGAAGAATCCCTTCCCAATATTCCTAAGTCTGCCCCCATTACTAAACACCAAAGCAGTTTTTGGCCACGGCAGAGCGAAGATGATGCCCACGAAGCTGAGCTGCCGTGACAAGTGACCCACACTCAGGGTTAGAAGATGCACCGCAACTAGGTGAGGAAACAGAACAGGTCTTAAAAATAAACAGAAGTCAAAGCTCATTTTCACAAATTTTCCCCATCCCTCCTCTCAGGAGCTGGAATTTACCCCCCACAGCTCCCTGGGCTTCATGAAGGGCAGACCTGGAAGCCACCACCCGAGAAGACACAGAAGCTGCCTCTCAGAATTAAAGCACTTGCTATTAAACCACAAGCACACAACACTCTCTATCCATAACAAAATGTACAGTGGCTTTTTCCTGGCACTACTCCCAAAGACCAGACAGGTCAGGAAGAGCCATCAGCAGAATTCACTCTTTTTCTAAAATAAAACAGTGGGTTGTAAGCTCTGCCCAACTCTGCTGCCACCCTCCTCCCTGGGTGTGTGCAGAGTATCTTTGGGCTAAAACACCGCTTTCATGTGTAAAATTTAACCACATTTACACCTTAAATACCATCCTTAGAAGCATCCAGACCAACCAGCTCCTTAGCACTCCCTCCCAGGGAGGTGGGACACCGGAACTGGTCAGGCTGGTTGCTATATAAAGTCTCAAGCACACTGGCTTCTAGTTTTCATTAAAGATTAAGTCAGGTTCTGCCGAGGCTAAGGAAAAATACTGGAAGTCACCAGTCCTAATGATTCCTCAGGCTGTCAGTAGGAACTGGGTATTTTTCCTAGCATGGGACTAATGGACACAGCAATTCCCAGTCTGACATCTGCCATGGGACACAAGAACAGCAGCATTTTGCACAGGGAGCACACCTCCCGCTGCTCTCCCAAAGATGCTCCAACAGCCCCTGCGGGATGTACAGGCAGGAGCTTCGCAAAGTGCCAAAGCCACTTCCAAAGGCAGCTCCCCATCCTGCCTGCAATTTTTGGAGGATTCCACAAGGAGGGTGGATGCAGCGTCAGGCTGGGGAGTTACCCAGTCTGGGATCAAGCATCAATAAATGCCAGGTTTGGAAGGAGCAGGGAAAGGATGGAGCTCATGGAATCACGGAATACTTTGGGTGGCAAGGGACGTTAGAGTTCATCCAGTGCCACCCCCTGCCATGGACAGGGACACCTTCCACTAGACCAGGTTGCTCCAAGCCCTGCCCACCCTGGCCTTGGAGCTCAGCTCAAGGCACTCCAGCCTCTGGACGGAGGGGACAACTCCCAACATCCACCTTCCAGAGCTCCTTTCCACCCCTCGACTGCATCCTCTCCCACAGGACTTTGTTCTGAGATGGAACAACTTCCTTGTTTTTCAGCTCCCAGGAGGTTTCCCGGTGACACGCAGCTCCTGGTGAGACTCAGACTGAAGATTATTTTGTGCAGAACCAGCTGACATTTGGAAAAGTTTAAATATCAAAATTTCCTCCTCTGTAAAAACTGAAAATAATACATACAGAACACATGACATATCGCTGGCATTTCACAGCTTGACTCAATCTCCAGTTCGCAGGCACACTCTTCAAACCCTCTTTAATTTAAAAAGATGCATCTAGACTCAAAAAATATGGGAAGTGCCCATTGCTTTTACATTGGAGTTGTATTAATACCTTCTGTGCTGAGATCTGAAGTCTGTCCTCCTTGGCAAACAATGTTGAGCTTAAATGCGCTTTTAAAATCATTTTACATCAATTAAAATATGTTAAATATATCATTTGTAGACATCACTAATGCTACTTTTCCTGCCTGTACAAAAATACAGCGGTGTGTAATTCATAAACTCATCTCGGCATCAAATATTGAGGTTCTCTGATCAGGAGTTGAAGATCCTAAAGCAACACAGCCTCTGTGTTGTCCAGTTATTCACAGATTTTACATCTCACAAGCATTTATTTTTTAAATTGTGATTTAGTATATATTCCATAGTAACTACTGAAAAAAAACACCACAGGAGTTGATTATGCAAGTGAAGTCAAACATTTGCTTTTGAAAGGAACATCCTTAATTACAATCACTGGTTTATGTAGTCCAAATTTTACTATATTTCATTTATTATTTGTTGCTGTATCACTTTCTTAATACGCATCTGCTAAGGAAGAAACATTCTGCTTCTAATGCTTCTAATTACCAATACTTTTTAAAAATATTATTTTTAAAGTTAAATACTTAATTTATTTGAAAAAAAATTATTCTAGAGGTGCCTCAAGTAAAAAATTGTTTAACATGTGTTTTACAGCCTTTCCAAACTCTTTTTATGGTCCTGGAGCCTGGCCACATTTGTGGAAAAAATGCAATGTTTCGGCTTCAATTTGTCTGCAACTTCAGTGGGATGTTGCAAAACTCTTTCGGAGAGAACACAGCAAGAGCTTCAGTCAGTTTTTCAATAAATATTTGAAAAAAATCACTTTTTTAACAGCCACAGAACTCAGCTTCTCTCATGCCAATCTCCTGCCTGCAATCACTTCCCACTGACAAGGTTTCTTTGCACACCTTTCCCTGCTGCCAGTTTGGGGTTTAGGTGATGATCCACGGCACAGAACCTCCTCCCCCAGAGGAGCATCCCGAAGGGATGAAGGACGGGGATGAGCAGACAGTGGCACCCAAGGCCATGCCCCAGTTTTAGACCCTGACTTCTTGCCTGCATAAACCACTCCTCTTGTTTCTTTAACACAGCCCATCTGATCCAGGCGGATCCCACCACCACCCGTGAGGAAAAGTGCATCGTTTCCATGACAAGAACAGCTCTGAGCTGCCCAAGTGTGCACCCTTCGGACTCCAACTGCAGCTCCCTGCTCTTCACAGGAAGCTCCCCTTGGGCTGGACACTCTCCCACCTCTAAAAAGGACACTGAGATTTGGAGTAAGGATTTGGAGAGGGCTGTTTTTGAGAGGCAGGGTTGGAAAGGGGACAGGGACCACAGAAGGAACGTCGGGAATGAGAAAGGGACACGTTTAACGTGAGATTCGCAGATGTGCGGGGCTCGAGGACAAGCTGGGCAGAGGCTGCTCAGGACCGATGATGTGCAGCACTTCCCCGAGCGCTGCTCCGGTATTTTTAGCCTGGCTTCCTGAGGAAATGAGGCCCACAGCTGCAGAGAGCCCCTCGCTCCCCGGCACAGCCCGCAGGAAGAGAGGGGCTCGGGCAGCCGAGCGGGAGACACTGGTCCCTGCGGGAAGGTGAGCGCCCGGTCACCGCCCGGCCTCCCCAGCCCGGGCTGAGCGCGTCCTGCCAAAGCCAGGAAGGGTCTGGGAGCAGGGAAGGAGCAGCACTGCAAGGGGGACTCCATTTTACACAACAAGCCTTGTGCTTGTGCGGGAACCGAGGCACCCAAATCCCGGTGGGATGGGCTGGCAGAAGGCTGGGCAGGGCTTGGAGAGACTTGGTCTAGGGGAAGGTGTCTCTGCCCACAGCAGGGGTGGAACTGGAGCATCTTTAAAGTCTCTTCCAACCAAAACCATCCCACGATTCTACAAATTGCTCAACCAGACACATTCCCTATGCTGAGACCACTTCTCCAGCTTCTCACTCTCCCCCCACGAAGAAGCTTTGTGTCTCCCCACCCTGGGGACACCAGTACAGGCTGGGGGTGAAGAGACACCCACCCTGAGGCCACATTTGCTCAGGTGTGGTGTCACCAGACCTGCAGCACTGGGCGGCCATGGGCTCTTCTGCCCCACCACCACCACCATCCCTGGGGCCACCGCAGCTGCAGACGGTCACAAGTGATTTATTGTCACTTTAAAGCTCACTGCAATCCCAAGTCAGCAGGCCAGGCCTAAAATGTGCTATGTCAGTGGTTTCTGTATAATAACGGCACATCACTTCCTTGGGGAACTGTAAAAACTGACTCGCTCTCTGCACCGAACCCTAAAAGCAAGAAATCACCACACACAGCAAGATCTTGGATAACTTGTCACTATGGAAGAGTAAATTGGAAAAAAATTCAAGGAAAAAACAGACAAAGAAATGGATCAGGAGAGTCTCTGAGCCAGAGACCCAAAGGGTCACCTTTGCCAGAGCTCAGACATGGTATTTGAGACAAAAAAGCATTTTGTAATGTGGTTATGCTCCAAAGCAGTGAAATGCTATTTAAAAACAAACACAGAATAGGAAGAAAATGTAAGGTGAGACTGAAGGTTTTGGAAATGCAGAGTGTTCTTCAATTAAAATAATAAGCTTTTAAATGCCAAAATCAGATGCAAAATTAAGTGGACAAAGTCATGAAGAACAAGCCAACCACCTACCATAGAAAACCCTGGAAAACAGTTAGGAACAATACTGTACTACTTTAAAAAACTTCCAGAGCCTTCTGTGGGAAGGAGGAATCGCTGTTATCAGCCCAAGGAAGAGATGAGAAACTCGTCCTCAGCTTGGGAGGGGAAGGGGGACGGTATCTGGATATGAGCTCAGCACACTCCTGGTCAGGAGCTGATAGAGAACTGGCCTTGGCAAAGGGAAATTCCGTTACCCGCACCAGGGAAGGGCTGGGGAGCCTGCCTGGGTATCTGTGCTTAAATAAAACCACTCGTTACCCGACAGAAAATCACTCAGCGGAGGGACACCACTGTCACTATCGCCCCACCAGCACCAAACCGACAGGCAGAGTCCCCGCACCCCAAAACAGGGCCGGGCTGGGCTCTCAGCAGCCCCCAAAAATACTTGGAAAGCGAATCCAAAATATAAGGCAGGGCACACATCCTGTTTTTCTGAAGCTATACAGTTTCTCAAGTGTTATAAAAATGATTTGCCACTGAGCGAGCCAAATGTATTGGAAAGATAGAAGCGGCGCCTGGGGTGGAAAGAAGGTGTTTTTAGCACACTCGGGCCAATTAAGATCTCGAAGGTTTCCAAGCACTCCCCTCCTCTTAACCCAACAGAAGGAAACTGAGTTTAGCAACTTATTTAGGGTTTCATTTGCTAATTTGCAAAAACAAGGAGAAATCTTCCCCTGCTCTCCAGCATCTTGTTGGGGAAGCTCCTGCCAACACGCGAGCGTCGCTGCCAACAGCTCAACCCGGCGTGACCCAAAGTTCTCCCGGCGGTGCCGGCGCGCGGCTGCGGGAACGCGGGGAGGGAACGGGGCCCTGCTGCTGCAGAGACAGCCCAGGGGGTGAGCAGAGCCCTGACATCACAGCGAACCCAATAAAAAACACCACGCTCTGAGCCAAGTTTAAACCAATAAGCCAAGTCTAAACCAGGCGAGGCTCAGGTAACGGAACAGTGACCCCGCGGTTCACGCTCGAAAGAAGAGAGCTGCTCATGTGCTGCACAGCTCCAGCCAATGAAGCCTTTGAGAAAGCTAAGTTTTCCTCTTTCCCCTCCACACACAACTCAAAATGCTACTTTGAGATGACTGTTCTCAGTTTTACACTGATGAGAGCTAGGTCAGAGCCAGCCTTGGAAAGTTTTACTCAGCAGCAGCTTTAGAAACCATAAATTATCTTTAGACTAAGTTTACACACTCCCCCCACAGTGTGACTGCCAGCTCCCGTTCTCAAGGCTCCTCTTCAGACACCACAAAAACTCTCTAAAGCCCAGCACGACCTTCACCCAGGCATGGCAGGGCTGAGAGATAATTCCAAAATCACCCTTGCTAAGACAAGCACCAGACTGGGGCTGAATTGAAGACTAAGCTTTAGCACTTTCAACCCCAGGCATGGCCAAAACTATGAAAGCTGGGAGGGGAGCAGAAACACCTTGAGCTGCATCACTAGGAGCTTCACTTCCACTGGGATGAAAAAAATCAAGCACAAACCAAGCAAAGCTGGCTATTTGTGGGCTAAACCTGGAAAGTTTAAAACTAAGATGACCTCTTTTGAAAAACTTCATTTTGAACTATTTTTGAACAAACCTAAAGGCAGAAAAGGTAATCAAAAGTGTTTTATTAGCTGTGGGGTTTCTTCCCTCTCCTCAGGTCTATAGCAGAGACTTGACAGAAATTTCAGCTCCTAAGAATTTTAGTTACAAAACTTGGGAAGAAAAAGAGCAGACCCATTCCCCTGGAATGACCGAGTCCACGTGGGGATGTGTTTGTGGAACACTGAGCACTAATCCAGGCCTGCAGCTTTGCACCCTCACCACCACAGAACGGACTGGAGTGCTGGTCAAAAGGATAGCAACAGGAGAAACACAGCCATTTAAAAGGACAAAGGCGGAGAATAAAGGAATTATCCCGAAATTTTCATGGACTTAAACCAAGCAAACTGAGACGCTGCTTTGGACAACCCTCCCCAGCACTCACTGACAGCAATTCTTTGTGCCATGGAGGCAAATCCACCAAACCCAACCTCCGAACTTTCTGGGACAGGCAGTCCCGGCTCCGATGGATCGGGTCTAACACTGAGGTGTCCACACGGGCTGGCTGCGGCAGTGGGGATGAGCCTGTCTGCACGGGGAGCACGGATGTCCCCTCCCGATGCCATCGGTGTGCCCGAGGTGAGCCGAGGATGGATCGCGAGCCACAGGTGCCTCTGCAGAGCAGCGATGCCCACGGCAGCTGCCTCTGCCTCCAAGAGCACAGAACAGAGACAGGGGCACGGCTGGCTCCAGCGAGCTTTAGGCCATCTCTCAAGCACGGCAGCGTTTGGGGACAATTCCAGCAGCAAGGCAGATGTTTGACTCGGGAGCTGTCACTCATGGGCTGAAGTGAGAACATCTGCCACTCTCCAACTGAGCTACTCGTGGCAAGAAAATTCTGCACAGAAACCAAAAATCTCAAATAATTTCTCCAGGGCCATGGGGGAAAACACTGACACAGTCCAGGGCGTGGAGGTTTTGGGGATGGCTGGAGAGAAGAGGTGACTGCTCCAGGAACACCTACAGGTACTGCCACTGCCCCGATGTTCAACCCTGAGTCGACAGGACAGCCTGCAGTGTATTTATTTAAGCTGAACACAAACCCTCAAACGATGTCGGGATCAGAAATTAATGTAAGGTAAGGGAAAATCTTCCAGACAGGGATTAGCTGAAAAACCCCTGCTGGGAACTGGAGTGAGTGCCAAATTGTGACAGGAAAGATTAATACTTCCAGAGGCATTACCACTACAAAACATCTGAGGGAAGAATGTTTTTCTAGAATGTTTCCTCCTTCAGAGCAAGGGTCGTTACCTGCCACTGCCTGGAAAAACTCCTGCCCAGGTATTTTTAATGCACATTCCAGCACAGGGCAATGGACTTCTCCTGTGCCATATATCACTGCTAGGCAAAAATTCAGATATCCTAGAGATAATTTCCAGAATGTTCCAGAAGTTTCTCTAACTGGTCTCTGTACACTGATGATACCTTCATTGCTCAACTTCCAAGCTCCAACAAATCCCCTTCAGGCAGGAGTTCCAGCAAACACCAAGTAGGATCTGTAAACTTTATTATCAAAGCAAAATGTCTGAAAAAACCCCTCTCAGAACATTCTTTCTGCCCACTGTCAGAAAATTCAAGGCCTCGGCCACATCCCATGTTCTCATTTTCTTGCACACTCTTTCATATCTGGTTTTGGCACTGCCCCTACAAGGGCTTTGACTGGGGATCTGTCCACACATTCCAGCAATAAATGACACTAACTGGAGTCATTCTTTAAAATATCTGTCAAATATAATTCTTTCAGTGTTTCGATTCTCACTGACTTGCCCCCACAGAGCTGGGATGAGGTCATAAATTACACGTTCTGCCACTCAATTTTCCCTGATTGTTTGGTAGAACCTCTCCACTAATACCCAGTGATCACCAGCCACCTCGTGGCTTGAGTGGTTTCCAGTCATGAAAGATTTATCCAGTGTGACTTCCAGTCAATCATGGAGACACTGAAATGACTATCAGGCTCTCCCCTCGAGACCACAAACAAGCAGACAGACTCCAGAGAGGAGGGAAGGCAGATCAAAGTCCTGACTCCAGACACCCAAAACTCACAGAGAAGCTCCAACAGCTGCATAGGAAAAACATCTCTGAGGAATGGACACCTTCCACTGTCCCAGGCTGCTCCAAGCCCAGTCCAGCCTGGTTTGGACACTTCCAGAGATCCAGGGGCAGCCACAGCTGCTCTGGGCAACCTGTGCCTTCTCACCCTCACAGTCAACGAATTTCTTCCCAATATCCCATCTAAATCAATCCTCCTCCAGCACAAAACCATTGCCCCTTGTCCTGTCAGTGTTTGCACTCTGTCCCTTGTTCACGTGTATTACCCAGATTAGAATTCCCCAAAACACAGCAGCTACGACTCCAGGAGATGACTGGGATGGAATGGATGGCTGACAGTGAACACCACCTGTAATCAGAGCACACAGGAGGCGACACCAGGGAGGTGACAGAGCAGGTGACACCAGTGCCAACTGGACACGCCAGGGCAGTGCCACCACACTTCCACAACTCCACTGCCCAGAGCTGTTTAACTGCAGGGTAACACAGCAGCTTCCCTGAGCCCACGAGAGAGGACCACAGGAGCGCTACGGGGAATTAATTGCTCCAGAATGAAAACTAGAAGACTAAGCACAATTTATTTTGCCACATTCTTAAAGTGAAATAAGAAAACATTTAAACACTACAGCTTATTTAGATAATACACACTGGAAGACATCTTTTACCGCTGGCAGCTTGAAAGAAAAGAACATAATTACAATTCCAAGCATGAAATGAGTTCTCTTCCACACATGCCTGAACCAAGCCTGACTGTTTCACCAGCTGTAGTGAATCAAAGCCGGCAGAATTCAACAGAAAGGCCCAAGAAGCAGCAGCTCTCAATGCCTTTAACCTGTAATTGAATGGCACCTGGATCCGGCAGGGCTGCCGAGGGTTTAGCAGTTGCAGATGTGCAGCTGATGTGGTGCCGGAGCATTTGATCTCCCTGGAATGTGGGACCCCGAACAATGCATCTGTGTGCTGGCCCACCACACGGCCGGGTGTGGGCCCAGGGGACACATAAAAGCCAACATTATACTGCAAGGGAAAAGAAAAAAGCCCCAGCGTGAGCTTGACTGTTGTTTAACTAAGAGAAAAACAATAGCAGCTTTGGTGGGAGTGTGTGCCAGAATGACCAGTGGCCACTTCCAGAGACATTCTTTTTTCAAGTGTTTCCACACTCCCTTGTTCATCGGCACCCAAAATCACAAAGGTACTGAGGGGGCTGCTAAAACCAAACCCTCATCAGCATGTGCACCTCCTGCTCCTCACAAACTGTTCACACAGTTCTGGGCATTATGTCCACAGTGAATCAAGTCTGGAGCCTGCCCCTGTGGGAAGCACCAGTGTGACGCAGTGGCCACTTGTCACAAACCCCATCACTTCCACATCCTCCCTCACAGGCTGCAAATCCTCACTCTGCACCAGGAAAACCATGCCAGCTGTGCCCCCTCTCCTGCAAAGCCAAGCTGAAGTTCACACACAGCTCTGGCTCCACAGCTTCTCGGGAGCAGCCACAATCTCTGGCTCGGCCGCTGGCACCACAAACACAGTGACACAGGCGTCCCTCCAGCCAGAGCAGTGACACCAAAGAGAGCTCAACAACGGCATCACAACAAACATTAACATTGTTAGAGAACTCCAAGCTTGAGCCTGCGTTTGCAGAGCTTTCCACAAGAATGAGATTCTTCTGAGAGGAGGAGCTGGAGAGCTGCTGCCAGGGTTTCTGCTGGGGAATGAGAGGAAGCCATCCTGGAAGGGTTATGAAGTTATCCTGACCTCCAGAATCAGCCCTTGCAGGTACAAAACCATGAGCACTGCTCTCGGAGAAGTATTCCTAACATGCCCAAGAAAAAGACAGACCCTCACTCTCCAGCTGAAAGAAGTGGACAATTCCCCTTCCAGTTTGCACAGATAATTCCATAGGACGCAGGTGTAGCCTTCTGCTGGCTGCTTACAAGGTAAAAGAAGCAATTCAAATTTTAAAAAGGTAGATTTAGGTCACTTTTCTATCACTTCAGCTGAATTAAAATGCAATATTGAAATTGCAGTCATTTCCATGTGCAACTTTTGCTACTCCATTAAGCTTCATATAGAAAGTTTAAAAATAGGAATGGCTACAATAAACTAAAAATCAGCAAGCCTGACATAAAACCCACCAAAATTATGAATATCTATATAAAATCACACAAATGTTAGTGCATGCTATATATTTGTGCAAAATTACTTATTCTGCCTGAAATCATCCCTGCTACAGAGATCTTTCCTTCCCCATTTTTCAACCCCGAAAGGATTACCATTTCTTTCCAGACAAGAATTTCTGCCAACATTCTGGAGGGCTGAAGTCCAAACCACACATAGTTCAACAACAGCAGAGTTGAACAAAAAGGAAAACTGGCCCTTTTTTAATTTTAATTATACCTTGTGAAAGTATGGCTGAGCAGGGGGAAAAAGTAGTCCAAGTCATTGATTAATTCCAGAGTAATGAAGAAGGTTCATGGCACACTGCAATATATAATTTACTAAGTTCATTGGATTTATCACCAGCTTTTAATGGCGAAACTGGAGGTGGCTCTCCAGGAAAGCTCCCACCACTTGAATTCTCACACTGGAATGGCTGAGAGTCCCCATATTAATAATTTTACAGGCAAGGGTTTCATAACTGGGTCAAAGCAGGAGGATGACGGTATAAATTCTTCCTCACCCAGCAGAAAAAGCCAGGATCAAGCTCCTTTCCCAGGGATCCCCAAGGTTTTAACAGGGACAAAAATTCCAACTTTGCAAAATTGCAAAATCCAGCCTCTTTCAACACCTTTTAATTGAAGCTGTGCCAGGAGCGTGTCTGGAATTCTGAACCCACTTTCTCCTGAGCTGGAGCACAGCTCTGCGCTGGCAGCATCAGGAACGGGAGGTTTTCAGGAATAAAAACATCTAAATCTGCATCAAGGGGTAAAGCCATGAAGAATCCCAGGAGAAAAAAGGCTGGAAAAGAGTAATTGGGAACTAGGGCTACTCCAAGGTACCTGATGGATCCTTAATGCTGAACATTCCGATGCTAAAGCCATGAACACTTATGGTTTTAACACAAACTGTCTCACTCCTCTGCCCAGGACACTCTGTCCTCCTTGTTTATATCCGAGAGTTGTTCCAAAGAAATGTATTAAGGACTAGAAAAAAATAAGAGTCCAGGACTTTCTTCATTCCTCAGAGCTACTGTAAATTAAATATTAATATAGAAACTATTTCTGTGAGCAAAGGAAGCTCAGCACAGGGATTTTTTTTTTAACCTGATGTTTCACTCACAAAAATATTCACTTTAAAATGACACCTGACCTTAAAGCCACCACATCCTCTAGGGTAGGAGCATCAGTGGCAGCACAGGATTCCAAAATAAGCTGTGTCCGTGCTGAAAACCATACAGTTTGTATGGTGACAGCACAGAAAATCATTATATAAGAGGGTAATTTTAATACTTTATAATAATTATTTAATTCAGCATTACAAAGGGGTCATTCTCAGCCTAGGGCAGTGTCCTGGAGGTATTCAAATTACAGACAGAAGCACCAGAAATCACCACCAAGAGGTGATCAAGCCCACAGTTCACCCCTCACTGGCAGCTTTTGGTGTGTAAACCATCAAAGCTGAGCTTTTTTGTTCACATCATTCTGCCCCAGAGCCCAGGGCTCTTGGGAATGAGACACTGAGGAACAGCTCTGGTTGGGCCAAGAACATACCCCTGGAATTCCATGCTGCTGTTGCTCACTGCTCCAGCTATCCCTCCTGAAGAGCTAATGAAACCTCTGGCTCATCGTGGCCTGGGCTCACACAGGAGCAGCTCCGAGCCTGGCGCCATCTCACAAGGATAGAATAAAGAGATGAAGCAGTTCAAAGGCTCCTGTGGGCAGAGAAATGTTCACCCACGTTCCTCTCATGGAGTCATGCAATGGTTTGGGGGGAAGGGACCTCAGAGCTCATCCCATCCCACCCGTGCCATGGGCAGGGACACCTTCCACTGTCCCAGGCTGCTCCAAGCCCTGTCCAGCCTGGCCTTGGACACTGCCAGGGATCCAGGGGCAGCCACAGCTGCTCTGGGCACCTGTGCCAGGGCCTGCCCACCCTCCCAGGGTAGAATTTCTTCCCAATATCCCGTCCATCCCTGCCCTCTGGCAGTGGGAACCATTCCCTGTGTCCTGTCCCTCCATCCCTTGGCCCCAGTCCCTCTCCAGCTCTCCTGGAGCCCTTTAGGCACTGCCAGGGGCTCTGAGCTCTCCCTGGATCCTTCTCTTCTCCAGGTGAGCACCCCCAGCTCCCCCAGCCTGGCTCAGAGCAGAGGGGCTCCAGCCCCTCTGGACTGGCTCCACCTGGGCAGGTCCAAAGCCCCACTGGGATGAAACCTCTGCCAGGGTCCAAGCCCCACACTCCCTGCAGAGCACAGGAATCAGCCCCAAGGACGGTCTGGCTACACGAAATACAAACTGCACTTCAACTGGAATTGTGGATGACCTTCAAGCAGGGGACATTTAAAAATACATCTGCATGTGCACATAGAGCTGTGGGTGTTTTAAATGCTTTCCTACCTCAGCAAGCTTGAGGTCAAGGGAATGGGGGAAGTTTCTCTACTTTATATACTCAAGGGTTTGGCTAAATTCATATATTCAAGTTCCCCTTATAGCACTAAATAACCAAACAGTGCAAGGAGAAAGAGAGGAGAACTTAGCAAAGGAAGGAGAATTCAGCTGTGTGACACCTCGCCAAAGGCAAAGCCCAGAGGAGCTGCTACCAGTTGGTTTAGACAGAGATTTCCTTCAGACTGTTGTAAAAGCAGCATTAAAAATGAGAGGAAGAAAGGATCCAGGACTGGGCAGCTGCTACATCCAGCTGCAACCCCGACTGGTGACAGGAAAAGAATACATGATTATTTTTCTTCATTATTTGTTTCCATGTTTTTATTTTGTCCAATTATTTACTACCTGTTGCTATTTGATTTTGACTCCATATAACTTCCATGTAGCATTAAAACTGTGTAATTATGTTAATGAACATAATTTACCAGACAATAACAACTAGACTTACTAGCAGTCTCTAAGGTTATTCAAGCTAGTCACAGAATCAGAGTATCATGGAATATCCTGAGAGGGAAGAGACCCACAAGGATCATCCAGTCCAGCTCCTGGCCCTACCCAGGACCCCCCTGGTCACCAGAGCAGAGATCAGAGATTCCTTCCTCCACAGGAATTCACAGACAGAAGTCAGGAGCAGAGTTTGTTTATTCCTCTATTACTACCCTAAACCTCTCCAAAGTTACAGTTCCAAAGCAAAGCTCTCCAATGAACATCTTTCCACTAACTTAAAATAAATTTCCTTGAATATTTATTTCCTACATTATCTTCAACCCAAATGTGCATTTCTCTTACAGAAGTTAATTCCAATTAAGAGAATGTTGAAAGGCTTCCTGCAAAAAACAACTACAGGATATTGGCAAGACTACAAGAATGAGGTAAAAACTACTGAAGACAACAAAATAATTTTCTTGTGACTGTGCAACATAAAAGGAAAGTATATTTCTCATATGACACCAGCAATAAGTTTAGGACCAGCTGAGAATAACCAGAGCTATTCAATGCTGACCTTTGAATCCTTGTACTGTTCAACAGCTGAAAAATTATATAAAAGGATAAAAATTATCACAATCAGAGGACTCCTCTCATCCACATCCATCAAGCTGACCAGCTCCTCTCACTTTTGCAGTTCCTCCAAGTATCTGGCAGCTCCAAGCTGGAGGTGCCACATGCATGTGAACACATCCAGCTCTCCTGCTGCCACCCCATCTTTCACCAGACTGGGAAACAAACTGGATATCGAGACCTCCAGGAAATTCAGAATTAAGGTCAAATCTTAGCCAAGGAGGCCAAGGACACTCACAGGGAATGTGCTCTGAAAACCACATGGGTCTGCCCCATGGAGTCCAGGCCTCCCTGCAAGGCACACGAAAATTTCTGAACAACGACTTTTCCTAAGATCCTCTGAAGCATGAAAGCATTAACATTTTCTAAGGGTACACAAGGAAGTGACGGCTGTATTTTCACATTATTGTTCCCTAGAATGAGTCCAGACACACAAACTCCATCAAAATCCAGCCACTGTTCTTCCAGATTAGACAAAACTCAACTTCTGCCATTGGTGTAATGCTGGGAAAACTGGACACCACCTCAACAGAAGCCTCAGGCATTTGCTCTGTAGTTCAGATAACCACCAAAATAAACACCAGGAAAACTGAACTCTGGTCACACAGTAAGGAAGAGAGTAAAATCTCCAACAAACACCAGGCCTCAGGCAGGAAATTCAAAGAATTATGGAGTGCTTTGGGTTGGGAGGAACCTTAAAGCTCATCTCTACCTCCTGCCATGAGCAGAGACACCCAGGCCAGGTTTCTCTGGGTCCCAAGTCCTTCTGTACTAAAAAAGCATCACCACCTGCACACCAAAGGCACCACCAGTCCCTGGGACCTCCTGCCCCAAATTTAACGTGGTTACATGATATCAATTCATCTTGATTCTGCAGTTGGAGCCTAGGGGTGAAACCCCAGCCCGGGATAACTGGAGATAACTGCAGTGCTCTGTGCCTGTCCCGCAGTCGATGCTGCTTTCGGCGTTCCCGTGACTCCCCCATGAGAACCACCAGCGCACCCTCACCACAACCATCACCAGCTCCACGTCAGCACCGCCCGGGCCAGCCCACTTGGATTGTTAATTCACTAGGGCAAAAATAAATGAAAAATAAGAATCCATGACCAATTTTACTTGCAAAAGCAAACACAGCATCCATTTACAGTGGCGATTTCCCAAAATAACCCGAACACATGGCTGCCGTCCCCGCTCCTCTCCGAGCGGTTCATCCAGAAAGGTGATGTTACACAAGCACATTCCTGGCTGATAAGGGAGCCCCACACACCGAGTTCCCCAGAAATAGCTGTTGTGCTCCAAAGTAACCTCTAATATCGATAACGAGAGGGATTTAAATTTCAAATAAATTTAGATGAAGGATTAAAGTGAGAACGTCAGTTCCAGCACCGTGGAGATGCTTGTCTTCCATAATGAGGGAGCCCATAAAAATAACAAGGGGGAAGATTTACACCCAAGCTCCTCCAAAAAAAAAAAAAAAAAAAAAAAGGGAATGAATTACTGGTTTTGCAGCTACTTAGTGGTAGAACAGATGGTTCCAGGCAATAGTATTGACAACCTCCCAAGCTCCCACCCCCAAAGGTGAGCTGCTAAGTCTGTTCCAAATTCAAGAGTTAAAACCATCGCAGCTGAGACGCCACTCTTGGGGGAAGTGCCGAGGCTCAGGCAGTCCCACAGCTCCAGAAATGCACTTTGCTCACTGCTGCTGTGCCTCGGCCCTCACCCGAGGGCTGCACCTTCCCAAAACACCCCAAGGCAGCTCCGGCACCACCTGCCTGCTCGGGGCTGAGCCAGGGCCGCAGGAAGGGATGAACAGCTCCGAGGGAAAGCAGAGCTCTCGGTGTTCGTCCACCAACCCAAAGCCCTTCTGAGGCCAAAGCCAGGCGTGTCAGCTTCCCAAAGCACCAGGGCACAGGGAGCAGCTCTGGGAATTCGAGTCTCTGCCGTGGTGGGCACAGCCCGCGGCCCCTCGCTCCCTGCATGGCCACAGGACACCCAAGCCTCCGCTCGCCCAGCGCCAAGACTGGGAACAATCAGCCTGTCCAGGCTCAACCCCAATCAAAACACTCCTAAAAGTGTAATTGCTAAACAAAACTCAGCTTTGGGTTTCTGCACAAGTCCAGCAAACTACCATCGAGCAGGGATAACGCCCAGCAGCAAAAACACCACCAGAACACCTGAGTGAGTCCTCAAGCATCTTGTTAAGCTGGGAAGGAATCAGGCTGAGCCAGCAAAGCTCAGCCCTTGTTTTCCCCTTGGTCCAAAATCAAAGCTCTGCCAAGAATTTAGCCAAGAAAACAGAAACATTGGTGACACCTGCTTCCCATCTCCACACTCGGCACGGCACTACCAAATGGTTTTGGTTGGGAAGGACCTTAAAGCTCAGCCCATTCCACCCCCTGCCACAAGGCCAGGTTGCTCCAGGCCCCATCCAATCTGACCTTGAACACTTCCAGGCATGGGGCATCCAACATTTCAGCCTTATTTTTCAGAATTGTTTCTTGTTTTTATCAGAAGTCCCCTTCCAAGGGCTATCAGTGAAGCAGATCCATCACTTTTGCCTTTGCAATAACCTTTTCCCACTTTTCCATGCATGTATGACAGAACCAGGCTGCACCTCCCTGCTTGTGTCAGACACTTGGGCGGCTCAGCCAAATCACCTTCCCTACAAGGTTTCCATGAATTCACACTCTGGGTCTCCTGCTACTGAACACCTCCAGACCACAATTCCCACCTCATTCCCACCTCAGAGGGTGTCCAGCAGCTGAGCTGCTCCTGTCAGACAGTGACTGTCCCAACTGCAGCCCCACTGAACACCCCAAGTCACTGATGCATCTCCCTCTGCCTTTCCGTGACAGGATTGAATTCCCTGAACACAAAACCATTCCTCTCACTTAAAAAACCCAGGATTTGAATGTCAAAACCTCAGGATCACCCTTACCTACACAAAAAGGGGAGGGAGCAAGAACATCCCAAACTTCATTCCAGAGGTACAAGAGAGCCTGGTCTTCCCCGTGGGCTCCAGAGGTGGGAACATCTTGCACACCTCCTGCTGCCAAGAGCATCATCTGCACTTAATCACACCATGATGGATAACCTTTGGAAAACAAGGGATTGCAGCCATAATCATGTGTCACGCTGCCACTTCACTCCCCAGCCAGTGTCACTTCCTCAGGGCGGAGGCCACAGCTTTCAGAGCATGCTTTGGTGCTCCCTGGAACACCCGTAAATAAATAAACCCTCGCTCACCACCCCACAACCTGCCCTCCAGCACTCTTACTTTCCCAAGAGGTCACACCCAGGAACACTGTTGCACAACAATGGAAATGAGAACTGGCCAAGAAACCTATAGATACCTTCCCAAAAAACTCAACCTCCCTGTGTCACCCGGGCTGGGTGGCTCAGGAGTCTTCCTCCATAAAATAGCAGGCTGGCAGTTACTGGAAATTATGATCCCGTGCACTGTCTGCTTGTTTTAATGAACTTGTTCCTAAATGCAACTGTGATTTTTAAGTGTACATTACACGTTAGTTGATACTAATCTACAAAATCATAACCCAAAAGTGAACATTTTTCAGTGTACATTACGTTAGCTGATATAAATCTGCAAAATCCTAACAGAAAAGTATATTTATTTTTAAAAATAGGATTTTTGTGGTCACAATATAGCCCCTCAGAGAATAAAATTATTCAAAAGCAAGTACATCAGAGAAAAAGCCCAACCAACCATTTTCCTTCTTTTCAAGCAGTTATTGACATGGTTTTCTCTAGTTCTAAACACGAGAGGAAGGAGAACAAGGGCTGTATTTGGTTGTGGGTTGCTCTCACCAAGAACTCCTGTCTGTGCCATGGTGAATAAATGGACCAAAATTACACCCAAAGAACAAGTCAAGCAAGACATTTTTCAAAGCAGCCCCTGCTCAGCTCAGGTCTGTTCATTAAGGTGCTGCATTGTGCTCCAGCTTGGCTTATTAGCAGTGGAAAGGTCAGAGAAAGTGAATTAATGGAAGTGCTGCGCTCTCCAACATCTGACATGCAAGAGAGGAGCCTCCCTACCTACACTGCTCCTGAAAGGTACCTTCAAATTGAGGGCATGTAGGTGGCACCTGCCAAAAGTGCCATGTGAATAACGTTGGCAATTTAACAAATTCTAGGAAAATACAGAGAACTGTAAAAGCAGCAATTCAACCACTCAAAGCAAATGCTTGTGCTGAGATTACAGTTGAAAAAGCAGCTTTTTCACGGGGACGCGGGGAAGGATTTAAAGCTCTTTCCTGTAGGTCTCAGCAGGGTTTTGTGTCCAAAAACTCAAGGCTTGTTTGACCCACAAAGAACTCCAGGCTCACAGTTAAGCCACCTCTGTTTAACCTCTGCTGGCAATGAAGATATGGCTTTAAAAGTTAAATTTAGGCTGTGATACTTCAGTGCAGTCCAAGAGACCAGAGCATGGACACACCAACATTTACTGCTCCTAAGGACCCTGCAGACCCTCGTCACAGGGAGGACAGGGCACGAGCTGGGATGTTCCCCCCAACCCCAGCTCCCCTCCCCAGGCTGAGCCACACAGCAGCACAAACCCAAACTGGCTCTGGTGAAAGGCTTCGGGCAAACCCACACCTGGAGAGCCACCCAGCTGCTTTATGGAGCTTCCCTAATCTCCATTTTTCCAAGAAAAAGGGCTCCCGCAGAAGTCAGCAAACCCACAAGCCACACAACTCTGTTTCTTTAATGCTGCACTGAACCATGGAATTGTTTGGGTTGGAAAGGACCTCAAAGCTCATCTCCTTCCAACTCCTTGCCAGGGACAGGGACACCTTCCACTGTCCCAGGCTGCTCCAAGCCCTGTCCAGCCTGGCCTTGGGCACTGCCAGGGATCCAGGGGCAGCCACAGCTTCTCTGGGTACCTGTGCCAGCTCCTCCCCACCCTCACAGCCAGGAATTCCTTCCGAATATGCCATCTAACCCTGAGCTCTGCGAGTGGGAAGCCATTCCCTGTGTCCTGTCCCTCCGTCCCTTGTCCCCAGTCCCTCTCCAGCTCTCCTGGAGCCCTTTTGGCACTGGAAGGGGCTCTGAAGATCTCTCCAGCACCTTCCCCCCCACAGGCTGAACAATCCCAACTCTCCCAGACTATTAATTCCCTTGTACATGGCTTCCCCTCCCCAGGCCCTGCTTCGTAACACATCAGCTTTTCAACCCAAAAGCCAACACTTCCGTACCCCAGGCCCCCACGGAAAGCTCTCCTTGGCTCCACAATCACCAACACACTAAAGAACCAATGTACACTGCACTGCCGTGGTGTTATCTTCCAGCCCCTCTAACGTGGAAGGAATAAAAAAGGAAACACATGGGGGAAAAAAGGCAGCAAGCTCAGAAGAACACTTCCTACAGAGAAATATCTTCCTGGTGGAATACTGAGCTCTATTTCCCCCACAGCAGTAAAACCTGAGAACTGTATGTGAACACATTTAAGAGCATTAATAGAAAAACACCGAGCAGTTAAGTGAAGTCACGTTCCACCTAAACAACGCTCCCATTATTGCAGCATCTGACTTTCCGAGGACAATTCAATCCTGGCAGCATGTATTGTAATTGCTTTTCCACCCCAGGCCTCGGCTTTACAATTGTGCCCTTCTCGGGAGGTCAGAACGCGCGGCTGCAGCTCGGAAAGCAATTCTGTTCCTCATTCATCCCTTTAATCCCACACCTGCATATTCATTAGGAACTCCCCGAAACACCACTGCCAAAGCCACCGGCAAAGCTGCTGCTTGGACAAAGCCTTGACCCCTCTGCTTCCCCGGGAAGGTGTCAGGAACACGCGGATGGCACTGACCATGGGCACCGGGGCTGGGGAGCAGTGGAGCCACCAAAGGACAAGACAAGGCCAGCGTGGTGCAGCCACTCCTGCTGCCAACAGCAAAAAGAGCAGCAAATACCACTGCCCACTGCGGCTGCCTCATCCCTGGAAGTGTCCCAGGCCAGGCTGGGCAGGGCTTGGAGCAGCCTGGGCTAGTGAAAGGTGTCCCTGCCCATGGCAAGGGGTGGAATGAGATGCCATGCTATGACTCTGTGGTGACCTGGCTTGCTTCAAGCAAACCCTTCCAAACAGGGCTGTGCAAACACACCTGAGTTTTGTACAGGTTTTTGTTACCCAGGTTTGAAAAGGCCAGTTTGCATTCAAAAAGGCAAACGCCACTTAATCCAAAACTCTGAATGAAAAGCTATGCAATAAAACAGGCAGCAAACAGCAAGCAGCCTGATTTATAATTGATGTCAGGGCTGAGCTGGGTTTTTCAGGGCCCTGCAGAGCTCCCAGGAAGAAGGACAGAGCTCCTGCACACGCCAGGAAAAGGGCTCACACCTGATACACTTTAATTACCTAACGGCACCGGGAGAGTCACCGATGCCTGCTCTGCTTTGTCTCACTGTGAAAGGCTTCTCCTGCTATTAATATTCACCAGGGGAAGCTGAAATAACATCTCGTCTCCATCTGAATACTTCGAAATTATCATGGCCACACTAAACACAACGATTTTCTTTTTTTTTCCTCAAAATCCAGGACAAAAGACACCTATCAGCCTGCAAAGGCACCCGATGAAGCAAGGCTGGACAACGCAGAGCAACTCTCCAGCCATGGCCTTTATCGTGCTGACAGCCTCAACACAAATAATCCCACTGCAGCCTGAACCCAGAGGTCAGCCAAGGACCCAGGGCCCCAAGGCAGAGCCACATACTGCAGTTATCCACCGGGAGCCTTCTCCATAGGATTCCTGGGCATGCTGGGGGTGACCTTGAGCCCCACACCGCTGCACATCCCCCCCAGTCACACACTGCCTGGCTGAGCCCACCCAGCCCCTGCTCAGCTCTGTCACACCAAAGCACCAGCGCAGCAAAAAAAGCCAGCCAGAGCAACCCACCTACAGCTCCAGCCACACCATCGGGATTTCCAGGACAGCACCAGCCTCTCCCACCCTCTCGCAAAAAAACACAGGCAAAAAATCTCATTTTTCCTCCTAAATTCCACTCTACGACAGCCTGTTATTTCTGCATCTGTTAATGCTCCCAAAAAGTTGAATCCTAACACTGAGTCCAACTGTAGTCTCAGCAGATTGGGAGGTTTCTCTGCCCAAAATGAAACGTAGGTGCCATCTGTTTCAATTAGGCTAATCACAAGGAGACGTAACACTGGGAAACTTGGAGACTTTGGGCTTTTTTAAGACATTTTGAAAGCAAAGAGAAAGAAGGAGGACTGTGGTATTATTTAATACTCAGCAGTCAGCAGCACCAACAAGCTGCACAGTCTGCTGGGCAAACCTGTGCTGGAACTGCCCACGCAGGAAAGTTCACTTTTATTTCACTGAGGTCAGAGAAAAACTTGCTATATCCAAAATTATCTAACATTAAAAAGACATCTCAGAACTACAGACAACTCCCAAGATATTCTTCGTCAGTACCTTTTAGATATTCCATAGAATTTGCAACTCTTGTTTTCAAATTTCAGAAAATGAAGAAAAACATTTTAAAAAGGCAAAACCAAACAGTCCAACAGAAACACAAGCACTTGTTAGGGAATAAACCAGAAATCTGGACAGAAGCAAAGTCAATATTTACCGATTCCATAGTTGAAAGCTGTTCTTCACAGGACATATATTAAAATCCAACAGAGGTGTGTCCCAAAAACGCTGTGTAATCTGAAAAACACAGGAATTGGTTCATTAGAAAATTAAGACAAGAGAATTTTATTCACAACACGCACACTGGATTTGAGTACGTGAAGGTTACCAAGAACAAACCCTTGCCTAATCCACAAATCAACTTCCTGATAACGAGTCTGCACAAACAGAGGAATAAAAGAAAGAGTGGAAGCTCCACCAAGCATCCATCTTGTTCCATAGCTTTCGGATAATATTTTTTTTTTAAAATCACCTGCTTCAAGGCTCCTGTGACCATCTGGGTGGGCTTAGAGGCACTTTATTTACAAATGAGGGTATGTAAGCCCCAGACCCCGCACAGCTCATGAACCCAGAGACAGGCAGGGCCAGAACAAGCTGCTGCGCCAGGAGCTCACCTTCCCAAACCAGTCCTGTGGAATCACCCATGGCACAAGCGCTCTCTTTTCAAGCACACCTTTGCTCTGAATAGCACTGAACCTATTACAAACCTCTAACCTGAATTTTTTTACCAGCTCTTGCTGTGCTTTCAAGGATGTTTTTCTAGCTACGAATTCCCAAAGTGAAATTTCTGACACCGGGCAGGAACCAGCAGGAGCTCTCAGCACCCAAGGCGAAGGGGAATTACATTTATTAACTGGCACATGAAAGGACTGGCAGGTCCCAGGCCCAAAACCTGCACTCCTCACCATTCCCAGGCTGGAGGAGCTCAGTGGGATGGTGAGGGTCCCAGGGGTATGGAAAGCAGCAACCCGAGGCAGTGGGAGCACTGGGCCTTCCCCAGTCCCAGCCATGTTGTTCTGCTCTGCTCAAACAGGTGAAAGGGTGAACTGCCAGCTCCACATCCTGCTGATGCCAAACTGTCCAAAATCCCACATCCCATCCAATCTTTAGACATCGCAAACCACACCGAGGGACACAGGGACCAACCCCTGCTCCAGTCACGCTGAAAACATCTGAATTTCTTGCCTTGCAGAGCTCGTGACAATTTTATACTTGACTGCTGTTCATCACCTTACAAACAACTTCTCTGATGTAGCTGGATTTGGACAGCTGCTCTCCAATGGGATGGTTCCTTCCAAGAACCATCCAGGAGAGACTCTGAGGCCAGCTGGGACTGAGACACAGTGGAGGAGATCGGGAACCCTGGGAGAGCCTTGTTTGTTTTGGGAAACTTTCACTCCCCAAAGAAAAGCCGAAGGGAAGATGTCCAGATGAGCAACGCAGCTGCATCCAGGCTAGAGCTGCTTCCAGCTGGGCTGAGGGAAGGCTTGGGAACCTCAGTGAAAAGGAACAGGCCAAAGTAAACCCAAAAACCCAGAGGAAGATGTGAAAGCACAGGGTCTTGACTCAAAGAAAGGAATCCTGCAGCAGTTAAACTTCTCCAGATGAGCAAAATGGAAGTTTTCTGGCATTTTTCTTTGAGAACAGCAAAGGAGGCACAGACACACGGCTACCTCGTGGATTTTTCCAAGGCCAGGGAGTCCTGGGGCACTGAGGGATTCCCTGACGGGAGCTGCAGCCCTGTGGAGCACGATGGCATCCTGCACCTCTTCCTGCAGGATTCCCCTACTCCTTCTATCCTCTCCTCCATAATAACAGCCACATCACTAATTAGCACTTCAACAGCAGTGAGAGAGAAACTGGGGGGAAAACAGTTCAACTTCCAACTACATTGTCCGGAAATTCAGCAGTGCTACTTGCTGACAGTAGTGACTGTCACAGAATCACGGAATGGTTTGGGTTGGAAGGACCTCAGTGTTCATCCCATTCCCTCTCCTGTCATGGGCAGGGGCACCTTCCACGAGACCACACTGCTCCAACCTGGCCTTGGACACTTCCAGGGATGGGGCACCCACAGCTCTGGGCAACAACGATGATCAACTGTGAGCAAAATTATCAAAAACTCTGTAGAAATCAGTCCCAGGACACTGATACACCATTTTCAAAGTCTATTTACAGCTGCTTCCTGGCCCACATACAGCAAATTTATTCATTCCTTGGCTCACATATGAACATACATAAAGTATCATAACGCTGAAATAGCGACCACACATGAGCCAAGTAATTTTCACAACGAACATGGCACCATTTTTTAATGAAATTGTTATCAAATCACTTAGGAATGCAGCAAATCCTCCAGCAGGAGATGCCCAGCACAGCCTCACTGGCTGTACGTGGTTGGGTCACTCACACAACGTTCCTGCTGCACAGAATCCAGCATTTCAATTTAAACCACACTTCACTTCCAAAAGCCACATTATAATTAATAAACACGTCTATCCATCCCATTTTCTTAGCTTTAGCTGATGAAAATGTATCGCTTCACGAAGTGTCATCACTGCCCTTGTCCCTCCTGGGAACTTGCAGGGCTGACCACGGACAATGCTCCAACTCTGCCGAGCTCACGGTCACTGCACAGGAATCACCTGCAGTGCACCACGGCACATACTGTGCCTTGAAATGGTCAGAGAAATCCCAAATAATCAAGTGCTCAAGGTGGCCAGATTCTGCTTTAAAATACACTCAGTCTTTCAAGACCTGGGATGTTTTATTTTCTGTTAACTTGGAAACTCCGGGCAAGCAGTTCCACCAAAATAAATATATAAATGTTTCAACTACTAAATTTTCCCACCAACTCCTGATCTTAACACTGACCACGGGGTCCCTCAGCACTTCCCCAAATTAGTGATTCTTGCTGCACCCACACACAGGCGAGGACTTCACATTCAGAGCACAAGGCGCGACTTCTGCCAGCATTCCATCAAAAAAATGGGAATTACATAATTCAAACCTCCTTAATAAAAGGGTATGTTGTAACTTGACAGAATTAGTATTAGAAGACAGAAAATGCTACACAATCCCAAGCTGTGACCTGAAAAACACACTATACTGGCATTAGCTATTGCCTCTTCACAGCACAGCGTTTGGGAGGTGGCAGCAACACCAACTGGTCCCAGCAGAGAGCTGGGAATTGGCTTCCTTGAAGAAATAAACCCATTTTGTGCAAATGCAGAGTCCCCTGCAATGGTCTCCATGAAAAATGTGTTCAAGATTCTATGATTTCATACATCTCAGTATTTCCAAATTTGATCAATAATGTAGAAAGGTTCTGCTTAAATCTCCACTTCACAGGGAGTGGGAAGAAAGCCACCGCTGCTGTCTCACCCCAGGAAATCCAGAGCCCAAAGTCCCCACAAATGTGTGCTCCCCATCAGTGTTTCTTTGAGGGAAGAAGTTGTATTTGGACTCCGAGTCAGACTTGCATCAATTCAGATTTTATGGTGATCCAGAACTAAGCAGCGTAACAGGATATCAGAGATTTAGATTCTGGTTTAGACCAACTTTTGAATGGAAAAAATCTCTAGGGAATAAGAGAGCCTTTCTCCACAGCACTCATCTGCTTCCCTCAAAATAATTCCAGGAAGAGGCAGAATTTCAATGAGGCATCTCTCCGAGGGCTCCAGTGAAAATACACCCAGGGGAGCAGCCGAGACCCACGGAGCTCCCGCTCTCGGATGAGCTCCATTACCTCCGACACAGAATCAAGGGGGAACGAGTACAACAAATTTGGAGGGAGGGGAATTTTAGAAGTGTTTTCCAGTGCACTCCATTGGCACAGCTCAATGCCTGCCTGCACAGCCTGACACAGCACAGCCAGAGCTTTTACCTGCTGAAATGGCGAAAAATGCTTAAAATCCCGTAATTCCAGAATCTGAGAAAATGGAGACTGGGGAGTGGGGGGAAGAATCCATAAGCAGCAGCACTACAAACCCCACAGATGTCTTCCATAAATATCCACGGGTTCCTTCCACAACAACAGGGATTCTATTCCTGCCTGGTCACAGCACGCAAGTCGGATAAGAATCCCAGCAAGTGCTGGAGTTTGGGGAAGAAAACGTGCCACCTCTAGAGAAACAGTGCATAAATCCCTGTCTCTGGAGCTTTGCCCATCCCATCCCAGTTAGAGCCAAGAACAGCCATGCCCAGCGCAGGAGAAAAGCTTTCCTGGCCCCTGAGGGATGGACAGCGAACACAGATCATCACATTTGTGGCCATTTCCCTCGGAAGCCTGGAGAAGCACCCCCAGACCACTCCAGGCAGCTCAGGACTCTCTAGAAAGAGGAGGAAAAGAAGAGGTGTTGCCCTATAGATCTGAAGGGGGATAAAGAGTTGTTTCCAAGAAATTCACATAAATTTGAGATAAATCCCCCCCTGCAGCCTATCAGGAGCTCCCAGCCCAGCCATCTCCAGCACACACACAGCAAACTGTCACATTCCACAGCCACTCCCTCCCTTTTCAGAGAGATTCCCAGCACTGGGGTGAGCTCCAGGACCTGCCTTTCACTACAGTTTACAAATATTCCCACAGCAATCACAAACCAACTATGTTCAGGCAGCACCAGCTACCCAAGTGAAAAGCCAAAGCACACAGAGAATTCCACTAGTCCTGAAAAAAAACACCTTTCAGTGTGTTTGATTGTGACAAAATTGTAGCATCGAGTAAAATTTAATTTGATGGCTTTCAGAAGGAAAGTAGGTGATACATTCCTGGTCTTAAAGTTCCTTTATTTTACCCTGCAGCTAAGGTGTATGCTGAGATCTACAGTTTTAAAGCTCCTGTCGTCTGTGCCACTTGATAAAAAATACAAAATATGCTGATGCTGTCCTCAAAAACACAGACCTCTGTGTGGGATGAAGAGCCCAAGGTTTAATTTGTCCCACTGCAATAAGCACAAAGGATGGGACAGACGTGACTCCTGGGACACCAAATTGTCCTTTCAGTGATTTAATTGGAAGTCTGACAGGGACAACGCAGTCTCAAGGAATTGGGGGCTGACAGAAGCCTAAAATTCAGGAATGACCAAGCTGTTTGGAGAGCTCCAGTGAATGAGGAGAGGTCAGGATCTGTGATGACACATCACAGAACCATGCAATGGTTTGGGTTGGAAGGGACCTTAAAGCCCATCCAGTACCACCCCAGCCACAGGCAGGGACACCTTGCACTATCCCAGGCTGCTCCAAGCCCTGTCCAACCTGGCCTTGGACACTGCCAGAAATTAGGATTAAGCTCCAATACGTTGAACTTCACAGTGAATGCCAGTGAAGGCAAGAAGGGTGGATGTTCTCTGGAATTAAAGCCGTAATTTAAAGTGAGCTCACAGCTGCTGTCATAGTTCAGGCTCCTTCTCCTTTCCATTCCTCCCAAATATGAGTGAGGTGGGACAAACACATCCTTGCCCTCCCCAGACTGAATCCCTCCCTGTACCTTCACCACAAAGTCCCACTCAATTCCCTGCATACCTTCTCCTAAGGGAAGTAGGAGGGTGAATGATGCCACTAGGCCACGACAAGCTCCGCTTTATTTAAAAATGAATCTGCCTTTCTTACTCCATGCTCAATTTTAACACATCGAGAAAATACCATTTTTCAGAAGAAAAGAGTGACAGACACATTTGTCACCTTTGCAGTCCCAGACATTTGCATCCGTGTAATTCCGTGGCAAATTGGATACAGGTTACTATTAATACCTGAACTATTTCCTTCCTTTCCCAAACGCTGATTGGTGAATAGGATGCGAGCATCCCATTTTAAAGCACACTAATTAGCCAGGGAGGAGTCAAGGAAGTCACTGTTCAGCCTTCAAGAACAGACACAGTCTCCCTCACAGAGGGAAGAAAAAAAAACAGCAAACATCCATGGGAGTGGATTCTAAGCAGGTTGAATACAACCTCTGCAGCCAAGAAAACTCTCTGCAGTCCAGGAATGTTACAACCAGACACGTCAACAACTCAAATGTAGGTTTTTTAGGAATACGCAGGTGGTAGCCCCACACCTAGGTACGCAGGATCAGACACTGTTACCTGGCTGGACAATGCAGGAGGTCCCCAGAAAGCAACATGAAAAATGTAATTGTAGAATGTGCTCAAGTCTACAATTCCTGAGTTACAAGTGCCTTACAACCACCTCAAATTACACAGCAAAGAAAGAGCTGAAAGGAAGCACCTCCTTGATTTCCACACGGCATCCCTCCCTTATTGTCTGGGGCCTGGCAAGTTAAGGTCAGAATAAAAAGATTCCTTAAAAATCCCACATACATTGAAAGCACCTACAGCTTCCACTGATCTTTTTTCCTTTCTATTCTAAACCCTGAACAGGTTTAAGTAGCAGTTGTCATCATTAAAGAAGCTGCTCCCCTCCCACTTTCCATTCTCCTGAGAGAGGAGCACCCGGCAGCAGCAGGCACAGGTAAGGAAGGAGCAGCTGCCATCTCACTCAGGTACAGAAATCCAGGCTGGAAAAGGGTGTGAGGAGGGCACAGGCCACCTCAGCCACACAGGATCACAGAGCACTGCTGAATAATGAAACAAGGAAATACAGTAATAAATAATAATACGAAAATAAAGAAGGCAAATGTCTGTCTGTGCCCACTGAGGTGCCCCAGCCGCACCAGGTTCTGCCCTTGCTCATGCCCAGCTTCTCTCCCGGGACACTCCAGAGCTTGTCCATAATCAGGTGAACCTTCCAGCCCAGGGAAAACTCCTCAGGTTCCCCTGCCCGCTGCTGTGCGCTCAGAGGGGCCGGACAGGCTCGTGCCCCTCTGGAAGGGTGGGAGCCTCACCCCCTGCAGCACAGCCCCGCTGGGACACCGCCCCAAAACGTCCACAAACGCCCGCAGAAAGGGCACATCCCTCCCTTCCAACCGGGGCCGTCCAAACAAACAGCACAGAGGGTGGCAAGGAAAACGCTCAGAGGACAAAAGGACGGAGTCAGGATTAAACCCAGTCCCTTGATCCCCGGCCAAATGGCCGACCCATAAGCCCACGCAACTTCCAGAGCCAATTTAAAATCCTGAGTGTGCTATACTTTAGGTTATAAAATCATATTTAGACACACGTTTGGAAGTGTTCTTTGCTCTGCTGGTGACTAAAAACAATTCCTTTGTCATCAAATCTTGCTTCAGCAAGCTGACGTGACGTTTTTAACTCAGGAAATAAGATAATTATGGTTCAAGGTAAACAACTACAACTGTGCATCATAAACAGTTTCTAATTTTAAGCCTGAGTCCCTCTAATGCCATCCATATTTTAAAGACAGTTCCCTTACAAATGGTTTAGGTTGTCTGAGCAGCTTGTGACTGAGCCTGTCCTAATGAGCAGCAGCACATCCTGGGAAAACAGAGGCTGGTGGAGCAGGTGAGCTCCTGTGTCAGTATCATGGGATGGTTTGGGCTGGAAAAGACATCAAAGCACACCCTGTTCTACTCCCTGCCAGGGCAGGGACACCTTCCGCCGTCCCAAATTGCTCCAAGCCCCGTCCAAGCTGGCCTTGGACACTTCCAGGGATCCAGGTGCAGGCACAGCTTCTCTGGGCAACCTGTGCCAGGGCCTCCCCACCCTCACAGCCAAAAATTTACTCCTAATATCTAATCTAAATCTCTCCACCTTTCAGTTTGAAGCCAGTCCTCCCTGTTCTGCCACTCCAGGCCCTTGTCCAAACTCCCTTTCCAGCTCTCTTGGAGCCCCTTTATCACTGGAAGAGGTTCTAAGGTCTGCCCAGAACCTTCTCTTCTCCAGGCTGAACAAGTCCAGCTCTCCCAGCCTGTCAAGGTAAGGCAAACATCAAAGGAGGAAAATACACTCTGAATCTTAAAGAGCTGGAGAGGCAAAAGCCGCGTCTCAGAACACAGAAAACAAAGCACCGAGAGCAGAGCTACACACGCTTACGCAACCCTTGCTGCAAGTCATCCTGGATCCCAGACCTCAAACGCCCCACTGGCACAAACAGCAGCAATTCAAGTTGTAACTCGAAGAGAATCAGCTACTGAGCTGTTCAACACCAGGCAGCAAACGCAGCTCCAGCCTCTCCGCGCCGTGTCTGAACCGGCCCTCGCTACTGCTGCCCTAAAATATTCCCAAAGTTCCCTGGGAACAAAGGCCAGCAGGAAAGAGCAGCATCCCAGCTGAGTGTGCAGCCAGAGAGGATGGAGCACACGGAGTGAGCGTGGCTGGAGCTCCAGGGAGGTACGGAGGGCACGAGCTGTCTGCCTCGGGGAGGAATCGCTGCGCTCAGAGGGAGCAATAACTCCAGGACTGCTCTGAGGTGTTAGCCTGGCAGGCTCTCGCTCCTCCTCATCGCAGGGAAACACGCTAAATTACAACCAAATGAGCCCAGCTGAATGGGGGAAGGTGGCAGAGCAACGCTGCTCCAACAGAGACAAAGCATTCTTACAGAGCTGGGCTGGAAGAGCCAGGAGTGGTCAGAAGTGTCCCAAAATCCAGCGGTGGGAACGCTCCTGCAGGAGAGGAATCACGTGCTGGAGCCTGTGCAGCCTGGGAGAGCTTGCTTCTCCAAAACTTTTCCTCACTAAACAATTCCAAAACACCCCACCCCACCGCTGCTATTGTTGTCAGAGAGGGAATTCCAACCAGAAACAATGATTTCCAAGATATTTTTCTAGTGGAAGGAGAAAAGTGGTAACACTGCGCAGCAAAAATACAATTTCCACAGTAGTTCATCCAGTACCACAAGTCTCCTTCCTAAAGGGAACAGATTGATGTGCCTGGAGTCTGCTGTGCAGCATGGATGTATTTTTAGATCCAAAGATTCAAAGGCAGCGATGTGGTGGAAGCCTCCCAGGCTGGAGTTAGCCATGGGAGGTTCATCTCTCTGCACCCTGGAGAGGGCAGCTCATTAAGAGGCCACTCAGAGCAGAAGGAAACAATTCACCCATTCCCTGAAGAAATCCCTCTTCCCACAACTGCACACAAGGCAGATCCTCTAAATTCCCCACCCCCCCACAGCTCATCCCGATTTGCACCATTTTTGGGGAACAGCAATGCATTAAAAGTGCTCTTTCCTCCCAGACCTCTGGCACAATTAACAGAGATAAATTCAACACTGTGTTCATGGCACAACATGGGATGAGTGGCTCAAAGCCAACCCCAGTGTCCATGAGACCAAAGGGAGCAGAGCACAGTTTGGCTTTATAATGTTTTCTCTGCAATTAACACTTTTCTCTGACTACTGGTAAAGCAGCACAAGCTGCTGTCCGAACCTGAGTGAACCCGAAAAATAACCCGGAATGGTTTGGGTGGAAAGGGATCTTGGAGCTCATCCAGTTCCACCTCCTGCCATGGGCAGGGACACCTTCCACTGTCCCAGGCTGCTCCAAGCCCTGTCCAGCCTGGCCTTGGGCACTGCCAGGGATCCAGGGACAGCCACAGCTGCTCTGGGCACCTGTGCCAGGGCCTGCCCACCCTCCTGGGGAAGGATTTCTCCCTAATATCCCACCTAACCCTATTTGTTAGTGGGAAGCCACTCCCCCTTGTCCTGTCACTCCAATTCCTGAGGAAGAGGATCCTCAAAGTGAAGCTCCCAAGGGAGCCAAGCACCTCCAAGGCCACCAAAGCCACTCTGCTCTGCTGGCTATCATGAGCCAATATTTAACCCAATTAGCAGGTGCAGGAGTCCATTCCCAGGCCACAAAAGGTGACTTAGTCACATGAGCTTCTAGCTACAACAGTGCCATTCATCACCAACCCTTCAGGGACACACCTTTGGGAAAAACACCTGGCACGTGTGCAGGGATCGCTGCCTCGGACCTGGGAGTCCAAAAATGGAAAAAAATGCAGGTAAAACTATGAAATAGAGAGTAATTAGAGTTTATATTTCATAAATTGCCAGGAATTCTGGCTGTCCCATGTGAGAGCTCAGAGATGGCACTGCCTGGATGCAGATGGCCTCCCCTACCTCCCTGCAGAGGTGCATTTGGGTATCCCAAATGTGCCACTGGGGAACACAAATGCTCAGTTCTGAGTGTTTATGGGACAACAGGCAGAAAAGGAGACAAAAAATAAAAACAAATTAAAAATTCAAGAAGTCTACACAAGATCCTAAATCCTGAGTAGAGCAAAGCCATTTTTCAGACTTTTATTAAAATTAGATTGGCCTTAGACTGTGAATCACATCTGCCCCCCGTGAGCAGCAAAAGAGCACCAACATCACCTGGTGAAAGACACAGAAATGCAGAGGGGACCAGAGGTAACATCCACAACCAAGGCTCCTCCACATCCACAGCACACACTGAACTGAGCTTACACGCCTCAAAAAACAGCACATTTGTAACACTCGCAGCATCCACCAAAGGCAAAACTACTAAAATCTGGTGTGTAGGTCTAGGAAAATAAAGCTTTGCTTCAGTCCTGCCTCCCCTCCTGAGCCCTTCCTCCTCTGAACGCCTGAAATAGGATGTTACACTACTTGTTTATACGCCATTACAGAAAAACACGCAGGGTTTCTTCATCCTGCATTACAGAACAAAATGTTACCCAATTCCTTCTGTAAAGTACCAAGAAATAACTGTGAGACCATATGCATGGGGAAGCATCCACGTGCTGGAGTAATCCAGCCTTACGTAAGCAGCCATGGGCGTCTGACCACAGCCAGCAGCAAAGGAAGGGCCAAACCAACTTCCCTTCAAAACCCACCCAAAAATTCATTCGGAGGGGTCTGATTCAGGAGACAAATGAAATTCATGTCACTAAGTTACAGTTTGAGGTTTCTGCCATGGAAGTACCCAGAGCAGAGAATCCTGAGTGGTTGATTTTCTCTCCTTGAGCCCATCCCCATTAACCAAAAATGAATCATTTGCTAATTGGCCAGTTCAGTTTGAACCCATGCCACCACGATTCTTATCTCAGTAGTTGGAAGACAGCTCCTTCCAAGGATTCAACAAGCCATGGACAAAGGCAGAGATCGACATCCTAAAACGTCAGGAATCTGAGCACTGATAATCCTGGAGATCACAGAATCGTTTAATTTGGAAAAGCCTCTGAGATCATCAAGCCCAGCACTGCCAACGCTACCCCTAAACCAAGCGTCACATCTACAATCCTTTTAACACCTCCAGAGCAAAAGGGTCCCCCCTGAGCCTCCTCTTCTCCAGGCTGAGCCCCCTGAGCTCCTGGTGGGGCTGCAGACCCTGCCCCAGCTCCCCTCCCTTCCCTGGACACGCTCAGCTCACAACAGCAGCCGTGGTGGGAGACATGGACAAGGCAGCCAAAAACAAGAGGTGCAAAACAGACCCAAAACCCACAGATAATAAATTTAATAATATCCATCTTCTCTCCCCCTTTCTACCTGCTGGCAGCCAAAAGGAAACACAAAAGCACAGACACATTATTATGAAAAGCAAGTCAACTTCTTGCGCAGGGATAAGGATAACAAATGTTTCACTGCTCTGTTTCAAACGTTTCAGATCTTAAACTGAACCCAGGAAGGAACATTACCAGTTAAGCTATTACAGCAAATGAAATGAAAATTGAAAATCAAGTCTAACCGACATTAAATTTAAATAAATATATCTCAATTCCATGACCATAATACATAGTTCTTATGACAAAAAACTTCTGAAGAAGGGAAAAACACCCCTGGTAACTCTGAATATTAAGCTAAGGTATCACAGGCATCTCACAGTTTATCTAAATAAAGTGTCTCCTGCAAAGAGCCCTGGTTCCTCCAGTGCAGGCTGCAGTGTGATTAACAGAGGTCCATTAGAGAGGCAATCCATAACCTGGCTTCTGTGAGGAGTCCCTGCCACATCCGTCTGTGTTTCCATGGCAACCAGGCAGGAAAATATAAAGCAAATTACAGTTAAATGAAAATTATTCTCCATGACAATATATGTTAATGCGGGAACATTTGCGAGGCCATTCCAGATAAAATGTTTACATTCACACATGTGTCTACAAAAATAAATAAAAGGCAGCTGGAGCAGCTAATGGATCATCCAAAGAGAAGGATCAGAGTCTTTTTTTTTCTCACCCTAAGTTTTAGTGTATTCATCAGAATAAAATTTTCAAGCTGAGAGAATGGGAAACAACCCACCTTACCCCAGGTATTTGCCCATTTCCATACAGAAACATTCTTTCAGGAACAGCTTTTCAGAAGATCTAAAATGCACATTTCTGAATGTTGTGAACCTTTAATTTTCCTGGCTGCAAACAAAGGCCACATTTATACCTCCCCATCCCAGAAGAAAGTGGTTTAAACAAGAGGTTAAGTTTATATTTAGCGAGATCTGACTGAAACTGGACTAGTGACTTATTTTAATCAGCTATAACTTACTGAGAACTGGAAGGTGTTTTATGCCTCAGAATTTGGGGTGTTGACTCCACAGCTGGGAGAATCTTATACCCACCAGGGTTTTAAGGCAGCACAGGCCACTGAAATACTTTCAGAAAAGCCCACAATTAAGGCTGTAAAAGGTGATCCTACTCTCCCACCATCATCTCTTAGCCTGAACAGTCCTTTTTTAGGGACTAAATCTCAGTTTGGGGAATATATCTTCTGGAACATGAGGGAAGTTAATTGGAATAAGGCTCATCAAGATGCAGCCACTTCGTTATTTTTTTAACTCCCTTGGCTCGTACCCCGAAGAAAAGCCCAAAGAAAGGAAAGAGGTTATAAACTGACTCACAGTCTCTGCCACTGAAACGCCACGTTTTCAGAAGGGTTTAAAATACTGCCCTGGAAAACAGCCCCCCCTCAGCCGCCCTGCCAAGTTCCTTTCCCATGGAAATGCTCTGCCTGTTCCGCGAGTCACACAGGTGCAGGTTTCTTAGGAAGCCCCAGAAAGAGCACAAGGCACTTTTTGAAGGCGTTTGGGAGAGCTGGGAACACAGAGCAGGGCATTCAGCACGCTGGCACATCTGAGCTCGCTCCGTGCACGCTCCCACTGACCTCTGCATCTGCCTCCTGCCTCCGCCTACCCAACAATGCTTGGATCATGAGGATCGTAACTTTTTATGACAGTGGGAAAACTGCAATCTTCTCCACGAGTTCACTCCACCCTGCACATAAAACTGCTCATAGGTTCAACCATAAAGCAGACTCCCTCCTTTGAAGTTCCACTTGGAGCCCTGCGCACGTTGTAAAGCCGAGCTGGAAGAGCGCAGCGTATTAAGGTTTTACATAACCACCCTCGTGGAAAGCATCGCTCCCGAATCATCCCGAGCCACTGTTGACAAAAGCAAGTCAGGTCAGAGAGGATCTGGGTAACAAAACTCCTCGCAGGTGAGCTCAGGTTACCCACAAACACCAAAGTCACACACCACCCAATATATTCCGGCCATGCTCCACTTTCCCTGAAGATCAGCTTCCTGCAGAGCCCACAGCAGCGCTCCCAGTATCACTTCAGCTCATTTAGTACTGACCCACAGTCCCCTCCACCTTTCACTCCATAGGGCATGCAGGCAGAAGAGGGCTGGAAGGGACCCCTGGAGATGATCCAGTCCCACCCCCTGCCAAGGCACAGTCACCTGGAGCAGGTGACACAGGAACACGTCCAGGTGGGGTTGGAATGTCTCCAGAGGGGGAGACCCCACACCCTCCCTGGGCAGCTGTTCCAGTGCTCTGACACCCTCCATGGAAAGTTCTTCCTCATATTGAGGTGGAACGTCTTGTGGTTTAGTTTATGTATCTCCATACAGTGCACAGACACAACTATAAACAGTGTAAAAAACAAAACATAACCCCAGCCAATGGAACCCCAGCAGCAGTTGCTAGGATCCTCTGCAAAACTCACTAATTGCTGGGATTGGGTTTCCAGGGAAGCTCCTTGCTGCAGTGGTGGAGGGGCTGAATGCTGTTTTCACAAAAGAACTTGTAAAACCCCAGGCTGCATGTCTGCAACAGCCAGGATTTATATTCCAGGCACAAATCAGATTATGCTGCACACACCGCGCTCCCAAGGCTCGGAGCAGGTGGATCCCACCAGGATGAGCAGCCTTCCCGGGTGCCCAGGCTCCAGGGTCAGGCTCCCTGCTCTCCCTGATAGGCTCCACATCCCTTTGAGGAGACCTGACTGTGTCAGACACCTATTAGAAAAGTCATTTTCTCTGTAAATGTAAGCAAATGCATGCTAACATGGAGTGAGGTTCCAGGGAAAATCAGGCAGCCTGCAGCTTTCCTGCAGGGAAAAGGGCAGGAGATTCAGGGCCACCAAGGTGCTGGGCAGTACTACTACTACCAGTAACCTCAGGGAAGAGAGCTCCACGCTACAAATACAGGAGGAATCCATAAAAGAGATATTCCAAGAGTGGATCCAAGCAGGGACAGAAGGGGAGATGCAGGAGAGGGAAGGAGCTGCTCCCTGTGAGCACAGCACCCCAAACATCGCTGCCAGCATTCCCCACGCTCGAGGAGCCTTCACCTCAACACTCCCACAGCTTCACTCCCTTCCCAAGCACTTTCCTCCCACCATGCACAAACAAGGTCCAGCTCTCCAGAGGGAGAGGAAGATGCAGAGAGAACTCAGAGAGGAGAAAGGCAGGAACAGACAGGAGGGGACCTCAAAAGGCAGACAGGCTAAAATTAGAGACAAGAATCTTGGATGAGGAGGACCAAAGCAAGAACAGAACCTCCATCAGATGAGGCTCCTGGGAAAGGGGAGGGACAGACAGGAGGGAGAAGAAACATCCTGGTGGGTGAAACAGGGGAAGTTTGCAGATGGAACACGCTGCAGAAGGAAGATTGAATTCAGCATTCTAAGACTACAGCCTCCAGCTCCCTCATCAAGGAGCACTTCTCAGTACACCAGGAAAGAGGCACAAAACTGACTCTTTGTCCAATCCCTTCCCCCCGGACTAACTCAGAGGAACTTGTCTCTCACCACAGAACCAGTTTAACACCCCAGTTCCAGTGCTGATCGTAAGGGAAGGGAATTCACTATGGAGCAGCTGAGTAACACAGGGCACCTCAGATCTCCTGGGAGAGCCAGAATCCTTCCAGGTTGCTGGGAAAATGCGAAGCAGAGACCTCAGAACCAGGAGAGCCACCACACAGGACCCCAGCGCGTGCCGGGACAGGCCACAGCGAGGAGCAAAACCAGAGCAGCCACCAGCCAGCCTAATTCCCAAACCAGGCACATTCCCCCATACGTGGGGACAAGAAACCACACGAATAAAAAAGGTCAACAATCAAGGAGAACAGGTTTTCATCTTCAAACCTGTGCACTCGACCCTTGGGCTGCTGAGAAAGGTGAAGTTTCACACACTAAATCCCCGAACTTGCTCACTGCAGTCCGGCTTGCATAAATGGATCTGCCTGTGCCGAGCTGCAAGCTGAAACCACGGAGACAGCTCGGGGTGGGCAGCAGCCCAGCGCCGTAACCGGAGCGCCCGGGGGTATTTAAACCCCCGGAGCACAGCCAGGAGCAGGATGTTTTTGTGTCCCCACACACACACACACACCCCTTCCCCGCATTACCTGCATCTCTTCCCAGCACCGCCATGGCTAATCTCCTCCATCCAAAGATATATGGATATATTTATAGACAGGCTTACATCTCCAGCCCAGCCAAGGCCTGACGCAACCGCGGAGCACCGGTCGGTGCTGTTACCACAACGCTGACATTTCACAATCTGCCACAGCCATCCTCCTGCAGAACGTGGAAAACACCAGCCCCGGAGTGTAAAGTCTATCCCAAAGGGCTTTCCATGGGATACAGTCACTGCCACAGTCAGCAGGATCTCAGCCCTGCCACCTCCTCCCCGGAGCAGCTATCAGGAGACCATTGCCAATGGGGAATTTCTCGGAACTTTATCTTGGCTCCTCCTGGACCTAACCAGCCTGCAGAAACCCAGCCACTTACCAGTCATTTGGAGCTCCTGGTACAACTTGTTTACACAGCACAGGTCACAGGATCGGCTGGAAGGTGTAAGCAGGATATAGTTTTTATGGCTCTGAACTCCTGCCCAGATAAGCCGATAAGGCCCCGGCTGGGGGCGGGGAGCACTTTCATGTGTGCGTGATTTGAAAGGAAGAGGCACCATGAACTGCAGCTAAGCAGTTGGTACTTAATAATGAAGCTTCCATTCACCTCTAAAGCTATTTAATGCCTTTTTTTTTTTTTTTTTTTGGAGTTCCTAATTACACATCCTTTCGTTTCACATCCAGATATTGAGGGCAGCACCATATTTCCAAGCCCAACTCTCCAGCCTCTGGCTGCCGAGCCTTCAGGGACACGCTGCCTCCGGATCGTGGTGAATTTTTTAGAGGGTAACATCTCCCTTCTTCACTCTCTCTGATTCTTCCCCATGCCTGTGACACACTTTTAGCAGCTTTATGCTGCTCTAAAGGTAAATTATTCGAGACCTTTTCTATCCTGCAAAGCTGTCAGTCTCTCAAAAATAATTACAGAGCCAGCTCCCTCTGGCCTTTGCTTCCCCAGGTCTGGAACCACCCTGTCGTGACACCATGCAAACATCCACATGCTCGGTGAGGACCCAAAACCCACCACCCAAACAAGGACCACCTTAACATTCCTCTCACAGCAAATCACACACAGCACAAGAAGAAAGGAGATGCCTTCCCCCTGGAAAAACATCCATCCCCTCACACACAGCTGAGACAAAGCTGCTTTTACACATACTACGAAGTTTTCTACCCTTTCCATTCTCCAAGTCCGGAAATTTCATTACATGGCATTTTAGCCACATACAAACCCAGCACCAGCACAGACACACTTGCACCTAACAGCAAAATAAATATTTCAGTGTTTCCACAAGATATCCAGTGTTGTAACCTTTGGTTTCCGAATCCAAACGCAACATACGATCAATACCCTGCTCCTGCCACTGCAGTAATTCACAGTGGAAGGTTTATTTTAAAAACACTCAACGGATAAGTTTGGTTTTCTTCGAGACAGGGAAGAAAGGCTGCCTCCAGATTTGGAGAGGATAAATAATTCAAAGCCTGAATGCCAAGGGCAGTGTGCACACATCCATATGGCAGGGACAATGCAGACAGTAATATATGCTGCACATCACCACCCTGACAGTGCCTTCAACCCTGACCTAGAAAAAAACATCACTTTCTTCTGACTCCAGCAGCCAATTCCCTCGCCGGCACTGCCACCCGCTCGCCGTGGGGTTACCGTGGGGAAGTGTCTCCCAATCGCTCTGCCTTGCCAGGCTGCAATTCCAGCCTCTGCTCACAACAGCTACACAGCAACCAGCGGCACGACTTACGAGGAGAGCTCCAGAAAATGGGAATGAACCCGAGGGGACGGAGGTTTCAGAGGTCCCCTTTGGGAGCTCACGCCTTCCCAGTCAGCACCGAGAAGGGCAGGAAAAGCCAGGATGCTTTCTTAGACATGAAGTCTGGTGAGACACCGGCAGGGCCCCGAGGGAGGAGGAGCACAGGGAGCAGCGAGGATGCTCACCCCGAGAGCTCACCACCTGAGCCCCGCACGGGGCTGCGGAGCCAGGGGGCTCCTGTGCCATCCCCGAGGGACACGGGACCACATGGATCACGTTGGGCGGACACACGAGCACGGAGATCCCACCGGACATACACACAACCACGGAGACTGTGATGGATGGACACAGGACCAAAGAGACCATGACAGATGGACACAGGACCATCACGACCCACTGGACAGACACAGAACCAAACAGACCATGTTGGATGGACACAGGACCATGAAGAGCCACTGGACAGACACAGAACCAAACAGACCGTGTTGGATGGACACAGGACCATCAAGAGCCACCGGACAGACACAAGACTGTGAAGATCATGTAGGATGTATACAAGATCACTCAAATCATGTTGGATGGACACAGGACCATACAGATCCCATTGCACGGGCACAGGACAATGCAGATCCCATTGGATGGACACTGGACCACACAGAAGACCACCTCTTCTCCTCCAGAAGAGAGAAGATGCTACTCACCAGAGAAACCATCTTCCTCTCCCCCACGGCCCTCATGGACATCAAGCCTGCAGCCACATTCATTTCACACTCCCAAAATTAACCATACACACATCACCCTGCCCCACTGTCCTAGTTTGATTATTTGATCATTTCACTACATCCTACAACTTGAAGAAAACATTAGAATCAAGATGAAGAACTCTGGAGCCCAAAATACCTGATATAATTAACTGCACCTTCTAACATGATTATTTCCTTTCCTGACCCCAATTATTCCTTCAGTTTATTAAAGAGAACTCAAATACAGAGCAACGTTAACACCCCAAAGAGTCACATAAACAGAAAAAAAGTCTGAGGGCACCATTACAAACAGACTTAATGGAACTCCAAGATTGGAAATGGATCTTGAAAGCTGTCAGATCAAAGCAAGATCTTTCTCGTGTAAGGACTGCATTACCCTCGGAGCCACAGAGCTAATACCATCTATAAAAATATTTTGCTCAAATAAGTGAAGAACAGCAGCGTTTCATCTGTCAAAAGGTGCGAGGCTTTTATGGGATTAGCCATTCCACATGCAGCATAGAAATTAGAGCAGATTTTTAAAAGCCCCCAGCTCAGCTGACGGAGACTCCACAGCTCGACGTGTAGCCGCTTTCTTCACATGCGTTCCATGCCGAGCAGATTTTTCACTGTTATTAGCATTTAAGCTTCTTTTTACTTTTTTTTTCCCATACTCTCGTGAAAGATCACAAATTGGCATCACCCATAAGCAGCCCCAGCTGAAGCACCACCACCCAGACTCAGAGAAATTAAGATTTTTAAATACCCAACAGTTGCATGAGAAAATACACCAGAAAACACCGGTTCTCACACAGGAAAGCTTAAAAAGTGGAGTAGAATGTGCTCAAAACCAGCCTCCAGACCACGGGCGCTGACAGCTTCCCACCCCCCTTCCCAGCAGGATTCCAAAGGCAGCGTTTTGCCCAGATTTTAAGGCTGCACAAACCTGCTTAGGACGCTTGTGATTTCAAATAATTGCCTACACAAGCTTTCCCTTAACATTGATGGGAGTATTTTTTATGGCCGTGCATCGGTGGCACACAAATTACGTAACACTTGGCTGAGAACCCTCCGAAAAAGCAGCTCTGTGTCGCTAATCCCTCACGCAGGAAGGAGGAAAATATTTAAAAGCTGCATACAAATCATTCCTGTGAGTGTCGTGCAGACTGGTTTAAATTAGATGGGGTAAAAATATATGTGAGCTGATCACGAAACACTGGAATCTTTGCTATGGAGACACCGGTTCCTCTCTGCAGCCTTTTACAACCGAAATACAGGGAATTCTCCCCGGCAATGGAGGGAGCACACAAGCACCTTTACTAGAGCTCATCAAGGAAATACGAGGAGAATAACAACCCCCATGTAAATATTTTCCAGTATTATTTGCTTTGCTGTACTGAAAAGCAGCAGTACCTGCCACTACTTGCTCTGGGTCTACCACCATTAAATCTTAATACCCAGGAGGAATTTCAATCCGTAAGGCAACTGCTGAGCCTGAAATTCAGGTACGGGGCAGGAAGAGGGGCAGACCTACTCAGAAAGCCGTCACTCCATAATTTCATAAAATGTAATTAACCAACTCCGGCCCTGTGCCTTTCCTTCCCTCGGAGAAGCATTTCTTCACCGAGTAATTAGCCTGTCCCAGTTAAGACTTGAGTCACCACACAACATATTTTCCCCAAAACAAAGCCACATGCACTATTTTAAAAAAAATATTGCCATTTCCTCACAGTCACTTAAATCTCTTCCCAGCTTTTGGCTTAGTCACTGCCTGGATCTGAAGCTCACTGAAACCAACCCACCACTGTGGGAGCCTCTAAAACCCTGGGTTTATTCCCACAGTGGAGACACTTCATCACCCCAGAGCACTGCCTCCTTTTAATGTATAGAAAAGCTAGAGGTAAGGGGAAAAAAACCTCTTAGTACTTCAAACACATGTCCAAAAGCCACAACATAAAGACAAAGAGGACAGATTAAACGCTGTAAAGACACACTCGTCAGGAACCTTCCTTTGAAGTGTCTGCAGGAAACACTGTCATCACGCAGCCATGTTACAATTACACAGTTAAAATAATCAGCACCAGTTGTAAGTAGCCCATCTGGTTCCCTGGAAAGGGAGCACTGCTGGTACAGTATTGATTAACACGACGAGTCTCACTGACCCCAGAGAAATACATTTGTCTGCTCTGCTGAGCAGCGGAAGAACGCGGCACGACGCCGCGCTACGCTTCGCTTTGTTCACAAGCATTTGGGGGGACTTAGTCCATTAAAACACGAGTGGAAAATAAAATAATCTTATCAGGTTGCCTACCACACACGAAGGAAGAAATTAAGCCAAAAGGTTTTTGCTCTGGGGCTTTTTTTTTTTTTTTTTTTTTTAAAGATTTCCTCCCCCATCCAAACCCAACCCTCAAACTGGACAATCTGCAGGTTTAAGTCTGAGAAAACGCTGTTGCAACACCATAAAAACAAAAAGCTGCCCGTGGAAAAAAAAAAAAAAATCAGTTCACTCTGAGCCATGTTTTTTTTTATGAAATGGAGACACAGACGAGAGAACAAGAGTTCATTTCTAAAAGCAGAAGCAGAACCGAACAGCAAAACCAAGTGTGGAACACGAAACGCAACATCTCCAGTTCGCAGGCAGATGCAGCAGCCAGAGCCCCTCGGTCACTACTGACAAGAGAAGGAGGGAAGAAGCGCTGGGAGCTGCGGGCTCGCTGCTGGCGGCACGGGCAGCTCGGCTCGCCGAGTTTCGCAAAGCGAGCCCTGCCCTGACTCACACACCCCGCGGGGACACGAGCCCCGGCTCGCCCAGGGGGGGCAGAGCAAAGCCCACGATGTGCCCCGGCAGGTCCCACACCTCCCGTGGGACTGGCGAGGCCTCCTGGAGCCGGAGAGAGCTGGAGCACTGCTGCACGGAAAAAGCGCTGAGCTCCGCAAAGCCCGACAGCTCCGGGCCGTGAGCGAGCCCCGGATCGGCTCACACGGAGCCCCAGTGCTCGCCCACACAGGCACGGACCACCCCTCCGAGACAGAGCCTGCCCGGCCGAGCGCTGCCCACGGAGAGAAAACAGGTCACGAAGCTCTGGAACCAAACGCCGTGCCCAGAGTTTCCCCAGCAAGGCGCAGGACTCAGGGAAGGTCTCGCTCCACAACACATTCCAGACCCCTCCGCCACCCCACAGCCAGCTCGGAGTGCTCCAGCCTGGAATCTGCCAGAAAATCCAGCCTGTACGAACGCCAACTTTTTCCCGTTTTTAAGCTAATCGAGTTAAAGATTGAGCTCCTGGTAGGGTACACACAAAGAATGTATCGATGCCGTTGGGAAACATGTGAGAATTAATCTCCTTTTCCCTCTCCGTTGCTCCATGGAGTGGTTTTCCCCCACAGAAAAAGGAAATACTTGGAGTCATTATATAAAAATGTTCCATTTTATGAACAAAACAAAAAAAAAAAAAGGAGAAATACACTGAACTCCAAGTTCCTTGAATATATGTCAATTTCAGGAAAGCATACAGCCACTACAAAGCAGTACAGATGTTTTCACCAAAAAATTTTGCCTACAGAGAGTGTAAAAAATGGTGTATACCCCATTTCAGAAGCCATCTCAGGAGGGAATTTTGCTTCAAGAGCTGCCTGGAATTCGCTCTCTGCCTATAGAGCCATGTCCCCAGTGGTGAGAGAGCACTTTGTGTACAAAACCAGGAGGGGGGAGGAACCCTTTCCTGCAACTGGATATCAAAACAGATCCCCAAGCTTGGAGGAGAAGCCAAGCCGTAAACACACGGCCCCTGTGCCTCAATGAAGGGCCCGTTCTGAGCCGCACACCCCGGACAGCTGCTCCCTCTGGGAAAGGGCAGAGGGCACCGAGGGCTCGGCTCATCCCGGCTCCCTCCGAGCACATTTGCCTTTCTAAACATGAATCCATCCCCGGCCTGGGGGAGGCTCGTCCTGGGCTGCAGCTGTTTGGGCTTGGGAGGCTTTTTTTTCTTCTCTTCCTTTCTGCTAAGGGGCAAAGGTGTCGAGCAGCCCCTCCCCAGCACACAAAGCCTCCTCGGAGGAGAGACACACGGAGCGATTTAAAGATTAAACTGGGAAATAAATAAAAGCCGCGGGGTTGGGGCCGGCTGGGCTCGGTGCGGCCCCGGCCCTGCGCACACACACGCAGGGCTAACGCCTACCCGGGGATGATGAAATGGGAAACGGAAATTACCATTTCAGACAACTTTTGGTATTGTTCCTCCTAGCGCAACGCTCACCCCAAAACGCACTTCCCCCCTCCCCCCCGCGAAAAAAACACCCCCACCCCAAAAAACGGGGTCTGGAGGGCGGGAGAGGGAGCCGGGCTGCGGGCTCGACACGGCGCTCCGAGTCCCTCCCATGGCTCCCCACGAGCCTGCGCACCCCAAAACACCGAGCAGCCCCCGGGCTCTCTCTGCAGCCCCTCCAAACCACCCCCCCAAAGCCATCCTCCCTCTCTCTGCAGCCCCTTCCCACCCCCTGCCTCCCCGGGTACACCCCGCAGCCCCCAAACAGCCCCTCACCTTCTTCGCCGCCCCCCCAAAAACCCAACATCCTCTTCCCACCGGCGCTGCGGCGCTTTCTCCCCTGGAACCGACCCCGCGCCGCCCCCTCCCCGCACCGGGTCCCACCTCCCGCCGCCATCCGTGCGCCCCTTCGACCCCCCACCCCGTCCCGGTGCCCCCCCTTAGCCTCTGTCCCCCCGGCCCCCCCACTTCGGCTGCCTCTCCCGGTGCCCCCCCAGGCCGCGCAGCCCCTCTCCAGGACCCCCTATGCCCTCGGCCCCGCGTCTCCGGCGCCCCGGTGCCCCCCCGCGCCATCCGCCCGCCGCCCCCCCGGCGCTTACCGGTGCTCGGCGCTCAGCGGGCCGAGGGCAGCCCCGCGGCGGAGCGAGGCCTGCGGCTCGGCCGGCCCCGCCGCATAGAGGGGGGGCTGCAGGGGCGTTTCGGGGCGCTTTTGGGGGGTCCGGGGGTCCCGGGGTCCGGCCCTAGCGCGGGGGGCGCGCGCCGTGGCGGCTCCGGGCCGCGCGCTCCATCCCCCGCGCGCCGCTGAGACGGCGCCGCTCATTGGCCCGATGAGACGGGGCCGCTCATTGGCGGACGCAGCGATTCGGGGAGGGGGGAGGAGCCGCAGTGCCCCCCCCCGCCCCGGCGGCGCGCGGGGGGTGACGGGAGCGCGGCGGCGCGCGACGTGTCCCCGCGGCGCCGCCGCCCATTGGCTGCGCGCGCCGGGCGGCGCTTCCGGGGCGGGGCCACCGGGGGCGGGAGGGGCTCGGGGAGCCCCCGGGACCGGGACCGGGATCGGGAACGAGATCGGAACCGAGACCGAGAACAGCCCCGGAGGGACGTGCGGGCTGTGCCGAGCCCAGGGACTGGAACTAGGATCGGGACCGGGATAGGCCCCCCAGGGACCCGCGGGTTGAACTGAGCCCCGGGATCTGGCCCGCCGCGCTGCCCCGGGATTGTGGGATCACAGGAGCGGGCATTTCCCGGTTGACAGTGGTCAGGGGGCGCTGGTCGGTGCTGCCGGTGTTGGCACTGGGGCACGGGCGTTCTGAGAGTCGGCGTTGGATGATGTGCCGGCCTGGGGAACGCGTCAGGGCTGCTGGGGCACCTCTGCTCCGGGGGGCTTCCCCTGCTGCTCCTGCACCACACGGGCACAGCGCTCAGATCCTGCTCTGGGGCCCAGTTCTTAATCATATCCTCATTAAAGCTCCCGGTGCCATGTTGCCTGCGGTTCTCCGGAGTGGCTGTGTTGGAAGTTGCTGCCCAGCAGGACAGTGAGGGGTGACACAGGTGCCCTGGTCGGGGCAGTGGGTCCTGGGGGGACAGTGCCGCACGTGGCTGTTTCACCAGCCCAGGGTGATCCCCCGGAAAGCAAAGGGACAGGGACAGGCTGGGACAGCTGCTCGCTCCTTACCAGGCTGGGTTTGGGGTCTGTTTTCTCTGATCCTTTCAAGTGCTGATCACACAACACCAAAAGGCTTTTGTGCAGTTTTTATGTGCAGGGTGTCTCCTAAAAAGCCGTTTTAAACATCTCCTAAACAGGTCATTCTTGCTGGATAGGTCATTCCTTCATTCTCCTGAAATGTTCAAGGAACGATTGGACATGGCCCTCAGTGTTCTCCTCTGGTTGACACGGTGGGGATTGGTCACAGGCTGGGATGTAACTAATATCCCATCGGTCACAGTTGGATATTGCGAAGGAATTGTTCCCTGTGAGGGTGGTGAGGCTCTGGCACAGGGTGCCCAGAGAAGTTGTGGCTGCCCCATGCCTGGAAGTGTCCAAGGGCAGGCTGGACAGGGCTTGGAGAAACCTGGGATAGTGGAAGGTGTCCCTGCCTGTGGCAGAGGTTGGAGTGGAGGAACTTTGAGGTCACTTGCACCCCAAACCATTCCGCTATTCTGTTGTGTGTCTGTGTTTTGTACCACACGTCTAATGTCACAGTCCCTCCATGTCACCAAGGCAGCTGAATTCCAGGCAGGAATCCCATCTATGGAGCAGGTCCCAGTGCCACGGGGCCCTGGTTTGGGTGGCAGAGCTGCGTCACCACGTGTTGTTTTGTTTGCTGCAGATGGGGAAGCCTGGAGGCAGCAGCTCTGCCCATGACCTCATCTGGAATTGTCCTGGTTTCTAACCCCCGTCTGCCAGGGGGGTGTAACCAGGATCTCTCTTTTGGCATGTGCAGGGCCACTCCAGGTCGCATGCTTGGCAGCCTGAGGGACAGTTCTCATGTGCTGGGGGTGCCACAGCACCCCAGGAAGAGAAACCCCTGTGCTGGGCTCAGCAGGAAGGAGTGGCTCAGGAGCACATGTCTGGCTCTGCTGTTAAATAACAGCAGGAGAGAGATTTATTCTGAGCCTGTTAAGCTGGTCCTGTGTTCCACTTAGGCTTAGTCTTTTTATCTCTACCCATCTTCTTCCTCTGTAAGACCTACTAAACCAGTGAAAAGAAAGGGGCTGGGGTTTTTTTGGCTTCCTTTCCATTAAGCTTCTTGTCACGGCTCCCTGCAAACGCTGCAGGTGAGTGTTGGCTTCTGAGCAGAGGAGAGGGGAAATATATGTTTTCATTTCCTAAATATAGTTGTCTGTAACTGCTTCCTTGACAGCCTTGAATGTCATCCAGGTCAGAGATCCAGCGCTGGGGAGGAAGTTAAATCCTTTCTGTGTCACCCTGACCTTTTTCTATTTGAACACAACAGCCTGGTTCAGGGAGGGACTTTCAAGTACTTGGAGAAAGGAAGCTGACAGGAATGGGAGGATTATTTCCTTGGGGGCTGTTCTGCTGGTTTTCTGGGTGAGACTTGTGTGATGGGGATGTTTAACTTGCCTGGGTTTGTTATACTGGGCTGGCTTTTGCTCCTTAATTGCAATACTTAAGAGAAAAAAAATTACAGTTAATTGTTGAGCACCTTTATCCTTCGGTAAAGGTTGTAAGCTCTTAAATCCTAAAATAAAACAAATACCCTGGTGCTGAGGAGGAAAGAGAACATTGTGTGAGGGCAAGGAAATTAGGCCGCTTGGGGAATGTGCTTTCAGGCCTATTTCTGTCTGTCCCAGCGAGCTAAAAGGACACCAACTTTGGGGACAGAGCTCCTGACCCTCTGCTCCTTGCTCTGGCACTGCTCTCTGGCTCACTCTGGAGATGGCACCTGTGTCAGCCCCTCACCTGCTCTGGCAACCTGTGGGTGCCAAAACTCACCTCACTCCTTCAGCAACTGTCTTGTGAGGGAAGGAACCATTATGCCAACCCTAAAGTCAAAAACTCCTGGGCTGTGCTACTGTGGGTGCAGTTCCCTGCTGGCTCAGCTCCTCTCAGGATGGAGGGATGGGAATCTATTTTTAATAGATGAGACAAGATGTGATTTATGCATGGTACAGGGGAAATCCTGAGTGACCAGTCAGGTGCCAACATCACAGAGGCCAAGAGAATAAAACTTTAGAAGAACTTTGATTAGAAAAACCTTTACTTTAAGCATGGCTCATGTTTTAATTAATGTCATCTATTAACATTTTGAAGAGAGATGGGTTTGGCACACCAAGCAGTCATTTGGGAAAGCAGTGAGGAGCACAGCTGCTGTACTGCAGCAGGAACCTCCCTGGCTCTGCACAGACTCAGTTTTACTAAATAAAGCTACTTTCAAGCCATCCTTGTATTTCTTTGCTGTTGTTGTTGTTAAGGACACTCCAGCTTAAGCTGTTTCACCTGTGATACCATAAAGAAATAAAACTCTGGGCTTCCACCTGCTTTCACCTGCTTAGAGCTCTACAAGATGTAATTAAGGCTAAATTCATGCAACAGCCCTCTCATATTCAAATCTGCCTTGATTTGGAGGTTTAACTCCTTGATACAGCTCATTTGTCCCCAAATCTGTGTGGTTTGAAAGTTAAACTCCTTGGTGCAGTCCACTGTGCATCCACCTGAGTCCCAGTGAAGCACCAGACCTAGGACCAGGACAGGCAGAGCCCACAGCCCAGGAGCTGATGTAGCTCCTGTGCCTCCATAGCAGGATCATTTTTGGATCCCTCAAAGCTGGGAGCTGCGGTTGTGGTGGATAAAGTCTATTTGCAAGGCTCCCTGCAGGACTTACACCTGTGTGAAAAGCTTTGTGCCTGGTGCATCCGCAGAGGATGGATTCCAAGGGAAGTGCTCTCCTGCTGCTGGGTAAACGCCTTGTATTGATGTTCCAGGTGTGAACTCGTGACAGCCCTGTTCTAATTACTGTTTTTATCATTCCTAATGACAGGCTTTAGGTTTCCAGGCTGCTTATGGATTTCAGGGGTGTGGAGTGACAGTTGCTCACTCGGAGCTTAGTGACCTCCTCCGGTCTGCGGGGTTTGGAGATTACTTCAGCCACTTCCCGCACACAGATGGATCCTCGGGCCTCTCCCGAGCACTGCACGCTCCAGCAGCTCTCCGGGGAGTGCACTCCCGCAGAGCAATCTGCTCTGAGTCACAAACAAGCCATTTTCCTCCCCCTGCTCTGCCCCTTACCCCTGTCACTCTCTGAGCATTGCTCCCTCTTCCCTGCATTGGCTTTTCCGGAGGTTTCTAAGCCCCAGTTGGCAGACGGCGCGGTGGCTGCTGCGGGGTGGCCGAGTCCCCGTGATCCCCTGCCTCCAGCCATCTGTCACCTGCCTGTCTTACACTCCTAGGGCTTTAGAGATGACCCAAAGATAGATTTATACCCCAGTGCTGTGTCCCAGGCTTGCCCTGGGGCTGGGAAGGCTTTGTGCCCCAGGGAGGAGCAGTGTCAGTGCCATGCTGTCCTCTGCAATGGCAGCAGGAAGCACTGGGACTCACCATGATCCCAAGATTTTCCTGGAGAAATGAATAGGCGTGATGGGTTTGGACTGGCTCATGGAAAAGGGCTGAACTGCTCTTTCCTGGTGAGGAGTTTTACTGTGCTCGAGGGAAAACCATGTGGTCTTTTAAGCACATCCTTTGTTGCTGATCCTAAGGTTTTCCTGGGTTCTTGGCCTTGCTGTGCGAGCATCTATCCCTTGACCTTGATTTCTCATCTGCAAAGAAGTTATCTAAAAAAATCCCATCCGGTGCATGATGCAGATGCACAGTGCTGGGGGACACTGGGACACTCCAGAGCCTCCGAGCCAGGTGGTTTGTTCTGCCGGAGCAAAGTTCTAGCTTAGCTGCTGGGGGTTTTTTCCATCCTGTAAAAAGTCTGAATTTACCTTCCAGCAGCTTCAGCTCTGCATGTAATCCTTTGATTCACTGGTGAGAAGTCTGTGGATGGCACAGTGGCCACCTGATTCCAGGTATCCACTTACCCCATTGGCAAAGTGCTGTGTGGAAATGCGTCAGGCATGAGCTGGGAGGGCTGAGGAACTTCGCAAGCCTCAGAGGGCAAGAGTGTCTTAAAGGGAGCATGGAAACAGGAGAGGTGACTTCTCAGATAGAGCAGAGCTGCGTTTCCCGTGGAAACTGACTTCTCTTGGCCTGAAAAGAACAAGATGTGGCTGATAATGCTGCTTCCTGCTCCTAACCTGCTCAGGAGATAAACCAGGGATTTCAGCCTCCAATCCAGCACCTTTCCCCGGTAGTAAATAGACGTGGCATTACTGAGTGATGTCATGGCTGGAGCACATCCCAGCGAGGCCAAGCCTGGATCAGGTTATATCTGTCCTCTCAGAATATTGGCTTACTCCCAAAGGAGCATATTGCCAGTCCAAGGGCAGTGACTGAAGCCACCTTTCCCAAGGTCACCTCTGGCACGCACAGAGGGGACAGTCCAAGCTGCCCATGCAGAGTAGAACTTCCTCACTCTCTTTTCTGGCATCACTTTGTATTGCCAGAGAGGCAAGGACCCCCAGCCCTCCTTCATGGAGTCATGGAATGGTTTGGGTGGTAAGGGATCTTAAAGCCCATCCCATCCCACCCCCCTGGGACACTTTCCACTATCCCAGGTTGCTCCAAGCCCCATCCAACCTGGCCTTGGACACTCGCAGGGATCCAGGGGCAGCCACAGCTTCTCTGTCCAGCCTTCCTGGTGCTCTGTCATCTGGTTGCTTTTGAAGCACAGTGTGAAAAGAGGGACAGAAATTTTATCAACTAGAGCCACGTGTCTGTAAATAACCAGTATTCCCCATTCAGCACAGCTTTGCCATATCCAGGCCTGGATCTTCTGGCTGGGAGCATTGCAGCAGAAGCCCAGCTGCCCAACAGACCTGAAACAGTGCTTGTGTTACCTTTAATCCATGGAAGTATTCAAAATGAGTGGATGTGGCATTTCATGACATGGTTTAGTGGGCATGGTGCAATTCAGTTGAAGGTTGGACTTGGTGATCCTGGAGGACTTTTCCAACCTTAAGGATCCCATGATTGTTTCAGTCAATGAGCCCACTCAGGCCCAGCTGGTGGTCTGTGCCAGGTCTGGGCCTGTTCAGGCTCTATTGCCCTCATTGTTCAATGGGTGGGAGTTCGTCTGAACTGGAACCAAGCTGAGGGGGAGGTGTGGAGGAACCCAGCTCTGGGTGTCCCTCACATCAGCCTGGCAGGAGTCAGTGCAGCCTCCCGGGGATCTGTGGGTGGAGGTGCCCCCAGCTGCCACAACCCCTGTGAGCTCTGACCAGCCCTTAGGAATTAATTGGCACCGATTTAATTGTGTGTCTGTAAATTGAACTGATCCAATCAGTAACACAAAGAGATTTCCAGGACTGAGGGGACATTAACGTGCAGGGGATGGGGCAGACACAGCTTCTCTGGGAACCCTGTGCCAGGGACTCACCACCCTCAAAGTAAATACAGATTTCTATGTATTTGTTCACTCCCTTTGCCTCAGAACACAGTTCAGTCCCTCACTCCAATTGCTGACACAAACACTGTTTTCTACCAGAGCTCACTCCTACCTTCGGCTGTCGGAAGGGGAATCTTCCTCAGCAACAGCTGCACAGGGAGGGAGCTGGTCTCTTTCCTCTCTGCTGAATATAATACTGCAAAGGTTGTTCTGTTTTCTCCCAGGCATTACAATTACATGAGATTAGGAGGGATAAAATTCCAGAGGCAGGCTGATTGTGTGCTCACATCACCAGACTCTAGTACCAGGCCTCCCCAGTGGTGGCCTCAGTCTCTCTCTCCTACCCTTGCAGGGGACCTCTCGCTCCACCCAGGCGTTTGTTCTCCTGCCTAAATAATCTGGGACCAGGCCCACGCTGGGCCGGGCCGGGCCCTGCCCACGCTGCAGAGCCTGGAAAAGGCCGGGCTGGTGAGGAACCGTCTGCTCCAGGAGACGTGACCGGGCCGGCCCTGGCCTGGGGCTCCCCTGCAGCCCAGAGCCTGCCTGAGGAGCGGCAGGAGGGGGCCGGACCCGGGAACACCATGGCCGGGCCTTGCCCGAGGCCTCAGGCCGTGTCGAGCCCCCGTTGCCCCGGTAACAGCGCGACCCTTCCCGGCAGCCCCCGCGCGGCTCCGCCCGCCATCTTAAGGCCTGGCAGCAGGGCGCGCGCGCCGGCCCGCTTCCAAGATGGCCGCTCGACCCTCACCGGGCACTTCCGGCCGCGCAGCGGCCGCGGTTCCGGTAACGGCGGAGCCGCCGCGGCCCGTCCCGGGCCCGACCCGCCGCCGCCGCCGCGGCCCGTGAAGCCTCCGGGAAGCCAGACCAGACCGGTGGACATGGCGCTGCTGCTGCGCATCGGGCTCCTCCGCGGCCGCTGCTCCTTCTGGCAGCCTCCCGCCGCCGCCTGGGCCCGGCCCCGCGGCAGTGCCCTCGGCGGGGTTCGCGGCCTGCAGGTAACGGGGCGGTGACGAGGCGCTCACCGAGCGCCGGGAGCACCGGGGGAGGAGAACGGGAGAGAGGGACGTTCGGGCTGCTCGGGAGGGACCTCGGTTTGTGCCTTCCCAAAGGTCCGTCGTGTCAGCGCTCCTGGGCACTGACTTGGGAAACACCGTGGGAATCGTGGAATTATTTGGGTTGGAAGGGACCTTAAAGCTCATCTCATTCCAATCCCTTGCCATGGGCAGGGTCACCTTCCACTATCCCAGGTTGCTCCAAGCCCCGTCAAACCTGGCCTTGGACATTTCCAGGGATGGGGCAGCCACAGCCTCTGTGAAGAACCTGTGCCAGGGCTTCCCCACCCTCACAGGGAAGAATTCCTTCCCAATATCCCATCTAACCCTGCCCTCTGTGAGTGGGAACCCATTCCCCCTTGTCCTGTCACTGCAGACCCTTGTCTCAAGTCCTTCTCCAGCTCTCTTGGAGCCCTTTTAGGCACTGGAAGGTCACAGTTAGGTCACGCTGAAGCTTCTTTTCTGTAAACTCAACAATCACAATTTTCCCAGCCTTTCCTTGTACAAGAGGTGTTCCATCCCTCTAATCAACTTTATTGCGTTCTCTGGATTTATAACTCTTTCTGTGGTGCAGGTAGGAGGTGGAGGGAGAGCAGTGTGGGATGGTGTTTTCATGCTAGGTTTTTGTGGGAGCAATTTAGATTTAATATGTTCTGTTGTAGAAAGCATCAATCCCGAGGTTGCCATCTTAGGTCAGCACAAGCTGGAGGAAAGAAAAGAACCAGGAAAGAAGAGTGAGGGGTTTCAGCCTAGTCAGTGTCCCTGGCTGGTTTGGTAATTGGAGCCTGTGCAGTGAATCACATTGGATTAGGGGCCAGACTTGTTTTCAGTGAGATAATTAGTAAATGTTAGTTCAGGTGTTGTGAAGTTGCACTCAGGATTCCTGCTGAGTTACCTCAGGGGCAGATCTGCACTGGCCTTGCTGCTGTGCAGGAGGGTTAAAAGTCCTTAAAATTTCATTTTAAAAGTCTTTTTTTCCCATTAAAAAACTTCATAATATGGTAGGGAGTCTTTACATTCTAAGAACTGATTGCCAGCATGCCTTTAGAGCAAAAGACAGACACAGGTAGGAAAAAGATGAAATATTGTTTTGGTTATGGGTTGTCTGGTTGTACTTGTGCTTTCTTTGAACTGTGTTATAAACATTTGCAAAGTCACGTGGGAAGTGCACAACCAGGAATCCCATCCAGGGCTCCCAGCTGCTGTCCTGACACTCACCCACAGTGTTTCTCTGTTCAGGAATCCGAGTCTCACAGAGGCATGCAAAGCTTGAGCAGCCACAGCACTTTTCCAATCGTTGTCTTGCTTTTCTTTCATTCCTCAGAGCCTCTTGGCACCAACACTTTCCCTACCACGTAAAGGTCTCGGTGGAGTCCTGACAAAACAGCACATCATCCAGGATCCAGTCAGACTTTGGAATCTCCTGGGTGAGTTCTGAGGAGCAGGAAGGGAAAAGGTCTGGTTTCGTAAGAGAATTGACCTTTCCTCACCTTCTCTCTGCATTCCTGAAAGTGCAGCAGAGCTGTTCTGTTCCTGGATGCGGGAGCTGGGTGTGTTTGCAGGGATCCAGTTTGTGCTTGGTGACAGGGATGACAGTGGCACCTTCCCATGATGAGCTCAGGGGATTAAGGAAGTGCTGGAGTCATTAGACTTTGTGTTTTTAGCCTTTTTTGACTTTTACTAGAGTATCCCACAGCATTCCTGAGAAACCTGATTTAATTCTGTTATCTATATTTCCTGTAACGAGCGTTTCCAATCCCAAGTGTGAGGCTGTTCCTAGCTGCCCACACCAGTGTTGGCAAAGGCTGTGCCTTAGGAATTATATCCATGTTTCAGTACTAAAGAAATTTCTCCAAATCATTTCACTTGTGCCATTAAAACAATCCCTGCCCTCTGCTTGCCTGCAGGTAGGACCTCCTGGTTTGCTACTTCCAGCTCTCAGGGGAGTAGCCAGAAGAATGGGGGATTCAAGAAGAAATCTCCGCAGGAGGAGGATGGTATGTGTGTGCCAAAAATTCAGGGATTTACCGAAACACAGGGAGGAAGATCGACCTTCATTCTCCTGTCTCTGGGGAGTTCCCTGTGCCTGTAACTTATCCCTATACAAGCCTGGGGCTGCAAGCAAGTTTGAAGGAGTATTTTGGTTTATATGATGGACTGGAAGACACAAGACAGATCATACAAATCCCAGAATGGTTTGGGTTGGAAGAGATTTTTAAAGCTCATATCATTTCCAGTCCCCTGCTATGGTCAGGGGCACATTCCACTATCCCAGGTTGCTCAAACCCCTGTCCAGCCTGGCCTTGAACACTTCCAGCATGGGGCAGCCACAGCTTCTCTGGGCAACCTGTGCCACGGTCTCAGCACCCTCACAGGGAAGGTTTTTTCCCTAATATCTAGTAAGAGGACGAAAGATCATGAAAGTGATTTTTTTTTTCTGGGCCACTTTGCATCCTGTGCAAATCACTCCGTTGCTGTTTGCTTTTGCCTTTGCCCCTTTACAAAAGAGGACAGTAATATTAGCTGGGTTTTGGTTGGGAGGTTTTGTTGTAGAGCATTTTGACTTGATAAACTTGTATTAGCTAAACCCAGTCCTTTAAGCTGGATTTGGTTTTATTTTCTTACATTTCATTTACGTTCCGCTGGATGTGCCCCTACTTCTAGTGATTCACAGAACTCAAACATAATTTCCATAAAGAGCTGTCAGCTGTATTACTAACTTTCCTTTTTTTATTTTTTTTAAATGTCTTTCTAGATACTGTTTTTTCCATGTCTTGTTCTCCTAAGCCCCAGGCATGTACAGAACTTTTTGAAAATGAGTTTTGTCTCCCTAAAAACCTGTCAATCAGAGAGTGGCTAGGGTTGGAAGGGCCCATAAAATCATCCCGTTCCAAACCCCCTGCCATGGCTCCAGACCTTTGTACTGCAAGTTGGGAGGCACTTAATGTCATTACAGACTGTAATTTAATTTTGTAATTTATTTTCCAAACGTTTACCTGGGTATCATCAAATGATGTGAGCACTTGGCTTTTGCTTTGTTGTGCTTAATAATTGAATCCTCTTGGACTTTTTGCTTTTGAAGCCAGAGGTCAGCTGCTGCTGACAGCCTGGCTGGTGTCACTGTGGTGTCCTTAGGGCCTGAGCAATGGCTTTTTCTGCTTGATCATTTAACTGGGATGAAGTGTTCAGTGGATTGTGAGTGCAGTTATCACAGAGTCCTCGGGAAGTGTGGAATTCGGGCCCTCGGCGTGCGAGGCCCTGGGATGACTGAGCACGCACAGCACCTGAAGTGCTGTAGCTGTTCAAATCAGTAACCAGCAACATGCTGTGTTCTGTGGCCTCTCTCCTCCTGTGATTAATGGACAGCCTGGCTCTGGGAGGGGGAACACTACCCCAGGTCTCCAGGGGAACACTTGTCTCTGCTGTAATTATTAAAAAGAACTCTTCAAACTGTCACCGCAGCCCTTGCAAAGATTTTAATCAGGGAGTTCACATTTGGGGTTAATGGCAAATCATTGCTTGGTGGAGGCTGGTGGAGACTCAAAAGCTGGAAGTATTCCCACAGCTGTTGCTTGCAAGTGTCACATCCAGTCCTTGGGACTCATTTCCTGACTGTTGTGGGGTGGCTTGTGGTGCAGTGTGGATGTTGTGCTGTACAGACAGACACGCTTTACCTCAGCTGAGAAATGGGTTGGTTTTGTCCTTAATTAAATGCAGACTAGAGGAAAGCTTAGTGTTGCCTTCCAGCATTCTAGAAGTGGTGTTTTCTTCTGAAGTTACTCAGTTCCAGGTTAAAGGTCCTAGACAGATCTAATTCCTGGGAATGGGAGTTGTGTCAGGATATGTCATGGACAGCTTTCCCCTGGGTGATGTTTTTGTGATCACACCCCTGCTTGTGTGTGTTTAGAGCAGGTTATGGGCCTCCACTTCGTCTGAAATGTAATACAGCAAAGTGCTCGAGCAGGAATGGACTCTTGACACCTCCAGGGAACTTACACAGCCATAGATGGACTTTTCCTGTTGGGATTCACTTTCCAGAAGTTTCTTTACTCTGTGGAATCTTTTTATTTAGAACCTCCTCAGCTTTTCAGGATGTTGTGCAGACTACGTCTTCTATCATGTATTTTATTTTTCCCTAGTAAGACTAGTGGATGTCATTCTGCAGCTTTGGGATGGATTCCTGAGTCCTAACAAAGCTGGATGCAGCAGATAACACTCAGTGAGGGGATGGCAGCAGAGAACAAAGCGGATGGGCTGGACGTGGAGTCTGAGCTTGTCATGGCCCTCTGAAATGATGACTTCTCTGCCAAGCTGCATTGTTTCTATTTAGGAACAAGCCTTTCCTGTTCAGTGTGGAGCAGAGCTGGGAACTAGTGAAAAATGAGGCTGTGCCTCTGAAGGACAGAGGACTTTTTTTAGCAGCTGCCTGGGTCATATGTTTGTCCCTGGGTTTTGTTGCAGTGTGCGTAGGGCCTAATTGGTGACCGCTGATAAATGCTGGTGTCAGGACATTTGTTATGAATTTGCAAATAAATCAAATCTGGGCTGCAGCACCGATGCATTAGAGCCCAGTGGCACAGAATGAATTTATTTCTGGGTGTAGAAGGGTATTTATGTGTGCCATGGTGCTGTTGCAAGAGTAAGTGCTAAATTATATATTGGGAACACTCACATGTGACTGGAAAGAGGTGGGGATATTTGTTGTCATTTGAACAACTCAAACACTGGCCAGCAGTTGACATTGAACTGTGCTGTGGCAGTCCTTTACAGCCCACAGAATTGTAAATTTGCCTGTGCAGTGCAAAAAAAAAAAAAAAAAAAATTGGAAGACTGGAAAAATATTTGGTGGGAAATAGTTGAAATAAAACATCCTCTTTCTGTGTGCCATTGCTTCAGTGTGGCTCTAGTACAATAAAAGTGGGGGAAAGCACATCTAGCATGGGAATCCGTGTTTGATTCGGATCCGTAGTGTGGGCAAGTTATCAAGCCCTCTGAAACGTGAGGTTAGTTGTCTGGGAGAAAATCTGGGGAATTTGGTTAAGGCAGATGGATTTGTAGTGTATTTGTGTGCTGTGCTATCTCCCATTTCCTGCAGACGAAGGTATTTACTGTGGTGGTGGAAGCATTGCTGGAGTCCTGCTGCAGGTGCTGGAGATCAGAGCTCACCTGGAAACAATAATGTGCTGTGGGAGTTACCGGGAGCACTAGGTTTATTCCTAATATTTTCCGTTCTGGAGCCAAGTTGTATAAAGTTATAGTTATTCTGCAGTTTGACTTTTAGCAGCAAGGGTCCTGTGGCTTTATTTGACCTCTCTCCATATGGAGCCAGGCAAGAGAATGTCTTATTTTAGCCTTGAATGATGTTTGGTGGGATTTTAGTGGGTTTGGTGCACTAGGACCATGGGAAGGAAGCCCAGTCCTTCAGGAGAAACCAAACATGCAGCACACCCCCCCGCCCAAGGTGTCATTGTGTTAATCTTTGTCGTTTAATTACCCCTTCTTGAGGTCAGAAAGCTCCACAGTTACACATTAATCTTGTTTCCTCTGGTGTCTTTCTTCTGAAGAGGAGGAGAAACGCAGGAGAAGGGAAAATCAGATGCACCTGGAACGTTTGCGGGCTCTGCTTGTCCTCACCTTCATCGTTCTGATGCTTCGCTTCCTGGTCAGTGACAACAGGGAAGGGACCAACATCTCCTGGAACTACTTTGTGAATGAGATGCTGGCCAAGGGCGAGGTGCAGAGGATCGAGGTGGTGCCCGAGAGTGACATCGTGGAGATTTATCTGCACCCAGGAGGAACTCCACATGGACAAGTTGTGAGTGACTCCTTACGGCTGGAGTGAATGAGCTTAGATAATACTGCTGAAGGTGGCTGAATTAATGAATGTATATGTTCTGTAAAACTCTAGCTGGTAAATTTGCTTTTCTTTAATTCTTTTCTTTCTTGAATTTGAAGTTCAGGGGGCTTCAAGCAACCTGGAAACTAAGACTTCCAGTCTGAGTTGTAAAAATAATTAGTAATGGCCTGGAGAAAGATCTCTTGTGTGTCTAAAAAGCTGGAGAAACTCAATTTTCTTCTACCAGCTCAGTCTGATATGGGAGAAGGTGTCTAGGAGGTTATAAACTCTTATGACTGGATTTTGTTTCTAAAGTTTCCTCCTGTTTGGATTTTAGTCATGAGCATTCTGTCAAACTCCATCAGCCTTTTTTCCTAAGACCAGAGGGTTCCTAAATTCACTCGTAGCCCTGGTGTCAGTCATCTGCTCCTGAGTTCATTGATGTAGGATGAAAGGGTGTAGCGTGAGGGTAATTTTTACCTGACCTGTCCATGCTGTGCCTCTCTGCTCCTTGCAGATATTGATATATAATAAATAATATTTCCATGCTGCTGTGGCTTGCCTGTCCCCAGAACGTGACCCTGCTGTACACCATGCGCGTGGCAAACATCGACAAATTCGAAGAGAAGCTCAGAGCTGTGGAGGATGAGCTGAATATTGATGAGAAAGAGAGAATTCCCATTTCCTACAAACACCCTGGCTTTTATGGAAAGTATGATATAAATTTGTCCTTACTGTTTCTCTTGTACTGGTGACAGCATCCTTTGCTTGGAGAGGAAAGTGAATTTCAGCTAAATGTTATTTAAATACAGAACAAAAAAGTGGGCTTGGATTTGGAGCATTTAATGAGTATTTCTGAAAGATAAGGTGCTTTAGATATAAATTAATGTTTGAAAAGCGAGGCTCGTAAGAATCCTGGAATTGCAATATGCAACAGGCCAAAATGTTTCAGGTCACGGCCACCAAGTCTGAGATCTTGCCCAGCTGAGCGTTTTTTGTCCTCATAATCAACTATTCAAGTGCAGAATGTGATCGAAATCTTGGCAACGAGTGATGTTACAGCCTGGTCTGTGGAGAAGGCTGGGGGTGCACTAAGCCTTCCTTCCTCATTAAAATGCTTCTATTTTCCCACTGGAGATGGCCAGTGTGTGTAATTCCTCCTCCCAAACACTTTGCCAAAATGTGACTTTGTGTATGAATGGATACCTGGGCTGGATTTTGTCCTCTCGTCAACATTTGGACATTTTTAATATATATTTGAATATATGAAGATAAGCTTTTTAAAGTAACAATGCAGTATGAGACCTTCCGTTCAAATTCGGAAATTGCCAATTTTTTCAGACTTACATGTAACAGGAAGAGAGGACTGAACAGACAATCAGCCCCCAACACAAGCTGTTTCCCCTGCTCCTCAAAAGAGATTTTAAAGAATTTTTTAAGAGCTGTGATGGGGTGTGAAGTCTCTCAGAAGACCTGATGAATGTCTGGAGGATTTGGTCTCAGTCTGAAGTTTGAGCCTGTGAGGTGCAGAGCCTTTTGCAGCTTGGGCTCAGCTCAGTGCGTGCTGTGGGTGCTCAGGGTGTTTCAGAATTAATCCTGTTTGCAGAGCAGACAAACTGAAGGTGACTTTCAGGTTTCAGTGTTGCCTTTGCATCTCTCAGTGAGCAGAAACAAATGCAGCTGGATATAGAGCTCCTGCTGGTCCCTTGCTTCAGTAAATCATTCCTGGCTGCAAGGTGGAGCTCACATTCCTGGCGTAAAGATAAGCACGGAAGGGTGGCAAGGCCGGATGGTTCCTCAGGCATGTGGAGCAGACCAGGGGCCCACCAATCTCAGCCTGTCACCTGGCACAGCATCATTTTCCTGCTCTTAGGAGCATCCTTTGTTTAGACCTCACAGGGTATTTGTCCTCAGCATGTTTGTCCTGTAGCTGTTAAACCTGGAGTGTCATCTCTGCTCCCCATCTCCCTTCTAATGCAATGGGTATTCCAAAGGATCCAGAAAACTGACAGTCATGGTGCTGGAGCACTTTTTTCTGGCATAAAGGGCTCCTGAGAGGTTTGACTAGGGAGGATTGAGCAGTCTCTTAATGGGAGACCCACAGTGGGATTTCTGCCAGGATTAGGGGAATTGGAATCCCTATTGTTACTGAACACTGTCCTCTGCAGTGAGCTCCCTTTGGATGCACTGGCAGCCTCAGTGGATCCTGCTCGGGGTGTGATCCGAGTGCCTGGAGGTCCTGCTTGTTTTAGAAGCAGAAATGCCTCCGAAGTGGATGGTGAGGTCAAATTTCTTCCACAGCTGTAGGCAATGTTTGCCAGTGTCCTCTGCGTAACTTCTTAGGTTATGTAATGGCTGGCGTTTGGGGTTTTATGTATCTGTATAAAAACCTGTGAAAATTCCATCTTAGTCACGTCTGCTTGTTTGCACTGCAGCCTAAGTGTCCTTTAAAAGTAGCCATGTTGGGTAACACTGACCAGGTTGTGGCTGAATGATTCAGTTTGTTCCTGTCTTTGTCCTTTCAGTGATGTCCTGTCCCTGTTTGTGACACTGGTGGCCGTGTCCATGCTGTGGAGCATCTTCCGCCTCTTCAGGGTGGCGAGCAGGGCCGGAGGCTTCAACGCCTTTGTGAGTAGCCTGAATTTTGAGGATGTTTTGCAGCCTGTGGGGAGTCTTGGCTTCTGCTGGGTTATCTCCTCCCCTTTTCTCTGCAAAGTCAGTGCAGGATGAGGATGAACTGGTGCTGAGGACTCTCCAGTCTTGCCACATCTTGCATCCTGTGCTGAACATCTCCCTGGCTGGTACCTTAACTGGCCTTAGCTGAGGTCCCTTCTCTTCCCAATGGCAGGAAGGGCTGAGCTCAGGGAATTTCAGTCCAGTTTGCTGTTTTCAAAGCTTCCTAATGAGCTGCAGCTGCAGATGGTGTTTTTCACTGGGCCCTGCCAACATGCCTCCCATACAGCCAGAAGTAGGAATTGCTGCTTTCTGCAAAATGAGTTCTCAATTTATAAAATATGTTCAGATTCTGGAGTTCATTATGTGTTGGCCTGTTCTGCTCCTGCCGCATGCCTCACTTGCAACACCAGGCAAACCCCCCCTTCCTCCTCCTCCTCTCTCCCACCCTGGCCTGGATCAGCTGATGAAACTATAGGAATCAGCCTGGGGTGCTCTGCCCCTGACCGCAGGGATTGGGGATGAAAACACAGTGAATTCAGTCTCTTGTTGGATTTCCCACTCAGTCTCCTCCGCAGTTCTCTTTTGGCTTTGAGATTCTCTTTGAACAAAAGGATGCAGCTGCTCAGAGGAAAAGAATATTTTAAAGGAGTGTTGAGTAATGAGGCCTTGAGGACTAGATTGTGTCCTTGCCTAAGTGGAGACAGCCAAGCCCTGAGATTAACTCTTCCTTTGGATCTTTCTGAGGCCTCAGAAGCCATTAACTTTCTTCTGAAAGAAAAATCCTCCTGAGTGGCTGTTTTGAGTAGAACATACCGAGCAGTTACGAGTGGGATGTTTAACTGAATTCTTGTTTTGACTCTCATTGTGGCTTCACATGCATCAGGAGACGGAAACGTGGTGTCTGTTCAGTTTGAGAACCTATCGTTTTGGCCTGGGGTGTTTCCAGCAGAAACCAGCAGCAGCATCAGACACCAGTGCAAAGTGTCTGTGCTTTCAGAAGTACTGGCAGTTATTTACCACTGACAGTTTTTTGCCATCAACACATATTCCTCAGAATTGTGCCTGTCCTGTGTGTATTAAGGATCAGAGCATTTAGAAATCAGGGAGGAGATCCCAGATCAGGTTTTGGACATCTGCATGTTTTTAATAATCATCCCTGCCTGGTCTACGTGGGTTTTGAACTGGATTGCATTGGGACTATTACTGCAAGTTTATTCTGTCTCTTCCCAACATGTGGATAAATAAAGCTTGAGTCAACCATACGTGTGGGAAGCTTCTCCAGAGGAAAAATCCATGTAACACCAGTGCTTTGGTGGAGACTTCAGTGGTGTTTGGTAGGGACAGCTGGGCTGTCTCCCCGGGCTGGGCTGTCTCCCAACATGCAGCAAACAGCCTTTCCAGTCTGTTGCCTTGTCCAAAGCTGTCTAGTCCTTGTGCTGCATTCCACAGAACCAGCTGAAGATGGCTCGTTTCACCATTGTGGATGGGAAATCTGGAAAAGGGATTGGCTTCAAGGACGTAGCAGGAATGCATGAGGCAAAAATGGAAGTTAAGGAATTTGTGGACTATTTAAAGGTATGTAAAAGTGGAACAAAATAAATGTTTGCTCCCTGTCCTCTGGGATAGAGGGGTGACCTGGGGAGGAGGGGGTGCTCTTCCCTTCGTTCTTCATGGTTCTGGGCAGCCTCTGTTGAAACAAGCTCTGTATGTCCAGTTCCACAATGGCAATGCAGATGGAGCTGCTCCCATTGGCAGCTGGGAGTTGCCCCGGCTGAAAACCTTTTCAGGAAGCTCTGGGAGGCCCCATGGTCATGCAGGTGCGTGGTGTGAGCTGTGGCTCTGACAGAGGTGTGTTGTCCTTGCAGAATCCTGATCGCTACCTCCAGCTCGGGGCCAAAGTGCCCAAGGGTGCCTTGTTACTGGGCCCTCCAGGCTGTGGGAAGACACTGCTGGCCAAGGCTGTGGCTACAGAGGCCCAGGTGCCATTTTTGGCCATGGCAGGCTCTGAGTTCGTGGAGGTGATTGGAGGTGAGGTGCTCTGAGGAATGGGGGGAGTTCTCTTGATCTTTTGTGGAGTTGGAGAGTGCGTGCTGGACTTCTACAAAGGACAGGCCTCGGCATGGGGAGGATGAGTTGGATACTTTGACTGAAGATGTAAAAGATCTTCAGTGATGCAGTTCCTTAATTGTGTAGCATCTGAAGTGCATTTCTGGTTGCTACTTTCTGTCAGTGTGCAGCTGTGGTCCTTCACCTGCAAGCATCCTCTCTGGCTTCCCTGTACCTATTATTAAAGCCCTTGACTGAGGCTTCCTTCCTTGTATGGAATGCAGATGGGGAAAGTAAGGCCTCTCGGTGCCTTGGGATTTCCATCCTTCTCCTTTTCTTCCTTCCTCACAGATCTCTTGAGAGCTGACAAGGGTCAGTATGCAGGAAAACGTTGAATGTTTTTGCTCTGAGCTGTGGGAGGAACAGGAGGCCATGTTGGGAGCCGAGAGCAAAGCAGCAGCTGTAGGAGTCCCTGCAGATTAAGGAGCCCTGTTAACCCCAGCTTCAGGATGGACTGAGCCTAAGGGCTAAGCACAAGTTCTGGGGCTGTTTCTTTGTGCCGCGAGTGTTGAGAGAGGGACCGTCATATTCTGAGGGTTTGCCCACTGTCAGGTGTCTCTTTGAGGGCCAGTAATACTGCTCTCCAGCTTTGCTATCAGTTTTAGCTACCAGGTTTATTGGTTTTTTTCCTTTCCCTGCAGGTCTTGGAGCTGCCCGTGTCCGGAGCCTGTTCCGGGAAGCGCAGGCTCGCGCTCCCTGCATTGTCTACATTGATGAGATCGATGCCGTGGGCAAGAAGCGCTCCACCAACGTGTCTGGCTTTGCCAATGCTGAGGAGGAGCAGACCTTAAACCAGCTGCTGGTGGAAATGGATGGTCAGTGTTTCTCCCTGCCCTTATCTCCTCAGAGGTCCAGCTGTTGGCCTGTTCATCTTTGTCCTGCTTGAGCTTGCCTGGCCTCTAGAGTGTTCTCTTGCTGAAGTCTGAACTGGTGTGTGCCCACGCACCCCATCACTAGTCCCTAAATCTAGTAAATTTTAAACCCTGGAGTTTCAGTCCAACTGGCCATTTCATGTTGTTGGATATTTGCTGTACCCAGTCTGAGACAGGCAGTGGTTTAAAACCTGTAAGGGTTTAGAGTTCAGCTGTCCCAAAGGGATATAAATGATGTAATGTATCAAATCTCCTGTCCATTGCCTTATGTTTGTGTTGTCTGCCTAACCACAGGATCTCTAAGACGAGGGAGATAAGCTTTGCAAACAAGTCCTGGTTTGATGCCACACTTGTGTTTGGTTTCTGGCTGCTCTGCACCTGGAATTGGCCCTTTGCTCAGACACTTTCACACAAAGAGCGATCCTTTGGCAGTCCTTAGTCCTGTCTCTGTCCAAGCCTGCAGCACTGGCCCAACTTGCAATATTTCTGTTGCTAAATCTTACTATTGCAGGGCAGGGTAAGGAATAACCAACTACCTGCCCATCAGGGAGTGTTTGTTTCACTTTTTCCTTGACTATAACTGTGACTCATAGCTTGACTGTCATGTTGTCTCATCACACTCTTCATAGGAAAAATTAAAAGCCATCCTGCACCAAAAGCATCCCTAGACCTGAGTTCCATCTGCTGGCTCTGCACTGAGTGTTTGCAGTGAAGCAGCTGATCTTGACAGCAAAGGCCAGTGGTAACACAGACCAGCAATCCTGCCTTGGGTGGGTCCTTTTGTCCCCTGACAGTTGTAGGGTGAGCTGGCCTCTGAATTAAATGGAAGCCTGCGTGTCTGTTCAGGAATATGTAGTCAGTACATTCCACATCTCTATCCTAGAAATGAAAATGTCTGATTTCCATCAGTCTGTAAAAATGAGGTGTGGCTTCCAGAGTGTTTTCCTGGTGAGTCTCAATGCAGAAATGAGGGTTCAGCTCAATTGGAAAGTGAGTTTAGAAGGTAAATATTATCTTCAATGTGTACTTTATAGTCCCTTGTTTGCAGTGTGCTGCCTGGTTTATTTTTAAATCTATATTATCTCATTCTTTATTCATGTCTCGCACAGATCATGTACCGAGTCCCTCATTTTGCTCAGTGCTTTATCAAACACATACTAAAAAAAACAGTCCGAGGAGTTGACAGTGTCAAACAGGAGACAGCTGGCAAGGATGTCAGCCTGGTACTGGGAACATGGGATCAGCAGGGATCCTGGCACGTGTCACTGGAGTGTTACCTAACGGCATGTGTCACCTAAAACAACACTGATGTGCCATGTGCATCGCAGCAAAACAGTTCTCAGGTTGACAGTGAATAAAATGTTTAGGAGGGGAACAGTTCTACCCCAGGAGTGCTGTGTTTGTAAGGAAGCCTTGTGATGGAAAGCTGAGAGCTCTGGTTGAGCTTAAATTGAGGGTTGAAGGCAAGGCATCACCATAGACCCGAGTTAGGTATTAATTGGGGAAAACAAAATCATGCACAAAAGCAGATCAGTGAGTCATCGGTGATTGTTGGATTTCTGTGATTGAATGAGATTTCTCGGAGGGAAGGGAGAGGCAGAAAAGGAGGATCAGAGCTGTGGAGGCTGCGGGGGGTGAGGACCCCATGAGCTGCATGGGGTGAGTGCAGGCTGGGGCTCGGTCACATGGGTGTGAACATTTTGGAGTAATCAGAGGGCTCTTCCCTCAGCAGCCTCGGGTTCCTTCGCTCTGACAGCTTGCTCCGAGTTCGGGAAGCACCGGGATGCGGTGGGAGAAGGGGAGGCGCTGGAGGGAGCCTCTCTCTACAGAAGCTGTTTGTGAGAGCCGAGTGAGTGACGCACAAACGCCGGCTCTGCCGGAGCAGGTGCCTGCTCTGAATAGTGAATCTTCCCTCTCAAACCGCAGACAAGCGGAAGAGGAATGTGACCCAAATCTCTGCTCTGTTCTGGAGGCTTTGAGAGGAGCTTTGGCAGTCCTGGGCTGAGCTGGGGTTTGTGAATGGAAATGCAGGACAGCTTTTGGTAGCAGCTCTTCACCTGCAGCCCTCAGATAAGTCCTGAGCTGTGCCATGTGCAGCCCCAAGGCTTCAGGAAGGGTCCCATTTCAGTGCCACTGCTCCCAGGACATGTCCAAAGGCTTTGGACAAATGGCTGGAGGGTGACACAGTGTAACCCTGCAGGTGAGGTGCCCACCAAGCAGTGTGATGCTCAGTGGGGAGCAGGGCACTTGCAGCTCAAGTGGACCCTTTTTCCGTTTCCTTTCTGGATTGGTTCATTCGTGACCCTCGCAGGATCTCTTTTCTTCAGGCTGCATTTTCAGAGCTATCTCTCATGTGTTGATATGATGAGGTGCTGTTTTTGTAGCCTGTTCCTTTGGCTGATCTTTGCCTGTGACATACCAGGTGGTGTTGCATTAAGCAAGTGGGGCAGAAGCTGTTGTGAGGAGGATGCTCTCAGTGCTTCTGTTTTTTCGTTTGTTCAAATAGTCAGACCTATTTTAAGAGAGTCTTCCCAGCTGCAAGGCAGATAATGCACTGTGCCATCTAATCCTGCCATTCCTGGAGTGCCTGCCAGTCTCTGCTTGTTTATCCCACTCCAGAGTGCAGTGTGATCCACGCCTGAAGGATGCTCGGCATCATCCTCTCCGGCAGCTTATTTAGGCAGGAGCCTGCAGAGAGGGAGCACCGGGTCTGCTGCAGCACAGGCTGGCACAGCCAGTCCCCTGCCTCACCTGGAACCTTGATCTGTGCTGAGCTCTCACACGCTGACACATTTGGCAGCTCTTCTGCTGGAGCTGAAACTGGCCCAGCTTACGTGCACGGAGCCGCCTCCCCACAGCGTGGGACTTGGCAGAGGGAAGCACATGGGACTGTGGTGTCCTTTCCCTGGGAAGGCTGCTGTGTGCCAGGGCTGGGGAATGTGCTGGAAGCAGGTGACTCATGCCCAGGGGCCTCAGGCACCTGGAGGAATGCAATAAATAACAGTGTGGGCCAGTGATTCAACAGGAGATGTGGCTCCCCACCCAGGCAGCACAACGCCTGCCCCTCTCTGCCCTCCTGCAGCTGCCAGTGCCTGCCTTCCCTTCCCCAGGAAATCCTGTCTGTCTTTGATGTCTCCATTGAGGCTGCTCTCAGTAAATCCCAATGCTCCCTTCATCTTTAAGACCTGGAGACAGAACCTGCTCTGACTGCCTTGGCCCAATTCTGTGCTGATAATCAGAGCAAAGCTCTTGGGTTGTGTTTTGTGTCTGGTGTAGGCTGTGCAGGGCCCTGCAACTGGGCCTGTAAGAGGTGAGTGAGGAGGCTAAGAGCAACTTGTGCTGTAACATGGCCCTTGTTGGGTGGCACAGCTCTGTCCTCTTTCTGCACTAACCTGAGCAGATCAGAGGAAAGCCTGTCCCCTCCCCTAGTGGTTTGTCTGTGACTGAAGGCTGAAAGTAAACAAAAACTGAAAGGGCTTTCTATGGAAGTTTGTGGAAAAGGCTGTTTCAGCTAGGAAATGCTGCTTGTACAACTGGGACCTAAAGGATCAGGAATTGACTTATCCTGGGGGTGAGAAGGTGTCTGTGAACTAATCAAAATAGAGATTCTGTTCTGAGTTCTAGTTGGAGCAATTTTCAGGTGTGACAATAGGAAGGAAAAAAGACATCTTAAGCCAAGGCTTATAAAGTAAATGAAAAGGGGATTTCAGAGTATCCATGATAAACCAGGTAGTGGCCCTGGGTGACCTGGGGGGTTCCTTCCTGACTTTGCTCCAAGCTGCAGGGTCAACGGCCCCAAAAGCTGTGTACTCCATCCCTTGCCTCCAGCCCACTGTGCCTGCAGTGCAGTCTGAGGTGGGGAAAACATCCCCCTCTGGTTTTCCTTGTTTTTGGCAGGAATGGGGACCACAGATCATGTCATAGTGCTGGCTTCCACCAACCGTGCCGATGTCCTGGACAACGCTCTGATGAGACCTGGGAGGCTGGACAGGCACATCTTTATTGATCTCCCAACACTCCAGGTATGTTCCACCAGCTGCCTTGTCCTTCCTGTGACTGAGGTGTCCCAGTCCCTGCTGGTGACTCACTGGCCTGGCAAAGACTGAGTTTGGAGGAGATGGAGATGTTGAGCCTCTGTTTGCCTTTGTTCTTGTTTCTGTGCTCTGAATCAGGGATTTCTGGTGCTAATGCAGTGGCCTGTTCCTCTGAAGGGACAGCTCACTGGTCTGGAGGTCTCTGCTCTGGTAGAGCCTGGGCAGTGAATTCTTCTATGGGGTTCCCTTTGCCATGCAGATGCAGAGCTGTGTTTGTGTCTTCTCTTCAGGAAATTGGGAAGCACCTAATTGGCAATTGGCTGGTGTGAGAGCTTAAATTGTCATGTGCCTTGAGCACTATTTGTTCTGTAGGTTTACTGCCCTCCCTATCCTTGTAAGGCTCCTCATTTTCCTTTAGGCAGCTTGTTAAGTGACTTTCTCCTTCTGAATGCTTTTTAAATCCATTTACAAGAGTCTTCCATGGCTGCTGTGTTGACATTTGTAGCAGAGTTCTGGGAATAGGCTCAGCTGCAGTGAGGATCTGTGTGCTCTGCCAGCACAGGCTCTTCCTCTCCCATCTGTGCTTCACTGTCCTCCACAGAGTTTTCAGTGAAAATACCTTAAATGCCTGATAGAATCTGGCCCCGGAAGCATGAACCGTGCAGCTGCCCTGAAGGAGGAAAGGGAAAAACCCTGGCAACTGAGCCCATTGTTTGAGTCAGGATCTCCTGGACCAGCTGAATGAGTCACTGATGGCTGCTCGCCAGCGGCATCTCCCCCCCAGCTCTCTCTGGGAAATGGGCGCAGGCTGAGGAGCTGCTGCATGGGCTTTGCAGCTTGTGGTTTGTGCAGGAGCAGGTCGAGGCAGTCAGAGCTCCTTCCTGCGAGAGCTTTTATGGTGAGGGAAAAGTTAAGATAGATCAGAGTGAGAGTGAGGAGGGGGTGAGTGGCCCTGTGAGAGAAAGCAGTGACTCAGGGAGAGCCTCGTGCATCTGTTGGGAGTTTGAGAGCTGGGTGTTTATCAGGGCTGCTGGAGCACTGGATCGCTGCAAGGAGAGCCCTGCCCTCTGCTGGCACTGTCGCTGTCCCCTGTGCGGCATTGTCAGTGTCTCCTCTGCCGCCAGTGCTGCCACCCTCCCTGCCGTGGACAGCAGGGAAGCTGCCGCGTTGTGACCCGGGCTGGGCTCAGGTGCTGCGTGTTCTTTACAGGAGAGGAAGGAGATCTTTGAGCAGCACCTGAAGGGCCTCAAGCTGATCCAGGACGGCAGTTTCTACTCACAGCATCTGGCAGAGCTGACCCCGGGATTCAGTGGTATGATGTGTCCTAGGGCTGCTCCCGCTCTCTTTGGGCTGGACCTTCTGGGTGCTGGGGGTCTAACGGAGTTTTGGTCAAAAAGGGCTTTTTTCTCCATTTCTGTGGGAAATAGAAAAAAAATGTGGGAACCTGAGCAGCTCCCTGGTGAACTCTGATGAGCAGTTATTCATGACTGTTTTCAATCTCCTGAAATTTGTGGGACTAACAGGGTGGGGAGATAGGGAAAACACACTTTTATAATGCCCAGGTGCATAATTCCTAAGGGAAGGAACCAGTCATGCTTCTTTCAAAGTTGTTGTTGAAGATGAGGTGCTGCACTTCAGAGGAGAGACTGTTAAATTGATTTATGTTACCAGGAAAACTATGGGAGGAATGAGTAGGAATTATTTTGCTGGTCAGAGTAGAAATTGGACAGCTCTGCCTGGCTCCTGCATCGAGCCTGCTTCCAGGGTGGGTCCCTGGGAGCTTGAAACAGTGCTGAACAAGGGGCTCCAGAGTTCCTGTTTATGTGAAGTTCCTGGAATATCCTTTCTGGGTTTCCCCTCTCCCAGGCCCCAGCATGCTGCCTCTCCGTGACTTCTCTCAGCAGCCCCCCGCCACCATCACCCACCCACACAAACTGGGAACAGATGTTCCTTCTCTTCTCTCTGAGGCTGAGCAGAGCAGCAGCCTGTGCCAGCCCACTGCCCACACCATCCCTGTCCCTGGGAGCCAGCCTTGGCCTCAGCCTGCTCCTGGATTGCTGAGCTCTGTGTGGTATCAGCATTCCCTGCCAAAGCAGTTGTATTATTCAAATCCAACATCAACACCAAGGACTGGTGTTGGTCTCTGTTCCCAAGGAACAAAAAGCACAGGCTGTTTGACTTCCTTAGGTCCTTCTCCAGATTTGTTCCTGCCTGTTCCTGCTCTGAATTCTCTGTCACATTCAGACGCAGTGTAACTCTTGTGAACTCCTGTCTGCAGGAGCTGACATAGCAAATATCTGCAATGAAGCTGCTCTTCACGCTGCCAGGGAAGGGCACAAATCCATCGATACCTCCAACTTCGAGTACGCTGTGGAAAGAGTCATTGCAGGTGAGAGATGGCAGCCATTTCATGGAATCATGGAACGGTTTGGGTTGGGAGGGACCTTAAAGCCCATCCAGTGCCACCTCTGCCATGAGCAGGGACACCTTCCACTATCCCAGGTTTCTCCAAGCCCTGTCCATCCTGGCCTTGGACCTCTTGGACACTTCCAGGGATCCAGGGACCAGCCACAGCTTCTGTGGGCAACCTGTGCCAGTGCAGCAGCATTTCTTGTAGCCTCAGGGCTCTGTGCTGCTCAGGTGAGGGGGTTACATTCCAGAAACATAGATGGGTCCAGAGTGTGCTCTGGCCTGAAGGTCTTCAATGGCAGTCACAGAAAGTTCTCTGAAAAAGACTCTAAATGGCTGCATCTTCCTGAATCTGCAGGAGTCTGAACCCATAGCTCAGGGAAAAGGGTCAGTGGCAAAATAATAAAGAGGAGAATTTGAATCTGTGTGGCTTTTTCAGTTTAGAAGGTTGGGGGTTTTGTGGGTTGTTATCTTTTTTTAAACAAGAAGAGTGACAGTATCTCTGAGGTTTTTTTGCTGCTCTGGGCACCTGCTACATAAACATCAATAGTAAATAGGCTCTGCATCCACACCAGCAAGAAATCAGAGATTTTTCTTTCTGCCCTCCAAGCCCAGGCTTTGATGAATTGGCAGAATAAACTGCAAGACAGTAGAGCACTGTTCTCCCTGTGAGAACATCCTGTGGCCTTTCCCTGCTGCTTGTGCCATTGCCAGGGGAGGAACCTCTGGAGATTTCCCTGTAGCAGTGTATTGTAGGGAGGGGAAAAGAGTTCCCAGAACTCTTGACTTCACCTGAGGGATTTGAATCTGGTGGGTTTCGGGCTGAGCTGCCCTGGAGCCAAGCTGTGGATTTCATAATCAAACACTGAACTGCTTCCAGGCTCCCTTCCCGGGGGGAGCCTGGGCACACAGACTGGCATTCTGTGCCTTTTTAGTGCAACATGTGGAGCAGGATGTTTGTACTGGGTCACTTACTTACTGGTCCTGGCATTAAGTCCTGAGTGTTTGCTTTATCAGAAAATGCTGAAGAGAATTGCTCATTTAAAAGAAGATATTTGAGAATATTCCTCACAGTTTCATCTGTCACAGAAAAACAAAACCCATGGAGTGCTTTGGGTAAAAACACAAATCCAAAACTGTACTCAGGAGCTCTCAGGATTGGATAGTGAGACAACTGTAGTTGTAACACAGCAATTCTTATCAGCCACAGCAAAGATCACAGAACCCTGGAATGGTTTGGGTGGGAAGCAACTTCAAAGTCTATATTCCAACCCCTGTCCTGGGCAGGGACACCTTCCACTATCCCAGGCTGCTCCAAGCCCCATCCAACCTGGCCTTGGACACTTCTGGGGATCCTGGCGCAGCCACAGCTTTTCTGGGCACCTGTGCCAGGACCTCACCACCCCCACAGGAAAGACTTTTTTTCCCTAATGTCCCAACTAAACCTTCTCTCTTTCAGTTTGAAACCATTCCCTCTTGCTGTGCCACCACATGCTCTTGTAAAGATTGCTTTACTTTCCCATCTGCAGGAGCAAAAGCACCAGACTTTTGGGGACTCACTTGCCTTTTCTTTCTAAAATCCACCCTTGCCTTAGTTCCCCAGACTGGGAAGATGAAGCAAAAAGCGAGGAAGGCCTGGGGGAATGGCAGCAGAAGGGATCTCTGGGATCCATGTGGTGGGGCATTGCAGGACACGGGCTTTGGCAGTTACAGCTGCCTGGCCTCACTCAGGCTCTGGTGTGTCTAGGAGGCCACGGAGGCTTTTTGTTGCTTAATCAGATTCTCTCTCATTAACAGGACCAGCTATTTTTTGTAGACTGAGTCTAAAAGATCCCAAACAACCCCCCAGGCCCCTGTATTAAATGTACCCTTTCCATGTCATAGGAATGCTTCTGGGTTTCACAATCCAGAGGGCATTTCAGTTCCTATAAAAGCTTTTCTTGAAAGAAGATATTACTGTGCTTTCCATTAGGAGCTTCTGGTTTTAATAAGAGTGGGGTGGAATCAAAAGGGAGCTCTGCAAGTCCAGAGGCCCTTAAAGCTTTGTGTTGCTGTGAGGGAGGAGCAAGAACTTCTCTCTGTGGTAGTTCCCATTGTGTTTTTAGTTTGGGAACAGAAAGCAGTCAGTCAGGTCTCCTGGGAGTGAGGGAAGAAACCTGCTGAGCCCACAGAGGCTTTTAGGGCTTGGCTTTAGAAGATGGAGCTTATTTTTTTGGTGGGGTTTGTGTAAAGCCAGCAGAGATGCACCAGAGTTGTTTCCTGGGTGGTTTGTGTCATAAATGTGATAACTACAGGCTTTCAGGGAACTTTCCTGCCTGGAGATTATGTAGGAAAAGAAATAATGTTGGTAGGCACACTGTGTGCTATTGTGAAGAGCACAGTCCCTCCCTCAGTGGGCTGACGGGAACGCTTCCAGAATTTTTTACGTGTGTGTATGTATATATGCATATATATTTATAGAGAGTAGATACATCTTGCTATGGAAATAGCCATACAGGGCCATGCTCACACGCTGCTGAGGGCAGGGTAAGGCACTGACTGATGAAAATCAAGGCAGTTGAAATTAATCTGCTGTTCCATCGTGCCTGGCGGGGCACAGCAGTTTCCAGGGTCCCTGAGCAGTAATTTTACAAGATCTGCCACACTAATTTTGTTGTTTCCTTGTTTAATAAAGCCCTTGACTTTGTTTAAAAATTCATGTTAATAGAATGTTGTTTTCCAAGACGTGAAGCAAGCATGGTGCAATATTGCTTCTGAGTGGCTGTTCTCTCCTCCACTGCTCCAGGCTCTGTGTGGGGACTCTGGCCTGGAAGTCCTGGGACCTTTTTGCATCCAACATTCCAAGCTGTAATGAGTGCCTGACACAGTGTGTTCTACACTTATTTTTCCTATGTGATAGAAGTTTTACTTCCATTCACCTTTTTTTTTTTTTTTTTTTTTTTTTTTCCCAGTCCTTTTTGGACTTGCTCTGCTGTGCTGAAAAATAGGTATTTTTGAAAATCACCTTTCTTTAGGAAGGGTTAAGTGTGAGTTATGGCTTCATTTGCTGGCTCTCAGGAGCCTGGGAATAAGCTCATACAGAGCATGCTGTGTGTAATCAGAGACATTTCCAGGCTCTGGAGAAGGATTTCTGTGTCTACTCTTGGACTCAGCTGATTTGAACACTCTTAATGCACAATTTTCTCAACTGGGACCTTGTACATATAATGCAACATCTCTCTTCTCTCTTGTTCTGCCTAAGGGACTGAAAACAGCGAAATCAGTGTGAGACTAGCTCATCTCATTTTGGGTTTTGTTATTTGGGGTTTTTTTGTGTTGTTTGGGGATTTTTTCCACAAAAAAAAAAAGAGTAAGCTGCCTTGTTGCAGATCCGACCCTGGGAACAGAGTTCTTGAGCTGTGATCAAATCAAATAGCAAATTACTTGTCTAATGATTAAGTCTGTTGTAAGGAGAAGGGGGAAATGTTTCTGCCAGGGTTTTCAGGTAATTCCAAGCATGGATTGCTTTCCACTTCAGGGCCAGGGAGCACCTTTTCCAAACATTGTCATTAAAGAGGTTTTGCTGCCTCGCCCTTTCTGGAGTGCAGCACAAACAGTTCGGCCACAGGCTGGACCAGGTTATGCCCTCTGGTTCCACCTGTTGATAAATTATCAAACCCTGGTGTGTGTTCCTCCAGGCACTGCCAAAAGAAGTAAGATCTTGTCACCGGAAGAGAGGAAGGTTGTGGCGTTCCATGAGTCCGGGCACGCGCTGGTTGGATGGCTGCTGGAGCACACCGAGGCTGTCATGAAGGTACCTCCACGGGCAGGGAAGGGAGTCCCGAGAGTTTCCCTGTCCAAGATTGCTTTGTAGTACTTGTGTGGAGTTCTGCTGAGCTCTGTGAGCCTGGGGCTGTGCTACTGCAGCAAAGGAATTGGCAAATACACAATCACTGAATCATTTTCCTTGGAAAGGACCTTCGGGGTTGCCAAGTCCAGTCATTAAATTAGCACTGCCAAGCCCACCACTAAACTAGGAGGGGTTCAGGCCAAATATTAGGAATAAACTCTTCACTGAAAGGTTGGTTAAGCATTGGGATAGGTTCTCCAGGGATGTGGTGGAGTCACCATCCATGGAAATGTTAAAAAACAAGCGGAGGTGGCACTTCACACTATGATTCAGTGGGCTGGTGGGATTTGGTCAAAGGTTGCATTTGATGGTCTTGGAGGGCTTTTCCAACCTTAATGATTCTGTGATTATAAGAACCATGTCCCTAATGTATGCTGTGGAGAAATCCATTATTAGGCTGCATTGATGATAGTGCTGGTGCAAAGCTGATTAACCAGCTATAGGAGAAGCCTTGCAATTAAAAATTAGAAGCAACTTGAGTCTCCTGGTGCTGCTGCTCACTCGTGCGTTTCCAGGCTGCTCCGTGTGTGCCTGTATCCAAATATGATCCCTTTCCCAGCACATTGCAGCCGGCAAAGCCATTCCAGGAATTGCTCTGATACCGATGGACAGATGTGTTTGCCAGACTGGGAGGTTGTCTGCCCAAAGCCCTTCCCTGCAGGGAAAGGCCTCTGTGGCACCCCGGGATGTGATCCGTGTACATCTCCTCCAAAAGTCGGGACACTCCGGGGAGGTGGGGAGTGAAATGACGAGGGTGACAGCTCCTTGGCTCCTTACCAGGGGTACATTCACTCTGAATGACCCATTGTGTAAGCAGAACTGGTGTTAATTGCTATCGTTTAATGGGTGGGGGAATGGCTGTTACTTTCCTGAAGGTTCCTGTATTTCTGCAAGTAGTCTCAGGGATTCTGGTGCAGAATGAGTGAACTCTGTGTGGCTTACACACTCCAAAGTAACTCCTAAATTTGAGGATTACTGTGACTTATTGTTAAGGATAATTTCTTGAGCAGAAAGTGTGTTTGTGTGTGAAGGCAGAGCCTTCAGTGCAGGAATGGGGACACGCTGCTGTCCTTGGCTGTGTCTCTGTAGGCCAACCTGTCCATGGCTGTGGACAAACTTCACTGGGAATGCAGAGGCCTCTTCCTGCCCTCCCTGTGCTGCCTTAGTGGGAGCTCTGTTGCTCTCTGAGCTGAGGAAGCTGCCCTGTGTTGCAGGTGTCCATCGCCCCTCGGACAAACGCGGCGCTGGGATTCGCACAGATCCTGCCCCGGGAGCAGTACCTGTTCACCAAGGAGCAGCTGCTGGAGAGGATGTGCATGGCCCTGGGAGGGAGAGTGGCTGAGGCCATCACCTTTAACAAGGTCACCACAGGTGAGGAGCCAGAGCCTGGCATGGGCAGGTAAAGGTCCAAGGGGATCTGAGCAAGGGAGGGAGGCTTCCTGCACTGGGAAGAAGGAGAAGAAATGTCACGTGGTGTGTTTTGACACTTGTGAGCATGGAGGTCTCAGGGGTGCTTGTCACTGTGTTGTCTCAGACTTGTCCCAAAGCCTAAGGCCACAGGTGCAATTATTGGTGAGGACCTTGAGAAGACCTAGAGGTTTCTGTGCTGTGTTTCCCACTAGATAAATCCAGATAGGATCATGGAATGGTTTGGGTTAGAAGGGACCTTAAAGCTCATTTGGTTCCACCTCTTGTCATGGGCAGGGACACCAAGTTGCTTAGTGGGCAGTGGCAGGTCAGGACTAAGGTGAGCTTGGCCACAGTAGGGTCACTCCCTGTCAGTTCTGGGTCCTGGGATGTGCAGGAAGGTCCCTCAGGGGGTGCAGTGTTCACCCCCATGGGCTCCAGGGGGTCCTCTGCTCTCTCCACTGGTAGGACATGTGTTCATGCAGGATGTGCTCCTCCTGCACTCAGCTGAGAGCTGGCCAGCAGCACTGTGTGTGTCTTTCCTGCCCAGGAGCACAGGATGACCTGAAGAAGGTGACCAAGATTGCCTACTCCATGGTGAAGCAGTACGGGATGGTGCCCAGCATCGGGCAGATCTCCTTCCCGGACCCCGAGAGTGCCCCTGGCATCGGCCGGCGCCCCTTCAGCCAGGGCCTCCAGCAAATGATGGACCACGTAAGGCTACCCTGGGCTTAGGGTTTCTTTTTGTTCCTTGCTTTCTGCAGTTCGGTGAAAAATGGCAAGAGGGGTATACCCAAACAATTTGTATTTTGCTGTTGGTCAGTGAGTGAGCACTGACCTGTTCCATGTCTGTGTCAGTGAGGCAGCAGGAGCAGGCAGGATCCCACCTGGCCATGAGTTTAGCCCAATAGCCTGTGCTGTGCAGGGCTGAGATGGCAAGAAATAGGTGTCTTGCAGTCTCAGCTGCACAGTGTAAATGTCTGCACTTCTTAGATTAGATCTACCCAAAACGATGGTCAGACTGACTGCAGATCAGCCTGACAGGAAATTTGGCTTCATTGTTGAAAAGACACATTTAGTTGAAAAGTCAAAAAGCTGGAAACAAAAAAAGCTCTGTTTCAGAAGCACCATGGCTGTGCTTCCTTGGGATTTGTGCTGAGCTGCACCTTTAGCTCCTGGACAGCCTTAATCTGCGTTTCCTGTCGAGCTGTGCTAGGGCAAGATTTCATTGCCCTATATCACCAGCATTCCTTGGACTTTTTTTCAACCAGTTTATCCATAGTTTCTGTTGATGGGAATCACGTTCTGCCTGGCTCAGTTTGCAGATTCCATCCCTCAGTGCTCTCCTTGTTTAGCCACACACTGTGTTTGTTGCCACCTACACCCCAACTCCCTCTTCTTGTTTCTTCAAGGAAGCCAAAATCCTGGTGGCTCAGGCTTACAGGCGCACAGAAAAGCTCTTGCTGGAGAACCGGGACAAGCTGCAAACAGTGAGTTGAATTGTGTGGGGGTTTGTTGGTTGTTTTGAGTTGGCTTGGGTGTTTTTAACTGGTGGTTTTTGCCTTGCTGCTTTCTGTGCTCTGTAGCTCAGCTGCTGCAGTGTCTCTCTCCTAGAAAGTCTTGTAGTGGGAGTGTTGGGAACGAGTGACTGTTTACTGTGTATCCCCCGGATTCAGAGCGGGCACGGGAGGAATGTGTGTGCCTTTCCCAGCAGTGAGTAGCCTGCCTCCTCACACCAGCTGGTGTTTGCAGGGTAGAGGAGGAGGAGTGCTCTGTGGAAATGATCAAAGCTGGAATTTGTGTCCTTCACCTGCACTTTTCTGCTTGCCTCTTGGCAGTGGAATTTCCTGGAGAGCAGACAGTAACTGTTTTGGGGGAGCTAAGCCAGGAATCAGGTGGACAGTTTCTGGCTGTGGTGTAGGAATATGGGGCTTGTCACCTTGGCTGACTGGGGATAGTTCCTGCTTTCTGGTGACTCCAGGCAGTTTTCACCTCCTTGATACCTGATACAGCAAGGAATGTTGCAGAGATAGAGCTTTGCTTCCTCCCCTTTGTTTTTTGACAGTCCTGATCCAGCTGCACACCCTGGAATGTCCCCACCTGTGCCAGGAGCTCTGTGCCCAATGCTGGGCCAAGCTTGGGTCACAGCACCCTCTGCATGTCCTTGACTTCCAAAATGACCAGGAGTCAACTTAATGTTGCCTATTTTGCAAATTAAGCATTCTTTTCCTTAAACCTTTTTAAACAAACAACAACAACAACCTCTTCAGCTACGCAGTGTCAAGCCTCCAGTGAGTGGTGAGGAGAGAGCTTGGACATGCTGCTGTCCCTGGGACAGTGCCCTGGCAGCTCTGGAGCAGGGATCCTCAGGGGTGTCTCTGCAGGCTCCTCTGTCCTGCTGCTGCCATCTAACAGCAGCCAGATGTTTGCTAGAGGCTCAGCACAGAAAAACTTTAAAGTGCAGCCAAAGTATCTCCAGAGTCAGTGTGTCGGTTGCCAGGCCAGCGTGTCGCATCTCGTCAGCAGGATCGAGCAGTTCCATGCAGGACAGCCACCTGCTGCTCCAGAGGGGTGGTGCTGCTGCCAGAGGGGCCAGAGAATTCCTCTCTTCTGGAGACAAACTTGTGCTGACCTCCAGCCCCTGCCTGCAGGAACAGGCAGCTCTTTGTTAGCGCTGTGTGTGCAGGGAGGGCTCTGGGTCTGCCTGAAGTCTCCATGCTGCTGCTTTGGCTCTTGGGCAGGGCCACAGGTGCAGTGACAGTGGCAAGAGGGACACTTCTCTCATTGTTCCTGGAGCTCTTATTCCAAATCACTCCCAAGAGCTTGCTTTGTTGCCTGCAGTCATGTTGTGTATTCCTGGCCAAATGTGCTCTTGGGAATGGTGCCAGAGCCACAGAACTTGGTCCTGTCACCCTGTCTGTGACAGGACAGCCGGGGCCTGCTCCTGGGGGGCTGCAGGTGCTGAGACCCGAGTAGAGCTGACAGTTCAGCTCAGAGAAGCAGTTGGGAACCCTCATTTTGTCTCCTTTCTCCTTTCCAGCTGTCCAATGCCCTCCTGGAGAAAGAAGTGATCAATTACGATGACATTGAAGCTTTGATTGGGCCCCCACCCCATGGGCCCAAGAAGATGATTGCTCCTCAGAGCTGGCTGCAGGCAGAGAGGGACAAGCAGGACACCAGGGAGGAGGAAACACCTCCCCAGCCACCAAACCACGAGGAGGAGGAGGAGCCACGCCTGAGACCAGTGTGAGCCCACTCCCGTGTGGAACGGGAGGGCTCTGGAGGCTTCTCTTGGACACAGATGCTTTGCCTTCTCAGCTCCAGAATCAAAGATACTGAGCAGGGAGTTGCTATGCTGCTACCCCAAAATTTAAGGGATGGCTATGTTGGCTCTTGGAGCTTTATCCTGCAGGAAGGAGAACTCCTCAGGGTTTCAGAATTGATTCCCATCAGGGTGGTGGTGATTAGCAGTTGGGTAAGTCAGATCTGCTGTGAAGGTTTCTTGCGCACAGGAGCAGGGAACGTGTTCCTAGGGGTGAAAGATGCCATGTAGGCCACTTCTGGCTGTGCTCTGTGCCATGGTGGGAGGGCAGGGCTGTGCCCTCAGCATGGGGACACCCCCGTGGGGCTGAGCTGAGCTGCTGCAGCTCTTGTGTAACCTTTGAACATGACACACAAACAGCCCTGGCTGGAATAAACTGCCCACAACGTGCTGCTGTGTGTGTAGAATCTGTCAGGCTCTGGGGGTGTTTTGGCACACATGAAGCTCATTAGAGCTGTGGAGTGGTTACAGGACAAGGGCCTCATTCTCCCTGGTCAATAATTTATGTCCAGTTTTTACAGCAAGTGTTTCTCAAGCAGAGGTTGAAACAAAACTGTGCAGAGCCCAGCAGTGGGACATGGGAAACCAGCTGTGCAGAGGGTGACTCTGAGGACACATGGGAAGACTGTTCTGAACCTCTGGTTCAGAGCTGAAGAGGTGCTCTTGGAAATACAGCAAAAGCAGGTGTGTTCTTTGGGAATCCTCTGGAAAAGCTGCTTCATCCTTGTGGCTCTTGCAAAACAGGCCCTGTTGACAGGGTTGTCTGGTGTTCATCAGGGAAAGCATTAAAGTGCTTGTTGCTGCCTGGAGCACCCTGGCTGGGTGCAGATTTTAGGAAGGATTATTGTCTCGAGTTATTCCGCCAGGGCTGTCTGTGACCTGAAAGACCCCAGCCCAAGCCTGGGCTCCTGACAGCTCACAGCCCTCGGGCCTTTGTCACAGTCCCAGGCTCCTGTCCCGGGTCAGGCTGGGGCTGGGAGCCTCCCACTTCCCTGAGAATGTGAAGATGTGCTGCACTGTGTCCTTTCCCCCTGTCCCAGCTCATTCCCTGGGGTCCCTCAGTGCCTGGGGAGTGATTTTCCTTGTTTTCAGGGGCACATCTAAAACATTTCCTACATCTAAAATGCTGCCTGGATTTTTTAATTCCAAACTTGTTCCTTCCCAGGCTCACTCTTTGAATTCCCTTTTCCAGTCGCAGATGAAATTTTGAGTGTTCTTAGATTTTATTTTTTAACTCACAGACCCTTTGTGGGGGTGGAGTTCAGTTCCATGGAGCCAAGAGTGACGGGAGCAGTGCAATGTGGGCACTGTGGTGGGACAGCGCAGGGTCCTTGGTGGCTTCTGGGGTGCAACAGCACTGCTGTGCCATCGCTCCCAGGCCAAGGATCCCACTGCTGCGGGACATGGGCTCTGCCAAGGGGGATGGGAGCCCCCGACCCCTCTCCTGCCACATGGGAGATGATGCTGCTCCCCCGAAGGGCAGCAGTGGAGCAGGGATCCTGCTCTGGGGGGGATGTGGAGGGGAGCAGGGACCCTCACACTGCCGTGGGATTCCTCAGGGACTTGGGAAGGAGGTGCTGGGCACGAGAGATGACATCGCTCTGATGCCCGTGGCCCCGTTCGCCCCTCGCCCCCATCCGTGTCCCCCCGCCCGGCGCTCGCCGTGCGCGGGCCCTTTAAGCCGCCGCCATCTTTCCGGCGGGGGCGGTGAAGGCTCTGCCGCCCCGCGCTGGCCCCGCCCCGCGCTGGCCCCGCCCCGCGCTGGCCCCGCCCCGCGCTGGCCCCGCCCCGCGCTGGCCCCGCCCCGCGCTGGCCCCGCCCCGCGCTGGCCCCGCCCCGCCCGGGGCCGCCGGCGCTGCCCATTGGCCGCCGCGCGGCACTTCCGGCGCCGCCGCGCCAGCGCTTCCTTTCCGGTGGCCATTGTCCTGGCGGGAGGTGAGTGAGGGCCCGGGGCTCCATCCGCCGCCATCCGCCCGCCGGGGCCGCGCCCGCTGCTGCCACAGCCCCGCGCGGAGTCCCGGGGGTGCTCATGGGGCCGCGCTGGGCCGGGGGTCACAGGTTCCGGGGCGTCCCGGGGGCCGGGAGGGGCCCGTCCGGGCCGCGTTAACCGTGCCCATGTCCGCAGGCCGCAGCCATGGCGCCCAGCCGCAATGGGATGATCCTGAAGCCCCACTTCCACAAGGACTGGCAGCGCCGAGTCGCCACTTGGTTCAACCAGCCCGCCCGCAAGCTCCGCAGGTGAGTCCCGGGGTTCCGGGTGCCGCGGGAGGTGATTGCTCGGCTGCTGCGGGGCCGCTTAGGATGGCAGAGCGCCGTGTTTTTATGGTTAGCCGGTCCCTGAGCGTGCTGGGGCGAGCCCGTTCCAGCCGTAGCCAAGTGATGAGACATCTCCGGAATCGCTGCATCCACGGTGATGAACCTTCTTCCCTGGGTCTCTGATGGCAGCGGCAGTTCCAGGGCAGCAGCAGTCACTCCGGCCCGGCTGTTTGCTCGGGAGGGATCCTAGGGCAGGAGATGCCTCTTTGCAAGGGCAGCACTGGCTCATCTGGCACAGATGGCTTGTTCCTGGTGGCTGTCCCATTGATGTGGCCCAGACACCGATGGCACTCGGCTTGTCCTAGGCGTCGTGTGACCAGCAAGATCAGGGTAGTGCATTGGGCCTCTCACTGCAAGAGAGACGTTGTGGAGCGTGTTCTAGAGAAGGGAAAGGGGCTGGAGCACCAGGAGTGGCTGAGGGAGCACAGGGGAGGGGGTCAGCCTGGAGAAAAGGAGGCTCAGGTGGGACCTTGTGGCTGTGCACAACTCCTAACAGGAGAGGGCAGCCGGGGGTGTTGGGCTCTGCTCCCAGGAAACAGGAACAGGATAAGAGGGAACGACCTCAGGCTGTGCCAGAGGAGCTCAGGTTGGACATCAGGAGGAATTTCTTCCTGAAAAGAGTTTTCAGTCCTTGGGAGGGGCTGTCCAAGAAAGAACTGGACATGGCACTCAGTGCTCTGGGCTGGTGACAAGGTGAGGATCGGTCGCAGGTTGGACTTGATGACTCTGGAGGTCTTTTCCGAGCTAAATGTTGCTGTGATCCTGCCATTCCAGGAGGAAGGCTCGCCAGGCCAAGGCTCGCCGCATCGCCCCCCGGCCCGTGGCTGGGCCCATCCGGCCCATTGTGAGGTGCCCTACGATCAGATACCACAAAAAAGTTCGTGCTGGCAGAGGCTTCAGTCTGGAGGAGCTTAAAGTAAGTGCAAAGCATTGATAAATAAATGAATTCATAGTCTGAGCTCAGTTGCTTCTCCTGCCCTGCACAAGGTGACTTGCCTAGGTGTCGGTATGTGCTTGCACTGCCACAGCTGGGGAGGCTGTGGATTTCCTGGCTCTCGGAGCTAGGAAAGACTGCTCTCACCTGTAACATTGGAGCGGGTGTGAGAAGGCTGCTTTGAAAGATAAATGTCTGTTTATCTGGTAAGACCGTAATTTAAAATTTCACTAAAATCAAGCTGAAATAGAGGAAATTTAGATTGGACATACAAAAGAAATTCTTGCCTGTGGGGGTGGTGAGGCCCTGGCACAGGCTGCCCAGAGAAGCTGTGGCTGCTCCTGGATCCCTGGCAGTGTCCAAGGCCAGGCTGGACAGGGCTTGGAGCACCCTGGGATAGTGGAAGGTGTCCCTGCCCATCGCAGGGAATAGAACTTTGTGAGCTTTAAGGTCCCTTCCAACCCAAACTATTCAGAGTTTCTGTGAAATTCGAATTCGGAAAGAGTCGTGAGTCCCCTAAACTTTTTTAGGAGAGGGGGAGGATTAAGATCATATTCATTAAATTATTTTGTTTCTTCATGAAACACTTTTCTGCTAATCCTGAGTATTTTGACTGATGTGTTCATGTTGTGGATCAAGTAAACACAGCTCAACTTAGTTCTAAGAGTAGCAGGGGATGTTGTACCAGGAGAAAGAACCATTCAGTGCAGCCTCCAGAGTAGCTGGATTAATAATAGTTGGATTATGAATACTTAAGCATTTCCCACTTAAAATTTGTGGGAAGTGTTTCCTGTCTTCCATTCCTTCAGGACACTTGTCAATGTCACCTGCCCAGGTGTACTGAGCTGGTAAAGGTGGTCTGCAGGGTCCCCCACTGTGTTGTATCTGTGATCAGATACCACATCAGGGCTTGCTGGCAGCCACCAGCCATCTCTGCGTGATGTTCAGTGTCTTAATTAAAACATTTATAACTGAAATTGGTGCCCTGAGGCAGGGAAATTGTTCTTCTGGGTGCCAAATACTTCATCACTTATTTTTCTTTAATTTTTGGGTAATGGTAGAACACAAAGTGGGACGCAGCTGTTTGTCTTCAAGCAGAAAATGAGGTTTTTGTTTAACATAATTAAAAAATAGTTACTTAATGGTTGTTTCAGATGGTTTAAAAAAAATCCTTATTTAATGGAGCTCCCAATATTCAGTGAATTAGAGTTGTCTATGTCCTGGCTTCATAAGCATCTGTCTGTGTAAATCCAAGGTTAAATGTCTCCCTCAGGGGTTGCTCTTCGCTCCCCTAGGGAAATCTACCTGCAAAAACCAAAGCCTGAGCAACATTTTGAGCACTAAGGTACACCAGGACAGCCTTTGTTGGTGCCATAGCTGATCCCTCGGCTGATGCCAAGCCTTTGTCCAGACCCAGTGTCCTGTGCTGGCTGTGCTTGGATCCCTGCCTGGCCCTTGGGAGCTGTGGGATGCTGATCCCACTCTCTGTTTCTCTCTCCTCAGCTCGCTGGCATCAACAAGAAGTTTGCCCGGACTATCGGAATCTCCGTGGATCCCCGGAGACGGAACAAGTCCACCGAGTCCCTGCAGGCCAACGTGCAGAGGCTGAAGGAGTACCACTCCAAGCTCATCCTCTTCCCAAGGAAGCCAGCCATGCCCAAGAAGGGAGACAGCTCTGTGAGTACCTGACTGCTGGAAGTGTTTCCCATTTTGGGAGGTTTGGTGTCAGGCAGAGCTCCTGAGCCTGCTCCGTGAGGCGACCCCCATGGTTCTGAGCCCAGTGTAAGGCCAGGCCTGGCAGGGCCGAGTCGAACAGGGCTCTCAGGGTTGCAGTGGCCCTTCAGGCAGGTGTGTGGCTGAGGAGCTGCAGCCCTGTTTTTGTGCTGATTCCTGGAGCTTTGATCCTTGGCCCAGCCAGCCGAGTTTTCATTCAGGGAGCTGAACTGTCAGAATGGCTGGAAATTCCCCCTGGAGCCAGTCCTGCTGGTGCAAGGCAGAGGGACAGGCTGTGAGTGGCTCCAGAGCCATGTGCCAGGCAGGCTCCAGAAGGCGGTTGTTGTTGACATTCAAAAATGCTTTTCATTAAAACCTCTCCAGGATCAGAGCAGAGCTGTGTTCCTTGGCTCTGCTGGCAACAGATCCAGGGAACACAGCGGTGAGTTCAGACTGTCCTCACATCTTGTGGCGAGTCTGGCAGCCCCAAGCTGCTTAACTCTATCTTCAGAGCAGGGAGGAAGGGCCTTGAGCCGAAACACTGATTCAGATGTGTTTGCTGGAAATCAGCTGTATTCAGTAAATGTTCAGTCATTTTTGTCTGATGACACACTCCTAGAAGATGGAATCAGCCTGTGAAGGAGTTGCTGAGGAATGTGTTGGGTGTGTATGAGCTGTGGGGGCTCTGCCTGGAGAAAAGAGGGCTCAGGAAACAGCCTCAGGTTGTGCCAGGGAAGGTGGTTCAGGTTGGACATCAGGAGGAATTTCTTCCTGGAAAGGGTGGGAGGGACCAGGGAGATGTTGGAGTCCCCATCCCTGGAGGTCTCCAAGGAATGACTGGACAGGTCACTCAGTGCTCTAGGCTGGTGATAAGGTGGGGATCAGACACAGGTTGGACTTGATGATCGTAGAGGTCTTCTCCAAGCTAAATGATCCTGTGATACTGTGTAAATTGAGAATAGCACAGTTGGTGTCTAAGCTTTCCCAGCTGGCAGAGCTGTGGGCCGCTGCTGCTCTGGCCGGATCCGGGCACAGCGTGGGCTGCCGATGCGGCTCATCTGTGCCAAACGCTCTGAGGTGCTGGGTTCATTACCATTTGGTGTTAAATCTCCTGTCAGGATCATTAGCACCATGTTTAGGCTGGGTACCTGCACACAGGCTGTGCTTTAACTGAGGTTTTAGCCAGAGAAGCTCAAATTCTCTTTTAACATTCGTGTCTTCCTGTTGTGCAGCCGGAGGAACTCAAGATGGCCACTCAGCTCACAGGACCTGTTATGCCCATCAAGAACGTAAGTCGTTTAATCATGTTCTCTGTGTGACACGACTGAGATTGAACTCACGGAGAGGGTTCTCTCTGTCTCACAGCTGAGTGTAGCTGTCTCCAGGCATTGCCTATGCTGGATCAAAAAAACCCCAGGAATAAGTCTTTGGGAGAACTGTGCAATTGAGGGCACTTTGGATTTAGCTGGGGTGGGAGTGCCCAGGCAGGTTCTGTTACTGTTCGTCCCTAAATCCTCTCTGCTTCCCAAAGCCGCTGTCAGTAATGTCACAAGCCTCTACTCATTCCCTACAACTCCCTGACCAGGGGGTGGAGCCAGGTGGGGGTCAGGCTCTATTCCCAGGTGACAGGATGAGAGGAAATGGCCTCAAGTTGTGCCAGAGGAGGTTTAGGTTGGAAATTAGAAAAATTTGTATACAGAATGGGCTGTCTATCCCTGGCACAGCTGCCCAGGGCAGTGGTGGAGTCCCCATCCCTGCAAGTGTTCAAAAAATACATGGATGTGGCACTTGAGGACATGGTTGGTCATAAACATGGTGGTGCTGGGCTGACGGTTGTACTCTATATTAAAAGCCTTTTCCAACCTTAACAATGCTGTGATTGTGTGAAACCTGACCCAGGTTTCCCGTGGTGCTTGTTTTTATTCCTGCTCCTCTGTGCTCCGCTGACGCACGAGGAGCCGTCAGGAATGTGGATCCCGGCAGAGCAGGCTGAGGGCAGGGCCTGTAGATGGCACGAGCGCTCCGTTCCCGCTTTGTTCCTCGCGGAGATCATAGTGGGAAGCCTCAGCTCCCGGCTCCGAGGGGCAGCCTGACTGTCTGGCGCTCTCTCCGCAGGTTTTCAAGCGGGAGAAGGCGCGTGTCATCTCGGAAGACGAGAAGAACTTCAAGGCCTTCGCCAGCCTTCGCATGGCCCGGGCCAACGCCCGCCTCTTCGGCATCCGCGCCAAGCGCGCCAAGGAAGCTGCAGAGCAGGATGTGGAGAAGAAGAAATGAACTGTTCTCCCCAGAACTGTCAATAAAAAGCCGTAGAAAGCCGAGTGTGCTGTGGTTTTGGGGCACATGTACCGAGCGGAGCCGCCCCGTGTGCCGGTGGCAGTACAGGGATGTGTTCGAGCGTGGGAAGCCTCGTTTGCTGTGATTGGAGGCTCCAAATTTCCCTGAAGCCAAGTGAAACACCTGCCTTGTGCCCACTCCTCTGCCTTGTCTCAGGGCTGCAGCCTGGGTTTTCTTCTGCTCTGATTTCAAGGGGCTTTGGGGGTTTCTCTGCATGCCAGGCTTTGTCTGCTGCCCCTTCCCTGCCTTCCATGCCAGTATTCCTGGTTTAATCATTTCCACACCTCTGTGTGAGGCCAGGCTGTACAAGCTGGGTGTCATGGTGGGGGTCACTCATAGATGCTGCCCATGCAGGGGGGGGTTTCCCCATTTTTGGGGGGGCACATGGGGAGCAAGGTGTGGCCCAGCCCCTCTGCTGGGTTTGGATGGAGCAGAGTCCCAGGGCTGGACTGTGCTGCTCTGCTATCCTGCGTTCTTGGCCCTTGGCTCAGCCCATGCTGCTGTTCCAGGGCCCTTTTAGCCATTTCTTCATGGCTTAAAGGCCATCCCAGGGTATATGTGGCACTTGGGGACATGGTGGTGGTCTCGGCAGTGCTGGGGAGAGGGTGCACTGATGTTGGAGGCTTTTTCCAACCCAAATGTTTCTGTGATACTTCAAGTGGCACCACAGGAGAAAGTGGGGAACTCTGGCTCATCCATGTGTTTGTTGGGGGATCCTGGGCTCTGCCTGTCCCTGTGTGGGGGCTGATGGCTCCCTGGGATGTGTTGGTGGGAGCAGAGCTGCTCCAGGAGCACTCCCCCAGCTCATTGTTGGTTCATCAGTTCTAGGGCTGTTGTGCAGCCTGGCCGGGATAATTTGTCTTCCATGAGCAGGTTCGAGACGGAAATGATGAGATGGGTTGAGGTACTCAATACTGGAGGCCTGGCACAGCTGGATGGACCCTGGGCTGCTCAAACAGGCAAGAGGTGCCCCAGGTGGTGCTGCTCGTGTCCAGCTGCCAGCCTGTCTCTGCAGCCCCTCTGCCCCGAGCCTGTGTCCCACCGTGTGTTGGTGCCCCTGCCCTGCCGAGCCGTGCTGGGGGCTGTGGGGGGAGAGTGGCCTATTTCTGCCAGGCAGGCTGGGGATTAGCTCCCGACGCCTGGGCACTGCGGTGCCCTCGTGCTCGTTAGCCCTATCTGCATTTTAATCCCTCCAAATTTGGGCTAATTACATCATCTTCCATAAAGCCGGGCTGACAGTGCCGCAGCACTGGGGGGACAGGGGTGGGTGGGGGGTCCCAGACTGGGGACTACTCTGCATCTGGGGCTCCATGTGCATGGAATGTGGGTCTGGATGCTCCAGCATGTGGGGAGGGCACCCTCCGGGTTTGGGGCACCCACCCTTGTGCTTGGGCTGTTGGCTCACAGTGTGGGGGCCAGGACCAGGGTCGCCTTGGGTACCCCGTGGGAAGCAGCTGGGGAGAGCGAGAGGCTGTGACTGTGCTCTCGGGGTGTCACCTGGAGCAGGAGCTCCTGCCCTGGCACAGCCAGCAGTGCTGGGGACCCTGGGGACTCCGCTCAGCCCCGGTGCACAGGGTGGGCTCCGCTCCGGAGCCGGCAGCGAGGCAGTTAACGGAGCTTGTCATCCATCTCCCTCTCAGGGCTCCGCTCCCGAGCTGCAGCTTGAGTCAGTTGTGTGGAGGTGGCAGCGGCAGCAGCTCCGGCTGGCACACCGGCACGGCTGGCACCCCGACCCAGCCCAGCCCAGGCCACCGGCACCCAGGTGAGGGGGCGATGGGCAGGGCGGGACCCTCCGTCCCCTCTGCTGAGCGGTGGATGCCAGGGGGTGCCCGCGATCGCGGGGAGGGGGACGGTGCCCACCGGAGCCGGGGCAGCGGAGCCATGTGCCGGGGAGGGCCTGGGCACTGCATGACTGCCCCGGGAAACTTTGGCCGGGCTGGGCACGCCAGAGCAGAGGTGGGCAGGGACTGCTCTGTCCCTGCACCTGCCCCTGCCCCAGCCAGGAACCCCCGGGAGCTCCAGGTGGGGGCACAAGCCCCGGACCGGGGCCGGGACAGGCAGAGCCCCTCGCTGACCCTTTGGGCAGCATCGCTTGGCTGAGTGTCACCAGCCTCCAGGTGGAGGGCGGACCCTGTCCCCAGCACGGGGGGAATCCGTCACTTGGTGGCACAGACACGGAGTTGGTGTCCCCACTGCCCTCCCGGAGAGCCCTGCCCAGGCTGGGGCTGCTGCCCACAGGGACTGGAGTGGGGTTTCTGCTCCACAGCCCCACGTGGGGCACCCCAGGGTGGGTACCCAGCCCCATTTGGGTTCCCCTTCCCCTCGGGACACATCCTGCCCCTGGGGCGGGGCTGGGACAGATCTGGGTACCTGCAGGAGCAGGTGCACCCCTCCCAGCAGTGCCCATGGGGCTGGCTGGCACCTGGGGGCACACGGGCAGAGGCGCGAGGGTGCCCCAGCTCCCGCTCATCGCACTGTGCTTTGATGCCTTGCAGGGCCCCGCGGAGCCATCGGGACTGGAACCGGCCCCGCCGCCTCGGTGGGGGTCCCCGGGGTCCCTCCGCCCCACCCCTGTGGCACCGGGGGCCGTGCCTGGCACCGCGGGGCGCCGAGCCCCGGGCATGAGGGGCACCTGCCCGGCTCCGTGACAGTGCCCGAGGCAGCGGCCCCCGCTCGCCCCCCATGCCCTTCGCCCACGGGGCAGCCTGTCCCCTGCCCCGCCCGGCCACCATGGGCGACGTGCCCGAGCCGAGCCCGCAGGCCCCGCTGGCCGTGCTCTCCAAGGTGGAGCTGCGGGTCAGCTGTAAACACCTCCTGGACCGCGACACCCTCAACAAGTCGGACCCCTGCGTCCTGCTGCTGATGCAGTCCCAGGGCCAGTGGATGGAGGTAGGAGAGCGGGGGGCACTGCTGGCACCCACCACGCCGGGCAGGGCAGGGCACGGTGGGCTCTGGGGATGTGGTGGGGCTGGGACACGGTGGGGGATGTGGGGGCTGCAGGGGGGGTGCAGGCCATGGTGGGGGGCAAGGTGCAGGGTCCAGAATGGGGTGCAGAGCAGGGGGCAGGGTGCAGGTGGAGGGGAGCAGAGTACACAACACAGAGCAGGGTACAGGAGATAATGGGGAATGGGGTGTGGGGTGTGAAGCAGAGTGCTGAGAGTAGAATGGGGAACAGGGCTCAGAACAAGGTGCAGGGTTCAGAACAGGGTGCAGGGTTCAGAATGGGGTGCAGGGTTCAGAACAGGGTGCAGGGTGCAGAGTGGGCATGCAGGGTGAGGTGCAGGAAATGATGCAGAGTAGGGTGCATGGTGCAAGACAGGTTGCAGGGTGCAGAACGAGGTGCAGAGTTCAGACCAGGGTGCAGAACAGGGTTCAGAACGGGGAGCAGGGTTCAGGCCAGGGTGCAGGACAGGTGCAGGAGATAATGGATGGGTGCTGGGTGCAGAACAGGGTACAGGGCTCAGGATCGGGTACAGGGCTCAGGATGGGGTGCAGGGTTCAGAAAGGATTGCAAGGTGCAGAACAGGGTGCAGGGTTTGGAGCAAGGGACAGAGTGCACAGCAGGGATGCAGGATGGGTGCACAGTGCAGAACGGGGTGCAGGGTGCAGAACAAGGTGCAGGAGGCAATGCAGAGTGGTCAGGGCACTGTGGGGCACCCAGCAGCCCGTGGGGACCTGGGCTGCAGTGGGGTCAGGGAGCAGGGCAGGGTGGGGTGCCCACGGCGTGTGGCTCCAGAGTGACTCCACTGCCCCGGGACAGGGACAAGGGACACCTCAGGCTCAAGGCTGGAGGGCTGGTGCTGAAGCTGGCACTGAGCTCGCACTAGTACTGGGGCTTACGCTGGCAGTGGGGATGGCAGTGGGGCTGGCACGGCTCCTTCCATCCCTCCCCACACCGAGCTCTGGCACCGGCAGCCCTGCTCTAATCGCGGCCGCTCAGCCGGTGGATTTAGCGCTAAATCCCTCGGCATGTCATCGACTCTGCTCGAGCCAGCGCGGAGCCGGGGGGGGACACGGGCCCCGTGCCAGCTGCGGTGTGCTGTGCCATGCCAGACACTTGTACCCGGCTGTGCCACATGCTCCCTGCCACACTCTGTGTGCCGTGCCACGATCCATGCTGTGCTGTGCCAGACACCAGCCACCTCCAAGAGGCAAGAGGCCCCCTCCTGAGGCACCTTTTGGAGTGACTCCCTGACCTGTCCCCTCCCTGTCCCACCCAGCCCGTGTCCCCCAGATGAGGTTGTGCTGAATCTGGTTCTGCTGCTGGCTCCAAGTGCAGATCCTGGCACCAGAGGTCCCAGGTGCCCGAGACCCAGATCCCAAAAACGAAGAGCTGGCAGTGCCTATGCAGGAGGGACACGGGTGGCCATGGCAGGGTGGTGGCAATGTGGGCCCAAGAGATGCTGCCAGACTGAGTGGGCAGTGGGCAGGGGCTGAGGGGCTGGCAGAGTGCCCTGGCCAGGATGTGTCCCCTTGAGTCAGCACTGGCAGGGACGGACGCGGGCAAGGCTCCGGAACTGTGTGGCACCTGCTGCCAGCACGGCCAGGAGACACTGAGCACCCACCGCCTGCTGGGGCACCCCAGGATGGGGGCACAGGGGCTCGTCCTGGCACCGGCCCATTGCTCCTGCTCCAGCAGAGCTGCCAGAGTATCCCTTCGGATGACCACGGGGAGTCCAGCGGGAGCAGTGCCCCCAGGGCTGGCAGGGCTGGAGGCTGCGGGGGGCACAAGGGGCTCCTCCCAATGCCATTCACCTGGGCACAGCTGGTCCTTCCCAGCACCCCCCATCTCTTCATCCCCATCCCTGTATCCCCTGTCCCTTCATCCCACCTTACCTCATCCCTGTATCCCCCAACGTGGCACGTCCCATCCCTTCCTCCCCACCACAACAGCTCCATTCCTCACCCCCATCCCTGCCCCTCCACCCGTCCGGCTTCCCCCATCCCTGGGTGAGCTTGGCATCCCGAGGCCCTGTGCCCCTCCCGGGCAGGTGGATCGCAGCGAGGTGATCAAGAGCAACCTGAACCCTGTGTTCGCCAAGATCTTCACCGTCGATTACTACTTCGAGGAGGTGCAGAAGCTGCGGTTTGAAGTGTACGACAGCCACGGCCAGGCTGGCCTGGGCACACACGATGACGATTTCCTGGGGGGCATGGAGTGCACCGTGGGGCAGGTGAGCCTGGGGACCCCCGCCCGGGGATGCTGTGATGGTGTCCCCTCCCCAACCCTGGGCTCTCGCAGATCGTGGCGCAGAAACGAGTGACAAAGCCGCTGTTCCTCAAGTACGGGAAGTTCGCGGGCAAGTCCACGATCACGGTGAGCACTGAGCCTATGCTGGGGGTGACAATGGGGTGACACTGAGCAGGGGCACTGGGGCAGCACCAAACTCGGGCACATGGGTGGCACCAGGATGAGGTGCACAGGTGACACGGGACTGGACTCCTGGGATGGCACCAGACAGGACAGATAGGTGACACTGGGATGGCATCACACTGGGACATCTGGGTGGCACTGGGCTGGATCAGCGGGGTGGCACAGACTCAGGGTGGGGAGGGCTCAGGGTCCTCCATGGCATCTACTGGCCATCCTGACAGTCCCTGCTGCGCTGGGGAAGCACAGGGGACCCTGTCCCCTCCCGGGGCACCACAGGGGAGGTGGTGGGCAGGGGGCAAAGCCATGCCAGGTGCTGAGCACCCCACGGCCACCTCTGCTCACAGATCATCTCGGAGGAGATCTCGGGGAACAACGGCTACGTGGAGCTCGCCTTCCGTGCCAAGAAGCTGGACGACAAGGTGAGCCGGGTGCCGGGGTGGGCACGGGGCAGGGCGGCAGCGTGGGCAGTGCTCTGCCCCATCCTCCTCCCCCAGGACCTCTTCAGCAAGTCTGATCCCTTCCTGGAGATCTACCGCATCGACGACGACCGCAGCGAGCAGCTCGTGTACCGCACCGAGGTGAGGCCGTGGCAGCACCGGGCTCTCGGCTGCCCCACAGCCACCCCGGGGCCACCCCAGCCCCACTGAGCCCCCCGTCCTGCAGGTGGTGAAGAACAACCTGAGCCCCATCTGGGAGCCCTTCAAGGTCTCCCTCAATTCACTCTGCAGCTGTGAGGAGAAGAGGAAGCTGAGGGTGAGGAAGGATGGTGGGGACCCCCATTCCTGCCCTGGGGGCATCTGTACCCCAGCTTCCCTTGGGGGTGTGCTGGGGACAGTGCTGGGGACCCCCTGGTGCCAGGGCTGGTGCCAGGGCTGAGCCGTGCCCGTCGCAGTGCGTGGTGTGGGACTACGACTCACGGGGCAAACACGACTTCATCGGGGAGTTCTTCACCACCTTCGAGGAGATGCAGAAGGCGATGGGGGAGAACAAGGTGGGACACGGGGACCACCCCTGTGTGCTGCCAGCAGAGCCCATCCCAGCAGGCACCTCCCAGCTCCTCCTCTGGGTTTGCGGTCATTTTCTGCTTGCTGCCCTCCTTTTTGGGGAAGGGATGGTGGGTTTGGGGTCATGGAATCAGTCAAGGATGGGGTGGCTGGAACCTGGGGGGCGGTTAGGAGTGGGGAAAGCAGCTGCACCCTGGGCATGGGGGTTGCAGCATTACGGGGCTGCAATATTCGGGGCTGTGGGGTCCATCCTGTGCAGAGCCGTGGCACTGGGGGCTGGGGGTGCCAGGGCTGGGCTGTGTCTGGGCGGGGGCTGCAGGCAGCGCGGGTGCCGGTGCCACAGGTGCAGTGGGACTGCATGAACCCCAAATACAAGATCAAGAAGCGCAACTACAAGAACTCGGGGGTCGTGGTGCTGCTGGACCTGAAGGTGAGCGTCTGGGGGCTGTGCCGGGCCGTGCCGGGCCAGGCCTGGCCTGGCTCCGTGGGCCTGCCTGGGGCAGGACCGCCTGACACAGCTCCCTCTGGAAGATCCACAGGGTCTACTCCTTCCTGGACTACATCATGGGCGGCTGCCAGATCCATTTCACGGTGAGCAGTGTCCCCTCCCCACCCAGCAGGGACACACCACAGGCCCCGCTTGCCCTGGGGGGACCCTCACTGCCCCCCCACCAGGTGGCCATCGACTTCACGGCTTCCAACGGGGACCCCCGAAACAGCTGCTCCCTGCACTACATCAACCCCTACCAGCCCAACGAGTACCTCAAGGCACTGGTGGCCGTGGGTGAGATCTGCCAGGACTACGACAGGTTGGTGGCTCTGGTGGGTCCCCCGGAGCCATACACCCTGGTGACGGCCACGCTGGGGTCAGATGCCCCAGGGAGGGCCACCCAGTGATGTCACTGGAGCTCCTCACACCCCTGCCCTTGCAGCGATAAGAAATTCTCGGCTCTGGGCTTTGGTGCCAGGATCCCCCCCAAGTACGAGGTGAGGGGGTCTCAGGTTGCCAGGGCCCTGAGGGACCCCAGGGGTGTGCCTGTCCCTCTGGGCACCCTCAGCTGTGGCACTGGCGGGGCTGGGTGCATGCTGGGGGCTGCGGTAGGGGGTGGACACCAGCTGTCCCCTCCCTTCCCCTCCCTCCCTGCAGGTGTCCCACGACTTCGCCATCAACTTCAACCCCGACAACGATGAGTGTGAGGGTGAGTCGAGCTCCAGCGGGGCCGGACCCATGGCTGGGACGCCCCTCACCCCTCGCACACCCCACAGGCATCCAGGGCGTCGTGGAGTCCTACCAGAGCTGCCTGCCCAAAATCCAGCTCTACGGCCCCACCAACGTGGCTCCCATCATCTCCAAGGTGGCCCGTGTGGCGGCCGACGAGGAGCGCACCAAGGAGGCGTCGGTGGGTCCCGCTGTCCCCGCGGGCTGGGCTGGGACCCTGCACGCTGGCGGCTGCTCCGGCGTGGGGCCGGTCCGGCAGCGCCCCGAGCATCCCTGTCCCCCCAGCAATACTTCATCCTGCTCATCCTCACGGACGGCGTGGTGACGGACATGGCGGACACGCGGGAGGCCATCGTCCGGGCCTCCTACCTGCCCATGTCCATCATCATCGTCGGCGTGGGCAACGCCGACTTCACGGACATGCAGATCCTGGACGGGGACGACGGCGTCCTGCGCTCCCCCAAGGGCGAGCCCGTCCTGCGCGACATCGTCCAGTTCGTCCCCTTCCGCGAATTCAAGAACGTGAGTGGGGCCCTGCCTCCCCCTCCGCACCCTTCCCGGCCCTTCCCATCCCCTCTGTTCCCTGCTGTCCCCTCCCGTTCTCTCCCGCCCCATTCCATCCCTTTCCCGTCCCTCCCATCCCCGCCCCCGACCTGTCCCGTCCCCTCTTGCCCTGTGCCGTCCATCTCCTCCCTTCCCGTTCCATCTCGTCCCCGTCTGTCCTTCCTGTCCTCTTCGGTCCCCTCCCATCTCCCCATCCCCACATGGCGGCACAGGGCAGCGCTGTCCCCGCGGCTCACGGCGCTGTCCCCGCGGCTCACCGCGGTGTCCCCGCTGTCCCGCAGGCGTCACCCACGGCCCTGGCGAAGTGCGTGCTGGCGGAGGTGCCCAAGCAGGTGGTGGAGTACTACAGCTACAAGGCGTTCCCCCCGCGCTGCCCGCGGCCCCCCACCCCCGACCCCAACCTCGGCTCGCCGCAGTGAGGGACCCCCGGCCCCCAGCCCCAACCTCCCTGTTCCCTAGTGAGGGATCCCCGACCCCCGACTCCAGCCTCAGTTCCCCCCAGAGAGAGACCCCTGGTGCCCCCAGCCCCAGCCTTGGGTTGCCCCAATGAAGGGCCCCTGACCCCACCCTCGACTTGCCCCAGTGCGACCCCTCTGCTGTCCCGGTGTGGCATGGGGACAGACGGGGTCCCCGCCAGGCCCAGCCCTGCCACAGCCCCCTCCTGGCTGGGACATGGGGAAAGTCCCGGCCCCCAGTGCAGGACACTCCCGGTGGTCTGTGCCCTGTGGCCCGGACCCACCCCATCCCTGCTGTCCCCTCGGTCCCCTCAGTCCCCGCTTCTCTGTCACTGTGATGTTTGGAGGCTGCATGACCCCCCCAATAAAGCACCACCCCTGTGCCCATCCTTCTGCTCTCTGGGTGCTGACCCCCATCCTCCGGGGTGGGCAGAGAGACTGGCAGCTCCCGGGTGCTGTCGTGTCCCCTCGCGGTGACACCACACTGCCCCACCTGGTGACAAGAGCCGAGGGCCGCCCCAGCCCCCGCATTTGGGCTGTCCGTGGCCGGCAGCGTGCCGGGAGCGCCGGAGCCGCTTTGATGTGCCGGGGCGGGCGCTCGCCCCGCTGTGCCGCGGCCCCGAATCCAGGGCACGGAGCGGAGGGAGGCGATAATAGAGCGGACCTTGCTGCCGGGCACGCAGCCACTGCCACGTGCCCTGTGCCATGGGATGTGTGCCCTGTGCCATGGGATGTGTGCCCTGTGCCATGGGATGTGTGCTCTGTGCCATGTGCCACGGGATGTGTGCCCTGTGCCACGGGATGTGTGCCCTGTGCCACGGGATGTGTGCCATGTGCCATGGGATGTGTGCTCTGTGCCATGGGATGTGTGCCATGTGCCATGGGATGTGTGCCCTGTGCCATGTGCCACGGGATGTGTGCCATGTGCCATGGGATGTGTGCCATGTGCCATGGGATGTGTGCTCTGTGCCATGTGCCACGGGATGTGTGCCCTGTGCCATGGGATGTGTGCCCTGTGCCATGGGATGTGTGCCCTGTGCCACGGGATGTGTGCCCTGTGCCATGGGATGTGTGCCGTGTGCCATGGGATGTGTGCCATGTGCCATGGGATGTGTGCCATGTGCCATGGGATGTGTGCCCTGTGCCATGGGATGTGTGCCATGTGCCATGGGATGTGTGCTCTGTGCCATGTACTCTGTGCCACATGCCGTGTGCTATATGGTGTGTGCCACACACCGTGCCCCATGTGTCCCCAGCTGTGTGCCGTGTGCCGCGTGCGTGTATCCTATGTCACATGCCATGGGCCATGAGCCATGTCCATGTACCCTCTGATGTGTCCTATGTCATATCCCATGTGCTGTGTCATGCGCCATATGCCATGTCCCACGTGTCTGTTCCATGGGCCATGTGCTACATACTCTGCATGTGTGCTGTGTGCCATGTTCCATGTGACATGCTCCCTGTGTCTGCTCCATGTGCCATGTGCATTGTCACGTGCCACATGCTGTGTGCCTTGTCATGTTCCATGTGCCATGCGTCATTTGTCATGTGCCATGTTCCCTGTGCCTCATGCCAAGTGCCGTGTTCCGTGCGCAATGTGCCATTTGTCATGTGCCATGTTCTGTGTGCCCCGTGCCGTGTGCCATGTTCCGTGCGCCATGTGCCGTGTGCCACACGCCATGCATCATGCTGTGCCACGTGCCGTGTGCCATGTTCCGTGTGCCGTGTGCCATATGCCATGCATCACGCTGTGCCATGTGCCGGGCACTGTGCCACACTGCTGCAATGTGCCGCGTGCTGATGCTGCCAGCCTGGTGCCAGCAGATGCTCCTGGCAAGGTGACATGCCCAGGGGCAGGGTGTGCCCAAGGCCACCATGGAGAGTGAAACTGGGGCCTGGCACAGCCCCGTGGGGCAGAGGCCACCTGAGAGCTACCGTGCAGGTGTCACTGAGCTGGGCTCCAGGATGCTGCCATCACCCTGGGTGCGGGCACAGGTGCCAGGCTGTCCCCATGCAGGCAGCCACTCGCCGGGATGGCTCTGCTGGCCCTTGGGCACTGCTGGCAGCACAGGGCACAGGCAGGGGCACAGTACCTGCAGCCCCATTCAGCATCTATTTATAGCCCCTGCTCCGTCTCCCGTAAGGCAGGATCAGGGATGCTGCCATGGAAACCCAAACCTGCCGCCTGGAGGCTGCAGCAGGGGCACTCCTGGTCCCTGGCACCCCAATCCATGGGGATGGATGGGTGCCCCAGGGCGGGTGCAGGGGGACCCCACGGGGCTGAGGGTGTCCAGGGTTGGGCTGTACCCACCGGCAGTGCAGAGGGTGTGGCAGAGGCGGCACGGGTGGCAGGACACTGGTGCCACTGTCCCACAGTGCCACAGACCCCAAGGAGGGTCTCACCACCTCCCCCCTCTCAGCCAACCCTGGCCAGGGGTCCTGGTGCTGCCAGGGCCAAGCCCCCACCCTGTTCACCATGCAGGGGCAGGGTAATGAAGGCAGTTAATTATTGACTGAGCCTGTGCTTCCCGGGTGGCTCCACAGGGCAATTCCTTGGAGCATGGCAGGAGAGGGGCTGGGCACCCCATGCTGCTGGGGGGTGGAACAAGCCCCTGGGTGCGAACAGCCCAGGAGGGGAGAGGGGAGCATCCAACCAGAGGAGTCGGGGCAGGGAGCACTGGAAGGGGATCCGCTGGGAAGGACACTCCAGGGCTGCAGGGCCCTGGTCCTGCTGAAGGAGCCAGCTCCATGCCACGAGCTCTGCTGGCAAGCCCTGTCACCATGCTGCGACCCCGCCACCCCCCCGGAGCCTGGCGCCCCGCCACGGCCCGTGCTGCCCACCCGGTTATTGCCCCCAGCTGCTGATAAGGTCCCCGGGGATGGGTCCCCACCCCAACGTGTTCCTGATAACAGCGGCGCTTCCCGCTGCTGGCGCCGCTTCCCTCCTCACACCCGTGGGAACGGCTGCCTGCCTGGGAACAGCAATAAATATTTATTTCCTCAGGGCGGGATGGGCGGAAAGGGAGGTCATGGCCACGCGCCCCTGACGGCAGGGAGCAAGGCCACGGGGATGGCCACAATGCATGGCCAGAAATGTCCCCTGTCCCCAGGGAGGCGGGATGGTGCCATGGCTCCCCTCTGCACCCCAAGCCCCATGGGAACCCCTGGTGCCAGGCCAACACATGGGGTGTGGTATGGGGTGCCTGAGGGGGCCCGTGCAGGATGCCCCCACTGCAGTGGTTCTCAGCAGGTGGGGGCTCAGTGTCCCCCCAGACCGCGGCTCCCTCAGGCCATGGGCCATTGCGAGGGCAGCTCTGTGTCCCCCATCTCCTCCTGGTAGCGGCGGTTGAAGAGGGCGTTTTGCTCGGGGGAGAAGTGGCCGCGCCAGTCCCCCACCACACCTGTGGGACAGAGGGGACAGGGAGTCAGGGATGCTGCACCTGCACCCTCTGGTGCCTCCCCTGTGCCCCTCGGCCCAATTCCCCTCACCTTTGCGCATGAAGCGGCCCTGGCTGTGGTCCATGATCTCGGGGGGGATGAGGGAGTAGTTGGCCATGGCGTTGTCCCTCATGGCGGTGAAGCTGCAGTGCTGCTCCAGGGCTGCCAGCGTCCCTGGCGCCAGTGGGCACCCCAGGAAGGTGCTGAGGCGCTGCGCTGTGCCACGCAGGTCCTGGGGCAGGGGCACGGTCAGCACTGGGCACAAGCAGGGACGGGGATGGGGATGGGGACGAGCAGGGCTCACCTGGTGCAGCTCCTCGTAGGTGACATAGAGGATGTCCAGGAGGTGCCGCTGGCCCAGCCAGCCCTTGACGTGGTCAAACCAGGAGCCGTAGTGCACTGGGGAGAGGTGGGGGGTGATGGAGGCCCTGAGGCTGAGTCCCTCCCCCAACACCCCTCAGCCCTTACCTGTGCCCTCGAGGAACTGCGTCAGGAAGGCATCGAAGGAGCTGGGGTCGGGCAGGAACTTGGCCAGGCGGTGGAAGTGGTAGAAGGAGACAGCAACATCCTTGGGGTTCCTGGCCACGTAGATCACCTGGGGGAACACGGTGTCACCCCCACAGCTTGGGGGGATTCCACTCGGCCCCGCTCAGAAAGCCCCCAGCATTCCCCCAGCTGCAGGAAGCCCCGTGGGTGCAGGATGTCCCTGCAGGGACCCCCCAGGCCATTGGGGACCCCTCGCACCGGGTCCTTGCTCACCTTGGCCTTGCTGCGCTCCAGGGCGGGGGCCAGGACGTGGGCAGGCAGGTGGGTGGTGAGGAGCCGGGGGGTCTCGGTGTCCCGCAGAGCCTCCCGGCAGTAGATCTGCTCCAGCCAGGGCGCCCGCTCCCAGTTGGGAATGGTCTTGGCTGGGCGGGCGTCTCCAAGGCTGAACAGCAGTGTCAGGATCTCCTGCATCCAGGTGGTGCCTGCAGAGGTGGGCGTCAGGGCAGGGCCGCAGCACACCACGGGGCATGGCACCATGGCATGGCATGGCGTGGGATGGCACTGCACTGGCATGTGCCATCGAGTAGCGCAAATTGGCACAGCTAGGTGCCCCTCAGCCTGTCCCATCCCATCCCATCCCAACCTGTCTTGTCCCAGCGGCTGGGCTGGCAGTGCCTTGTCCCCCCTCCCCAAGCCCCGGGACACCAGTCTAGGGCTGGGGACAGTGGCAGCACAGGGGGTTCAGAGGGCAGGAACCCCAGTGCTGTGCCGGAGAGTGGCCGCGGGGACCAGGTGTCCCCAAGCCCGGCCACCTCCCAGCCCCGCCAGCAGCTCCAGAAGAGCCCTCCCGCACCCCCTCCAGCCCGGGGGTCCCCGCCCTGTCCCACCGCCTCCCCTCGCTGTCCCCGTGCCCCCCAGCCCCTCACCCGATTTGGGGTAGGTGGCGATGAGCACGTCGGTGGGGCGGAAGGTGAAGGCGGCGGCGAAGCCGAGCGACTCCTGCGTGTGGAGGTGGCCGGGCAGGGCGATGCCCGCGAAGGTCTCGGTCACCTCCATGCGCTCCATGGCCCGGTCGGGCGGGACGCGCCGGGAGCCGCTTAAATAGCGCTGAAAGAGGAAGCGGCTCCGGCGGGCGGGGGGCCGGAACCCCCCGGCACATTCCTGCCGGGGAGCCGGGAATCCGGCCGCGCTGGGGCCATCGCCGGGAGAGCGCAGCTGGCAGGGGCTGGAGACACCCGGGATGGGACGGAGTGGGATGGCTGGGATGGATGGGATGGGATGGGAGTCCTGACCTCCCAGACCCACTGCTGCAGCCACGAGAAACGTGGGGGCTGCATCACCTCGGGAAGGAGGCAGGACTCCCGAGGGATGCCCGCCCCACGCCAGGCCCGTCCCGAGCTCCCCATGGCTGGCACCGGAGGAGGGGGTTTCCATCCCGGCGCACCCACGATGAGGTGTCCAGTTGGACTAGCCATCTCCACGTGGCTCCGTGCCGTTCCGAGAAGCCCCACCAAGGCTTCTTGCCGGGAAGGACAGCACAGCTGGAGCCAGCCGGGATGCGCAGCATCCGCAGGATAACGGTGCCTCAGTTTCCCCTCGGGACGCTGCAGCGGGAGCGGAGTGTGGGGGATCCAAGCACACAGGGAGGAGCAGCAGCAGCCCCACAGCACGGCCGTGCCACCCCGGCTGCTTCCCCCCGGGCATGTGGCTGCTCCGGCGCCATGGCGGGGGGTGGCTCTGGGGTGGCTGGAGCCCATCCCAGCCCCGTCACCGCACGCAAGCCGGAAAACTTAATCCACAGCCGTCGCAGGCAGGGACTGCCCGACTGTCCCGGGGCCAGGGTGAGAGGGGACAGGGATACTGGGGGTGCCAGGGATGCTGGGGGTGCCCGTGCTGAACTGGGGGTGCCGATGGATGCCAGTGTTGGGGAGGCTAAGGCGGGGATGGGGCTGGCACTTTCCCAACCAAAAAAAGTCTGGGCTTCATTAGATGGATTGGGAGCGTCACTGCGGCTCGGAGGAGAGGCCTTGGCACGGCACAGGCACTGGGGCTGGGCTGGGGGAGGCCGTGGAGCCCTGGCACTGCCAAGTGGGCACAGGGCACCCAGGGAGGGGTAACGCTGCACTCCTGGTTATTCATTGACGGTGGGAGGGGACGGCAGGAGTGCGGGGCAGCCATCCCAGTGCATGTGCTCACACGGCAGTGGCAGGTTCCCCCTTGTCCCCAGCAGCACCCAGCAGGAGAAGATGCTTGGCCGGAGTGTGTGGGTGCTGGTGCTGGCACTGGCACTGCCCAGCACCGGACAGCAGCACCTGGAGGAGGCCGAGCGCATCATGAAGGACACACCAGTCATCGACGGGTGAGCAAAGGTCACCTGGCCCTGCAGCGTGCCACTCTGGCTCCTTCGTGGGAAAATCCCAGCTGGGAAACCCTCCTGGGGCAGCCCGATGGGGGATCCCCAGCCCGGACACCCCAGGGCTGTGCGGGAACAGGGAACAACTTCCCCAGGAGATCCCCATGCCAGGCACCCCAGGGCTGTGTGGGCACAGGGGACAGATTTCCCGGGGATCCCATGGGACCGTCCGTGCAGCCGAGGGGATCCCCAGCGGTGCAGCCCGGTGGGATTGGGCAGGGTGCCGGGAAGCCGGGGTTAGGCTGCCCTGGGGAAGTCCCTGCTCAGTCCTGAGAGATGTCCCTGGTCTCCTCTCGAGACCCTCAGAAGGCTCTGGTCCCCCGCAGCATTCCCTTGTAGATCAGCACTGTGCCACAGCAGCCACGGGAACAGGGAGTGGGGCAGGGGGAGCCGGGGGATGTGGGACTGTGACGCAGGAGTGGGGAAGTGGGACCCAACCCCTACCCTGCCACTTCCCCAGTGGCACTGCTGGGTGTGGGATGTGCGTGGCAGGATGTCCCTGCGGTGACGTCCCTGTCAGAGGGATGTCGGGCTGGCCCCCGGGTGTGAGGGCGGTGATGGGTTGGAAGGGTGCACGGGAGGGTCCTCCACAGGGTCCCACGTAGGATTGTCCCCTCGGAGTGGCCTGTCTCCAGTTCCTGGCTGGAACTGCTTGAGTGTTTGGCAGAGAGGACAGGTGGGTGGACAGATGGACTGATGGTGGGGTTGGAGGATGGAGGATGGATAATAAATGGGTGGATGGATGGATGGATGGATGGATGGATGGATGGATGGAAGGAATGACAGCCAGATGCCATGACTGTGTGTGCAGCCAGCCAGGGGGGTGGGCAGCCTGAGGGTGGGTGGGCACTCCTCAGTGCCCATCCTGTCCCTGCCCAGGCACAACGACCTGCCCTGGCAGCTCCTCCAGAAGTTCAACAACCAGCTGAGGCTGCCAGGAGCCAACCTGACACTGCTGAACGACACCCACACCAACATCCCCAAACTGCGCCGTGGGCACGTGGGCGGGCAGGTGCGATGGCGAGGTGGCGGGAGCGTGGGACAGGCACTGCGGTGGGCTCTGGGGAGGGCAGGGGCACCAGGATGGGCAGGGACACCAGGGAGGGCACCAGGGAGGGTAGAGGGCACTGGGATGGGCAGGGACACCAGGGAGGGCACCAGGGTGAGCACTGGGGCTCTTGGCACAGCACCTGGACTGGCGGGGACGCTGGGATGGACACTGGGGTGGGCAGTGGGGTGGGCAGTGGGGTGGGCAGTGCCCGTGTTGCTGTGCTGACGGAGCGCCCGTGGCAGTTCTGGTCGGTGTACGTGCCCTGCGAGACGCAGAACAAGGACGCGGTGAAGCGCACGCTGGAGCAGATGGACGTGGTGCAGCGCATGTGTGACCTGTACCCCGAGACCTTTGTCTGCGTCACCGACAGCGCCGGTGAGTGGCATGGGGACAGGCACCGCGGGGGTGCTGATGGGCCAAGCCCACCCCAGCTGACGCCCCCACCCCCCCGCAGGTGTCCGGCAGGCATTCCAGGACGGGAAGGTGGCCAGCCTCATGGGGGTGGAGGGTGGCCACTCCATCGACAGCAGCCTGGGTGTCCTGCGCACCCTCTACCGCCTGGGCGCCCGCTACATGACCCTCACGCACAGCTGCAACACCCCCTGGTAGGACCCCCGGGGGACAGGTAGAGCGTGGCAGGGCCAGCATGGGGGGATGTGGTCAGAGGTGTGGCCACTGATGCTCTCCTTGCTCTGCAGGGCTGACAACTGGCTGGTGGATACCAAGGATGAAAAACCTGTGCACCACGGCCTCTCACCCTTTGGGAAGGTGAGCACTGGCACTGGCAGTGGTGTCCATTAGCAGTGGCATTGGAGGAATGTGGTAGTGGCACCCACTGGCCCCATGCTGGGTGATTTGTCCTGAGTGCACTGTTCCATCCTTCCATCCATCCCTCCATCCCTCTGTCCCTCCATCCATCCATCCATCCATCTGTCCCTCCATCCATCCATCCATCCATCCATCCATCCATCCATCCATCCATCCCCCCACCCACGAGTTCACCTGCCCATCCATCTGTCCCATCTGCCAAAAGCCACCCAAGCAGCTCAGACATCCCCACATGGGACCCCTCAGAGGACCGTCCTGCTCACCCCTCACCCCCAAACCACCCCTGTCCCCGGTGCCTGTAGATGGTGGTGGAGGAGATGAACCGCCTGGGCATGATCGTGGACCTGGCCCACGTCTCAGTGGACACAATGAAGGTTGTGCTGAACATCTCCAAAGCCCCCGTCATCTTCAGCCACTCGTCTGCCTACAGCATCTGCCAGCACCGCCGCAATGTGCCCGACGAGGTGCTGCGGCTGGTGGTGAGTGTGGGGGCACGGTCGGGGCAGGGCAGGGGCACTGGGGGGTGCTGGGGGCTGCGGGCTCAGGGCTGTTCCCCCCCAGGCCTCCACGGGCAGCCTGGTGATGGTCAACTTCTACAACGCCTACGTGACCTGCGGGGACAAGGCCACGCTGTCTGATGTTGCAGGTGAGGAGGTGCCCAGGGGGGTGGGGGGTGGCAGTGACCCCCCTGCCCTGCTCACCCCGGTGCCCCCACACCCCTACAGACCACATGGACCACGTGAAGAAGGTGGCTGGTGCCCAGGCTGTCGGCTTCGGCGGGGACTACGATGGGGTCTCAGGGTAAAGGGGGAGATGGTGCGGGATGGGATGGGGCATGTCCCCACCGTGGGGACTTCCTGAAGGGTGAAGGCGTCCCCCCTGTGCCCTGTGTGGGCAGCTGGGGGGTGCTGGGGGTGCCCAGCTGTGAGCTGTGGGGTGGCACAGGGTCCCCACTGGCCTGGAGGACGTCTCCAAGTATCCTGCGCTGGTGGCCGAGCTGTTGGCGAGGAACTGGACAGAGGCGGAGGTGAAGGGGGCCCTGGCTGAGAACCTGCTCCGGGTCTTCAGCAGAGTGGAGGAGGTGAGTGGGGCACGGGAAGCACCGGGCACAGGGCTGTACGAGGCACGGGGACACTTGGGCCATGGGGACACAAGTGACACTGGAAGCATTAGGAGTGGGGATGTATGGGACATGAGGACATCGGGCATGGCTACACTGGGGCAACAGACACAGGAATTTATGGGCACATGGGGTGGCACGGGGACACACGGGGCACCGGGACGTGCATGGGATGGTGTGGGGTGCCACAGCGAAGTGCGGGGTGGCATGGGCTCTGTGGGGACGGACGCTGCCCCTCACGGCCAGAGCCCACCCTGTCCCCACGGCAGGTGAAGAAAAGCCTGCAGGGCACGGCTGCCCACGAGACCCCCATCGCCTTCGAGGAGCTGGAGGGGACGTGCAGGACCAGCTATGGATACTCCAAGGGCACCAGCACCGCCCGGCCCCTGCCGGCAGCCCTGGCGCTGGCCCTGCTCCTCTGCCTGCTGTCCTAGCACCCGCAGGCCACCCTGGCCCCGGCACCGTGCCCGGGGCTGTCGGGCTGGGCGCGACCCCGCGCCCCTTTCTGCCGGAGCGGCTGGCGAAATAAAACCGCGGCTCGAGCAGCGCCGGCAGCGAGTGTCCGTGTGGGACCCTGCGGGACCCCCGCCCCAGCCGCCACCGGCTCCTGGCTGGAGGTGTTGGGCCAGCCCGGCATGTCACCGGCCAGCCCGGCATGCCACCGGCCAGCCCGACATGCCACCGGCCAGCCCGGCATGTCACCGGCCAGCCCGACATGCCACCGGCCAGCCCGGCATGCCACCGGCCAGCCCGACATATCACCGGCAAGCCCGACATGTCACCGGCCGGCCCGACATGTCACCGGCCACCCCGGCATGTCACCGGCCACCCCGGCATGTCACCGGCCAGCCCGGCATGTCACCGGCCGGCCCGACATGTCACCGGGGCGGCAGAGCGGTAGGGGCCCGGCGGTGCCCACCCCGGGACACCGGGAAGCTGTAACCGCACCGGGAGTGACACATCCTGGCAACACCTGCCCAGGGCGGCTGCAGCGCTGCCTCCGCAGGATGCTTCCATTAATCATTAGCTAATTAATTGGCTACTTAATTATCTCCTTAGCAATTTCCTCTCACATTCAGGAACAGCCTGTCTGCGGAGCGGAGGCGGGAGAGCAGGCAGGAGAAGGAGAGCCATCTTCCTGTGGCATTCGGGATTTGGCTGAGGCACAGGGTCCATCTGCCAGCCCGGCACGGGGAAGGGACGAGCAGGGGCAAGGGATGGGAACAGGGAAGGGAAGGGAACAGGGAAGGGATGGGAACAGGGAAGGGAAGGGAACAGGGAAGGGATAGGAACAGGGAAGGGAAGGGAACAGGGAAGGGAAGGGAACAAGGAAGGGATAGGAACAAGGAAGGAATGGGAACAGGGAAGGGATGGGAACAAAGAAGGGAAGGGAACAGAGAAGGGAAGGGAAGAGGGAAGGGATGGGAACAGGGAAGGGATGGGAACAGGGAAGGCTGCACCCTCATCCCCGCAGCCCCGTCCCTGGCAGTGAGGCTGCTGTGGGCAGGATGGCTGCAGTGCCACCTCGGTGCGGTGACAAACGCGGGGTCTCCCCTCGGGGGCCCAGCTTGTCCCCACGAGGCCTGGGGGACGGTGCAGGGAGCTGGGCTGACCCAGCCCCAGTGGGAAGGGAGCTGGGCTCCAGCTGCTCGGAGCTCCTGCTCACCTTGGTCCCCCCAGCTCGGCCACTTGCAAGGGACAGGTCTTTGCAGGAGCAGGGCAGGGGGGCTGTCCTTGCCCGTCGGACCCCCACAGAGGGTACCCCGAGCCACCTCCCCGGATGGGCAGAGCCTGTGGGGACAGAAGCAGCCCCTTCCTCCTGCTCTCCTCAGCTCCAGGGCACCGGGTCCTGTCCCAGGGCAGGGGACTGCAGACTCCTCTCTGCATCCACCCTCCCAACACACACCGGGGTGTTCAGAGATTGTTTATTTAAACCCACAGAAGGGGATGGACACGGTTTGGGGAAAAGAAGGCAAATAAGACAAGCTTAAAAAAAAAAAAATCACTAATGAAACCACAGAGACACAGCCCGGGGAGAGGGATGGGGGCAGGTCTGGAGCCCCCAGTCCCACGGGGACACCGTGCAGGGGGGCAGGAGCCAGGCACAAATCTCCAGGGTCCCCCAGCTTCCCACTCGGCCCATCAGGAGGTGGCACAAGATGCAATGCTCTGCTGTAGACCAAAGCCTCCTCCTCGGTGGGGAAGAAGGCTCCGAGTCACCAGCCATGCGCTCCAAGGCCACTGAACTCGGGAAAAATAATCAACGCAGTGGGAGGTGTTTGTGCCGGGGAGGTGGCCCCCATGACATCCCCCAGAGGTCAAAGTTCCTCCTGGGAGACCCAAAGGAAGCTGCTTCCTTCCTGAAGAGCTTCCAGCAATCCAGCAGCTCCGTGGTGTCAGGGATTGTGCAGGAGGGGCACAAACAGCTCCAGCCCCAGGGGAAGGTGACAAGGGACGAGCAGTGAGAGGGGGCACGGGGAGCAGCCCTGCCCCCAGCGTGGTGCCATCAGCGAGGGGACAGAGGATATCCAGGGACGAGGCACAGGGATCGAGGCAGAGCTGCTCCCGGGATGGTTTTGCATTCCCTGTCACACCCACCCAGCAGGGGGACATTTGGGGACGTGTCTGCAGCCACCACAGCTGCTGCAATCCGCTCCCAGTGCTGGACATGGATCCTCACTGGTCCAAACTGGCAGTCAGGGCCGAGATAACCATTTCCAGCTGGCAGTGCCCGGGGAATGTGTGGATTGACACGCACAGGGCTGGGCTGGGGGGTGTTCCAAAGGGCACTTCGTGGTATGGGGCTGGGAGGGGACAGTGGGACACGGAGCAGCAAAGGGCACAGGGACAGTGACAGCGAGGGAAGGGACACCCTGGTGTCACTGCCCCTTCCTGCAAGGCACCGACCTCCCCAGATCCACAGCCGGGCACTTGGCCCCTCCCGCAGCGCTGCCGGAGACTGGGACCCCCGCGGGTTCTCCTGCTCCTCCCAAACAGCTCCCGAGGAACTCAGCCCACAGCACAGCCCCGGGCAAGGACAGGAACAACAGAGGAGTTGGGGAGCAGCATCCCGAGACCAGGAAAATCCCCTTAGTGTTCCATCAGCAGCGGGATGGGGGGCTCTGCCAGGCACCACCAGCAGCACCCCCCAAATTAAGCCCTCCCACAATCCAGCAAAGCGTTCCTCGGCCAAGGGAGGGGCCACATTCCTGCCGGGATCACCGCCTGCTCGGGAAGGGCTGTCACCCCCCAGAGAAGAGTCCGGAGGTGCGGGGGGGCTGGGGACGTGCTGCAGGGGGGCGGCAGGGCTGGGGCTGCAGGAGGGGGTCCCGGCCCCTCCGCCCACGGCTGCTCCACCGGTGCTGTCCACAGGAGCACGGGAGACCTCAGTTCCGCAGGGCGGCCAACCTGGAGGGGAGAGCAGGAAAAGGGAGCGAGGTCAGAGCAGCAGAACAGCCACGGCTCAGGGGCAGCTGCAGCCAGCCTGTCCACGGAACTCTTCTGCCAGGGACCCTCCCTGAAATCCTGCCCTGGAGCCACAGCCATGGCAGCTGATGGTGATCTCACAGCTGAGGTGCTACGGAGAACAGCTTCCCAACTCCTCTTTTTCTTCTGGTCCCTCTCCCTGGGCTCTCCTGGTCCCTCCCTCTGGGCCATCCCCACTCCTGGTCCCTGTCCCCGGATGGACCCATGGTGGCTGCGAGGGAGGAAGCGGAGCAGCTCCTCCTGGGGCAGTTCCAGGCACACCAGCTGTTCTGGAGCCATTGGCAGAGCAGTGCCAGGTGCTCCCTGAGAGGAGCAGCTGCATGAGGGTGAGTGTGGAGCTGGGGGGCTTGTCCTGCCCCTGCCCAGTACCAAACCCACCCCCTTCCCAGGCCCAAAGCGGCCTCACAGCCTTGGGGACTTGCCCAAACAGAGGGGCTCATCGCCCTGAGCCCCCACGGAAGGGCCAACTCCTTCCCTTCACGCCGGTGAGGGATCCTGGGAAGCACTGAACTATCCAGGAATTGGGAGAGAACCAACCTCCGGGACAGCTGGTCCTCCTGGGAGCGGACAGAGCTCTCCCCCACGGCCGAGGCCCCCTCGGGCAACTGGCTGAGCTGGTCCATGATCTCCAGCCCGTTCTCCTCAGCGATCTGGACAATCAGGCTGTCCACCTGCTCCTGCGGCGTGCTCAGCGTGGTGGCCGAGCTCATGGAGTCCTCCATGACCTGGGACAGACACAGCCCTGTCACCCTGCCCAGCACAGAGATCCAGCAGGGACCCCACCCTCCCTCTCCTCCTGGACACCTGGCACGCACCGACGTGTGAACATCCAAATTCTGCACTTGCTGCTCGAATTTATCCATCACTGCTGACACCTTCTGCAGGTCCATGGAGCTCAGGGCCTTATCCAGGGCTTTGGTCACCTGTGCCATGTTTTTTGTCACCTGCAAGAGGAGATTCCTTCAGAGATGCTCTGAGGGTTATGGATGAATCTGAGACCGGCCATGAGGCCATCAGGGATAGGATGAACCTGTCTGAGGGCGTCAGAGACCACCAGGAGGCTTGGTGGAGTCATTTTGGGAGACAGGGGAGCCTGTGATGGTTGGAAGCAGCAAGAGGGGAAGCTCCATGTGGGGATGGAGCTCTCAAATCCCTCCCAGAGGCTCTTACCCCCTTCATGGTGACGGCTGTCTGCACCTTGGAGGCCACAGCATCCACCCGGGATGCCATCCGGAGCCAGTTGAGCCCCTCATTCTTCTTGCGGATGGCATTCTCGGCATAAACCCGGGCACATTCCACGTTCTTCTGCTGCAGGGCCTGGGACATGGGGAATCCACACTCAGAGAACCCCCCATAGGCTCAAAGCAGCCCACGCTGCTCCTGCTGGATGGTTTCTCAGCAGAAAACATCTCTCCTGTGACTCCACAGCTGGGAATGCCCCAGAGCAGGAATTAAACCGCCCCCTTGTGTCACTGGATTTGCCACACCCCCTGACAGATCCAGGAGTGGAGAGTGGGGAGGGGATCTGCCCCCTTCCTGCTCTCACATGGCAGGAGAAGGGAATTCCAGCAGCCCCACACGATGCTGAGCACAGGCAGGATGAACCCCCACCCACCTTTTTCACTTTGGCTTGCTCGGCTTTGGAGTCCTTCTCGGCTTTCTTGGAGAGCTTCTCCAGCTGCTTCGCTGTGAACTGCAGGAAAGAGTGGGACAACACCGGGATACAGCAGGGCAGGATCAGGGACAGAGTCATGGAACGGTTTGGGTTGGAAAGGACATTCAAGCTCATCTCATTCCACCCCCAACCATGGGCAGGGACACCTTCCACTATCCCAGATTGCTCCAAACCCTGCCCAACCTGGCCTTGGACACTTCAGGGATCCAGGGGCCTCCCCATCCTCACATTGGGAAGGATTCTTTCCCAATATCCCATCTCACCCCGCCCTCTGGCAGTGGGAAGCCATTTCTCTTTGTGCCACCGTGCCAGTGCCCACCTGTCCCACCCCAGCCACCTCTCACTGGCCACGGCAGCCCGACCCTCTGCCCGCGGTACCCCCGGTCAACCCCCCAAGCCGGGGGCTCCTTCTGTGACGGTCCCGCCGCAGGAGAAGCCCCGACGAGGCCGAGCCAGCGGGCGGAACCGGCCCCGGGACTCTCCCGGGACCGGCGATACGAGACGGAGAGGAGGCGGAAGGGCATTCGCTGCCCTCACCTTCAGCTGGAAGAGCGTGTCTGGAAAGGAAGGAGAGCACAGTCTCAGCGACACGACCGGGACCGGGATCGGGGAGTGGGGAACCGAGGACCCCGCCCACACCTCCCGGCCACCAGTCCCGGCTCCGACCCCCTGCCCCCAGCCCCGCCCCTCAGGACCCGCCCCAACCCCAGCGGGAGGCCCCGGTACCACCCAACCCCCCGGTACCGTCCATCCTGCCCGCCGCCGCTTCCGGGTTCTGCCGCCGCTTCCGGGTCCCGCTGCCGCCGTTTCCGGGGTGCGCGCGCTGAGTCTCGCGAGAGCGAAGCCGCCACCGGGGCGGGGAGGTCACGTGGGCAGCGGGATGGCCTCGGGGGGGGTCAGAGGCGAAGGGGCGGGGCCACACGGCGGAGGCGGGGCCGGGAACAATCGGGGGCGGGGCTATGCAGCGACGAGATCGCTATTGGTCCCTCTCTAGCAACGGTTGCCAGGGGATTAATGCGTGTGGGCGGAGCCTGCGTGTGGGCGGAGCCTACAGGCGGATAGTACTGCGCGTGTACAGAGCGGGCTCCGCCATCGCGGACATGGCAGCGGCGGAGGCGGGAGCGGCCGAAGCGAGACCTGCATCGGGACCGGCACCGGCGGAACCTGAGCTGGAGCCCCTGCGGCTGCGGCGGTTGCGGGGAGATGGCTTCTTCGAGGTGCCGGCAGCCGACCGGGTGAGTGCAGCGGGTCCTTGGGGCTGTGAGAGGGCTTGGGGCCGGCGGGGGGTCCTCGGTGAGGAACCCTCGAGGCGGCACGGCCTGGACGCGGCTCTTTGGTTTCAGCTGGGACGGTGCCGCAGCGTGAAGGAGTTTGAGAAGTTGAATCGGATCGGAGAGGGCACGTACGGCATCGTGTGTGAGTGTGGGCAGTGCCCCCGGGGTTGGGGCGGCTCCCGGCGCGCTGCGGCCATGCGGGACTGGGAAAAGACCTAAAAGTGAACCCCGTTCCGCTCCCTGCCATGGGCAGGGACACCTTCCGCTATCCCAGGGTGCTTCAAGCCCCGTCCAGCCTGGCCTTGGACACTTCCAGGGATCCAGGGGCAGCCACAGTTGCTCTGAGCAACCTGTGCCAGGGCCTCCCCACCCTCACAGCCAAGAATTCCTTACCAATATCCAGTCTAACCCTGCTGTCTGGCAGTGCGAAGCCATTCCCCCGTGTAGAATCTCAGCACGGTTTGTGTCGGGAGGGACCTTAAGCTCAGTCAGTTCCACCCCCGTGGTTGTGTTGGAGGGGCCGGGGCAGGGTCGGGACAAACCCTGGTATGTCCTGGTGCCAACATTGCCTGTGCTGCCCCCAGACCGTGCCCGGGACACGCTGACGGACGAGACAGTGGCACTGAAGAAGGTGCGGATGGACAACGAGAAAGATGGTAATGGAGGGTGGGGGGGAACAGTGGCTGCCCCAGCCCTGGCCTGGCTCCAAGCCGTTCCTGCAGCACAGCTGTGCCTCCCTCCCCTAGGAATGCCCATCAGCAGCCTGCGGGAGATCACCCTGCTCCTGCAGCTCCAGCACCCCAACATTGTGGAGCTGAAGGAGGTAGTTGTGGGGAACCACCTGGAGAGGTAAGAGTTCCCTCTCTGTCCTCCCTCTGCCTGCCAGACCCTCCTTGGAGCCCCGAGCCACCTCAGCAGACAAACCTGTCCTGGGGGAGGCTCTGACTATGTCTCATCTCCAACAGTATTTTCCTGGTGATGGGGTACTGTGAGCAGGATCTGGCCAGTCTCCTGGAGAACATGCAGACACCCTTCTCAGAGGCTCAGGTACGGGGTGGGGCAGGATTTGGGTCCAGCATCCCTAAGATGCCCACCCAGAACCCCCTGGGAGGATGCAGGGATGAAGGGAGTGCAGGACACCCCCGTGGATTTGGCCTCCAGGGATTTGCTGGGCCTGGGCTGGTCCTGCAGAGGTCACAGCTCCTGTCCTCTGTCCCCAGGTGAAGTGCATCATCCTGCAGGTGCTCAAGGGCCTGCAGTACCTTCATGAGAACTACATTATCCACAGGTGGGAGTGGCACGATGGAGCTGGGGGAACAAGGGGGTGTCTGGGGACACCGTCCATGTCCTGGGAACAAGCAACACTATCAGGAGCATCTTTGGGTGGGGGTTTGGTGCCCATCAGTGTGTAAGCACTGGCAGGACAGGAAAGCCATGGAATGATGGGATTGGCTTCTCCTTGTGATTGCTCACCTCCAGCTGCTCCATTTCCCACAGGGACCTGAAGGTCTCCAACCTGCTGATGACCGACAAAGGCTGTGTGAAGATAGGTGAGGCCTGGCACCTGCATCTGGCTCCGGCCGCTCTGTGCCACGACCAGAGCTCGGAGCTGGGCTCCCTCCTGACCGTGACTCTCTCTTGCAGCTGATTTCGGCCTGGCACGCACCTATGGGATGCCCCCCAAGCCCATGACCCCCAAAGTGGTGACTCTGTGGTGAGTGGCTGGTGCTGGGGCAGGTCCTCCCAGTGGGACAGGCCCGTGTCGGCTCTGCCACCAAGTGTCTCCTGTGCAGGTACCGTGCGCCGGAGCTGCTGCTGGGGATGACGACCCAGACCACCAGCATTGACATGTGGTAAGTGAGGGGCTGAGGCTGCCTGGGTGGGGCTGGGGGGCTGCAAACTTCAGGGGATCACTGGAGAGGCTCTCCCTGTGCTCTGCAGGGCTGCTGGCTGTATCCTGGCTGAGCTGCTGGCACACAAACCGCTGCTGCCAGGCACCTCTGAGATCCACCAGATCGACCTCATCGTGCAGCTGCTGGGGACACCCAATGAGAACATCTGGCCGGTGAGAGCTCCTTGCCCCTTTTCCCTGCCAATTTTCCCTGTCTGTTCCCCTGGCCCCTCCTCACATTCTGTTCCCCCCAGGGCTTCTCCAAGCTGCCGCTGGCCACTCAGTACACCCTGCGCAAACAGCCCTACAACAACCTGAAGCACAGGTTCCCCTGGCTCTCAGAGGCTGGGCTGCGACTGCTCAACTTCCTCTTCATGTATGATCCCAAGAAAAGGTAAGAGCCAGGAGGGATGCAGGGTGGGCATGTCAGGGAAACCACCCCATACCATCCCCCAGGCTGAGGTGGTTCCTGCCACTTGCCCATGTCCCCACAGAGCTACAGCCAAGGACTGCCTGGAGAGCTCCTACTTCAAGGAGAAGCCCTTGCGTAAGTACCCCCTGTCCTGGGGCAGGGCAGGACTGGAAGGCTTGGAGCCCTTCTGACTCCCTTCTGTGCCCCACAGCTTGTGAGCCAGAGCTGATGCCCACCTTCCCACACCACCGGAACAAGCGGGCTGCTGGTGCAGGGATGGAGAGCCAGGCCAAGCGCAGCAAGCCCTGAGCTGTCTCATGGGAACAGGCACAATGTGTCCTGGCTGAGGTGGATTCTCTCAGCCCAGCAGTCCCAACAGCATGGGCTCCATACGGCCCGAGGATGGCTTCCGAATCCATCTCCCCGTGCAGGATGGGGCAGGCCCTAGTCTGGGGCTGGGCGAGCACGGCCCCAAGGCCTGAAGAGAGAAGAGATGGGGGCCAGGGAGGCCCAGGCTCAGCAGGGTCAGTCCTGTCCCATGGGGGTCTGGGCTTGTGCTGTTTGTGAGGGGGAACCCCAACTTTGCCATCAATAAAAACATCTGGCAGTGGCAACACTGGCATTGAGTGACCTTATCCTTTGGAACCAGCAGGGGTGGGAGAAGCTGTGAATCTGCTTCCTCTGTGTCAAACATTCCTCCCTAAGGACAAGGATACCTCCGCAACACCCCAGGTTCTGCCCCTCTTTAAGTGGGTCCTAGTCCCACTCTCATGGGAGGCAGGAGATTTCACTGCAGGCCCTGCCCCTGGACCCCAGGGGTCCTGGTTCCCCCACCAGGACAGGACAGCCCATGCTGAGGCAGCTGCTTTACTGATGCACTGAATAATTTACAGCAGGAGCGCTAGGGCTGGAGCAGGGCCCATCCTCCCGGAGCCCAGCCCAGGCACCCCTGTCTCAGGGGCTGAGTCCAGTGTCCTTGTGCCAGGCCATGCCTGTGCCCATCCCTTCCCAGCAGGCAGGCTGCAGCCACATTAGGAGCGGGGTGCAGAGCCCTCGGCCAGCAGCATGTCCAGCTCTGTGCGCTGCAGCCAGAGCCGCTGCTGCCGCTCCCCGCGCAGCTCCTGCCCGCGGTGCTGGCTGCGGCAGGCACGTCCCAGGGGACAGCCCCCGGTGTGCAGCTGCCGGCAGGTGCTGCAGCAGTATGAAGGCAGCACGCCCCGGCGCAGGCACGAGTGCAGCTGGTAGCAGGGTGGCTCTGGGATGTCCTGTGGGGAATCTCGGGGCTCCCCCAGCACCTGGGAGCTTCTGCCAGCCCCCACCAGCTCCTGCTTCGGGAAGAGATGAGAGGTGTCCAGGTCAGCACTGCCCACGGGCTCTGGCCCAAGTGTGCCCTCGCAGTGTCCCCAGCCCCTTGAGGGCACAGCCTGAGGGTCCCTCCACAGCGCTGGGGGGGCTGCGTCCTCGCCCCCTGTATCCTCGGTGCTGTCTGGCATCTCCCGGTAGAGATCCACGCTGTCACTGCTGTCGGCAGCTGCCCTGCACTGCGTTCCCAGGTCCTGCAGCATCTCCAGGCAGCCCTCGACATCCCTGGCGTGATGCCGCAGCTCCAGCAGCTCCTCGGCGCGGGGCCGGCGCGGCTGCAGCTGCAGTGCCAGCTCCACCAGGATCTCACACTCCAGCCGGCAGGCGAGGAAGCCGACGGCGGCGGCAATCAGCACGGGCCCTGGAAGTGGCCGGGCCATGGCCAGGCGGTGCCGGTCCTGCTGCTCGTAGCCGAGTCGGCCCAAACTCCGCACCAAGTCGGCTTCGGGAAGTGCTGGGCGCAACAGGTGCACATAGGCGCCAGAGAAGGTCTGTAAGGAGAGCGGGGGGCATGGCTGGAGCTGTTTGGGTACCCCCACAACATCCCTTTACCACCTTAGGGCCTCACCTGGATTGTTCCAAACTCCCGGCGCCATGGGAAGAGGTAGAGGTTGATGGCTGCCAGCTCCAGCAGCCGGAAGGCGCCGGCCAGGCCCCGCAGTGCCAGCCTGGGGTCAGGGTGGTCCCGCAGCCCTCGGGCCAGCAGTGCCAGGGCATCCTCCTGCAGGGCCCCCAGCAGTGCCGGCTCCTGCTGCAGCCGCTGCCGCAGCCGCTCCGCCACGGTGGGGTCAGGGCAAGTCCCGGCAGGGCCAAAGTCCCGCTCCAGTGAGCGGCGGTACTCCTGGTAGAATTCCTGCCGGAACTCCTGCTCGTATTCCTGCCGGTGCTCCTGCCGCAGCGCCGAGCCTGCACACATCCTGGGGGTACAGCAGCGTGAGACCCCACCGTGGTCCCAGACCCGAGAGACCCTCCCCATCCTGGCACCCCACGGCCCGTGACACCTCCAACTCTGGCAGCCCCCTCCCCAGCCTGTGAGGATGGCCCCTCCAAAGCCTCAGCTCCGACACCCCCCTGCTCCCGGTCCCCCCGCTATCACTCCTCGGCCCCGGCTGCCCCCGTCCCGGCCCCGCCCCGAGACCTCCCGGTGCTCCTCCGGGACCCTGGTTCCGCCCCGCTCCCGGTCCTCCCCTCCTCAGCCTCGGTTCCCCCCGGGTTGTTCCTCCTGGCCCAGGTTTCCCCCGGTCCCGGTCCGTCCCCCACCTGCCGCCCGCGGCCGCTCGCGCCCCCGCCCCGCTGCCCTTCCGCGCCCACCGCGCCGGAACGCACGTGCCGCGCGCCGCTCCGCCCCCGGGGCGGGGCTGAGCCGCGCGACAGCGCCCCCCGCAGGGCGGGAGGACCCGGGCGGGGCCAGCACCTGCCCGGGGGTGTGGGGGGTCCCTCGCCGCCCCCTCCTCACTGCAGGGACTCCACGTAGGACAGGGCGCTCTGCAGGGACGTCAGGCAGTACCCCTCCTCCCCAATCAGGTACCTGCGACCACACCCATGGCCCTGTCACCAAGGGGACACCGGCAGCACCGCGACACCACCATGGGCACCACGCTGCTGCTGCACCACCGCGGCTGGGACACCACCGTGGTCATTGCCACCATGCCATCGCGGCCAGGACACTGACATGGCCAGGACACTGCCACTGCCACCACAATGGCATGGCCACGACATCCCTGCGGCCACCACACAGCTGCAGCCACCATGCCATCACAGCCAGGACACTGCCACAGCTGTGACACTGTTATGGGTGGGTCACCACCCACCCCAGCACCGTGCTGTCATGACTGTGACACTGCCATGACCAGGACACCATCACAGCCACCACCCCGCAGCCCCATGCCCCCAAGAGCTGCTGCTCTCACCCACATCCTGCCCTGATAGCTCTGTGCCGGGAGCGGTGACAGCGTCCCCAACCCAGGGGTGCCCGCATGGCCCAGAACCCCGGCACGTACCCCTCATGGATGAACTCCTCCAGGGCGGCACACTCGGAGAGCAGCTGGGGCAGCCCCGTCTGCAGCACCACGTAGGACAGGATGGGCAGCAGGTCGTCTGCCCCGCTGTGACAACAGGGACCATCAGCCATGGCGGCCACGGGGACCGGTGCCCCAATACCTCCCTGGCCACAGAAGCCCCCAGCCCCACACCTGCCCCACACTCCCTGCTCTGCCTGGCCATGGGCCATTGTCCCTGTACTCACATGGCAGCTGTGGCAGGGCTCCGGGCGTCCCGGGTGCCGCAGTACTCCTCGGCACACTCGCAGATGCCGCGCAGGGCTCGCACTGTGGTACAGGGCGGGCGTCAGGGTCACCGCCACCCCCAGGCCCCCACCCCGCATCTCCACCACCGCTCACCGATGCAGTCCAGCTTCCTGCGAGGACAGGTCTCCAGCGGGATGAGGCGCAGGTCCTGCACGGCGGAGGCGTACGCGGGGCGGCCGGGGGCGGGCGGGAAGAGGCGTGAGGCCAGCCCCATGTCAGCGGGGCTGGCGTGCCGGTGCCTCTCCATGCTGCACGCCAGGGCTGCCTCGTGGGGCTGCTGCACGGTCCTGTGGGCACAGAGGTGAGAGGAGGGTGCCAGGAAGGGGGCAGCGGGGCTCGGACCCTCCAAAGTGGGTCATGGTACCTGTAGAGAGCCAGGAGCGGGGCCCAGAGCGGGGGGAAGAAGGCCTCTTCCAGGCAGGCCAGGCACTGGTCCTTGCCGGCGGCAGTGCCGAGCCCCTCGAAGGCCAGCAGTGTCAGGGCCAGCAGCCTGTCTGGAATCGCAGTCACACAGAACACTGGGACCCTGTCGTGCCTAGGCTGGGACCCCCCGTCCTGCCCACCCTGTGCCCCGAGTCAAAACAAGGTGCAGGGGAGCCCACAGACAGCCCCCATCCACCCCGCTCCCTCAGCTGTCCCTCACCGATGGCATTGTGGATGTCCCTCACGACGCCCTTCAGCAGCTCCGGCAGCGTCGTGTCCTGCCCGGGGTCGGCCGGGGGCTCTGCGGGGGCCCAGCCCTCGGGGGACGCCAGGAACCGCTCCAGGTCCTCGAAGGAGCTTTCCCGGGGGGTCTGGGGGGGCTCCGTGGGCCCCGGGTCAGTGAGGGGAGTGCTGGACTGGCTGTGGCGCAGCGCGGCCGGGCCGTGCTCGGGCACCGAGAACATGCAGTGCAGGCTGCGGGACGCTCGGAGCCGGCGGCCCCCGGGCTCGGTGGGCAGTGAGGAGCCCCCCGCATCCAGCGACAGGAACGAGAGCCCCGAGGGGGAGACGGGAGAGGTATCGGCGGCGGGGCCACGGCTGATGGCGGGGTAGAGGCGGGCGTACACCGCGCACTGCAGCCGCCGCAGCAGCTGCGTGATGGGGTGCTCGGGGCAGCTGTGGGCAGAGGGACGGGGTGGGCAAGGGGCACCGGCAGCAGCCGCAGCCCCTCACTCTGGCAGGGCTATGCCCACCCCAGCAGTACCTGAGGAGGCAGGAGAACAGCCCTGACACCACCGAGAGATCCGCCGGACTCCGCTTCAGCTGTGCCTTCCACTGCCTCGGCCAGTCCTGGGGAGTGTGCAGGGCTGGGCATGGGGAAGGTGCAGCACCCTGCCCCATGGCACAGCCTCCAGCCCCATGGCACAGAGTCTGACCCCATGGCACACAGTCCAGCCCTGTCAGCAGCCCCTGGCACACTCACATGGTCCTGCTCATACTCAAGGATGGCAGCATAGAGTGCTCGCTGCTCCTGCTCCTCAGGGGTGAGGGCCACGCTGCTGGAGAACCTCCTGGGGACACCCCGGGCTGGTGAGGGCACTGCTGGGTGTCCCTACAGTCCCACGTCCCCGTGGTGACATCCCCACTCACCGGTTGGCCGCCTCTTGCAGCCGCAGCCGCCGCTCCTCCATCTTGCGCTGCAGCTGGGCCAGGCACAGTTAAGGGTCCGGAGCCACCACTGCGCTCACCCACTGCCCTTCATCCTCCTCCATCCCCCCAGCCGGGACCCCAAAGGCCTGCCTGGAGTTGGTGACACCCAGGACAGGGCAGAGGCTCTTGGAGCAATCCCACTGGAAAGGATACGGTCTCCTCCCGGGCCTTGGCGATCACCAGGTTCTCCATCATCTGCCGCTGCAGGGACAGCGTCTGCGGAGCAGGAGGAGAGTTGGGAACACCCACCCACATCCCACGGCCACCAGTGGGGAGCGGGGGTCCCCCAGGAACCCTCTCCCTGCCTGGCTGCCAGCTCCATCCGGCTCCCAGTCCCTCCCCAGCCCCTCCCCAGCCCCCCACTTGCCAGAGATGTCTTCTGCAGGGCCTGGCTGGGATTCAGCCGTGCCACCCGTGCCTCGTAGGCTGCCTTCAGCTTCTGGTTCTGCAGGGAGGCCTCCTCCAGCGGGGTCAGCTCCCTGCGGGAACAGCCTCAGCACCCGCCGCAGGGCACGGGACACGTGCCAGGGCCCCATCCCACCCCACTGCCCCCCAGGCAAGCGTGGGGCCACCGCCAGTCCTTGTGTCCCAGTTCTAGACAGACTCCGTGTCCCAAACCCCATGTTTGAACCCTCCATGTCCCACCCCCTGTGTCTGAGCCTCCCATGTTCCAGCGCCCGTGACCTAGTCCACACCAGCCCCCCATGCTCCACCGCTCTGTGTCCGAGTCCCCATGTCCCAGTCCCCATATCCCAGTCCGTGTGTCCCAGCTCCTATGCCCAGGCCCCCCGTACTTCCGTGCGCTCTGTGCCTCAGCAATCTGCAGCTTCTGGAAGATCTCCGGGGGCAGAAAGGGCGAGAGCTTCCCCCCCTCGTCTGAGCAGACCCGGCGGTGCCTGGGGAGGGGCGCAGGGCCCCCACCCCGCTCCTGCACGGCCGGTTTCACCTGGGCTTTCCCTGGGGAGGGAACACGACAGGTCGGCTGTGCCCCCCCAGCAGCCTGGCCCTGGGGAGGGGACCCCCAAAACCCCCCAAAACGGGACCCCCACCCCTCACTCACCCAGCGCTGCTGCAATGGATTTGACCCTCTCCAGGCATTGCTCCGCCAGCTTCAGCAGCTTCGGGGTGTCCGGGGTGACCCCCTCGCTGCTCTCTGCGGGGAGGGAATGTTGTGCTCACTGCAGGACTCCCCCCCGGTTCGGCTGGGGGGTGACAGGGGTCCTGCCCTACCTGTCCCTGCCGCCTCCTCCTGCAGGGCCTGCGCGATGAGGGTGATGCTCTTCAGGTACTCCACGTAGGCCTCCTGCCAAAGCGGGGGCTGAGCAGGGAGCCCCGGGGGCGGGGGCAGATCGGGGACCCCCATGGCCTCGGGGGGATCCCAGGGCCGGGGTCCGAACGGGAGGCGGGGGAGCCCGGGGTGCGGGGGGAGCCCGGGGTCAGACCGGGGATGAAGCCCCGGGAGTGGGGCGTGGGTCCGGGGATGCGGGTGGGCCCGGGGATGCGGGTGGGCCCCGGGATGCGGGTGGGCCCGGGGATGCGGGGGAGCCCCGGGATGCTGGACGAGAGCGGGGGTGCAGCCCGGCGGGTGGGAGTGAGGCCGGAGACGGACCCCGGGGATGCGGGGGGAGCCCAGGGATGCAGCAGAAGCCCGGGGATGCAGAAGGAGCCCAGGGATACAGGAGGCGGCCGGGGATGCAGCCCCGGCGGTGGGGGTTGAGCCCGGGGGTGCGGGGGGAGCCCCGGGGGTGCAGCCCCGGGGATGCGGCTGAGCCCGGGGGTCCCTCCCCGGCCGTCCCCGCGCTCACCCTCGTCCGCCCGGCGCTGTCCATGCCCAGGGCGCCGCTCGCCGCCCTCATGGCTCCCTGCAGCCCGCGGCCCCCCCGGCCCGGCGCGGGCCCCTCGCCGCCCCCCGGCGCGGCCATGGCCGCGGGGCCGCCCGGAACGGCGCGCTGGGGCCGCGGGCCCGCCCGGAGCGCGGCGGGACGGACCGGGCGCGGCGGGTCCCCCCGGCCGGCGGGGGCGCTGCGGGCGGGCGGAGCCGCCGGGCCCGGCGGGGACGATGAAGCGCGATCGGCGCGGGCGGTTCCTGGCGGCCCCGGGCGGCCCCCGGGCCCCCCCCGCGCCCCGTCGGACCCCCGGCACGGCCGCCCGCGGCACCGAGCCCGCCGAGCCCCCCGCGGCCGCCGCCTGCGCACCGGAGGCAGGTGAGGCCCGAGCGCGGGGACCGGGGCGGGGGGAGCGGGGGCACGGCCGGAGCCGCTTCCCCGCGGCTGGAGCAGCTGCGGGGGCACCGGCCGCCGCCGGGACGGGCTGCCAGGGCCGGGCACGGGCGAGCCCTCGGTATGGCGGGGCTCCCTCCGCACTGCCGGGGTCAGACCCCCATCCCGGGGCTCGGAGCCGAGCGGGCGGCAGGTCAGAATGTGCCCGTTTGTGCGGAGTTTCTGCCCCCTGAAACACCGAACATCCCGGTGCCGGTAGCGGCAAGGTAAGGAGGAATTCGGCAAACGGGAAGGGAGGGCGGGGGAACCTCCCGCTATCCCGGGGGGCTCGGCCGCTGCCTGCTCCGCTTTGGGGTGACCTCTCTCCATCCCGGTTTGACACTCCCGCCATCCCGGTGTGGGTTTGGCGGTGAGCGGGAACCTCCCGCCATCCTGTTTGTGATTTGGGGGTGACTGGGACCCTCCCGCCGTCCCAGTTTGGGGTTTGGGTGGCTGATATCCGGGTGTGCTGCAGCTGGGGCAGGCGATAAGCGGCACCTCCAACGGCTCCGTTGGGTGCTGTGACACCGGCGCTGCCCCCGGACAGCGGGTGGCACTCACAAACAGGGGATTAAGCCCCCCAGACACTCCCCCTGTGTGTGCTGCCCTGTGTGCGCTGACACTTTGCATCGTGCCCTGCTGTTCTGGGTCGGGAGCTGCACGTCCCCAGCTGCTGCCCCCCTTCAGGACACTACTGGGGAGCTGAGGAGTGGGACAGCCAGCACTGGGCTGGCCAAGGGACACAACATCAGCTGTAAATACTTGGGAGATAAACACTGGGAAAGGGAAGAGCTGCTGAAACCAAGGGATGGCATTGGCAGAGCCCTGGGAGCATCACAGTGGAGAGGAGGCTCCAGTGCTGGGATATTGGAGCCAGAAAGGCTTATTTTGGGTCAGCTGGTGTTGGAAGGGTCTTTTCCTGCCTGGATTTTTCATGCTTTGCTGAAGGCAGGGCTATGGAGGCAGCTGGGATGAAGGGAAGGGGAACATCTTTGGGTGTGTCAGTTCTATCACTCAGCAGCCACATTCAATCCTGGTCGGCAGGAATTGGGAGAGCCCTGAGCACGGGCTACTGCCGCCTGTGCCATGGCAAGTTCTCCTCGCGGAGCCTGCGCAATGCCTTCGGGAAGGTGCCGGTGCTGGGGGAGAACTCGGAGAAGCAGCGGCGTGTGGACCAGGTGTTCTTCGCCGACTTCCAGCGGCTGGTGGGCGTGGCGGTGCGGCAGGACCCCGCGCTGCCACAGTTCGTCTGCAAGAAATGCCATGCCCAGTTCTACAAGTGCCGCAGCGTCCTCCGGACCTTCATCCAGAGGGTGAATGCCTCGCCCACGGGCCACGCCAAGTCCAAAGGAAGGTACGTGGCCTTCCTTGCCTCCCGGGAGCAGCGCGATGCCACGCGTTGCTGTGTGGTCCCTCCGTGACCCCCAAATCCCACTGTGCTGCTCTGGTTTTTGCAGGAGCAGCGGGGCCGAGGCGCAGACGGGTGTGGAAGGAGGTGCCTCTTGCCTGGGTGAGTGCCCACTCCTCTTTTGCTTCTGCCATGCCACCAGCAGAGGGATGAGGCTGATGGGTGGTGAGGAATGGCCTCACATCACATCCGGGGTGGTTCTGGTGTCCTTTGACAAGGCTGGTTATGGCTCCCCTTCCTCCCTCTGGCTTCCCAGGAGAATCTTCACCTTCCTGAACTGAGCCAAACCGGCATAGACTCATCTGGGGTTGGAAAGAGCAGGCGGAGTGGGTTGGGGTGGCAGTGCTAGGCCTGTCCCAGCTGCTGTTGGACACTGGGGACAATTGGAAATACCCTTTTAGTTGTGAAGTGAATGGTGGAGGGAGGTGCTAGTCACTGTCCCCAGAGTTGTTTAAGGAAAGCCTGGACGTGACACTTAGTGTTCTGATCTGGGTGACAGATCTGAGTGGTGTTTGGTCATAGGTTGGACTCAGTGATCTCAGAGGTCTTTTCCAGCCTCAGTGGTTCTGTGATCTCTGCAGATGCTGGGGCTGCCCCACTCTAGACCCCTGAGTGCAGCCCCTTGGGGTGGCTCCCACCTGCCTTCTGTGGCAGCCCTGGGGGAAGCAGATCCACATCCCTGTCCCCTCCGTGTCCCCCCCGTGCCCAGGCTTGACTATGCTGCCTCTCCCCTGGCCAGTTGACCTGATCACGTCCAGCCCGCAGTGCCTGCACAGCCTGGTGACGTGGACGCACACGCACGCCGGGAGCTGCGCCTCGGTGCCCGGGCTGCGGAGCGTGCTCTCCTCCGAGTACTGCGGCATCATCCGCGCCGTCTGGGGCTGCGGGGACGGCCACGACTACGTCATGGACACGGACTCGGACTGCAGCTCGGCGCTGCTCGACAATGCCTTGTCCGTCAAACGGGAGTGGAGCAAGGGCACGGCACAGCAGCGCTTGACTGACAACGGGGCCGGGGCAGACAATGCCGAGGCTGTTCCTGCTCCCAAAGCCCAGCATGCTCCAGTAAGGACAGCTCCTTGCCAGCAGCCCGCCAACAAAGGGACCACGGCGGTGCCACTGAACGTGGAGAACGAGCCGCAGCAGGACAGGGATCTGTCTCCCTCGCAGCTGGACAGCGCGGCCTCCGTCCGGGAGCAGGCCCTGCCGCAGCCCGTCTCCCCGCTGAGCACTGCCACAGGTAAGGGATTTGTTTCCTGGCCTCCCCCCGGTCTCAGGGGAAGGACAGGGAGCTGGAGAGGTGGCCCAGGGAGCGACAAGGGGCTGGGCCCTCTCTTTTGAGACTGCTGTTCGTCAAGGAGGGCACCTATCCTTGTGGGAAGCGCTCAGAGATTAGCCTCTGGTCAGGGAGGAGGACACTGAGCCTTGCAGAAGGGACAGGGGAACACAGAGTCACACTCCTGGCCCTGTGTGCTGTTCCCTCTCTGACAGAGGGGAGAGTCTGGTGCTGTGCTCTTGCGGGGGATATGGAACGGTCACTGGTTCCCCAGCATCACATTTGCCAGATGTTTGTTTCTGCTCGACCCCAAAGTTGGGTTTCCCTGCTCCATGGCAGCTGATGCCAAACCCCAGGAGCCCCTTCTGTCCCTGAAGGAAAACTGCTGGTGGGTTTGAGCTGGGCAAACTGTCCCAAACACCGTTTCCAGAAGTGAGGAATTAAGACCCATTTTGAATTCCAGAAGTGGGGCTGTTTAGCTCCAGCACCCACGAGGAATATCCACTGCTGGACACAGGAATGGCAACTGGGACTTGCCTGGGGGCAAGTCTTTCAGTTATGGGTGTCAGGAGGAACCAAAAGCTGCTCCTGGGAGCACAGGGAGAGCCATCTCTGGGGACAGCTTGGTTTAAACAATTACTGATGGCCACAGAGCATGTGTTCCTCACGGTGTGACCACGCGAACGCACCCGGAGCGGTCAGCTCCTCCTCGGCCAGCACGGGTCTGCTGCTTTTCCTTGTAACGCACTGTGTTCTCCTTCATTCCCTAGGACAGTTGAGTGGGAAGCAGGTTCTGTCTGCAACGTCGGATGAGCGGGTAAAAGACGAGTTCAGTGACCTTTCTGAGGGGTGAGAGAAGAGTGGGTTTAAAATAGCCTAAATGTCTTCTTTGCCAGTGTGAACTCCCCAGCCCAGAGAGCTCTTTCTCCACCAGTGCCGGGGGTTCAGAGCGGTGGCTCTGCCGCAGCCATCACAGAGCTCACAGCTCTGAGGCTCTGAGCTCCTCCTCTGCTCTGGGCAGTTTGCACACACGTGTGCTCTGTGTTTGTTGGCTCCTTCCAGCAATCCTGGCTCTGTTTTGTCCCCTCTCTGACCGCTGCTCCAGCCCCTCAGCCTCCAGGCAATTCCCTCTGCGGCTGGGGCTGCGGGAGAGCAGCGGGAGCAGGAATGCAGGCACGGGGTGGCACGTGGAGAAACCACCCCATTTGCTCCTGGAGAGAGCAATTAACCGGGAAGTGGGAGCTGGGAGGGACCTGGCAGCTCCACAGGCCCTTGTGAGCAAAGATTTGGCTCAATCCTTCCGATACAGGTGTTTGGAATGGGGCTGTAAATACACGAATCCAGGCGTTCTGAGTCTAAAGGGCCAAGTGCAGAGTGATTCCAGTGTCAGCTGAGCCTGTCAGCTGTCACATTAAAAGGGCCGCAACAATTTATTGCCCATTTCCTGGCTTCAGGAATTAATTGCTTCTTGTATGGCTTAAGGCCCAAAAGGAGGAAAAAGAAAAATCCAAATGAGGCTGTTACATTTGAGGGAATACGGAATGACCCGTAGCTTCATTAACCTGCACCAGACAATTATGTGACATTCTTGCTCCACAAAATTCCTTTTTCCACTAGAGGAAATGGCAGCCACATCCCTCACCCATGAATAAATCCTTTCAGTAACAGCCGGTTTTTTGTTCTCATGACAGTAGTTTGATTATTCTTGCAGAGATTTAGCCCTAAAAGGACCTGATTTGGGTCTTTGCTGTGTTCACCGGCGCTGTGTTTGCTTGGGGAGAGGACGGGGAGGAGAACAAGTGGAGCAGCTGCCGTGCTGTGCTGTGGGGGAGGTGGATGTGCTGGGAATGGGGAACTGCTGCTGCTGAGGGTCAGCCTGAGGCCACTTTGGTAAAGGGCAACTTCTCTCTCTCAGGGACTTCTTGAGTGACGATGAAAGCGAGAAGAGAAACGTGCAATCTTCAGACGACTCCTTCGAGCCTTACCCCGAGAAGAAGTAAGGGGCTCTTGGGGTGGGTGGGGGGCTGGTGCCCACCCCTGTGGGGCCATGTCTTTTCTTATGGCTCTGTTCCCTACACATTCCTTCCTGGGGGTCACAGAGATGCCCCTGAGCTCCCCATCGGGTTGAAGCTGGGCCACATCCCTTATCCCCAGCCTGGCACAGCCACAGCCTTGGGCGTGTACTTGGGGCTGTGTGTGCTCCTGCTGTGCCAGGTCACACTCAGGTGTAACGACTGGGGACACTTAGGTGGGACTAAACCCAAGATCAAGTCTTAAATCACCATTCTGCTTCTTTCTTGGAGGGTTTCTGGCAAGAAAAGCGACAGTAAAGAAGCAAAGAAGGCGGACGAGCCCAAAATAAGGAAGAAGCCGGGGCCTAAGCCAGGCTGGAAAAAAAAAATCAAATGTGAACGGTAAGGAGGGTGCAGTGGGCCTGGGCCACCGCCCCATGCCTGTCCCACCTCACACACCTCTGCTTGCAGGGAGGAGCTGCCCACCATCTACAAGTGTCCTTACCAGGGCTGCACCGCTGTCTACAGAGGGGCCGATGGCATGAAGGTGAGCTCGGGCTCCCCTCCTGTCCCAGGCAGGCAGCCCCCGGTACTCAGGAGCCACTTCCACGTGATCAGAGGGTCCCTGATGGATTTAATTCCCCACCCTGCTCTGCAGGAGGCAGTGAGCCACTAAAAGCAGCCTGCTGGGAGTCCTGGCCTTTTCCAGTCTGCTCTGGCTCTCTCTGATCCTCCTGTCCTGGAGGGCTGGCACTGGCTCACTGCCCTCGGAACAGGCTCTGCTAAACCTCTGCTGCCAGGGATGGATTGGGATGCAAATTCTGTTTTTTCGCATGGTGGTCTTGGTTTTTGGGGATCCAGGTTGTTTCCTGTCAGACGCTCTGTCCTTGCTTTGCAGAAACACATCAAAGAGCACCATGAAGAGGTGCGGGAGAGGCCCTGCCCTCACCCTGGCTGCAACAAGGTGTTCATGATCGACCGGTACCTGCAGCGGCACGTCAAGCTCATCCACACAGGTGTGTCCCAGCAGGTGACAGGTCACAGACAGCCCAACGCCTCATGGCACGAGGTTTGGAGCTGCCGAGGCTCTGGGAGGGGGCAGGACTCCCTGTGGGAGTCCTTGGAACAAGCGATCGTGTGGGGGGCACGAGGCAGGGGAGGGGTCCAGGCTCCAGTGGGGAACGTGGGCAGCTGTGTGTGCAGGGCACGTTCCAGGAACCTGGCAGAATCCGTGACTCTCCTGTTCCCCGTGGCAGAGGTACGGAACTATATCTGTGATGAGTGTGGGCAGACCTTCAAGCAACGCAAACACCTCTCTGTCCATCAGATGCGGCACTCGGGAGCGAAGCCCCTGCAGTAAGTGATTCCAACGGGGATCAAAGGGATCAGTCACTTACCCTGGCACAGAAATTCTGGGATACAGATACAGACACAAACAATTCTGGGATGCAGACACTCCCTGGAGCTGGCCACATCCTGGCTGGATCACTTTAAATAGAATGAATGAGGAGAGGGAGGGAGCACCTCTGCTATGAGGAAAGGCTGACAGAGCTGGGGATATTCAGCTTGGAGAAGATTCCAGGGAGACCTTAAAGGGCCTTGCAGTGCCTGAAGGAGCTAGAAGAGCTGGAGAGGGACTTGGGACAAAGTCCGGGAGTAACAGGACAGAGGGCAGGGTTAGGTGGGATATTGGAAAGAAATTCTTTCCTTTGGGGATGGTGAGGCCCTGGCACAGGCTGTGGACTCCCCATCCCTGGAAGTATTCAAGGCCAAGTTGGATGGGGCTTGGAGCACCCTGGGATAGTGGAAGGTGTCCCTGCCCATGGCAGGGGGGCGGATGGGATTGAGCTTTAAGGTCCCTTCCAATGCAAACCATTCGAGGATTCTGTGATTCAATGAAATGTCCATTCCCAACACCTGCTGCAGCCCCAGTGCTCTCCCTGGCTGAGCAGGGCAGTGCCAGGCTGATGCTTGAGCCCCCTTTGCCTTCTGCAGGTGTGAGATCTGTGGGTTCCAGTGCCGCCAGCGCGCATCCCTCAAGTACCACATGACCAAGCACAAAGCCGAGGCGGAGCTGGAGTTCGCCTGTGACCAGTGCGGGAAGCGCTTCGAGAAGGCTCATAACCTCAACGTCCACATGTCCATGGTGCACCCTCTGACCCAGACTCAGGACAAAGCCAAGCCACTGGAGCCAGAGCCCATCCTCCTCCTCACTACGTCAGGGACTGCGGAAGGCCAGGTGGTGAAGCCAGAAGTGACTGCACAGCCCGAGCCCACCTGAGGGGACGGGGACGTGTTCCCTGCCCAGCCCTGTAGAAGCCGTACGGCAGTGGAGATTTTTAATCTACGTTTTAGTCTCCCAAAGAACTCCGTGGAATTAGCTTCAGCTTGCTCAGAAAAGGCTTGTTCTCATGCAGTGATTTCCATGCTCACGTCTGATTCAGCAGTGTTGTACTAAGAGTGTCTAATCCCAGGGGAAGGGACGTTGGCTGTCCCCCTTCGTGTCCCCAGCCCCATGCACACGTTATAGAAACCAAGTTGGCCACAACTGTTCCCTGCCTGCACAGAGGTGCCCTCGGGGGCGTGAGGGGGACAGAGGACAGTGGGACAACTTTAAGGAGACATTTTGTTTTGGAAAAAAAGAAAAAAAAAAAAAAACCAACAAACATAATTATGATTCCCAAAGCAAGTCTAAACTGAAAATTTGTAACCTACTTTTTATTGTAACAAGAGCTTCATGGTTATGCTTGTAATAAATTATTTACAAAGTAATTTGAAAAAAAAATGGCCCAGGTGAGAAAGGTGGCTCCTTGTGTTAGGTGCAATTGAGCTGTTGGGCTGTGTCCATTCCTCAGAACAGTTCCACCTCTTCCTCCAGCTCCATGTCCCCAGCAGGCCGTGAGAAATGCCGGAGGGTGGCTCCCAGCTCCGGGTCGAGTTCTTCACAGGTGCTCAGGAGCTGGGGAGAGGGCAGGGACTCAGTTTAGATCTCCTCGTGCTTCCTCAAAGCCAGTCCCAGCAACACCGGGGCACTTTGCTGCCTCTCAGCCAAGAGGAGGGGGAAACTTCCACTCCTGCCTCTGCCTGTGCCTGACTCTTCCCTCAGCCCAAGCAGGAATGACCACAGGAGGGCAGGGCTTGAGTGCTGGGAGCAGGGGAGAAGGTGGCCATGGCACCGGCTGAGCACCAGGTGTCCTCCTGCTGCCAGGTGCGTCAGGGATGCACGGAGCATCCCCAGGAGCCTCCCCAGGTGGGTCAGGGACACACACAGCATCCCCAGGAGCCTCCCCAGGTGCGTCAGGGATGCACGGAGCATCCCCAGGAGCCTCCCCAGGTGGGTCAGGGACACACACAGCATCCCCAGGAGCCTCCCCAGGTGGGTCAGGGATGCACGGAGCATCCCCAGGAGAATTCCCAGGTGGGTCAGGGAAGCACGGAGGTGGCACAGGTATGGCATCAGTGCCCGAGGAAGCGGCAGCAGCAGCACAGCTCACACGCCGTGAGAAGAGGGAAAACACCTGCACGTACCGGCTGAAGGCTCCCAAAGCTCTGGGCAGGGCAGCGTGGGATGGCTCCCAGCAGGAACCGCCGGGCTGCAGAGATCAGCTCCAAGGGATCCTGCACGGCACAGGAGAGACACGGCCATCGAGGCCAGGAACAGCGTCACCCTCAGCCCAGTCCCCACTTCAGAAGAGGAACAGAAGCCACAGCCCCACACCCGAGGCCGTCACAGCTCAGAGGGCAGAGGGTGTTCAGGGACTGGGAGCAGCCCCAGCAGCTCCTTTCCCCCCATGGGATGAAGAACCTGCGGCCAGCAAAGGCACCTGCACGAGCTCCCTCTGCTCTGCACAGGGTGGGAACAAGAGGGAAGCTGCAAGTGCTGCTGCAGGGGAAGAGCTAAAGAATAGGATCAGTCACAAGAGGTTTTAAGCTAAAGAGGGGTAGATTTAGACTGGGTAGTAGGAAGAAATTATTTCCTGTGAGGGAAGGCCCTGGCACAGGTCACCCAGAGAAGCTGTGGCTGCCCCTGGATCCCTGGAAGTGTCCCAGGCCAGGTTGCATGGGACTTGGAGCAACCCAGGATAGTGGAAGGTGTCCCTGCCCATGGCAGGGGTGGAATGGGATGATCTTTAAGGTCCCTTCAACCCAAACCATTCTGGGAGTCTGTGATAGGAGAACAAAAGAGTCCAAGCTTTGCTTACATGCTCTGTGGGGTCTTGATCAGACTGTGGCAGGACCTCCCCTTCCACGAAGAGCTGGAGCAGCTGGATGTACATCTGGAGTGCCACGCCGAGGAAGGTCGGCTCCCGCTGGAGCAGCTCCTGGTGGAAGCAGGGGATGAGGCTGGAGGAGGTCACACAGGGGCTCTGTTAGTCTGGGGCCATGGGACACACATAGGCACAAGGCAAACACAGTCACTGCTCTGCCCTGTCTGATTTGTGGGTCCCTTTGTGTGCAGGGCCACCCCAGGAAGGGGAGGCAACTCCAGAACCTCGTGTTTGGAGCACAAGGCTGAAGGGAAACTTCTAGCAAAGTTCTTCAGCAGAAGATGCAGAGCTCCTTAAAAACAGAACTGTGCCCTGCTGAGGTGTTCTGCACAGCTCAGGTAAGAGGTCACTGTGCTCACCTATGGGCCAGCAGTGCTGTTACCTCTGTGCCAGCTGCTGCGGGTGCCAACCATCACCCACATCCCCCTCACTGCTCCTCCCCAGCCCAGCAGGACTTTCCTTACCTGTAGAACGCCACGGGCAGGAGTCGGCCGTGCTGTTCCGAGGCCGCGCTGTGCAGGATACGGTACTTCCCAGGCTCTGCAAGGACAGCCAGAAGCACTGAGCACCTTCAGAGGGCCTCACATCACCTTTCATACTCCTGGAACAGCACAGGGGCTGCACAGCTTCCCTCCAGCCCACAATAAGTACTGGTGCTTGGGGGTGGTGACCAGCAAGAGAAGCAAGTTGTCCCCTTGGGCTTTCTCTACCAGGAACAACACTGAGTTCAGTCATTCCTGATCATCAGTTGGGTCTCCCATCCTCTGGGAGAGAAGCAGGATGTTCTCAGCTTTCACACAAGTATTTTTTGTGCCCTTGCAAAGCCCAGCACCCCTTCACAGGGACACTCCAACCCCCGGGATGGGTCACCCAGCCAGCACCTTCCACCCCTTGGGGACAGGACTCACCTCTCTCTGCTGAATGGAAGAGAAGTGGCCAAGATGTGCCCCTCTCTTCCAGGCACTGCAAGAGTTCCAGGGACCAGTTCAGAGATGTCTGAAAATCCACTCCTTCCTGTCAGAAAGGACAGGTCTAGTTTATCTTAGGCTTTAGTTGCACCAGAGCAGAAAGGAACCCCCACAAAAGACCGTACGTGAAGTGCTCTGCTAAAGGACCTCAGGAATTCAGCCCAAGTCTTTCCCCTCAGCTGGCAGCCAGGATTCCCCCAGGGAATCCAGCACCAGAGCAAGGCAGTGCCTTCCTCACCAAACCAGGCCACCACAGGGCTCAGCTGAGAGAAGGGGAAGCTGCATCATGGAATGGTTTGGGTTGGAAGGGACCTTAAAGATCATCCAGTTCCCCCCTCTGCCATGGCCAGAGACACCTTCCACTAGACCAGGCTGCTCCAAGCCCCATTCAGCCTGGATCAATCCACAGACCATGCACATCCTGCCCCCACCCCACTGGAGCAGCTTCTGTCCCCTCTAACCTTTCTAGTGACAACATGTCTTGGGATTATTGTGGGGTTTCTTTTTTCATTACTCATTTTCCTTGGATTAACCTCCCAGCTTTGTTTGCTCAAGATGTTTCTCTCCTCCCTGGCTCTTCCCCCAGACTCTCCCACGGGCAGACTGAGACCAAATGGTTATTTTTGCCTTGAATCTGCTCCCTGATCTCATCTGTGAGGTGACTCCCCACACGGCTGCACTTCAAAGCTGAGGTGACAGCAAAGGGACAGAAACAAGCCCTCACAGGCGGCAGGAAGCTCAGGGCAGGCTGCTGCCGGAAGCAGCCTGTCACCTCTGCTCCTTCACTTAACAGCATTAAACCATTTGGAAACTAATGCTCCTCCTTGCTGGGGAGCTCTTCTCCCATGAAGTACCACATTCCAGCCTGAGGAAAAACATCATCTGACAGATGTGAGATGCTACACGAAAGATGAGAGAGATACGAGGTTCCTGCACTACCTGCGAGGTGTAAAGTCTGAACAGGAAACTGAAAATAGTAAATCATCCAGGAGGAGACATAAAAGTAGTGAAAGGGGAGAGAACAGTGAGAGGAAAACACAGGTTTAATCTGATGGGAACAGAAGGGCTTTCAGCAGGCTTGTCTGGGGTGTTGCTGATCCCTTCCTCCTGGCAGAACAAGCTTCCAGCCTTCCCAGTGCTGCTACAAAGCATTTCCAGGCAGCAAACCAAGCTGATCAGACACATCCAGTGTCATGAGAACTCCCTCGGGGCTGAACTCACCTTTGGTGCTATTCTGGCTGAGATGAGATCCAGCAGTGAGAAGAAGAGCAGAGCAACAAGGAGCTGCAAGGAGAAGAGGCTGCCTGTTAGTTGTACCTGCAGTGGCAGCTCGGAACTTGGCCTTTCCCATCAGGGAATGCAAACATTTCACCAGGCACATTCCCAGCCCCCCCTGGATGAACAACAAGCACAGACTCTTTCACCTGCTGGGACCTCAGTTACCCTCAGCCCTCCCACAGCTCACTCCCTCCAGGAATTTCGAGGTGAAAGCTGCAGTCACTCCCCGTGTACTCAATGACACCAATTTCTGACTGGCAGCTTCTGGCTCCAGACCAGCGCAAACAGCGGAGGAATCAATCCCACGGGAAGAGGAGCTGCTGCCTGGAGCAATAAAACCTCCAGAGTAAACACGAGGCCCAGGTTGCACTTCAGCACTGTTACCTGTGAACCTCTGGCACGGGGACACTCCCCGTGCTGAGCTCTGATCCTTCCTTCCCTGGAAAAACAACAAACAGAACAGAGAATTCCCCTGCACTGAGGTGACCAGCAAGAGCCATTTCCTGGACCAGACTTGGGAAAACCCTCAGGAAATCTGTCTCTGGGAATCCCAGCACAACTTCCCAGAGCCCTTAAAATGCCTTTACTGCTGTCTCACAAACTTCCTGCATCTCCTTAACTTTCCAGCCAAGCTGCCCAAGCTAAAATCCACAAGGACTGCTGTTGGTGGGAGGAGAGGAGATCCTGGCATGCCATGGATCAAGCTCTTCATCACTGCAGGGCTCTCTCCAGCTTCAGTTTTTTAAGCAGCTGTGGAATAGCCCTTCCTGACTTCACAGGAGCCAGAGTCTGAGGTAAAAGTTTAAGCTTGGGACAACTTTGCCTTTAGGATAAGAATTTAGCAACTGGCAATTTACAGCCATCTTTTATCAACTAGCCACCAGCAAGGTTTAGATTTCCCAGCAGGGATTGCCAGGGGTGCAGCGCTATCTCAGGACAACTTCTCCCAGTTAAAGACCTCCTGTTTCTAGTTTTCAGGTGTAGAGAAGAACAGACACATAAAATGCACCCAGCCTTGCCTCCTCTGCGTCAGTGCCCAGCCTCTCCAGCGCCTCTCTCGCTCGTCCCCGCGGCGAGTGCTGCAGGATGGCACCATGGAGGAAGGCAGCCGAGAGCCAAGGGGGGTCAGAGACAGGGAGAACTGCTCCTGAGCAAAGGAATCTGGCAAACAAAACAAACATGTCATGGGTTTGGGCATAAAAAAGGGGAAAAAATACAGCTGTGAATGAGGAGGAAATCAGGGACTTGGGCAAAGGTACAAGTTTGAGACTGGGACAAAAAATTAAATCTTTCTCTCCATTTTGTTTTCCCTGTAGTTGGATGCTACATTGAGACAGTTGTGAAAAAGCCAAAGTCCAGAAGCAGACAGAAGCATTCCCAAATCTCTTTTATCAGCAGTTGGAGAGGCAGTAACTCCATACTACAGAAGCATGTGATTATCACCTGCCATAACCTACAAGGAGATTCTGACATAAATTTCCAGCTTCTGGAGAAAAGCTGCAGGGCACTGACAGATGGTGTGAGGAGAGGTAAAGAGGAAGGGAAGCAGCCACTCAGCAGCTTCAGGAGCCCAGATTCCCCAAATCCAGGGAGCAAGGGGTGCGGCAGCTCACGGGAATGAGTCAAGGCTAAGGCTCTGCCTAAGCAGGACTGCCTTCCAGCCTCCTCGACAGATTCCCTTTTCCTTATGGGGAAGCACTCTGACCCACATTGCACACAGGGCCAGACTAAATAATTATAATGACCCATTTTGAGTTTAAGCCCTACAGAGGAGTCTGTCTAGAGCTGTCCTGCAAGGCTCAGCCCAGCATTCCATCCTGCCCTGGCTCCAGGGCTGGTCCCTCCAGGACAGCAGCTCCAAGCTCCATCCCTGGCACACACCTGGTACCCGAGCCATGCCAGCCCCTCAGTCTGTCCAGTTCTTCTGCAAGTGGAGCCCCAAAGAGTCTCTTCCACTGAGAGCAAAGCACTGGCTCCAGCCTTGGCCACCAAAGCTGGGGACAAAGATGGAAACCAGCATTAGTGCTGGGGTGCTCTGGTTGGCTGCAGTCAGGTGCAGCCAGGTACTCAGAGAAAGGGTTTTTTCCTCTCTCCTTAGTGAAAAAGTCCAACTTGTATAGGCACGCATTAAAAATGGGAGAAATTTCATATCCTGGAAATGCAGAGGGACATTTGTGACCGTGCTCATACCATGGAACTCCTCTAGCATGACCAGTCAGAATGAAAGAACTGTTCCACAAAGGTCAGGCCACGCTCACCACATGCACCAAAATGTGTAACCCCACGCAAAACTGCACATGAGGAGTTACATAGAGGAGAGAAAAAACCCCTGGGATTTTTGGGTGCTTGGCATGAAACAAGCAGCCCACACAGGGCATCAGAGACCAGGACAAGCCTCCCTGCTCTGAAACACCCCCAGGAGAGCAGGGCTGGGATCAGTGACACCAAGGGCTCAAAAACACCCTGCGAATTTCCAAAGCCTTTAAGAGTTTCTGTTGAATGTCACACAGACGGTGTTTAACACAAGCTCTCTGAACTGGTGCTGGGTTTCTCCCAAAACCAGAGAGCCAAAATGAGCTCAGTTACCGCTGCAGAGAGGAGCACCACGGGACACTTGGTTTGGCACGTTGTGAGAGCCTCGCTGACCGCCTCTGCTGCATCCTCACAGTCCACGCTGGCATTGAGCAGGCCCTGGGAGAGGACAAAGCACAGGAGGACTCCACACATCCATCTCTGCTGCTCCAAGTCCCTCGCTGAGCGTGTGTGAACTAATCAGAGGTAACTGTAGGGGTCAGCACGGCTCAGCAAAAGGAACATGTACCAACAGCTCCTTCCCCCACCAGCTTTGCGGCATTGTATTAAAATTCACCTCTCCCACTACTTCCTCCTGCTGCTTCCCCTCATTTTCCTGGATTACTGCTCTTCTCAGAATTGCATCAGGAGTCCTCAAAAGGAGGGTACCAAGGGGACACCTCGTGAATGGGGAAGGAAAGCTCTGAGCAGGGACAGAGAGGCAGAGTGGCAAAAGCAGCACTTACCCTGAAGAAGTGAGCTGTGATGTCGTAGGAGAGCGCATACCCTCTGGAACAGACGTTCTTCTGCAGCAAGACATGGAGAGGGGAAAAAAACATCATTCCTTCCCTTTGGAATATGATTTCCTTAGAGTATTTTGGGTGTCTGGCACAACGGGGCTCAGACAGCACAGAATCACCCTGTGAATGCTGAAGATCAGCCCAGATGGCAGGAACGTGGTTTCTATATAAAGCAATCCCACGGACCTGTGCTGCACAGCCCCTGCATCCCTGCCCACCACGAGTCCAGGACGGCAGCAGCAGATGGATTAAGAGCCTTGGGATGAGCAGAGGTTTCTGGCTGTGCCTAATGTGACAGTGCAGAAGGGCCTGGAAAGGCCAGCAGCGATGAATAAACAGAAGTCAGCTCTCCATGGAGCACAGGCAGTGTCCTGAGGGACCTGCAAGTCAAATGACCTTCTCCCAGAAAGCTGCAGCAATGGTCCTGGATGTTTCTCAGGAGAATGAGGAGGATCTCACTCGGCAGCAAAACAGTTCAAGGCCTTGGTATGACAGAGGGATTGGAGAAGGGCCATGCTCAGCCCCTTCCAGGCCTCCATGGGAACGCTGGAGGTTTGCCAAACAAAATGACTCCCAAGGACTTGCTCTCAGTAGTGTAAAATGCCACCACAGTCCCAAATGAACGAACCCAAAAGTCAAGAATCATGGAATGATTTGGGTTGGAAGGGACCATGGGCAGGAACATCTTCCGTAGACCAGGTTGCTCTAACTTGGCCTTGAACGCTTCCAGGGATGGGGCAGCCACAGCTTTTCTGGGCAGTTTGGACGTAACCTCTTTCCCTAAATTCAAATTTAGCATCTTTATCAAGAGCATTTACTAATGAGCAATCACCATTTGACTCACGACACCTACCAGTGCTGAGTTCACAAAACAAAAAAAGTCTTCACAGTCCAACAGAGTTTTGTTTCTTCTCCAACACGTGGTGATCAGGGCGGATGCAGGGAGCCCAACCAGAATCCTTAGGCAGGGAAGAATGGAGAACGGAGGTTACTGTCAGGGAGAGAATCAGGCTCCCCGTGAAGGTGTGTGACATCTGCCTACTGGCAGGGGCGACTGGGAGCCCAATATGGCATTTGGAAACACAGCTCATTCCAGTGGGTACCAGGGCGTGTCCCTTGCACATCGTCCCCATGACATTCGGTGTCACTGTCACTTGCTGTGGAGCCAGAGGGGAGGGCACACTGCACTCCCCACCCTGCCCCGAGCAGCAGTGCTCAGGAGGCATTCCCAGCTGCTCAGGCTGCATTACCTCCTGTGCAGCAGCAGCTCCTGCTGCCTCCACAGCTGCTCTCCCAGAGCTGACCCATGCTTTCTGTCCGTCAGCCTTCCCTGGAGAATCCCGAACAGGAAGTGTCCCTGGGCAGCCACGCAGGGAAGCAGCTTTGGTCGGCACCGCAGCTCCAGCACCAGCTCCTGGACGGGGCAGGGGGACACCAGTGAGGGCCACGCACCAGCCTGCTCTCAAACCCTCTTTGCTGCTCTGAAGCAACCAAAGATCAACAAGAAAAACCTCTCTCAATCCCCACACCGCTGCTCACACGTGAGAGCCGCATGGCGCCTCGGAGCACCGAGGAACGAGGGAATACTTTGGTCAAGTTCGAGGACTGAACATCCAGGAAACACCTCAGAGTCTGAAATCACCTGCAGCCTGCAGAGGATCTCGGGGCTGACCGACATCTTCGACTGGCCACAGCCACGCTGGTCCAGCCTGAAATTAGGAGACACACGAGGTAACTCACCCTCCTAGCCCAGGGCAGGACACAGTTCAAACACAGTCAGATGCTTCAGATGAACAGAGAGCCCAAACATTGTGCCTCAAATAAGCTGTAGCTGAGACAGCAGCTCTCCTCTAACCTCCCTCCTCATTTTCCAGCTCCAGCCACTCCCCCAGGGCACTGGTGCTTGTCTGGCCGAGCAAATCTGAGTACAAAGTCAACTTAAAAAGGCAGCCAGACGAGGGCCTCTCTGTGGCTGCAGCCCCAGACCTCTGTCACCTAAAGCAAGATGCTTATGCAAAGCCTGGTGAGTCACACGGGGCCACCTCCCAGCTCCCACTTCCAGCCAGACCAGAGGGAATGGCCTCCCCAGCCCCACGAAGGGACAAGCTCCCAGTGCACAGCCTCAAGGCCACTGCCAGAAAGGGAAGTCATGACACAGAATACCTTTGTGACGAGTCCAGGATGGCATTGATGATGACTCCACAAGCCTTCTCCAGGTCTCCATCACAGCCACCAGCAGCAGAAGGTGCAGGAAGGTACCGTTGGTAGATGGCCCAGTAATGGAAATCCTGTCTGCAGTATGGAAAAGGAGGAGATGGGAAATCTATTGGAATGGTGCCCTTCCCTTGATGTGAAAAGAAGCTCACACATCAATGTGATGCGTGATGTGTGATCAGATTAAAGCACCTGTAAGTGTCCTCGAGCAGACCCCACCCAGCTCTGCTCCCAGAAACAGGGAGGGTTTGGGACAAGCCCTTTGGAAGGGCTGCACATGCAGGCTTTTATTGGGGAGCCTCACAGAGCCATGCAGTGGTTTGGGTGGGAAAGCACCTTAAAGGCCATGCAGTTCCACCCCTGTGTGGGCAGGGACACCTTCCACCAGACCAGGCTGCTCCAAGCCCTGTCCAGCCTGGCTTTCCTCAAGTAAGAACACACAGACCTCCTTCCAGCAGCGCTTGAACTGAGGACAAACCACAGCAGGCAACAGGCATTTGTGTCCTGCAGCAACTGTTTATTTACTTCCTGATCTTCAGAGCTTTCCCCTGATTTCGGTGGGAGACTCTTGGACTATTTCCTTTCCAACAAAGCCCCTCGGCCCTTACCTTTCTGAAGCAGAGAGAATGTCCTTTTCAGGGCACACTTCCAGCTCCATCAGCAGCCACTCTCTGAAAGATAGCTGGAAAAAGCAAGGATTTAGGAGCAGGGAAGAACAGCAAGGGAAATAACTTGTGCAGAACAGCCACCTGCTACCCAGCATAAAACCCACCTTCACTTCATCTCCAGACACAATCCCATGTGGATTAAGAGACATGAAACAAGAGACATAAACCCAAGGAAGTTCCTATGCTGTTTGTTACAAAAAAATTCAAGCTAAAACCCCACTGACCAAAAATCCATGGAAATCCCACAAAGCCTGTCTCACACCCACGCACCCTCTGACATTTCCAAACACACTCATCACCTCCAAGCCCAGATACCAGGATGAACATGTGTTATTAGAAATAAAGGTAAAATGAGAGAAGCAGCTCAGTCAGACAGGCCGTGTAAGCATCAAAGAGAGGTTGTGTTCCAGCCCTGGACACTGAGCAAGCCAAGCACAAGGAGTCATTCTAGGAACACCACCAGCTCCTCTGCACAAAGACAAACTGGTTTTAGAGGAAGTAGGTTAAAAAAAGAGAGTCTGTCAAATGAGAGACTTTGCAAGGGTGGTACAAAGGGAATTGCTGAGATGGTTGGAGCGAGGCTGAGGCAGGCAATCCCAGGTGCACAGGTGGCTCAGGAACACTGGCATTTAGACAAAGCACCAGAAAAGCAAGGATTTCCAGTTTTCTGCCTCTCCACCACTTCACAGAGAGCACAGCAGGGAGCCAGGGTGATGGACAGGCCTTTGCTCTACAGTTCTGAGTTTCTGTAGCTTGAAAAGCTTCCTGCTTTCCCAAGAAGTAGGACACGAAAGCGTTACCTCTAGTTTTCTCTCTCTACCTTATCATCCCCATCAAATAGCACGGAGCACACATCCCAGCCCACGTGACTCAGCTGTCAGACAACTTTTCAGGTATTTAGTTCTTATTTTCAGGCATTAAGTTCTTACACGAAGCTTTTGATCACCAATAAGGAAATTGCAAAGGGCAGATCTAAAAAAGCGAGAATTAGAGGGTGAATTTAGGTGATGGGAAAGATTTATACCTGGAATGCTTTTTCCTTCAAGAGCTCTTGGAAGTGTGCTTGCTTCCATAAACACAGGCTGGCTCTCCTGGAGTTCAGAGAGGGGCAGGACAGGGAACTCCAGCTTGGGGCAGCTCTGGCCTCCTCACACAGCTCTCCCCGAGCTTCCAAGCTCAGCCGTGGCACGAGGTACTGCAGCTGGAACAAAGACACCTCATCCTGCATGTGGCTGTCACAGGGCCAGGCCAGGGCCACCTCTGGTTGAGTGGAACTGCCAGACAAGCAGAGGCACCAAGAGCGAGGAGGGGAGGGCACAGAGATGTATTTCTCCATTGTTTTCTTGGTGTAAGTGATATTTGCACAGGGACCTGCAGCAGGAAATTGGGCTGAGACTGAACTCCCTCAGAAGTTATAGCAAAACTTTTTCCCCTTTTACCTTTTTAATCAGGCCAGGAGGAATCAAGGCACAAAAATCTTCATGAGAACAGGATGAAAACTTGCACATCAGATAAGCTGCTGCTGCAGTGCAAAACCTGAGAGAGAAAAGGAAAGAACTCCATTGTCTGGTTGGTTCAACCACCTTCACAAGCTCTGGAAATCCTCCACGGGAGCTTTCCCAGCATCCCAAAAACCATGGGGGAGCAAGGAGGTGGGGGATGGTGGGAGGACCTCACCTCAAGCAGAAGGCAAATGACTCTTCTGTCCTGCACACGAGCAAGGAGCTCCAGTACTCTGACACAGAAAGGGCCTTTCCAGGAACAGGCTGAGGAACCCCGAAATTGGCTTCCACTCCAGGAATTAAAGCTCTGGATTCACTCAAGTGGATCACAAAAGCTGCTAGTCCTAAAATATGAGCAGCACTGAGGGAAGGACCCTGAAAGGCAAAATAGGTAAAGAACGGGAGAGATATTTTTGGGTAACTTTGTAACATTTCATTTGTAATATTTTTACATTTTCTTTGTCTCATTCTAACATTTTAATATTTCATTTTTAATACTGTAATACTTCACCTGTATTACTGCAACATTCTATTTGTACCAAAACAACCTTTCTCAGGAAAAAAACTCAGACTTAGTGAAGCAGCAGAACATTGTTTCTGCCCACAGGCAGTGCAGCAACAACTGAACAGATGAGAGACAACCTGCAGCAGAAGTGGAGGCTTCTGTAATACAGCAACTTGCTGTAAATTCAGAGTTTGGGATTCTCAAGACTTTTTAGCTTCCTTGACAGCTAATTTAGTCTATCAGCCTGTTATTTTCACCCTTGCAGTATCACAGGGTAGAGGAAAGAAATCAAACAATTCTTTAATAACAAAACCATGCACTGCTGCAGCCCAGACATGAGCACCTTAATTTTATTTTTAAATTTTTACAACTGAATTATTCAATGTGGAAGCTTAGGACTGAAGCATTCTACCATTTTTCTTTTGTCTCTTTCCTAAACTTGCCTATTTTAGCTTCTGTTAAAATGTCTCAGAACGCATTAACCTTCCACAAATAGTATTTCTGCAGAGAAACATCCTCCTCACATTCCTGAGGGCAACTCCATAGTCATTGACCAAAACAGGGCATTTTTTGGAAGCCTGCAGGCTGGAGAAGTTCTTCCACAAGGCAGCCCAGACAGGTCCATGCCCTGCAGCTCAGGAAATGGAGCAGGACAGCCTTTAGCACACAAGAACCATAGGATTCCTGGCTGGAAAACTGACCTGATGATAAATGAGCTGGCAGAGCCTGCCCAGGAGCGCAGGTAGGAGATTCCTGTGCCCACACATCATCTTCACCACCCAGGAGAGGCACGGGCCCTGCCTGCACAAGGGGAAACCACAGGCCCATTTAATTTATCCCCGACACAGGAACAGGTAATTAAAAATGCTTAAATACCCTAAAGGTGATCCACGCTTGTCTGTAAACACAGCACAATTATCATTCCATTCACAGGCTCAAAGGAAGCGACTTCTGGGGCACCTGAGCAGAGAACCCCTACAGAAATGTCCCCACCAGGGCCCTGCCTCACACAATGGATGGTATCTCAAATAATTGTCATCTCAAAAGGCCCAAGTGGCCTCTGAGGTGACAATAAGACAGAGCACAGGGTAAACAGAGGCAGGACAATAAATGGGATTGCAAAACAAAGCAAAAAGGAGTTGGTATCACAAGGTCCTGCCGCAAAGCAGGGCGAGGGAAGGACTTTCCCACCCAGATAACACAAAAACCCATCCTCAGAGGAGATGGGTGGGAGTTTGTTTAGAGAGCATTTCCTGGGACTCGTTTGTCACAGCAACTCTTCAATCAGGTTTTTAACACTGATTCATCTGCTCCAGGGCAAAGCCTTGCAGGAGAGGGAAGGATGCCCTGGCTGCCAGAGCACGCTGCCCTCCGGAGAGCAGCCACGGCGCTGGGATCCCAGCCAGCTCCTCAGCACATCCTTGTTTCCCAACAAAGTGATTTTCCACTGACACGCTGCCCATAATGTTTACAGGCTCTGCTACATCAAGGAGGAGCTGACTACCGACGGTGCTTCCAGGGCAGTGCTGCCTCTCCTCCCCAGCCGGGCCAGAACCAAAGAGTGCCTGCCAGGGGAAGTGATTCCAGGACAAAAAGGGTTGGCTTCACTGCCATCCCCAGCACTAGGCTGAGACACCAGCCCGGGCACTGCTTCTGGGGGTGTTCAATCCCTGTCCCAGAGCACAAGGCAGAGCCAAAGGCCACTCGGCTGAAGGGATCTGTGACAACAGAGGAAAAACGTTTTGTTTACTCATGTACCTCAGAGTGCATTCGTTCTGGGAGTGCAGCAACTGCAGGTGAAGCAGCCTGCAGCTGCCAGCCTGGCACAGGGGATGTGGACAGCCAAAGTCCCTCCTCAGCCCTGCAAAGTGCTGGAATTCTGGTGTATCGACCAATTTTGGTCCCCTGTTCTGACTCACATCTTACCTGTCAGGAGGGTTAAAAGAGGAAGCAGCTAGCAGGGTTTGGCAGAATGATGTCAGCAGAAGATCAACAACCTGAAATAAAAACCACCAGGAATAAACCCCACACTGCTAATTCCTGCTTGTCAGGCTGGATACCTAAACCTAGCTTTCTGCTTGGTATATATTATGTTTCTTGACATTAAAACAAGGGGACACGTTGGTTAATGATATTCACTGTAAGTTGTACAGATCCTAAGGATGGAAAATTAATCCCACAGCGACCCAGGAATGATCCCAACACACAACAAACACCTAGACAAGGCTGCTGAGGAAAGCCTTGCTCATCACAGGACTGCTCTAGTGGAAAATATCTCCAGATCTTGTCATCCAACAACTTCCAGGTGGCTAAAACACAGGAGCAGTCTGTGCAGGGCAGGATAAGGGAGACAAAAGGAGAAGTGTATTTCCTGCTGTCGGCAGACAAAGCAGCCTTTCACACCTCCTATCCAGATGCATTTTTCCCTGCCCAGCCCCACTGCTCCTCACCCCAAGCCAGATGGCACTCACGCTCTGATGGCAGGGGTCCAGCCTGGGGGCAGGAACGACCACTTGGATTGGGGAATTGAAAGGAACAGCTTCATTCTCCTCACTGCTGTCCCCCAGGACTCTGCGGAGTCTGTCCGAAATCACAGCAATCTGAGCTGGCACATCTGTGGAGAGCAGACAGGAGAAGAGGGGCACCAGGACAGCAGGCAGGAGAACAAGAGAAATACATACTTTAATCAGTCAGAGTCAAAATTACGTTAGGAAAAGCTTTAATAAGCAAAAAATGTTGGCTGGGGCAGAGTTGATCAGCATCTGCAGCATTGTTTTTTCCCAGTACTATTACCAACACACATCAGGAAAAGTTTTCTCACCAGAAAGGAAAATGCTTTCCAAAGGGGCCCAAGTCACCAGGTGAGCCCCTGGAGTGGGGCAGCAGAGATTGGCAGCAGTGATTATCACAAAGATAAATCCCAAATTAAGCATGGGAATACACCTGACATTAAAATGTACATATTCATAGCTGGAAGGATTATCAGCTTTGGAGGATTACCAGCTCCAGGTACCAGCAGCAGTTACTCCTGCTGTGCCTTTGGCCAGCATTAGCCACACTTTATTCAGGCAGCTTTTGGGACACTCAACGAAAAGCAGCTCCCTCGTACCTTCCCACCGAGCCTGGTCCACAACCAGCGTCCTGAGCTCAGCCAGTTCAGCCTTCAGCTGCTCAAGAGGCTCTTTGGAATGGCTGGGCTCTGCCTTGGAGTCATCTAGACAAGGAAGAGAGGAGATGCCTTCAGCAATCTCTGTGTGCACTTTCTGTAAAAGCAGAATTTACTTTTCCTGAAGCTCTAACAGAACCCCAAACTGTCAATCTGCCGCACGCAGAGCTTTGTTTTTACATTTGGAATGTGCTATTTAATTAATAATTTATGGGTTTATGCCTAGTTGCAAAAAGGAATTCAGTTTTTAAAGACGAGAGGCAAAAAAAAGTTCTGTTTGCAGAGTTTTCTTCCTACTTCCTTTAGCTCTGCCCCTCACAAAAACATTTGCTGTCCTCAAAAGACTGGAGTCAAAATGCAGAGACAGACATTACAGCATGGATACATCGCCAGCTTCTCCAGATGTTCCATGTTACTGTGGCTTTTTGTTTAAAAGAAGGAATAAAAGGAAATTCCTTTTACCACTACAAAGAGATGCCACCAGCAACTGTCACAGCCCCAAGCCCACCCAGAGTTGGTTAGACAGGAACAGCTTCTCGTACGAGGGCCAGGAATAAATCACCCAGGAGAAAGAACAGCAAATAGCAAAGGCTGGAATTAATCCTGGCTGTAAACACGCTGTAAAATAAGGCGTTAGGAGCCCACTGAGTCAGCTGCGTGTGCAGGAGTGAGCACTGACAAAAAGGTTTGGGGCTGCCCCGAATCCCAGCTGTGTGCAGAGCCCAGGGACGGGGCAGGGGACAGGGCACAGCATCAGCGCGCAGGGGACAGCAGGGGACCCGCTCAGGCCAGCACATGGCCCAGGCAGTGCCACTAGAGGTCAGTGGCAATTCAGGGAGGCTCCTGCAGATCCATCCCAGAGCAGGGACCTCATCCCGCCGTTGCCAGGCCAACCCTGCAGCCAGGCCAGCCTGCTGCTCATCCGCGGTGCCCGGGGACAGCTCTGTCACGCCTCTCCAGCCACAGCATCTCCAGAAAGCTTCCAAGGCCCCGAGCTCGGCTGCAGATTTATCGCCACAGTCGTGGTGTGAATCTGTAACTTATCCTCAGCACGCACTGGGAACTGTCTCTGCTCACCAGCCTGACCTTCCCATTGTGTATAAACCATTGCAAGGTGTGTTTGAAACACCCACTTGCTGACACAGCCAGCAGAGCTCATTAAATACCCTCATTAAATATCCATTATCCTGCCCCAGCAAAGCTGCGGCAATGGCACCCAAAATCAGCGGGAACCTCCCACAAAAACACCTATAAACCAGGAGCTGCAATGCCTTTCCCAGCCCCTCCTGATCTCCCTAATCCTCCCTTAAAAGAGGATGCCAGGAGTTCAGGCTGCACAAGGGATCAGCACAGCAGATTCCCAGCCCCGGCTCAGCAGCTCAGGCTGCAAACGCTGATTCATGGAAAGGTCTTGGAGGTGGAATTCAGCCAGCTCAGGCTCAGGCATCATCTGCAGCCTCAGCACAGCACAGAGCTCTCAGCGACTGCAAAAATCTCACCCAAGCAGGGCTGGCAGAGAAAGTCATTGCAGGAGTAACTATTTAACACCTCGATACAACACAAAGACCATAACATTTATATTTCTGTGGATTAAACACCTATTCAGCCATAAATCTTTGAAAATTTTCGATTCAGGAGGGCATCAGTGGAAAAATGAACATTTGATATTGATCCATAAGTAAATGTTATATTTTTTACCTCGTAACATCTTCTCTTTCATAGCATGACAGGCTTGCAGGTATGTGGAGTACAAGTTTGAAGGTATTTTATCAGCTCTGTAAAAAAGGAGAGATTTATTATCCTGCATAGCCACAAACTGCAGCTTTATTAAATATAAGCACTAGCAACAGCCCTTCTATGTAATGTAATTAGAGGGACTCTGAAGCATAAAGAGCATCTGAAGCATTTTTTAATCATCTGACATGAGGGGCAGAGATTTCTACCCAAGGCTTTCACAGCAAGTATTGCACACGTGCAGCACACACAAACCCAATACTAAGTATGTTATTAATTAATGCTTTAGTGCCTATTTCATATCTAGTTGGTGTCTAAGATCTCATAAGAGTGTGAGCTCTGAGATGCAGCATTCACAGATGTAAAACACGAACGTGCTGAGACCAAGGTGTGACCTCCCCTCTGCAGGGCAGGCACTCGCTGCTACAAACACGTCCCACGAGGCTCCCCAGAACTCAGCTGCTTCTCTTACAACTTTAATTTCACTAAATGATCCAGTCTTTAATTTTAGAGCCAGACTGGAATGACAAGGCAGGACCAAGCACCTCATTTGCAGGCAGCGTTGCAAACATCTTTCCTTCATGAGAGGTTACAGAGGAACTACTGGATGTAGAATAAAGCCCTTCCTGCAGTGCAGAAAAGCACTTTTAAACATCCATGCAGGGCCAGCTCAAGTCCTGAGAGGGGTTGTGTCCTCCTGGGGCATCATCCTGGTGTTCCTTGAGCACTAACAGGCATTTAATTCTCATCTTTCACTGCCCCCTTTATCCTCTCCCAGAGTCTTTAACAGAGGGGGCTCATATTCCCGGGGAAATTCAGCTGTGCCCTCCAAGATTTGCATAAAAATGTACCTGGCCTGGAGCCAGAGGGACTCCTAAATAATGATTTCACAGGGGCCAGAGGACTAATTACAGCCCTGAAGACTACACAAATGAGCTCCTCCATGCACAGCCTGCAAGCCACAGACCTGGGCCACCAAGCCCTGCCAAGAGGTTGGCTGCAACCAAGGTGTCAAAGCCTCTGATAATCTGATATCAAATGTCCCAAAAAGAAAGCCCAGCAGCACAGAAGACCACACTGGGAAGTCTGAATACCTCTTCAAAGAGTCAATAAAAGCCATGTGTCCATCTGGGGTTTTAGGGAGCTGCAAGAGAGCAACAGTCAGGTCAGGGGCAAATTGTCTGTGTACAAACAGCTAATGGGAGGGGAAAAGAAAAAAGCCAAATACTGACCACACGGGGCCTGAGCAAAGCTGGAAGGAACCAGGAAGTGTAATATGGTCGTCTGAAAATGCTGAGAAAATAAACACAGCAAAATATTAACAATGCCAAAATGTCCAAAGTGCCATCTCCACACCTCAGGTGTTAATTTGGCTCCTGAAAATAAGCAACGTTGATGGTAACATGAATAACTACAGACAAACCAGGTTCAGCTTAGCCAATGGTTTTTAATTTCTTTAAGTTTGCTTTTTATGGTAATAATTTTGGACTTATTAGCATAAGGGAATGTGCCTTTTCACTTTCCCCACAAATACCCTCTATTAAGATGACTCCTTAGGAAGTGAGAAGAACTTCCCCAAACCACCCTTGCTCACATCCTCATTTTTTGTTTCCTTATTTTGATCCAGACTTGGCTTCTACTATTATTATTATTATTATTATTATTATTATTATTATTATTATTATTCTGGCTAAGCCCAGGAAGAGTTGAAAAGGACATAGTACCTGGCTTCTATCACAGAGGTTGGGATCTTCCTTGTGTTTTCAAATATCTGCAGGGCCTTCTCAACATCACGGAGCGCCTGGGCCTGGGGCTGCCTCACACAAGGAACGAGGGAAAGATGTGAGAAATCGAGGGTGATGATAAACTTCCCTTTTCTGCTCTGAATTTGGTTTATTGTGATTGTATTTTAGTTGTACATGTGGAATTAAGACATCATCTCCACTTCCAGCCCATGCCTGCGGGCAGAGGCACTGACACCCCGGGTTTCTCTTGTTTGAGTTGTAAGACACCTCAAACTGCAACGAGTTTCTCAACTGACAACCAGATCAGACTTGGAAAAATTAAATTAGATCTTCCCTTATGCCTGTGAGTTCATCACAGGACAGGGCTGCTTGCAGTATATGCAGCTACCCCATCTGCAGCTTGTCTTTCATGTACTCACGGACTGTGTAAGTGAGGCCTCTTCCTCTGATCAAAATGTAGGAAGGAATAATAAAGCCAAACACTTCCTTATAAATTACTGTTGTTAGCCAAAATTTATCATGAACCCCAGTGTGAAACTGCAGAGTGTAGATTCCATCCCCCAATCTCCATTGAATATCCACCCTTTGGTCCCACACCACACAGATGAAGTCCTCTACTGAAAAGAATCAAGACAGCTATAAAACCTTACTCCAGTTTTCATGGAAACTGGGGAGAGCCTGTATCTGTGCCCACTAAAACCCTCTGGCTTAAAGCTGGAGAGCTGGCAGCACCCTCATGGAATGGCAGGTTGATAATCTAAATGCTTTTCCAGAGGAAAAGGGAGACAGAGCAGCAATACCTGCACAGCCTCATCGGTGGAAGAGAGGTCTTCATAGAGCCCCATGTCCTCTATGGCCACCTGTGTGAGGTTAGAGGTGCAGGTGGTCACACACAGCAGGGCTGGACAGACCCGGAAAGAATTCCTCTCAGAAGAGACAGTTTTTCCTGACCTTGAGGTCGGCCAGTCGGGTTTTAGCCAGAGTGATGTACTCCAGGAGCAGGGACCGGTGTTTCGCAGGCACAAAAGGTGGGTACATGATATGGACCTGAAATGTGAAAATCACAATGAGATTTGCCATTTTTAAAGGAAATCCATGTAAAATTCTGACTAATGCTTACTGTCATTTACCTCAAATATTCCCAAGAAAAGGCATTCATTATTGCTTGGTTAAGAATAAATCATTTTCATGGCAACTGACACAATTTTTCCCAACAACAAACAAAAAAATCAGTGAAGTGCTTAAACTTAATTCAATGAAAGGAATTCTCCTTGTCAATAAAAGAATCTTGTCCTTCCTTATTTAAGGCAAAAAAGGGTTGGAATGCTGAACCAGAAGTAATGCAATTACTGTAACAACATTAATAATGAGGTGCCCCTACTCAAAGGCACAAGGACAGTCACTTTGGGGCAGCTGTGGGCCTGCAAACCATCTCAGTCAGCACCTTCTCACCTTCAGGTACGGCGCAGATTCAAAGGGCACCAGCTCCGACAGGAACTCGAAGAGGAACACCAGAGCTTTCTTACTGCTGCCGTGGTGGCCACCAGCATTCCCAAAGGAAGCCTGAAACAGGGAAAAACAACAGGACAGCCTTTCAGTGTGGAGAGAATCACCACCCTCACAGGGAACAATTCCTTCCCAATATCCCATCCAGCCCTGTCCCTCTGGCACTGGAAGCCATTCCCTGTGTCCTGTCCCTCCATCCCTTGTCCCCAGTCCCTCTCCAGCTCTCCTGGAGCCCTTCAGGCCCTGCCAGGGGCTCTGAGCTCTCCCTGGAGCCTTCTCCTTTCCAGGTGAGCCCCCCCAGCTCTCCCAGCCTGGCTCCAGAGCAGAGGAGCTCCCTCGGATCATGGGGATTGACAGAAGTCTCTATGGAAGTTTGATGCCATGAGAACACTCAGAGTTAAACAAGGCAACTTCAAGATGCACCAGAAGATTGAGATTCATGAGGGAACTGCAAATCTGCAGGTTTCTACACAGGTTTATCTGGGCATTCTAAGGAAAATAACCAGTCTGAGACTACAGAGAACACAACCAGTTTACCTTTTGATACCTCCTGAACATTCTATCAGCCAAAGCCGAGCTTAGATTTGCAAACTCATACAAAGGAATTTCCAGGTTGAATTTACGTTGAGATTTGCATCCCTAAAATACCCAACTGTTTACAGTTAAAAGCAACAACCAATTATCTGTAAGGTCAAACACGGCAATTGCAGCTGCATGCAAACCTCCAGGAAACAGGAATGCTTCCCCTGCCATCACCCCCAACTTATGCAATAGCAACAGTGCTGCTTATCAAGATACTGAAATCCATCCAAGATGATGATAATAACAGGAATTACATGTCTGCATTCCTAGCAAATAACTAGAACAGGCAAGGTGGACTTAAAAGATGAAAGGAGGGAAAACTGGGGAAAGCCAAATAAATTTATTCTTTGCAGACACAAAGGCAGTAATAAATATTCAGTCATTCCTAGTATCAATACAATCACTCATTACTTTTTTTCTTTTTCTTCCCCTTTCTCATTCCTGGCTATCCTGTCTGGAACAAGGCTTTCTCCATGCAGCAGAGCATTCCTTATGCACAGGTTTCCTCACACAATTAAAACAAGGCTCACCAGCCAGGCCTCACTCAGTCATACCTTAAACCACTCAGAGTAAGGCATGAAGACAGCAGGGCCCTCCAGAGCAGCCTGACGAGCAATCAGGAAGGCAGTGATCATATTTTCCATGTCATAATTCCCAAAGGCCTTTAGCAGGAGATGGCTCAGTAGATCTGGGAACATAAAACAAAACCCTCACACTTTGCCCTTGACAACAGTGCTCTGTTTTCTGCAGTAAATGAAGACAAATATCTGTGATAAAACATAAGGCAGGACATGTATTGCAGCCTGGGGAATCTTTGGGATCTGATTTTATTTTTTTATGCACTTTTAACTGTCAAACACACTTGGATTCCCTGTAGGGAGTCCAGCACTGGGGTAATTAGTAAGGAATTCTCACAAACAAGCTCTGCTAGTAAAGGTGAGCTGGAACCTAAGCTTCAGTAATCACCATGCCAATTAATAAGGAAGGTAATTATCAAACAACCACCCTGAGCTGCACATAAAGTTGCAGAAGTGGCAGGCACGAGGCCTGGCATTCACATCACCGCTGACATGGAATGTCTGAGTGCCAAAGCAGAGGTTCTGCTGCTCTTTTCCATGCAGGAATCCCACAGCCCCCACGGATGATGTCCCTGTCCCCCCCAAGCAGCACAGGCACACTGCAGGGTGGCAGTGCCCACCTACCCTTGAAGAGCTGCTCAGCCTCAGCCTGGCACACCACCAGCGTGGACACACAGGACAGGACGTGCTGCCAGTTCACCTCGTGGGTCTCCAGGACTTGCTGCAGCTGGCAGATGGACTCCTTCACGCTGAACGCCATCAATAGCTGCAAGAGTGATGGCAATTCCTGTCAGCTCGGACATAGAGCCACAAGAAAGAGGGGAATACAGACCAGGCTGACAGGCACATGGCTTTTCTGTGGCTTTTTCAAGCTACCCTGAAGCTTTTGCATCAGCTTCCCAGGCCCAAGTATCAGCCTGGATTGGAACCAGCACCAGCTACAATAAACAGCAAAATTCCAATTCTTTCAGAATCCATGTCATATTCTGTACCAGTGAAAATTCACATCTCCAATTAGCATCTTTGCTCTCCTTAAGAGCTTTGCACAAACAAAACCCCCTGTAGTTAGTTCTTTTCCTTCATGCTTCCTCCTCCCAGAGTTTCTGGCAGCTGCTTTGGATTCTGCAACTGGATAATGTTGCACTGATTTCCAATAATCTGATTTCAGGTATTTCAGTGGATATAAACCCTACATCATAAAGTTCTCTCTGACAGCAAGCAGACATACTTTGCGATACAGAGCCGTGAGCAGTGGAGAAGTCCTGGCAAAGCTCCACTCCTTCTGCATCTGGATGGCATCAGACACTGCACACAGAAAAAGAAAACTTCAAATACACCCAAAATGCACACGCTTCCCTCCTGCAGCCAGACACATCAAAAACTGCCCACTGGAATCCCCTATCTCCGTCTCCCATTTGTCTCTGGAACACAGACTGTGGCACAAGGACTGGGCCATTCCATTATGGCACTGTCATCCCAGAGCTGTTTCTGTGATCACACCCGCCCAGGCTGACACGGCACATGCAGAGAGAATCCGCAAGGAATCAGCTTTTCCCTCATTAACCTCTTTCATCTGGAGGCCAGCAATGACACAGCTCTCCCACACAACAGACACGCAGCTCCAGATCACAGCTCAGGGGCATTTTAACAGAGATTTTATAGCTCAAACATATTTCTTCCTGAAAACATCAAGCTTCACAACTACTGATCCAGGATTAGAACCTTCCTGGCCAAAATTTTCTCCTGAACTATGACCCTCAGGTGACTTCATTTGCCTGATTTGGCACCCTGCTTCTACAGACCCCAGGAAGGAGCTGAGAAGCCAAGAGGCTTCTCTGGCTCTGGGTCCTGCAGGCTGGGCCCCACTCAGTGTGGGACAGAGCTCTGGGCACACCTGGAGACGCCTGGCCCTGCCCATTCCCACCTTTCAGCACTGGGTTGTAGGTGAGAACCTCGGTCAGGGTGTGCCTGACAAACTGCCTCACGGCATCCGGGTGAGCCACGCTTCCATAGAGGGACACGTTGTACACATTCAGCCTGCAAAGGACAAGGAAATACCAGAAACAATGCCAGGAAGTGTGATCAGCCAGGTACTGATTAAATATGACCCACCAGGTACTGATAATATATGATCCACCAGCTGCTGACTAAATATGATCAAGCAGGTGCTGCTTAAGGTGAATGACTTATTTTTATTCTACATCCATCTTCTCAAATTGCCACAAATATGTACTTATTTGTATGTATTAAAAAAAAACAAACCAAGTAATGGTTACTCAACACTATGTAGCCATCAGATTTTCAAATGTGAGCCTAAGGTATATCCCTGCATGGAGCTGAAGGTGACATGTACAAAATAGTTACATAAAACAAGTTTGGAAGCAGGAATTGGAGGTGATGGCTCAAAAAGTGAGAAAACTTGGGGAACTCTAGGCATGACAAGAGGGAGGTCCAGGGTTGGTTCCAGCACTGCCAGAACCCACTTTCCTACCTGACCCTTATCTTTTTTACAAGCACTTTTGTCTGCACATATTTTATTAGAGGAGAATACCAAACACAAGTAGCACTGGGAGGGGCAGGGGGTTGTGTCAATAAGTAAAAAACACCCAACAACATTCCCTCTATTTCAGTAAGAAGTGCAACATTGGATAAAAACCTCCTCCTGACACTCTTTGGAGCATTTCTTACCAGAACCTCACCGCTTGCACCATGGAAACATCTTCCTGCTTCTCTTTACCAACAGCATCAAGCACCCCTGCAGCCCAAAACACAAAAACCCAGTGAGAAAAGCACTGTGACACTAAACCCCACTCAGGAACTAACAGGAATGAGAAATCTGTGCCCCTTTACAAAGGTGCTGCCGCTAGGGAAATGTGCAGAAGCCATTCAGCAGCGCTAAATTCTTACCAGATTTTTTTTTTTTTTTCCAAAGTGACACAGAGACTCAGAAACTATTACCACTGACCTTGAACCAATTTAAAAGCATTCCCAAGAACATGATAATAATGAAGCCATCTAAAAACGCGTACAAATTAGTATTCCATCTCCAAGCCCAGCCCTAATGGTGCCGGTGAGTGTGAGCACTGCGTGAAGCCTGTCTGGAGGCAGGGATTTGCACAAGCTGAACCAACCACCCTGGAAACCACGGTCCGAACAAAGAGCAGCCTGGGGGAGGGCCACGTGCTTGTAATGTGCCATTTGCATAGCAGGAATGCCTTTAAAAGCTCGATGTGCCCCAAAACGACGGGGAGAGATCAAACAGGTTGGCAGCTTGCGCAGCACGTTGTCTTGACGATCAGCCCACACCGCTCGGAGCCCACAGACTGCGAGACCCTTTGCTTTGCAGCCTGCTGCAGCAGCACTTCTGCTTTGTGCCACCCTGCCTTGAAAACACTCCTCCTCTGACTGTTAAAGGAGCTTGGTTTGTGTATTAAAATCATTTAGTTAAGAGAAAAACCCTGAAAAGAAAATTTACTGAGCAGGGGGAGCGAACCAGACGTCCCTCACAGCATCAGGATGTAACACTCTCCTCTCCTGCTGAGGAATACTTTAAGGTTAAGTAGGGGAGAATAAAGCAAAGGAGATAAACTCAGCTTATCTTCAGGCACAGCAGTTCAACACTGCCAGATCATTACAGTGAACACATTGCTCCCCTGCTACTCCCAGCCTGTTCTTCTCCTCCCGTGAAGGTCTTCAGTAACACGGAATTCTTTTACATTAAAAATCCTAATGTTCTCCAAAGATTAATGAAGTGAAACGCCTCAAAGGTGACCCAAAAGTATAGACTAATAAAATATCTTACATAAACCTCATGGAATGCATTTTGCAGGCACACAGCCTGCGAGTGTGGCAGCGCAGGCTGCGCAAACGGGAAGGGCAAATGAAGAGCAGGATGCAGACTCCTGTCTGCCTGCCAACAGCCTGCTGCTCCTCCTCCAAAATCCCTACTCCTCTGTTGATAAGGGCTGGTTTTCAACTGTTAAAGGGCCACCTGAGATGGGATTCATACATATTAAATAATAAAGCACTTCTCTTGCAGCTTTCCCTTTTTAGAAGCACTCCCGAGGTCTGTGAGGCATCGCTGCGTATAGACAGCGCTCCCTGCGAGACCTGGGGCGAGGGCTGGAGCTGGCAGTGCCCACAGGGAATGGCACAGGACGGAGGGGAGGTGATGTGTCCTGGGATGGGGTCACCTTACAGCAAAGCAGCACCTCTGCAGCAGCAGCGAGCAGGGAAAGTGCCAGCAAGGAAAGTGCTGTCACTAAGGAGACAGGAGTGACAGCAGCTGCGCAGTCAGGTGACACCAGCCAGGGGTGTGGGACACGGGAGGGGTGTAAGGACCGTGACAACAGCAGGTACAGCATCTCCCCGCGAGGATCAGCTGTGGCACAGGACAAAAATAACCCCTGTGAGTGTGTGTTCAGTCTCTCTGCGTCAGGATTTGTGGTAAATCAGGCGCTGCTGCGCTGAGCCCTCAGCAGTGGCACCAGGGCAGCTCAGGCCAAGGCAGGCACGTTGCAGTTCATGAACACTGGTGTTAAAACACTACACACCTACATTAGATGCCTCTGCTCAGCATAAAAATAGAGGTTTAGGAAAACATTAGCCTGCAAATCCAAACCGTGAGTCAGCAAAATCACTCACAACGCTGTGAATGCAAAGTTTAATTTACTAGGCAGAAAAAATAAATCTAAGCAGCAAAACTGATCCTGGCCTAACCTCTGTGCTCCACCTGCTTCCAAGCAAACCTGTTAAAACTCAGGAAATCAGGTCAGGTACCGATACGATGTTACAGCTGAGAGCAGAAAAAAAAGTAGCATAAAAGGCAAGAAATTATCTGCAGTGTCTGGAGACACTTTAGGAGAACGACAGGGAAAAGAGAGGCAAATAAAATCAGTGACATAAATATTATGCACAACAGCACAGACAAAGCAGACAGGCAAAGGATTTCTCCTTAGGGATTCAGCAGTGAGAAAGGAATAGAAGTCTTGGAAACAGCAGTGGCTGCACAAAGCTGGGAGCACAGCAATACTTACATGCCAACATTCTCTGTAAGACAGCACGGCAGATCTGTTCAAAATCGAGAAATTAAAGGATTTAGAGTTTTAAAGAGCTGCAGCTCAATGCAGAAAAAGTAAATTGACTCAAAGAGTTTCGTCCCTTTTAAAGCTTCACTTTGACCTCAGGTTCTGCAGTAGAACAGACAAAATAGACAGAAAGGCAGCATTTTCCAAACTTACTAGCATCCCCTGTCTCATATTCAAATGGAAAACCCAAGCAATCCAGGTGAAAGGAAGTTAAAAACCCCTTGATGTGCCACCTTGGAGCAATTCTCCATACAAAAAGTCTCCGTTCTGGTTTCACCACTTCCCCCACTCCAGCACCTGTACCACCACCCTCTTCTTGCTGCTCCAAGCCCTGAATTATTTCTACTCAGCAAGGGCTAGAGATTAATGGAATTACTTTATTAAAGCACCATTTGTAGCCAGGTTAATTTTGTCCTTACATAGGAAACCTTCTGGGATGCCACCTTCCTTCCCAGCTCTGAAGCTTGCTCAAAGCCATTCTGAAGAAACACGATGGCAAAGTCTGCAAACCAAGAAGGAATCAGTGTTTTAACATCCTCCCTGCACAAAGGTCACCTGCTCCTTCCCCTCCACCTGTCCCAACAGGCTCTGAAAAGCCTCGTTCTCCACTCAGCAGGAATCATTTACTGTCTTGGAGTAAAATGACTCCCAGGAAAAAGAACACATAACTTCAAGGATTATAAAGTCTAAAGAATTTGCAGTTATGCTCCATGACCTCTGCAGAACCCAGAGGGGCTGTACTTGACCAGCTGCACTGGTCCACAGTCAGACACTGTAGGCATTTTTTCCAAAATAAACTAGGAAAATAAATAATAGAAAATGACAGGGGGGAAATGGAACTGTGAAATATTTGTGGCCCAAAATCGCTCGAGACTTTGCAGTGTCGCAGTGCCAGTGAATCATCCTTGAACCATGCCCCTCCCAACTACACTTTCTTGAGTTATCATAACTCCAAGGGATGGAAAAATTCAAACCAATTATTTTTAAAGGGAAAACATTTGCTAAATTTGCCAAATATATAAAAAATATATTCTCCAGAGAAACGAGGTAAGAAAACACAAAGTGAGGCCTGTGTTGTTACACCTCTGAGGTTTTGCCTTGCCTGAGAGAAGGCGCTGTGCCAGCTCTGTGTCCCCACAGGGGACGTCCCCAGCCTGCTCACAGAGGCCACAGAGGCTGCTGCAGAGCCACTCCACTGCTGCTGGGCCTGCCGGGCTCCTGGAACACACAAAAACACCTTCAGTTCAATCCCTCGAGCTTTCTGTAAGGCTTGGCTGTCTCCACCACAATCCTCTGGGCCCAGGGAAGAGCCACCTGTGCACTCTGCCCCCAGTGTGCCACTTCATTTATTTAATTTGGACCAGCACGTTTGCTTTACAAACAGTTGATTTTTATATTATTTGCTTTATGAAAAGATCCCACAACACACACATGCAAGGGAAAAATGTGTGTGAAATTGTGCATTCAGGTATTTCCTCATCTCTGACATGAAAGAGTTTCCATCGAGAAACCTCTGCAAGAAGAATTTCAATTCCAATTTCTAAGATACTTGGATAAAAATGCTTCAAAGAAGAAATTAAGATCTTAATCTTAAGCCTTTGGCTCCCTTAGCACAGTGGGCACTGAAGGCTTCCATCGTAAACAGACAAGTAAACCAATATCAAAAGCCTAAAAGAATCACTGGGACACTCCTTTGACACAATAAGGAAACAACCTGAACTTCACAAAGGATAAATGGGTGAATTGTGAGCTCTGTATCTTGGAATCATGGAGTGGTTTGGGTTGGAAGGGACCTTAAAGCTCACCCCATTCCACCCCCTGCATGAGCAGGGACACCTTTCACCAGACCAGGTTGCTCCAAGCCCTGTCCAACCTGGCCTGGGACACTTGTTGGGGGGAAAAAATTTAAAAAAAAAAATCTTAGACTAACTATTCTTTGGAGATTAACTCTGCCAGACCAAAAACTGTAAGATTTTGTGAAGATGGAAGAACCCAACTTCTGCAGAGCAAGACTTCTCCTCGAGTCCAGTTGGTGGGCACTAACGAGCCACCACACCTAAACTGGGCTAATTACCCCAGAGTAACCCCCCAAACCCCCAGCAGCTCCTTAATCCTGCTAATCTGATCCCTTGCCAGCACCTGACTATATCCTCAGTCCAGAATACTCATGACTAATCCCTGATTATATTTCAATAGGCTTTAGGAGATTACCTACATCTGCAAACCCCCAGAGCTCTGCTCACCTCTCCAGCAGCTCTGCCAGGCCAGCGATGTCACCGCTGTGCAGGTGCCACACGGCTTCCAGCACCGGGGGCTCCTAAGGAGATGTCACCATTAGGTCACAGGCTGCACTGTGCAGTTAACATTTGGCTATTGCAAATGATACATGAAAAATAAAGCTATATTCTGTTTATTCCAACTATCCAGAAGTTGTTAAAATTTAAAATTGACAAGACGGGAAATACCTGGTGAGAAAAGATTGTATTTCCTACAAATTTTGGATGATTTAGACATGATGTAGACACATCATCATTTAAAATTTTAATGGATAAATAATTACTATATCCATCCTTTCCCTCTGGAATCATGCTGATCCTGCAGATTCAAAGGAGCAGGGATATCCCAGGAAACAGGTAACACCACTGAGTTTTAGGTCTTGTTAATTCAGATCCAGATCCAGATTAGAGAACTGTCTTTTAGTCTATTAACTGTTGTGGAACAAGGTTTCCACTCTCAAATCCATATCCCAACAGAGATGGGATTGCAGGAGACTATAGGAAGAGACACTGCAATCATTCGGGCAGAGAGGCTGATGGGCACAGAGGAAAAATGAACAAAAATCTTCAAAATCTGAAAATCTGCAACTGTCAAAAATCTTCACCAGGCATCACTCCTGCCCTTTAACATCCCTTCCAGCTCCTGCCCAGAACAGCACATCCAGGAGAGTCCTGAGCCAGCAAAACAGCACTGCAGGGTGCACCTGGCAGGGGAAAGGCTCAGCAGCAGATTCTGATCATTCCAGGCACAACCAACACCTTCACAAAACCTTCCCACCTTGAGAAGGAAGAGGCACTTGGGAGCCTCGGGCACAGGAAAAAGCCAAAGCCCCGGGAGCTTTCTGCACCAACCAGCAGCTGCCTCATACCCTGACCCCAAACTCGCCCACATACTTTGTCTTCACAACGTAATTCTTACTGTAACACCCTCAGTTGCAGGGTTATCTCCAACTTATCCCCATGTCTGCCCCAGGACCAGATCTTAATCAGCCTGTGAAACACACGGGTTCTATTTTCAGCTGAGGAGCGGATATTTGAGACCAGAGCAGGTACCTTTATCTGGGCAGATCAGCCTTTTCCTCCTTTCCCATGAGAGCCGCGAGGAATCACAACTGTCCCACTCACAAAAAGCCCTGAACTCCACTCACAGCACCCCTTGTCTCCACAAAACACACCCAAATGAAATCAAGACAACCCATCTGTGAGGCAGCACAAGCTGTTATCTGCTATCTGGTTTCTTTCTCTGTGACCTCACTTTGTCTTATCACCATTCCCAGGTACACAAAGCGGAGAACCAGGATGCCAAAGACACTTGGAATATTGCTGGCAAAGCACATGAAGGGCTCTGGGACTCTGTCACCCACCCCAGTCAGCTGGGAGCTTCTGCACCGGACCTGAAGAGCTCCCCAAAACCAGCACTGGATCACCACGATGCTGTCAAATGCTCTTTTGTGGCAGTTTCCAGTAATTCAAATAATTCCAAACCTTGACTGAGTTGGAAAAGCCAATCCCACTGCAGAGACAATGTAAGTTCCCACTGAACTTGCTCTAAAATAAACAAAACAACCCAAAAAAAACCCCTATTTATAATTCAGCTTATGCTTTGGAAGGCCAGGAAGACCAGTCATTCTCAGGAATTCGGAGATGCCATATCCCACAGATGAAATCTCATGGTCTGTAACACCACAATGTTTCTCCATGAATTCTCACCTTAATTTTCCAGATTTCCTGGCAGAAGAGGGAGCGACAGAACATGTTGTTTGCCAGCAAATCCTTCACAGTCTGAAGCAAGCAGGACAACGTTTTCTGGCATCACCCCGGAAAGGAAGCAGAAATAATTTCATTTGTGAATACCAAATTCTCAGAAAAACAATCTGTTGCTTTTCCCTTTTTGCTTGCTGCTTTTTAGAGGGTCAGAGGGTGGAGAGAATTCAGGGGAAAGGCCGAAACTTCTCATCTTATACATCTTACACTTCTGTGAGCAAATCGGACACGTCAATGAGTAACTGTCCACTCATGTTTGGGGCTTTATCAGAGCAGAAAAACCGGGCTTAAAGTAAAGCCTAACACTGCTGTTTTGTTGACAAATTAGAGAAAAAGTTTTCCCCTTACTCTCTGGTCCGAGTTCAGCAGTGGGGCTCGTGAGGGGCTGGCAGAATCGCGGCAGATCCGCTCCATGTTGGAAATGGCATTTTTGGCTGCCAAGGTCGCTGTGGGCACTCCCAGCTTTGAGGCCTGCTCCTGCAGGACAGAGACTAAACAAAACAGCAAAGCAGAAAACTGTCATCACCAGGCAAGCAAGAAACAAGATTGGAACAACGAAAAGAAAGTAAAACTGGGGTTGCATTTAAAGGCAAAAATTCCATACTGAGGAGGAGTTCTTCCCCACATCTTGCCTGGTGGATGCTCACCTATAAATGACTCTGATGATGCCTCCTGGTGCTCTGCCCCATCCTGCACACCTGGCTTGGCTGAATCTCCCACCTGGAAACCAAATAAAACTATAAAACTCTGAGATGTCTGTCACACATATTTACAAACCTATCCCTGCACTGCTGGAGCAACTGAAGTGAAGTTAACAAAGACCTCCCACATGGGAATGGAAAAGTACAGACTTCATGGCACCTTAAAAGAGACATATGTATAGTTATTGTCATTTTATACAGAAAAAAGGAGATACAGGTCAAAGTTCTTCATCCCCAGGGAGCAAACAGCTCAGCAGCAGCACCAGGAGCAGAATTTCTATAATCCCTGTCTTTCAAGTCCTTTTCTGTGAAGCCACGCGGCCATAAATATTTGATGAAACATGTCCAAACGTTGGATCATTTTCTAGTTAAAACCCCATTTTCTTTTTATAAAGGAAAATATTCTCTAGAGAAAGATCATGAACTATGGGAGATATTTGCATTATCTGTAGCAGCTGTAAAATCAAGTGTGTGAAGAGAGGGAGAACGTGGCCAAGTCACAACAGTGGCTCAAGGTAAGGCTGTGATGAAGACAGTCATGTCAGTCAGAAGTGGTTGGTATTTCAGAGAGAACTCAAGTCTCTCCTCATTTTTCCCCCTAGATTCACAAGAAGCCAGTTCTGACTCGAAGGAAAATGTGCTGGATTTCCCTTTGTCCCGACTCCAAACCATGCTTAACCATTTTTAGTCTGTAAGGGTAAAACATTGAGGAAAATGGGATAATACAATCTCATTTCTGCAACACAGACTTTTAAACTTCATCTCAATACTACAGTGTTGGTTTTTCCTTCTGTGTATCATGGAAAATTTTTCCTGAGACATCGACTCCACAGCTGGTGGACACATGTCCAGTGGGGATCTCCCACCATCGCAGCCAGACCGTGACACCCCGAACCATCCCGATCCTACCTCCAGGAGGAGGTCACTCAGGTTCTGGTGGTGGTCCAGCAGCCGCAGAGCTGCTTCCTGGAGTTCCGCCTCGCTCCCAAAGGGGCTTTTCCTCTTCCTGGCTCTCCCTGCTGAGAAGTTTGGGTTTATGACCAGCGTGTTCCCAGGGCACCCCGAGATCACCTCCCCGGCACTTCCCAGGGCACTCCCCGAGATCTGCACCGCTGGTGCAGAGCGGGGGAGTGAGGAAAGCATGCGGGGGACACGAGGGCAGGCAGAGGGGGTGCATGAGGACAGCGGCGTGTACCAGGCCACGGGGGCTTTGAGGAGGGCCGGGGGGGTGTATGGAGCGGGACATGGGGGCACAGAGGGGGGTGTGTCCAGCTAGAGAGAAGGGGTGCATGAGGTTAGAGGGGGGACATTCACGCCCCCCGCAGACCTCGGCCCGGGGCCGCACGTACCGAGCAGGTCCCGCCAGCTCCTGCCGCCCGCGGCCGCCATCGCGGGCCGCCGCTTCCCGCCACGCGAGCCCGCGCCGCCATTGGCTCCCGCAGGCCGAGCCCTCATTTTCCATTGGCTGGGAGCGAGGAGAGGCCCTGGTCACGCCCACTCCATCCCCTCTGCCCATTGGCTGGAGGCGCGGCGTGGCCCCGCCCCCTGCCGCCCTCTTGGTAGTGGCGGCGGTGGGAGCGGCCATGTTGGGAAGGGCGGCGGGAGGGTCGGGGGAGGGAGCACGGGGGTCGGGCACGGTGAGCTCCGCGCTGGCTGTGAGCTGCAGGGTGCGGGGGACAGGGTGGGGGGCTCCGATCCTGTCAGTTCTGAGAGGTGAGGATGCTCCAGACCCTGATCCCACCCAGGGAAAAGGACAAGAATGGCCAGAATTCCCCAAGGGAAGAATCACCAGCATTGCTGGGGGAATAAATAATGGAATCACGGAATGGATTGGATTGGAAGGGAATGGTCTGTGCTGGAAGGGACCTTAAAGCTCATCCCATCCCACACCTTGCCATGGGCGGGGACACCTTCCACTATCCCAGGTTATTCCATCCAACCTGGCCTTCCAGGGATCCAGGGGCAGCCACAGCTTCTCTGGGCACCTGTGCCAGGGCTTGCCCACCCTCACAGGGAACAATTCCTTCCCAATATCCCATCTAACCCTGCCCTCTGGCAGTGGGAAGCCATTCCCCGTGTCCTGGCACTCCAGGCCCTTGTCCAAAACCCCTCTTCCTCTTTCTCCTCAGCTCTCTTTAAGTCCTGAATGCCGCAACATTTCACAGGAAGCAGAGTAGAATTCTCAGAGGGATTTTTCCCTCTGATCTGATCCTTCCTGACGATGAACCACTGCTGTTGGCCATCATGTCTTGGAGCAGCAGTGGTGATTCTTTATGGAAAGATGAACCCCCCAGGGTGTCCACCATCGGGAAGCAGCTCCTGCTGGGATTGGCTGTGGGATGGTTTATTGCAGTGCTGGCCCCAGCAGTGTGTGAGTCAGCAGCACATGATGCCAGGAGCCGAGGAGAACTGAGGCTGAGGAGAGACCCCACGGCACCGAGTCTGGGAATCCTTGCCAGAGTCACATTCCTGAGTCGTTTTAACCCCTGATGCCATTGTCAAGTTTGTGGCAGCCCCAGATTTTGGGTTCCCCCTTTGCAACTGGCCCCAGCAGGCATCCGACTGGAGCTTGGCATTCCAGAGTGCTCCCAAAGTTTATTCACAGGGTCCCCAAGGGTGCTCCTAAGGTCCTTGCAATGTCCTCAAGGTCTCCACGGTGTTTCCAAGGGTGACCTTAAGGCCCTCATGGTGTCCCCAAGGTCCCCAGAGTGTTCCTGAGGTCCCCTGTGGTGTTTCCAAAGCCTCCAGAGTGGTCCCAAATGTCCCCAAGGTGTCCCTCAGAGTTACAGCCTTCAAACTCTGGCCATATCCGAGGCCAGCACACAGCAGGAGCAAACTGCCCAGTAAAATGATCCCTCCTTCCATGTTCCCAGTTTATTGCAGCATGGAGGGAAAGCAGGAGAGGCACATCCACCCCACAGGTGCTCCATGTGCTCATCCCAGGTTCCTGTGGCTTTGTAAAGAAATTTTTTGCATATGAGAGCTGAAACCCACGGGAATGGATTATCCACAAGGAAACAGGGGCACAGCCCTGCTGCCTGTGGCTGGGGAAGGGCTCTGTCTGCCCTCCATCCCAGCTCCATGCCTTATCCTGCTTCCACACTGAAGGAGCCAGGAATTCCAGCCCTCCCATCGTGCTCTGACACCATTACCCAAACTCTCCTTCTTTCTTTTCCCCTATTTCCTTCATGTTTAATTCTATTTCCCTCATCCACACACACGCTTGGCTTCTGTTTGAGTTTTCCATGCCGGTAGCTTTTAATTACACCACGATTCCATATTAATTACAGATTTACCCAAAGCAAAGGGCTCCGTGCTTTATCATGCAAATGCCTTCCCATGAATCCTGCAGGGTGGGTTTTCCTTCAAACGCCGCACGTCCTCCCGCTCCCATCCCCGACGGTGCCGCCCCGGCTGTGTCCGGAGGCGCTGCAAAGCTGGCACGGCACGGCACGGCACGGCACGGCCCTGCTCCGGTGGGCACCACGGGCAGCTTTCCTCCCGGAAAGTCGCTTCCCAAGCAGGCTGATTACAGGGTAAATCAAACCTCTCAATTCAGACCCAGATGTCGGCGCCGCAGCCACGAGCTGCCTCGGGGGCTGGAGCTGTGCGGGATCCGTGTGGATCCAGCTGGAGATGAAGCTGGCACCGTGCGCCCAAATCCCTGCAGCATGCTCCCGCCTGGCCATGGTGATCTGAGCATTCCCGGAGATGCACGGACACCTTGGATCACCCCTATCCCTTCTCCCCCTTCCCAAACCCCAGGGCACCACGCAGGGCTGCATTTCCCACTATTCCAGCTCTATTCTCCCATTTTCTTCCCCAAAGATGGGGCTGGCACTGTTCACGTTCTCTGGGATGGGCACTGAAGGGCTTTTCTCCTCCATCCCAGGCTCTTTGCTGGATGTCTCCAGCCCTGGAGCAGCTCTTTGGCCGTGTGGGACAGGTAAGCAACTCCGTGTCAGTGCCATCCTTGTCCCAGCCCTGCTGGCACAGCTCTGGGATTGATCCCAGTTTACACGGATTGGTTAATGGAGCTGAGAAAGGGTTTCATTCTCCTTCCATCATGGAAATGGGAAGCTCATCATGACAAAACTGTTCATTTGCTCCCTCTGACCTTTCCAATGCGCTGGTTGTCCTTTCTGCTCTGTCAGGACAATCCCATCCTCCCTGTGTGTCTGAAGGGACTGGCTGGTGCCCAAAGGTGATCCTGCTCTCATGTTAGACTTTCCCAGTGGCTGCAGGATGCCAACCCCTCACTCCCTATTCCCATGGGATGCTCTCTCCCCAGAGACAATATGTCTCCCATGACAATGCCATCTCATTCTGGCACCTTCACCCAGCTCCTGCTGCTCCTGGCCATACCCAAACCACACTCCAGCATCTGGACTTCTTGTCCTTCTCTCCAGGGAGTTTTCCTGGTTTTTTTTACAGGAGTTTGCCTGGCCCCTTCCCTTTGCCAGCTCCTCGTCGCAGTTGGTTGCCCCGGGGCTCCCCCAGCACCCTGCAGGGCAGGTCCCTCATGGTAGGAGTCCCTGTGACCACTGGCATCCTGTGTTCCTGCCCTGACTCCCATTCCTGTGTCCCCAGGTGACCCTGGTCCCAAGGCCATCATGTCCCTACATGCACTGCCCCACATGTGGCATGTGGGCTCTATGGGGCAGGAGCCAGGGCTGGGGCTGAGCCATGCACCATGGCCACCCTGCTCCTTTTGGGGCACAGGCGGTCTGGTGTCCCTCGGGGGTGTCATCCAGCACAGCCCCGCACCCATCCTGGGCACTGCCCCTGTCACATGCCCTGCACCCCACACCGGGGCACCCACACCCTGTGCCCTGTGCCCAGCTGTGTGCCCTGAACCCTGCACTCTGCCCCCAGCTCACCCAGGGCAACCACTCCCTGCCCCAGCCCTGCAGCCCTGCAGCCTGGGTGGGCCGGAGCAGGCCGAGCTGTGCCATGCTGTGCCACACTGAGCTGAGCTCTGCTGTACTGTGTCATGCCATGCCGAGCCATGCCATCGGTACTGAGCTGTTCTGTACTGTGCTGAACCGTGCTGTCCCGAGCTGTGCCATCGGTACTGAGCTGTTCTGTACTGTGCTGAGCCATGCTGTACCAAGCTGTGCCATCAGTACTGAGCTGTTCTGTACTGTGCTGAACCATGCTGTACCAAGCTGTGCCATCAGTACTAAGCTGTTCTGTACTGTGCTGAACCGTGCTGTGCCGAGCTGTGCCATCAGTACTAAGCTGTTCTGTACTGTGCTGAGCTGTGCCAGCGGTACTGAGCTCTGATGTGCCCTGCTGAGCCACGCCGAACTGAGCTGTGTCGTGCCATACCACGCTGTGCCATTCTGAACCATACCATACCGTACCGAGCTGTGCTGTGCCATGCCGCACCCTACTGCCCCATCCCATACCGTCCCAAGCTGTGCCATACCATACCGAACCATGTCACACCGTACCAGGCTGAGCCACACCATACCGAGCGGTGCTGTAACGTGCCGCGCCGCACCGCACCGCGCCGTGCCGTGCCGTGCCAGACTGTACCGCGCTCATCGCACTGTGCCGCGATGTGCCGTGCCGTGCCCCACTGCACCGTACCGCACCGTTACTGTACAGTACCGTCCCGAACCGCCCGGCCCCGCGCCGTCCCGAGCCGCCCGCTACCCTCCGGCGCCTCCGCGGCCTCTCCCGGCGGGCGCCTGCGGCGGTGCCGGTGCCGGTGCCGGTGCCGGTGCCGGTGCCGGTGCCGGTGCGGGGGGCGGGGTCTCTCCCCACCGCCCCTCCCCTCCCGTTCGTGGCCCCGCCCCCGCCGCGCGCCCCAGCGCACGGGATGGGCAGACGGAGTGGGCGCGGTCTCTGGGGGCGTGGCCTGCCGTAGCCCCGCCCCGTCTCCCCCGCCCGGCGCGCCCCGCCCGCGCTCGGCGGTGCGGGATGGGGCGATGGCGCGGGCGGGCGCGGGGCCGCCGCGGGAGCTGTCCCTGGAGGAGGTGCTGAAGTGCTACGAGCAGCCGCTGAACGAGGAGCAGGCCTGGGCACTCTGCTTCCAGGGCTGCCGCGCCGCCGCCGCCGCCCCCGTCGCCCCCGCGCCGCTCCGCACCGCCGACATCCGCCTCCGCGCCGACGGCTCCCTCCGCCTGCCCGCCCCGCCGCACGGTGAGGGCCGCCGCCGCCGGGGGGGGCGGGAGCGGGCGGCGCCCGCGCGGGGGGGTGACGGGACGGCACCGCCAAGCGGGGCTTACCGGGGTTTACCGGGAGCTTACGGGCACCAGGACTTGCTGGGACTTACCGGGGCGCACCGGGGCACCGGGGCTTACAGGCACCGGGAGCGGGGCACCGGGCTTTGCCGGCATTGGGAATTATCGGCACCGCGGGAGCGGAGCACCGGGGTTTATCGCGGTTTGGCAGGGCTTACCGGCACTGACACCCGGGACACCGAGACTTACTGGCACTGGGGCTTACCAGGGCTTACCGACACCGAAAGCGAACCATCGAGAGCGGGGAACCGGAGCTTACCGGCACTGGGATCCAGCACCAGGGCTTCCCTGCTCCGGGGCTTACCAGCACAAGGAGCGGGGAGCTGGAACTTACCGGCACGGGGGCACTAGAGCTTACCGGCTACAGGGCTTACTAGCACCGGGATCGGGGATATCGGGACTTACCGACACCGGGGCTTACTGGCATCGGGAGCGAGGCACTGGGATTTACCGGCACCAGCGCTAGCTGGGACCGGGAGCGGTGTACGGGGTTTACTGGCGCCGGGACTTCCCGGCACCGGCACTTCCCGGCACCGGCACTTATCGGCACCGGGACCCGAGTGATCGGGACTTACCATCACAAAGAGCGGGGACCTGGGACTTACCGGCATCGGGGCTCACCGGCACCGGCAGGGGGTGCTGCACCGGCGTCGGGGACGCGGAGGGACCGGGGGTATCGGCTGCGGGGGGGCGCACCCACCGCGGCCCCGGCGCGAAGGACCGGCGCCGGTGGGGAAGAACCGGTACCGGAGCGGCAGATGGGCAGGAGAAGTGGCACCGGAGAGGGGGGGAGGCACCGAGGCACCGGCAGCAGGGGAGCGGTGCAGGGGGTCACCGGAGAGGCTGTGAGGACAGGAAAGAGGGCCGGTCCCAGCACCGGGGAGCAGGAAGGCGGCACCGGCAGGGATGAGGGTGAGCCCCAAGCCCCGGTCCTGGCAAGGGGGACTTACACCAGCTCTGCCGGTATCGGTGGAAGGGGTGGGCTGAGGCCTCAGGGAGGGGGTGGGCTGGTAACTTGGGGGTCTGGGAATGGTGGGGCACCAGTACCAGCACTGGCACCCACAGGGTCACCATCACTGGGTGTCCCAGGTGACCCAGTGAGGCTGGACCCAGGTGTGGATGTTTGCATGGTCTTGGCACCCACCGTGGGGCTGCAGGACACACAGCAAGGACAGACAGGGACACCCACACAGCACATCCACATGCACCTGTCACCTACAGCTGTAACGCAGGGGTCCTTGTCCCCTGCTCCAGACCCGGGAGTGGCACATAGGACAGCCCCATCCCTGACCTTTGGCCTCCCAGCCATCCCTCCGCAGGCGGCTTGCACTGCCAGGCATGGTTGTGGCGGTTCCGGGGTGTCACCAGGCTGGCTGCCAGCGCTGACACCGGGCGGCTCGACACCACAAGGAGCACCTGGAGTGTGGCCAATGCCTCCACCCGTGTTGCCCCACAGCAAAGCCACCAGGGATGGTGCCTGGTGCCGTGGGGTCACTGTGTGGCCTTGCCTACACTGGGCAGGGACACTGCTGGTTCACTGTGTGTCCTCGGTGCCGGTGGCTGAGCAGACACCAGGGCACATCAGGTGGCTCCACGCCCAGGGCAGGGACACACACAGGCACGGCACGTGCCTGTGGCAGCTGGGCATGGCATGGTAGCACCGGCTCCACTGGTCCTACATGAGAATGGCCCCATGCCCTGCCCTGAGCCACTGCAGGGCTGGAGCCAGTGTCACCTGCCAGTGCCACTTGCTAGTGCCACCTACCAGTGCCACTGTGCCAACCTGAGACATCTCCCCAGGGTTGAACCAGTGAAGCCATCACAGTGAAGCCTGAGGCTGAGAGCACTCCGGGTGTCACTGCAGGTGGTGGCACCAGCCTGGCATGTGGCTTGGCACCTCTGGGCTGGATCTGGGCAGGGTGAGCCAGCAGCACCCTCTGGAACCACTCCAGTCCCCTGTCCTTTAGGATTTCCTTCCTCAGCTGTGCCCCAGTGGCTGGAGGGAGCTGCTGGGACCCACTGGGCTCAGTAGGGTGATGGTGGCATCCCCGGGGCTGGCACTGCAGTGGGAGCCAGGGACATGGTTTGTTGGTGGGCTAGTGTGTGGCACCGTGGCAGAGCCTCCACTTGTGCTGCCTTTCCTGTCCATTCCTGGCTTGCACACGACTGGCACATCCTTGTGGCTGCCGCATTGATCAGCTCAATGCAGAGCTAATGGTGAGGGAAGCGGAGCCAGGAGCCCTGGGGACACTGCAGAGGCCACTCGTGTTCCTTGTCCTGCAGCTGCCAGGTACCCACATTCCTGGTGTGGGTACCTGCAGGTGCCTGTGCTGCTGGTGCCCACACTCCTGGTGTCCCACACTGCCACTGCCCACATCCCAGAGGGGCGCAGGGGGCATCTCCCCATCGGTGCAGAGGTCTCAGCTCCCTCCAGCCCCAGAGGTGAGGGGTACACGGGTGCCTGTGCCCCTGCGATGTGCCCTCTGGGAGGCTGTGCCAGCACTGCCCGATACCAGGGCTCACATGCAGGTACCCACTGTCCCATGGAGCCGTGCCCTGGCACCAGGACAGGAGGGGATAAGCCAGGGAAGGGATCCCAGCTGGGGGCAGGAGCAGCTGGGTATGTGAGCTGCTCAGGATGGGAGCCCCACAGCCGGTCTGGGTGGGCACCACATCCCTGGGTGATGCCTGGTGGGGTTCTCAGCACGGGGCCACGGTGCCAGTGGTGACTCTGCCCTTCTCCCCCAGACCTGCCCGCGCTGCTGACGCCCTCCGCCGAAGCCCAGGTACGTGGGGGCCGCTGACCTGCCCCGTCTGCCATCGCAGCCCGGTGTGCGGTGAGCATGGTCGCCTGTCCCCCTCGCCCGGGGGTCACAGGTCCTGGGTGGGGTCCCAGCACCGAAGAGGGGGCGGGAACAGCTGGTGCCAGAGTGCATCCGGTGCCGTCTCCCGCAGATGGTGCAGTCGCTGGGCTTTGCCGTGTACCGGGCGCTGGACTGGGGGCTGGACGAGAACGAGGAGCGAGAGCTGAGCCCGCGCCTGGAGCAGCTCATCGACCTGATGACCAACAGCGACTCCGAGGACAGCGGCTGCGCCACGGCCGACGAGGGCTATGGGGGGCAGGATGAGGAGGAGGAGGGGGGCGAGGGCCCACCGCGCTCCGTGCGCACCTTCGGGCAGGCCATGCGCTGCTGTGCCGCCCGCCTGGCCGACCCCGCCGGCGCCCCGGCGCACTACCAGGCTGTCTGCCGCGCCCTCTTCGCGGAGACCGTGGAGCTCATGGCCTTCCTCGCCAAGATCCGCGATGCCAAGGAGGTGAGCATGAGTGTCCGCTGGCACCACTGCCCTGCCGGGGAAGCCACCCGCGGGGACAAGGGACCGGGGCGAGTGCAGTGCCCATCCCAACCGAGGCTGTTGGTGTCGGTGTTTGGCCATACACCCTCCCCCAAACTGCAATGCTGGCTGGGAATCAGGGTGTTTTGGGATGCACCTCAGTGCTGCAGCCCCTTGGCACAGTCCCAGCCAGACCCTCAGTGCCAGTGGGGCAGGTTGACAACATCTTGTGCCACAACAGCTACTGCAGAAGCTGAAGGAGGATGAGGAAGAGGAGGAGCGGCCGGCGGCGGAGCTGGGCAACCTGCGCAACACAGACTGGGTACGGCAGCATGGCTGGGTGTGGGGGCCATGCTGGGGATGAGTGGGTGCTGACACTGTGCCCATGTGTCCCCCCAGGCCCGGCTGTGGGTGCAGCTGATGCGGGAGCTGCGGCACGGTGTGAAGCTGAAGAAGGTGCAGGAGAAGCAGTTCAACCCTCTGCCCACCGAGTACCAGCTCACGCCCTTTGAGATGCTCATGCAGGACATCCGCGCCCGCAACTACAAACTCCGCAAGGTCATGGTGAGTGTGGCCACCATGCCAGCCCCTCACCCTCCATCCTGCCACCCCAAGCCCTGCACTGACCCCCTTCTTTCCCCAGGTGGATGGAGACATCCCCCCCCGGGTAAAGAAAGATGCCCATGAGCTCATACTAGACTTCATTCGCTCCCGGCCCCCCCTGAAGCAGGTGAGCATCAGCACGGGGACACCTCCCTGGCACAGCAGTGTTAGTGAGTCCCACGAATGCCATCCCCACCCTGGGGGGTGCCATCCCCAAGCCACAGCCACCAGCTGAGGTCCCATCTGTGCATCCCACAGGCATCAGAGCGACGGCTGCGGCCGCTGCCGCAGAAGCAGAGGACACTCCATGAGAAGATCCTGGAGGAGATCAGGCAGGAGCGGAAGCTCCGGCCCGTGGAGCAGAAAGGTACCAGTGTCCCCTCCCCGCTGGGCCACGCCACATGGGTGCCCATCTCTGTGGCACTGAGCCCATCCCTCCGCAGGCTACAGCTCCCTGCCCTGCATCCCACACGCCTGTGCCGACCGCCTGACCTCCAGCTCCTGCCTCGAGCTGTCCCGGTGCCCAGCCAGTGCCGTGCCTGCCCGCCCGCGGCCACGTGTCTTGCTCAAGGCACCCACCCTGGCCGAGATGGAGGAGATGAACCTCTCCGAGGCAAGAGGGAACCCGTGGAGGTGGGGGGGACACAGGGGTGCTGGGGTTCCCGGGGTGACGCGGTGCCCACGGCCTTGCAGGATGAGGACTCCCCAGCCACGGAGGTGCCACTGAAGCGGGATCGCTCCTTCTCGGAGCAGGACCTGGCACAGCTGCAGAACCAGCTGGGGGGTGACCAGACTGCACCCCGGGACCCGGAGCCGCTGCAGCCCGAGCCCCGGCCCCGCTCAGGTACCGCCAGGGGTCCCCATGTCCCTGTCCCCAAGGGGTCTGTGCTGTGCCTTTCAGCAGTGGTGGCACTAGGCAACATGTCCTTGCCATGGCCCCCTTGTCCCTCCCTGCAGGCTCCGTTCCCGCCAGCTGCCACCCGCTGCCAGATGGCCCAGGACTGCCCCGGGGTGCCCTTGGTGCCGTGGAGGAGAGGCCAGAGGATGGATCCAGCGCTGCCCCTGCCAGCAGCTCCAAGCACCTCTGGCTGGTGGGTTCTGGGGAACACAAGCTGGGAACACTGGGGCTGGGGACACCAGGCCAGCATGACCACGGGCATGGGGCAGCCTGGCATGAGGGTACATGGTGGCTGGGGGGTCCTCATGATGGGGATACTCTGCCTGTTCTGGGATGCTCTGCCTATGCCAGGTGCTCTGTCCATGTTTGGAGGCTCTGCCCTGGCACAGGGTTGCTCCAGTCAATGCCCTGGTCCACAGTCCGGGGTGACATTCCTCCCTGTCCCACAGGAGTTCAGCCACCCTGTGGAGAGCCTGGCCCTGACTGTAGAGGAGATGATCAACGTGCGCAGGGTGCTGGTCAAGGCTGAGATGGAGAAGTTCCTGCAGAGCAAGGAGCTGTACAGCAGCCTGCGGAGGGGGAAGGTGCGAATGGGGACAGAGGGCTGGAGGGACTGGGGGGCCATGTGCCCCTGCCTCCCTCCGGCTTACCCTGCTCTGCCCACAGATCTGCTGCTGCTGCAGGGCCAAGTTCCCTCTCTTCTCCTGGCCTGCATCGTGTTTCTTCTGCAAGCGGTGAGCACCATACTGAGCTGTGCTGTGCTGTGCCACGTCACAGGGCTGGAAGGGCAGCAGCAGGGTCCGCACAATGGCCCCTCTCACCCACCTCTCTCTGTGTCCCCAGGTCTGTCTGTAGCTCCTGCAGTCTGAAGGTAAGGGACTGGCTCTAGTCAGTGCCCTGTCCTGCCTTGTCACCGTACCTGTCTGATCCATCCCCATCCCTGTGTGCCCTATCCCTATCCCAACCCTGTTCCTGTCCCACCCCGCCCTGATTCCCACATTCCGGCAGATGAAGATGCCTTCCAAGAAGCTGGCTCACATCCCTGTCTACGCGCTGGGCTTCGAGAGCCTCCCGGGCTCGCTGCAGCCCAAGGCCGTGCCGCTGCGCCGGAGGGAGCCCTTCCAGTGAGTCCCTGAGCCTTCCTCTGCCCCCCTCCCCTCCTCATTCCCCGGCGGGGGCTGACGGAGTGTCCTGTGCCACAGCTCGCTCTCGGGGCCGTGCTGGCGCCGGGTGGAGGAGGAATTTCCCCACATCTACGCCCAGGGCTCGGTCCTGCGCGACGTCTGCTCCGACTGCGCCGGCTTCGTCACCGACGTGGTCACCTCCAGCCGCCGCAGTGTGGCTGTCCTCAACGCCAGCGCCGCGTCCCGGCGCCACGCCAAGGCCCGCTCCCTCTACAGCGATGCCTGGCTCAAGTGAAGGGCCGGGCGCTCCGGTGATGGTCGCCACGGGGGCGCCGGTCGCCCCGGCACAGCCCCCCGATGTACATATATACATAGGATGGATACACACAGCCTCTATATTTATATACGTTATGGACCGGGGGCAAAAGGACCCGTTCCCACTGTCCCTGCCATCCCCTTCGGTCCCTGCCACCAGCCCGCGAGGGGATGGATCCTGTTGTGGGACACCCACAGCCCCGGTGGAATGGATCCTACTGTGGGACACCTGCAGCCCCCGGGAGGATGGATCCCGCTGTGGAGCAGCTCTTGGGGGGATGGATCCTGCTGTGGGATACCCACAGCCCCTGCGTTCGGCCCCCTCGCCCCGCTTCTGTGCCAAGCCCTGGCTGTGCCGGGGTGCCCGGTGCCCTGGGCTGGCATGGCTGTTCTGTATGTCCCCTCCGATAATAAACCCGCTGGGCTGCCCTGGGGCCGCGTGGCTGGTTCTGAGTGGATGGGTGCGTGAGGGACCGGGGTGGAGGGTGCTGGGGGGTGTGAGGGTATCGGGGATGGGGGCACTCCATTTCATCGTACACATCTCCCACCGCCATCCTTCCTCCCCCCCGGGCTGTGCCCACCCGTGACCCCATACACGACGTGGGAACACGCCGCTCCCCATTCCCACGTCCCCCTCCTCATTCCGTGCGCGCTCCCAGCCCCGGGCCCACCCCAGCCTGTGTCCCCGGTCCCCACCCGCCTCCCGGGGCCGTGTCCCCGCACGGGACCCGCGGGGATCGCCCGTTCCCACGCTCCCGTTCCGGGACAGCCCCCGCCGAGCACGGCGGAGGGCGCGGGGGGCGTGGCCTGCCCGGTCTCAGCCAATGGGAGTGCGCGGTGGAGAGTGGGCCGCGGGGCCGGGGCGGCTGCGCGCGTGCGCAGGCGCAGTTTGGGCGCAGGCGCGGAGCGGGCGGGGGGTGGCGATGTCGCGCCGGGCCCTGAGGCGGCTGCGGGGGGAGCAGCGGGGCCAGGAGGGGCCCGGGCTGGGCCAGCTGGGCCTCGACCCCGGCCCGGAGCGCGCTCGTGAAGGAGGGCCGCCGCCGACCCCCGGGAAGGGGCCCCGCGGGCCGCCCCGTGCCGGCGTCAGCAACCGCTTCGAGCTGGTGAGGGGGGGCAAAGCCGGGGGGCGGCGGGGACTGGGGGGCACCGGGGGACAGCGGTTGGGGAGCGGTTGCTGGGGGGCGGCTGGGCCGGCAGTGTCTGAGGAGACAGCTGGGGAGACCGTAAAGGGGGGGGGGGGGGGGGGGGGCAGGTATTGGCCGGTTTGTTACTGGGGGCAGCTGGGGTGGCAGGGACTCGGGGGGCAGTTTTTGGGGGGGGGACAGTTACTGGGGGGATAACTGGGGGGCACTGACTGGCTGGGCAGTCGGGGGCGTTGCTGGGAGACACAGTTGGGGGACAGCTGAGGTGACAGTCACTGGGGGTGGCTGGAGTGACACCACTCCAGCCAGAGAGGAGGACACGTGGGGGCAGAGGCCGAGGGCGTTTGGGGGTCACTGGAGGGAACGGGAGGGTTGGGGGCAGTGACTGAGAGCGGGTCACAGTGGGGGTGACAGAGGTAACAGTTTGTGGGTGGCAGCGATTTGGGGGCAGTGACTGGAGTGGGAATGACTGGTTTGGGTGGTGGGTGACTGGGAAGGATGGGGGGTAGAGCTGGGGGGCATCAACTGGGGCTGAACTGGGAGGGAATGGGAGAGAGTCTTGGGGGGGCTGGGTTTGGATGTTGTCAGATCTGGGGTGGTGAAACTGTTTTTAGGAACATCCCTACCACCTTCCCAGCACTGCAGGATCCCAGTGCTGGATGTCAGGTGGGTCCTGGTGGCACTGCTGGGTCCTTGGGATGACAGAGCCTGGTCCTACTCTGCAGACACCTCATCCAGCCCCAGCCACTCCTTGTCCTTCCCCAAGGCCTGGCTGTGTGAGTGTAGGCAAGGCTGGGTTTGGAAGCTCTTTCGAGGGAAGAGCTGAGTCTGTGTCCATGGTGTGAGGGGTCACATTGTGGTGGCCCTGTGCTCCCCCCTTGTGGGTGTGGGACTGTCCAGGCACCCAATGGGTGACACAATTGACACAAGGGGTGTCCAAAACTCCATCTGTTTGCAGGTGAAGTGTTGGATCAGATCCCTGGGGAATTCCATCCCTGGGCTGTCCCTGCAGCTTGTCCCTCTGTTTGCAGATCCCAGCTGAGGAGTCGGAGGATGAGCTGCCAGCCGAGGAGGAGCGACCGGACACCCGGCTCAGTGAGGGGGACACAGCAGGAGGGAACAAGGACAGGAACAAGGACGGGGCTGTGACTGAGGAGACGGACGGAGATGGGCACAGGGAGGGGCAGGAGGCCGAGCAGTCAGACCGAACGGTAACTGCTCCCTGGGATCCGACAGAGCAACAGGGGATGGGCACACGCTTAAACCTGGGAACTGAGATCTGGAGAAGGATGAGCAGTTTGGTGCTGAGGGCTGGGTTTGTATGTAGGATCCAGAGGGATGCTCCAGCTGCAGAGAGCAGGCATCTGAGGAAGGTGTTATGCTGAGGCCACATGAGTGCTGAGGTTGGGCCAGGGAGGAATGGTGTCAGGCAAGCATTTGTTTTGGAGTAGGGGATGTGAAGACTTCAAGCAATGTCAACTGAGCACTTGAACATGTTCTTCCCCACAAGTGATTTGTTGCCATTTGGTATCAAGATTCCTTCTGTGGTCTGTATCAGCCCAGAAGTGTCTCCTTGCAGGATTTTGTAAGGAAATGGGTATTTAATTAACAATTTTCCATGGCAAATCCAGCCCAGATCTCACCAGAGATGAGGGCTGGGGGAGCAAAGGGGGTTGGCCCCTGGTCTCACCTGTTTGCGGTGCATTTGGGGTGTATGTCCCTGGGCTTTGGGTGCCAGAGGAGCAAAGTTCACTGTCTGTGTGCATTCCAGCTGTGCCAGTGGCCTCTGCCAGCCCGGGGACTGTGAGTGCTCTGGATAGTGAGTCCTTGTGTGAGCAGTGGCTGCAGGGGCCCTGATCTGGTGAGTTTGCTGTGCCAGCACTGAAAGACACAGCTGTGGCTGCTCCCAGAGCTCCAGGTAGGGCATGGGAGCTCTGGGCACTCGGCTGCTGCTCTTGGGTAAAGCCAGGACAGGGCTTGGAGCAGCCTGGTGTAGTGGAAGGAGTCCCTGCCCATGACAGGGGGTAGGGACTGGGTAAACTTTGAGGTGCCTTCCAACCCAAACCATTCCATGATGCTGTGATCCTTTGCTGTGTTACCTGCTAGATCCTGGAAATGTCCCTCCCTGCTGTGTACCCCGGGGAAGAGCCAGCTGTGCCAGTCAGGTTAGGGAATGACCCCCAGCATCCTGAGCTGCAGCAGCTGCATCTGCAGGGAGAGGAGCTCTGTCGCTGGGACCTTTGTCAGCTGTTGGTTTCTGTGGAAATGGGAGTGAAATTTGGAACTGTCCTGCTCCCCAGAAAGACAGAAGTGCATCTTATCACAGAGACTGAAAGAGGCTGAAGCACTTCCTACATGCCTGGCACAGCTAAACTTGTTTCTCTCCTGATTGTGTAGCCTCAGATATTGATCCGAAAGTCAGCTGAGGTTTAACCGTTTGTGAATCTTTGGTGCTTTCCTCCATTTTCTCCTGGTGTCTTAGTTTCCACTCCCTAAAAAATACTAAAGGGTGAATTTCAGTTTCATTTAAGGACCCTCGGTGTACTGATTCCTGTGGGAAATGCTCTTCTTCCCATGGAGTGGGCAGTTCATAGGAATGCTGACAACTCTTCCCTTTGTCTTTGCAGCCAGCATTGAGTAACAAGCCACGGAAGAAAAAAAAGAAAAGGAAAACCAAGAAAAATTCAGCAGGAGAGACTGTGGTACGTCTGCGTGTACTCCGAGTCAGGGACCAGGCTGATTCCTCCAGTGGGGTTGGAAAAGTGGGAATTCTGAGGTGGCTGTAGGAGAGATTTGAGGCAAAAAAAGCCATTTCAAAATTCAAATTTAAAGAAGTGTTTTTAGAATCGTGGAATGCTGGAATGGTTTAGGTTGGAAGGGACCTTAAAGCTCATCTCAGTCCACCTCCTGCCATAAGCAGGGACACCTTCCATCAGACCAGGTTGCTCCAAGCCCTGTCCAACCTGTCCTGTCACTCTATCCCCTGTCCAAAGTCCCTTTCCAGCTCTCTTGGAGCCCCTTTAGGCACTGACAGGGGCTCTAAGGTGTCTCTAGAGCAGAGGGGCTCCAACCCTTGGAGCATCTCTGTGGCCTCGTCTGGACTCACTGCAGCAGCTCCATATCCTTCCTGTCCTGGGGATCCCAGAGCTGGAAGTAGCAGATGGGTTAAAGTCATTGATCTAAATTCAATAGGAAAGAGATTCAGGTGGCAGCTGGTTTTCTGGCAAGATTTGAGTCTGAACTATCCATAGAATTACAGAATCCTTAAGGTTGGAGAAGATTTCCCAGATCATCGAGTCCAGCCTTCCTGAGCCACAGGATGCTGGAGTGAATGGCTAAGCCCTGCCAGCAGTGCCAGTGCCCAGCTGGCCACCTCCTCCCTGGGAATTCCACTCAGGAGTGAGTTCCTGAGGTGGAGAACCCTCTTGAAGAGCCTGTTTCCTTTCCCAATCCAAGAACACTGAGCAGCAGAGGGACATGTGCCAGCTGGAGGCTGGGGGGAGACCCAGACCCAGGCAGTTTGGTTTGCCAACAAGGGATAATACAATCTCTGTTCCAGCACTTCCATGCAGAGCACGTTATCCCTTCCCTGTGTACACTCCTGTACGCACAGGGGCTAAATTTAGCTAGAAAAGACAAACTGGCAGTGCTGCTCGGGTGTCATGAATGGAATTCTGTGTTCCACCCATGGACATCATGAGGAGGATGTGAAACAGGCACGTAAGAAATGTGTCACTTGTTGTTTGTGGGGGGAAAACAGAGGGAAATCAGGGTAAAAGTGTTATACAACTGTTGGATGTGAGCAGCTGGATGAATTCCTGGGGTGGTTTGAAGATGGGGAATGGGAGAGTTAAAGTCATGTGAGTGTTTGGGACCTTATCATGAGGCTCACAGCAGTAACTTGGTATTTCTGTGGAAAGTAGAGGGTGAAGGATTACATTTTACTTAAGTATTTAAAATGTCTTTGGACAAAGGCTTGGAGTGCCAGGATAAGGGAAAATGTCTTCCCACTGTCAGAGGGCACGGTTAGATGGGATATGGGGAAGAAATGCTTCCCTGTGAGGGTGGTGAGGCCCTGGCACAGATTGCCCAGAGAAACTGTGGCTGCCCCTGGCACTGTCCCCTTGGAAGTGTCCAAGGCCAGGTTGGACAGGGCTTGGAGCAACCTGGGATAGTGGGAAGTGTCCATGCCCATGGCTGGAGGTGGAGCTGGATGATGTTTAAGGTCTCCTCCAACCTGGACCACTGTGGGATTTTCTGAAGAGCTGCAGCCCATTGCCCAGGGTTCGGGATGAGCTGGAGACAACTCAGGGTGTGATCTCTGCTGGGTGACCTGCTGGCTGCTGTGACTCAGCCTGTAATAAATGCTTTGGCTTTGCCTCTCTCAAGGACGATAATGAGCTGGAAGACATTGACAGCCTTTTGGAGAGGATTGAGGACCCCGGGCTGGCACCGCAGAGCCAGGGTGGGATCATCGCTGACAGCCGGCCTCTGCTCTACGTGGAGCACAGGTACCTCTGGCTCCCACCTGGCCCTGGCCTTGGTGTGACAGGATATCTACTCACCGAGGAAGGGAGATGGGAGCTTCCCAGTGTGATCTGGCCAGGAATTCCACACCTCGCTTGAAAGGGTTGGGATGGTTGTGCACATCTCTGTTCCTAACCACTCCTCTGGAAGCTGTTTTTGGTTCTGACAAGGATTCTCTGCTGCCAGGCCTGCTTGGAGTGGGTGGTAGGACCAGATTAGTGTCCAGAGGGACCTACCAGCCTCAGACCCTCTGTGGGAGGACCTCTGCAGAGGTGCTAAGAGCCCTGGTGTGTAAAGCTTGATATGGGATTCACCTGCGCTCCTGAGCCCAGGCTTGTTCTGGGAGCATCCCAGCTAAGGCTCCAGCTGCCCTGGAGAGGGCAGCAGCAGAATTCCCCAGCTCTGGAGCAGAGCAGCAAGGAAGCATGACTGATGGAGCAGCGCCTTCCCTGCCAGTTCTGGCCGGTTTTCATCTCTTTCTCTGTGCTGTGTCTGATCAGTGCGGAGTGTGTGACAGTTTGGGGGTTTTCCAGAGGCACTTTGGGGTGCCAGGTGTTGATGGAGAGACTTGGGTGTGGCACTTTGGGCTGTGTTTAACTGATGGAACCTTTCTTTCTTCTTTCCATCTTCCCAGAAACTTGAATCCAGAGAATGAATTGAAGAGATATTTCGGGGCGCGTGCTGTGCTTGGGGACCAGAGGTTAGTCCAGAATTTGATATTAAACCATTTCCAAGTCCACGGAGGTGTGTCTGTCCTGCCCTTGGCAGGGCTCATGGAGTCCCCAGTGCCACACCTGGGCAGATAATCCCAGGCTCAGGGTGTGTTACTCATTTAGTAGTTGTTTGTTGGGACAGAGGAATATTTTTTGTGATATGTGCGAGGTGGGGAAAGACTTCTCCAGGCTTTTGCTGGCATTTGCTTTTTCTTTTGCTTCTTTCTCCTCTTATTTACTGCCAAACCACCCTTCAAAGTCCTTTCACTCAAGTTCACTGAGTGCAGACATGTAGGTTTTGTTTGTTTCTCCAGCATTTGTCCCTTGTTTCTGTTCCAGAGTCTCTGGACAGAAAGTGGACCCTGAATACTTCTAGGGTGTCTCATGCACTTGCTTCCAGGTGCCCAGGGACCCTGGCTGTGAGGTCTGTGCATTTATCCACTGCACTGTGCTCACTGTCATCCACAAAATCCCAACTTCCATGAGCTGGTTGGAAAAGCAGGAATGGTCTGAGCTCGCAGCAGTGTGGGTGGAAGGAGGGAGAGACTCTGTGGAAGAGCATTTGGTGCTTGAGGAAGAAACTGCAGTCCCTTGTGATTGTCCTGTGCAGGGCCAGGAACTGGATATGATAATCCTCATGGTCCTTTCCAACTCAGGATAGTCTATGATCTCTTTCTGAGGAGACATGACTCTCTCAGCCACAATCTTGAATTGTTCCTGAACCAATAAGCTGTGCATTTTTGAGTATGGCTTAAACTAATCCAGTTGACATTAGAAGGCCCTGCTGGGAAGAGGGATGTGGGGCTCTCCTAATTGGACATGGGAAGGTGTATGGAGCACAGAGACAGCTGAGAGTTTGGCAGGGATAAAGACCGGGAGAGAAGCTCTGGAAGTGGGGATGCTGGAGGCACTGGCTGGCCTGGATGGTACACGGAAGGCAAAGCCTGAGCACAGGTATTTTGTGACTCAAAGACAAACGTAGAGCTCTGGGCACAGCTCTGTGTGGCTCTCTGTGGGGAAGAAATAGGATCTCATTTTCCCCTGAAACGTGGTTTCATCCCTCCTCCTTCTGTCAGTGCAGAGAAATCATGACCTGTGTGTTCCCCTCCCCAGGCCAAGGCAAAGGCAGCGGCAGTACATCCGCAGCATGTGGTTGACAGCTCCCAAGAACACCTGGCCACGCTACAGCAAGACAGGTGAGGCTGTTGGGGCTGCCTCCTGCCCTTCTAACCCTTGGCTCCTTCCCATGTGTCATGGCTGCTGCTCCGGGGATGGAATCTGAAAGGGAACTGCTCCTCAGCTGGTGGAAATACACCTCCTTCCTCAGCAGAGGAATCTGTGGAGTTGTACCTCATGATTTGTGTTTGTTTCCCCTTCTTTTGGAGACAGCAGGGCATGGGTGCTTCGCATCTTAGCAGCAGGATTGCAGGGTAATGAGAAGTATCCCTGGGGAGGGTACATAGTCTGAGCTTTTTGGGTGGGTTTGGAACTTTGACTCATGAGAGGGGGGAAAAGAATGAAATTCTCTGGGAGTCTCCAAAAACACATGTGGCGCTGGACCAAGTGATGTGAGTGAACTTTCGATGCTGTGAGAGAGCAGAAGAGGTTCTCTTGGGGTACCCAGGTCTCCCCTGCACCTCCAGGTATCACCATGCAGCTGCTGGACACCCGGAGAGGGGTGCAGCACTTCACCTTCGAGCACCACCGTGAGTACCAGCAGGTCCAGTTCAAGTTCCTGGATGCCGTGGAGTCCATGGACCCCAACAACATCGTGGTACGTTGGGTTGGTCGTTCTGCTCCCTCCTGTGTTCCTGCAGCCCCTTTCCCTGGAGGGTGGGCTGCTGCATCCCAGTGGAATCGTTTGGGTTGGAAAAGTCTCTTAAGGCAGTTGATCTCCCTGCACTGCCAAGGCCACCCCTAACCCAGGTCCACAACTGCTACATCCACACCACTTTTAAATCCCTCCCGGGATGGGGAATCCACCACTGTCCTGGACAGACTGGGCCAGGGCTGGGTAACACTTCTGGTGAAGGAATTGTTCCAAATATTCAACCTGAATGTCCTCTGCCACAGCTTGAGGCCGTTTCCTCTTGTCCTGTCCCTGTTCCCTGGGAGCAGAGCCTGACTTCCCCTGGCTGCCTCCTCCTGTCAGGATTTGTGCAGAGCCAGAAGGTCCCCCTGAGCCTCTTTTTCTCCAGGCTGAGCCCCCCCAGCTCCCTCAGCTGCTCCTGGTGCTCCAGACCCTTCCCCAGCTCCGTTCCCTTCCCTGGACACGCTCCAGCCCCTCAATGTCTGTGTTGGAATGAGGAGCCCAGAGCTGCCCCCAGGACTGGAAGAGGCACAGCAGTGCCAGCACAGGGGACAAGCACTACCCTGGTCCTGGGGCCACACCATTGCTGACACAGGCCAGGTGCCAGTGGCCTTGCTGCCTGCCTGGGCTCGTGTCCATCCGCTGTCACCAGCACCTCGAGGTCCTTTCCCAGCCACTTTGCCCCCAGTGTGTAGCATTCATGGTGTTGATGTGACCCACAGGCAGGGCCCAGCACTTCGCCGTGTTGACCCTCATCCCATTGGCCTCATTCCCTTGATCCATCCTGTCCGGATCCCTTTGCAGAGCCTTGGATTATTTATTTCCAGTCTTTATTTGCAACAGTAGAGCCCTGCGTCCCTCTCTGTGGGGCAAGGCAGTGCTGAGTGCTGAGCTGTGCTGTCACCTTGTTAATAAGTGACATTCTCGGTGCAGAGGAGGTCTGGTGGCTCGTGGCCGAGCCTTGGTGGCTCTGCTAAGCACATGCCAGGTCACCTTCTGAGAGAGGAACCCACAGGAACTGTCCGTTTGGCTGGAAGGGTAGGAATAAAGCTCCCTTGTCTCAGCTCTTAGCTGGGAAAGGAGGAATATTGTATAAACCCATCGTGAACTGGGAATCCAAACTAACAGCTGTTCTATTTATAAACTCCTGCAAAGATGAAAAATGTGACTTTTCTTGGTATTTCAGCAAAACAGGCTTTTGTGTTGGGAGTCCTTCATGCGTGTCCGAGCTCATTAAGCTGTATGGTAACATTTATAGTTTGGAGTGATAAGCAACAGCAAAATTGCTCTTCGCCCAACTAAACCATAACTGAGAGATGTTTCTCTGAAAGGCCTGGCTACATAAGCTGGGATACATGCCCTGGAGATGTTTCTTAAAGAGCCCATTGTCTGCTAAATAAAGTTTGCTTCCTTCTGCTTTCCCACCCTCGGCTCAGGGCCGCGGGGCTCACTCCAGCTCAGCAGTTCTGCCTAGATTGTGGGATTTGGATTAAGTGAGCCAAGGTAATTCCTGTGCAGCAGTGAGTGTCCCAGGGACAGCTCGAGCTTGGTCCCACACAGGACAGGCTTTCCATGTTAGTCTTGATGCTCTGACTCCTCTTAGGGAGTCTGGCTAAGTTTGAGGACATTCCTACAGTTTGAAGTCTTCTACTTTTCCATTAAGGGTAAAATGTAACAAATGGATTAGTCAACACACAGTTTGTCCATGGTCACCACAGCTGGAGCCCAGCTCTGCCTTGTTGCTGTGGTTTCGGCACATAAAATATTATTTTTGGGGAGTCTCTTGTTCAGTGAGTGTTCTTCCTGCTCTTGTTGGTAGGCTAAAAGGGTCTTGGTGAACTTTTCTTGGCTTTTTCCAATCACAGTGACCCCAAGTGCTCCATATCCCCCCAAAAAGGGGACTAGAAAGGAACTTTTTTGAGTTTTACTCCTTAAGGAAGAGGTTAAGTGTGAGGCAAGTGGCTCCAGGCTGGGCTGGGCCAGCCTGGAACATCCAGTCTTTGTGCTGTAGGTGGTCCCATGGCTCCCCACCCTGCAGATGGAAACTTCTGGAGCTTCAGAAGCTTTATTTTTTCAGTTTTAGGAGAAAAAAAAATCCCCAAACTAAACTCTGAGACGATTTGTAGTAGCTACAATATTTTGTACTAAACTGAAGTTTTAGGTACTTGAGAAAAGTAACCTATTTATAATATAATTAGTGAATGGAGAAACTTTTTCGGTTAAACTTCTCTTCTGAAGCCTGGAAGTAAATATTTATTATTATCCATTACCATTGCTGATTCCTGGATTTGTAATAGATATGTCCAAATGTCCTCTCAGTATCCAGAGGATGTAAAACCCTGAACAAATGTTTGGAACTGTTGAGGGATAGATAAAAAACCTCAAAGTGTAACAGTGCCTACATCTTGTTCTTTCCTTTCAAGGGAAATGGAGGAGCTGGGTGGGATCTGGAGGAGGACAGTGAAGATGATCGAAGGCCTGGCATGGCCTCTGCTGGAAAAGCTGGGAGGGAGCTGCCTGAGGGAGGCTGACATTGAGAGCTCCCATCCTGCACATGGTGGGGACAGAGCTCCCTGTGCCCTTCCAGCATGGGGACGGATCTGGCAGGGTGGGATTAAGGAAACTCTTGGCGTTGTGTGTCACAGAGCTGGGTGCTGGAGGGTACCTGGCTCAGTGACCAAATTCCTGACACCAGTAATGACACGGAACCTTCCCAATGCTCTCATGCAGCTGCTGCTCCAGATGAACCCCTACCATGTGGACTCCCTCCTGCAGCTCAGCGACGTGTGCCGGATGCAGGAGGACCAGGAGATGGCCCGGGATCTCATAGGTAAGAGTGAGGTGAGGAGCAGATGTGTCGGTGCGAAATCCTTCCCTGGGAGGCTTGGGAGGCCCTGGCACAGGGCAATGCAGGGCAGGAGCTTGGCTTTGCCCTGTGAGCAGAGTTGTGGCAGAGGCAGCTGGACCAAGTTTAATCCCGGAATGGTTCCTCTTCCCACCCGCGGTGTGATCTAATGTGGAACTGCTCACTGCCCTGGTACCTGCTGCTGCCACTTTGTGTGAAGTAACTTTGTGCCTCGCTGGGCTGGGAATGAGCTGATTTCCTATCTTTTGGGCTAAACCGAGTGCCATGTAGTGCTGTGCTGGGCTGGTGGCCCTGTCCTGTCCCTGACACTGTCCCTGCTGTCCCCAGAGCGGGCACTGTACAGCCTGGAATGCGCCTTCCATCCCGTGTTCAGCCTCACCAGCGGGACCTGCAGGCTGGACTACCGGCGGCCGGAGAACAGGTGGGCAGGGCTGGGGGACAGGGGGGCTCAGCTGGAGCTGCTGGCCCACTTTGGCCACAGCCACCCGGATTCAGCACTGCTGCTCATCCGGGGGGACCCTGAGTGTCCCTTTCTGTCAGGGGCTCCTGGGGTGGTGCTGGAGCACAGACAGCTCGTGCATGGAAGCTTCTGTGCAAAGCATCCCTTTTCTGAAGGCTTATCTTCCTGGAGTAGGAAGTGTCCCTCCCTGTCATATCCTTGCCATGCCATTAATACCTCTTAGCCCAAAATGGTCACAGAAATCCTTGCTGTATGGTTCCAGCCATCGTCCCCAGCACTCACAGTCCTCCCAGCCCAGCTCTTTATGTAACTCCAGCTCTGCAGCTGCTGGGAAAGGTGACTTTATTCTGGGAATTTTCCAGTCAGCTGACCCAAGCCATCTCTCCCGAACTGCTGTACCTGGAGGGTGCTCACATTTCAGTCCCTCTGGCTGACACACTTTGTGCCATCAGTGACCTGTATCCCCAGTTCAGGTCCCCGCTTTGTGTCACCATCCCCACACCACTGGGACAAGGCAGGATGTGGACTTGGGGGATTTACTTGTCTTGGTCCCAGTCTCCAGAGCAGGTCATGAGTTTTCTGTCCCTGTTCTTGCACAAAAAGATAACAAAAACGAGATGGGAGAGTGGGGGATCTGTGGCACGCTGAGATGTGATGCTTGGGGGTGAGGAGCTGGTGGTGACTGTGCCCCCTTTTTTGAGCGGCACAAAGTGCTTCTTTCCACATCTGATCTTTAAGTCCTGCTGCTATTCCCTGTGCAGGGCTTTCTTCCTGGCTCTCTTCAAGCACCTGATGTTCCTGGAGAAGAGAGGCTGTCCCCGCACAGCGCTGGAGTTCTGCAAGCTCATCCTGAGGTAGGTGCCTCTGCCAAGGATGGAGTGTCTGGGTTTGGGGGTGGTCACCTCAGAGGGGTCCTACTGCTCCTAGCCTTGGTGAGGGCTCATCCCCACCACTTAGAGCTGCCCAGGTCTGTGCTGGGGACGTGCTGGTGCCCTTGGAGAGGTGATGGGTGAGGAGGGGCCCTGGGTGGCTTGTGACCACCTGAGCTTGGAGGCTCAGCAGAGCAGAATTGTGATAATGGCTTCAGCCCACACAGTTTGTGGCCACTGATCCTCCTGGGTGGTGACAGGAGACTGTTCCCTCTGCAGGGACATAGAGCACCACTCCATCATCCCGCTGGCCATGTGGGAGCCAACGTGTTCCCGTTCTCTCTGCTTGCTGAGTCACTGGATGTCACTGGGAGAGGCTGTTTGACTCAGAAATCAGGGCAGCTCTCTCAGCTCTTGTGACACTGATTCTGTTTTCTCCCCCTGCGCCCAAGCCTTGATCCCGAGAATGACCCGCTCTGTGTGCTGCTGCTGATCGACTTCCTGTCCCTCCGGGCCAGGGAATACACCTTCCTGACCCGCCTCTTCCAGGAGTGGGAGGTGAGTGGCCAGCAGGTGAGAGGGTGGGGGCAAGCTGGTGCCTGGGGTGCTCCCCACCAGGTGAGCTCTTTCGAGGGGATCCCACAGCCCAACTGGCACCCCAGTGGCATTGGAATGATGCAGAAAGGCTGGGCTATTGGTTCCTGTAATCCTTGGATCCCGCAAACAGTTGTAAGAACTCAGAATTGCTCACTCAGCCGTGGGGGCACCGAGCCAACGGCTGGGAACTCACTTAACCCCAGCAGGCAGAGCCCCCACCCCGCGCAGCCCAGATCTGCTGCACAGCATCATTTCTCGGTAACTCTCTCCCTGATCCTGCAGAGTCACCGGAATCTGTCCCAGCTGCCCAATTTTGCCTTCTCGGTGCCACTGGCCTATTTCTTCCTGAGCCAGCAGGAAGAGCTCCCGGAGCTGGAGCGGAGCCAGGCCCGGGAGCGAGCGGCCCAGCTCATCCAGCTCGCGCTCATCATGTTCCCAAGCGGTGAGTCTGTCCCCACCGGTGAGGCCATGCCCGCAGGCTTTGTCACTGTCCTCTGTGACAGCCAGGGCTGGATTCCCGGCGGGCAGATGCATAGGCAGGAATTTGCAAAGGGCCTTTGAGGAGGGAGCCCTGAGTCAGAGGGGACGCGGTCAGGCAGAACTGTGGTGCCTGTGCCCAGCGTGGTGCGGGGGGGGGGGAGGGGGCCCACCCTGGGGGCAGCTCTGGGCCCCTCATCCCAACACAGACACTGAGAGGCTGGAGCATGTCCAGGGAAGGGCAACAGAGCTGGGGGAGGAGCTGGAACACCAGGACCAGCTGAGGGAGCTGGGGGTCTCAACCTGGAGAAAAGGAGGCTCAAGGGGACCTTCTGGCTCTCCACAACTCCCTGACAGGAGGGTGAAGCCAGGGCAGGGTCAGGCTCTGCTCCTCTGGAACAAAGGATAGGACAAGAGGAAACAGCCTCAAGGTTGGATATTGGGAACAATTCCTTCCCCAAAAGTGTTGTCCAGCCCTGGGACAGCTGCCCAGGGCAATGGTGGAGTCCCCAGCCACGAAGGGATTTAAAAGATGTGTGGATATGGCATTTGGGAGCATGGTTTAAGGGTGGCCTTGGCAGTGCTGGGGGAATGGTTGGGCTCAATGATCTTAGAGGCTTTTCCAGCGCAAACAATTCTGTGATTCCATGATTCTGTCCTCCCTCCCCAGAGCGGCCAATGCTCCTCCACCAGCAATGGTCAGGGGTGAGCAGGCTGGGAGTGTAAGAGCTGAAATATCAGAGCAGGGAGATGTCTCACTTCCTCAGGGCTGCCCGGAGCAAGGACAAGCCAGTCTCCTTGGCTCTCCCTCTGAGGCACAGCTCTGTTTTGGATGTGCTCTCCCCATGGGTGCCCATCACTCTCCCTTTCATCCCATGCGTGCTGCTGTCCATGAAAGGAGCACACAGCCCTCAGGCCCAGGGGAGGGTGTGTGCAGCAGGAAGAACCAGCTCTCCAACAGTGATTCAGTTTGTGGGGGCTGGAAATACCTTCTTTGCTGCTCATTGGGGTGACTGAAATAATGCCTGTGCGAGCGCAGGGGCCAGCAGTGTCCTCACCCCCTCCCTGTGTCCTTGTTGGTGCCCTGGGAGGTGCTGGCCCTAAGGAGGGGGGGTCTCTCTGCAGGGGTGACCCCACCCCACGCTGCCTCTCACCAACAGGTCCAAATGAGTTCTCTGCCTTTGTCTTGCAGTTCTCATGCCGCTGTTGGATCACTGCAGTGTGCAGCCCGACGCCAGGGTCACCTCCCACCCCTTCTTTGGGCTGAATGCCCAGATCAGGTAAGGCCTGGAGATGTTCTCAGCGAAGGGAAGGGATCGATTTTGCCAGCGGCGGGGATCTTGCATGCTCAGACAGCTAATGGAGGAGCTTGTTTGGGTTCCCTGAGTAGGCTCATTTGATAATGCCTCATTTGATAATCTCTTTGATAATGGATTTCCATAATGGCCTCTGGATCAGGCTGACAGACCCACCTCACCTCAAGGTGGACAGGTCAGAAGTTCACCCCAAAGCCTGTTGGTGTGTGCAGGGAGGGAGAGTGACGCGTGTGTCCTCCCAGGGCAGGCTGTCTCCAAGCAGTCTGCGTTCCCTTGACACATGGTCTTCCTCAGCACATGAAGGCTCTCCCTCGGGCCAGGGCAGCGTTCCCTCATTTCATGCCTCTGCTTAGCCTAAAAATAGATGGAGGCAGGAGATCTGGTGAAGTGGATGGCAATAGCTAGGCAGGAGCCTGTGACTCCTCTTGTGTTCCCACGCCAAAGCCCAGTGCAGAGCTGAGCCCTCAGCATCCCGTGAGGAACAGGAGGAGGAGGAGGGTGCCGTGAGTAACAGCCATCTCCCATAGCCAGTCGCCCGCCCTGAACCAGCTGACATCGCTGTACGTGGGCAGGACACACGCCCTGTGGAAGGACCCAGCTGTCATGGCCTGGCTGGAGCCCCACGTCCACGAGGTGCTGCGCATGGTGGAGGCCCAGGACGCGCTGGTGCAGGAGGCTGAGCACAAGTGAGCACAGAGGGTGGAGGGCAGGGCTCCCGTGCCAGGGGACAGAGTGGGACAGAGGGTCTGTCCTGGGCAGCAGCAGTTCCCGTGTCTGGGGCAGGGCTCAGAGCCCCACAGCTGCTGGTCTGATGCCAAGGATCATGGCATGGGGCCAGGAAGGCAGAGGCTCTTCCATGCTTTTCACAAACGGGAATGAAGAGCTGAACTTGCACTGCACATCCTGCACTGCCTTCCCCAGGCTTGGCTGTCACCTGTATCCTGGAAACATCCTGGGGAGGGTGGAAGGGTGGCCTGGAAAGGTAGGGATGGCCACACAGGACAGGTGTGAGAGCTTAGAAACACTTCCCTGGTGCTGAGAAGCAGGAGAGAGCCATCATGTGTCCTAAACCAAGGTCAATCTGCTTGTCCCCGAGCTCTCTGCTCTTTCTCTGGAGCTCAGCAGCTGCCGCTTGCCTTAAGCCAGCTCCATCCAATATGGCCCGTCCCCTGGAGTCCAGGAAGCTGCTGACACTGTGCCTGGAGCAGCAGAAATGGGAATGTGCCTGCTCAGGGCGCACTGCTCTGTCCCCTCCCTGCTTCAGGAGGAAGATCCGGTACCAGAGCGCTCCCAGGAACATCTACCGGCACATCATCCTCTCGGAGATGAAGGAGGCCACGGCAGCCCTGCCTCTGGTGAGGGCCCTGATGGGGCACAGGGGCTGTGGCTGCATCTGGTGTGGTGGCACTTGTGTCCCTGCTGGGCACATCTTAACTCCCGTGACCCCAGGGCATCCTCCCTGTGCTCACAGCTTCTCTGGGCCCCCACGTTTGCTGCTGCTGGATGCACAGCCTTCATCCCTTCTTTTCTCCTTCACTCCTTCCTTTCTTTTTCCTTCATCCCTCCTTTCTCCTTCCCCTGCAGGAGGTGACCTCACAGCCAGTGATGGGGTTTGATCCCCTCCCTCCTCTGGATTCCATCGTTTCCTACACCCGACCGGAAAGGTACCACTTCCCCCAGTGGTGCCTGTGCTGGCACAACTGGCCATGTTCCTGTGTTCCCAGCGTGTTCCCGGCACGCCCTCAGCCCCAGGCCAGGCTGCACGTGGGTGCTCGGTGTTGACATTCTCCTCCATGGCACAGGAAGAGCTGTGGTGCTCCTGGCAGGCAGAGCTACAGGCTGGACAGGTGTGGCTGCTTCCGTGGTGGTCACCACTGGCTGTTCCCAGCCATAGGACAAAAGCCAGGGACAACCTAGGCCATGGCCTACTGGGGGGGTTTGGGGTAAATGGAAGTTTAAGTACAGAGCCAGGCCTGGTGTTGGGGTGGTGCCATGTGTGTGTTCCACACCAACCCACTCAGAGCAGAGCTGGTAGAACCATGGAATCCTGGAATGGTTTGGGTTGGAAGTACCTTGAACCTCATCTCCTTCCACCCCCTACTATTGGCAGGGACATCTTCCACTAGCCAAGTCCTGTCCAACCTGGCCTTGGCAGTGCTTTGGTGACTGATTTGCTCGGAGTTGCTGCTGCCTGAATTCAGAATCCCGTTGGAACCCCCAGTTCCCTCCCTCAGGGCTGGTTCTAGCTGTGCCATGGTTCTCCTAGCACCGCCACATCCCATTGAGCAGTCACAAACTGAGCTGTCCCTTCACCATGGTGCCACTTGTGTCTTCCAGGACAAGCCATCCTTCCAACGAAAGCACTTTATCCCTCTTCTTCCGCTCGCTGTTGCCAAATTTTAACCTGCAGGTGAGGGCACGCTGGGATGTGGGTGCACTGTTCCCCCCATGGTGTTCCCACTCCAGGAGCTGCTGCTGCCAGCAGCCTGGTGCTGTTTTGTTCTGGCACCAGTGGTGTCCCTGTCCCTGCCACCACAGTGCTGCTGTTTTGCAGGGGGACATCCGGCACGATGGAGACGACGAGGCCGGAGCAGCGCAGGACCTCAATCAGGGGGTGAACAGGCTGATGGCGGCCATGCGGGACATGCTGGCCAACATCCAGTTCCAGGAGCCCCCCCGTGATGACAATCCCGAGGGCGACGGGGACTGGGATTGAGCCCGGGGCGTCTCCCCAAACCCTCTGGCATCGCCCTCCAGTTTGTGTCGCACTCCAATAAAGGCACACGAATGGACTCACTGTGGGAACGGGCTGTGTCTGAGGAGGGGGGGCTGCATCCATGGGATGATCTTTGTCCAGGGAGTGGGGCTGAATCCACGGCAGTGGGCCCTGTCCAGGGCCTCTCTCTCAACGGGAGACAGGGACTGTCTGAGCATGTCCGAGCTAATCGACAGCAGCTGTCCCTTGTCCCCATGGCAGCTTAGTCCCCTTCTGGCCTCTACCCACAATTCCCATCCCATTCCCCTCCCTGTTCTTCTCCTGGCTCTTGTCCTTAATTCCCAGAAGGGTTTTACTGCACTCTCCTTCAGCTCCTTTGTGCTTCCCACAGCCTGGAGCTTCCTTCCCTTCACAAAACACTCTGCACCCTTACTACACTGAACCTCCCAAAGCTCTCAGGGTCCTCTGTGCCACTAGAATTGTGCATGGAGCAGCTTTTTCAGCCATTTAATCATGTTTGGAGAAGAAATCTTCCCCGTTCTTTGTTTCTCCATCTTTATTCCCCCACCTTCACCTTCTAGAGCCAGGAGTGAGGTAAGCCACAGTCAAACCTTAACTCATCCTTGCTCCCATAAAGCTTTTTTCCTTTTTTTGCTGAGTAATGGTGAATACGTGGAATAAATCCCTGGTTCCGCTGTGTTGTTTCCCTGGGGGGTGTAGCTGGGGTGGGTGGGCTGGGTGCAGACCCTGAGTCTCAAGCCAGCTCACCTTGGTTCCTTTGCCATATCCAAATCCCATGGGATCCTAATCCCTGTAACTGGGCACCATGGCAGCCTGGGACCCCATTCCCAGTGTGTGCAGCTGAGCCGTTTTCATCCATGCCAGAGGGAAGGGCTTCCCAACGGAAGGAGATAACCGTGGGATCAGCCTTTTCATAGAGCTGTGAATGGCTCTTCGGCAACCGCGCGGCTCCAGGCATCAACATGGACCTAAGGCACATGATGGTCAGATGGGTTCTGTCCTCCCCCAGCCTGCCTGGCATCCCTCCGGCACTGGGCTCTGCAGCATCCCGTTTAATCGTGCCTTTGACCATTGCTATCAGATCCCACACCTCCCCCATCGTAAAACATCTGCCCTGGGGCCATAGGGATGGGACCTCCCCCTCCCAGTGTGTGGGACAGCTTGGGTGGTGCAGTGGGGAGGGTCCTACAAGGGTCCCCAAGGTGCACAGACACCTCAGGGTGTGTGGATGATGCTCACAGCAGATGGGACCCCCGAGATGAGTCCTGCAGGGCCCATTGGCCCCCACAGGACACAGGGGCCTGCAGGGCACATGGGACCCTCAAGACACACAGGCCCCCAGGGTGCAGGGGTACCCCCAGCAGATGCAGGACCTCAGAATACGCGGGGACCCCAAGGTGCACAGTCCCACAGGGCACAGAGGACCCCTATGACAGCCCCCCCAAGGTGCATGACTCCAGGGATGCATGGACCACCCCAAGGCATTTGAGACCCCTGGGCACATGGTGGTCCCAAGCAGTCGAGTTCCCCAGGGCCATCCTGGGGGGTCTGTGAGTCCTGGCCTTGGCAGTGGCCCCCCTCACTGCTGGGGTGCCTCAATCATGCAGGTGCCCACCCTCCTCGGGGAGGAGCTGCAGGAGCCGCTTTTAAAGTGGGGCAGAGAAAGGGCCCTTTCTTCTTCAGCACCCTGGGCCGGCGGGCACAGGACACTGAGCAGCGCTGGCACAGAGGGCGGCTGCTGCACCGGAGGGTCCCAGCGGGCACACGACGCCCCCAGCGCATCCCACGCCTCCCATCCCCAATTCCTGCGCATCCCTTCGGCCTCGCCGCCGGGCGCCGTGGGAGCACTGGCGGGGTGCAACGGGGGCTCGGGAGCTGTGCGGGCGCCACGGGGGGCCCCGGGGCTGAGGAGGGGGCCATGTCGACGCTGGCCCCCCTGCGTCTGCTGCGCGAGCCCTGGAACACCAGCGAGGGCAACCAGAGTAATGCCATAGTCGGGGCCAGCGGTGGCTGGTGCCAGGGGCTAGACATTCCCAGCGAGCTGTTCCTGGCGCTGGGGCTGGTGAGCCTGGTGGAGAACCTGCTGGTGGTGGCCGCCATCCTGAAGAACAGGAACCTACACTCACCCACCTACTACTTCATCTGCTGCCTGGCGGTGTCCGACATGCTGGTGAGCATCAGCAACCTGGCAGAGATGCTCTTCATGCTGCTGCTGGAGCACGGGGTGCTGGTGATGCGCCCCAGCATTGTCCGCCACATGGACAGTGTCATCGACATGCTCATCTGCAGCTCTGTCGTGTCTTCCCTGTCCTTCCTGGGGGTCATCGCCGTCGACCGCTACATCACCATCTTCTACGCCCTGCGCTACCACAGCATCATGACGCTGCAGCGGGCCGTGGTCACCATGGCCAGCATCTGGCTGGTCAGCACCGTGTCCAGCACAGTCTTGATCACCTACTACCACAGCAACACCGTCCTCCTCTGCCTCATCGGCTTCTTCCTCTTCATGCTGGTTCTCATGCTGGTGCTCTACATCCACATGTTCACGCTGGCCCGCCACCACCTGCACAGCATCACCTGCCAGCAGAAGCCGCCCACCGCCCACCGCGGTGGCAGCCTGAAGGGTGCCGTCACCCTCACCATCCTCCTGGGCGTCTACTTCATCTGCTGGGGGCCCTTCTTCTTCCACCTCATCCTCATTGTCACCTGTCCCACCAACCCCTTCTGCACCTGCTTTTTCAGCTACTTCAACCTCTTCCTCATCCTCATCATCTGTAACTCAGTGATTGACCCCCTCATCTACGCCTTCCGGAGCCAGGAGCTCCGGCGGACGCTGCGGGAGGTGGTGACGTGCTCCTGGTAGGCAGTGGGACACGGTACCGGCACAGCCACCCCCGCCCCAAAACGGACAGATGGATGGACGGACGGACGGATGGGACGAGCCGCGGGATGCCCCAGTCCGGGCGAGGGACTCGCGGTTCCCAATAAAGGCTCTTTGCAGTGACGCTGTGGCTGACATCGGGCAGCCCCGGGGAGCACCGGGGGGAGAGGTCCCTCCCGGCCCCGCCGGTCGGTCAAGGGTCACTCGCTCCCAGTGGGGACCGGCAGCAACCGGGAGGGACCGGCGGGGCTGCGGGAGGCTGGACCCCTCGCGGGGGGCGGCCCCGGCCGCCCCCGGACAAAGGGCCCATCACCACCGCCTTTGTTCTCGGGCCGCGCCCGCCGCCGCCCACCCCGGCACCGGCACTGTCCCCGGTCCCGCGGGGGCGACCGGCGATCGGCATCCCCAGCGTGGCCCCCCGTACCCTGTCCCTACCCCTCCCCGTTACGGGACACGGTGGGAGGGGTGTCCCGTGTGTATCCCCCCGCCCCGCCGCCGCAGCCGCCGCCCCGGGATGCTCCCGCCGCCGCCGGGCGGTCCCAGGGTCCCCGCACGGGTCTCGGGGTGTCCCCGCTCCCCGTGGGTGCCGGGGTGCCCCCCCGGCCGTGCCCCCCGCGGGTGCCGGGGGTCCCCGCTCCGCCGCGGCGGGGCGTGGCCGCGGGCGTGGCCGGGCGGGGCGTGGCGGGCGGTGCCGGTGCCGCAGGGCTGTTGCGGCGCTGCGGCGGCGGCCGCTGATTGGCTGCGGGCGGCGGTGACGTCAGCGGCCGGCCCGGTGCGGCGGCGGGAGCCTATAAAGGATGCGGCGGTGGCCGCGCCGCCCCCCGCGCTCCCGGTGCCGCTCCGCTCCGGTGCCGCTCCGCTCCCGGCCCCAGCCCGCTCCCGTCCCGCTCCGCTCCGGCCCGGCCGCACCATGAGGGAGATCGTCCACATCCAGGCGGGGCAATGCGGCAACCAGATCGGCGCCAAGGTAACGGCGGCGCCGCCCCGCCCCGCCCGCCGCGGCGGAGCCGGGCGGCGGACAAAGACCGACCCGCTCCCCCCTCCCCTGCGCTCCCCTCCCCCCCTCCCGCCGCACCGGGAGGACAAAGCGCCCCGCCCCCCCCGCCCCCCGCCTTTGTCCGTCAGCACCGTGGACAGCGCCCGCGCCGCGCCCCGCCCGCTGTCTGGGGGTCCCGGTGCCCCCCGCCCTGCTCGGGATTTTGGGTGTTTGGGGGATCCCCCTGCCCCCCGCTCCGCTGAGCCCTGTCCCGGGATTTGAGGAATTCTGATACCCCACTCCCTGCTCGGGATTTTGGGTGTCTGGGGGATGCCGGTACCCGCCACCCCGCTGAGCCCTGACCGGGGACTGGGCGCTCCCGGTGCCTTCTGCCCCTCTGAGACCTGCCCAGGGGTTTGGGGAGTCCTGGTGCCCCCCGACCCTCCCTGCCTGGGGATTTCGGTGTTTGGGGTGTCCCAGTGCCTCTGGCCGCGCCCAGCCCTGCCTAGGGACGGGAGGATCCTGGTGCCCCGGGCCTCGCCCGGGGGTCTGGGGGTGTTCCAGTGCCTCCCGCCCTGCTGAGCTCCACGTCCTTCCCAGTTTTGGGAGGTGATCAGCGACGAACACGGCATCGACCCCAGCGGCAACTACGTGGGGGACTCGGACCTGCAGCTTGAACGCATCAGTGTCTACTACAATGAGGCCTCTTGTAAGCGACCCCCCCACGGAACCCCCCCAGGCAGGGTAGCCTGGCACCCCACCCTGGGCTGGGGGGTGGGACCCCGGTCTGCCCCCCCAGGGCAGCAGGAGATGGGTCTGCTGGGGTGGGGAGGGCGGGCAGATAGAGGCACCCACCCCATGGAGGTGTGGGGGGTAGGCATGTGCACCCACCCCGTGGGACCATTTGGTTTGGGGTGGGGGAAATCGTGCACCCGGTTCCATGGGACCCTTTAGTTTGGGAGGGGCATGACATGTGCACCTAACCCTGTGAGACCCCGGGGGGCAGACTTGTACACCCACCCAGTGCCACCCTGGGATTTGGGAGGGGTCACACACAACATATGCACCCCAGCACAGGGAGGGCAGACACCCTCTGGGGTGAGAGAGACCCACCCCCTCAGACCCTGTGCCTCAGAACATGTGCCCCCAGGTTCATGGAACCCTGCGGTTTGGGTGGGGGCATGACATATGCACCCACCCCGTGGGACACTGTGGTGAGGAGGGACACAACACATGCACGCCATGGGAACCCGTGGCAGATCCCATGGAGGGAGAGGAACAAGGAACACCTGCACTCAGCCTGTAGGATCCTGTGATGTGTGGGGGACACAATATGACACATATACCCAGCCCATGGGGCCCGGAGGGGGAACAGGGGGCAGACATGTGCACCCACCCCATGTGACCCCCACTGTTTGCGGGGGCACGAGACATGCACCCACCCCATGAGCCCCTGGGATTTTGGGGGCACATGACCTATGCACCTAACCCCGTGGGACCCTGCAGGGTGTTGGGAAACACCCCTGGGGCCAGGATGGGGGGCGATGGCAGGTCCCCTCCCATGATGGGGTCTCTCTCAGCTCACAAGTATGTGCCTCGCGCTATCCTGGTGGACCTGGAGCCGGGGACGATGGACAGCGTGCGCTCGGGTGCCTTTGGCCACCTCTTCCGCCCTGACAACTTCATCTTTGGTAGGTCCCCGGGGAGGGAGGGGTGCACTGTCCCGCGATGTTCCGCCCAGCCCCTTCCTCCTCGGACCCGCCCGGCCTGTCGCCATCCCTGGGGCACTCGGCGGGCACACCCCTCCCGCGCCGCGGGGCCCGGCACTGCCGGCACGCCGCCAAACCTCTGCGGTTCCCGCTTCCCACCCCGCCCCGGCGTCAGATCTCCCCGGTGCTGCCGGCGGCAGCGGCCGGTCCCAGCCCTGATCCTCTCTCCCCGGTCCCCTCGGGCGCGGGTGTGGGGGGCCAGCGGCCATCGGAGCCTCTTTTCCCAGGGCAGAGCGGTGCCGGGAACAACTGGGCCAAGGGGCACTACACGGAGGGGGCCGAGCTGGTGGACTCGGTGCTGGACGTGGTGCGGAAGGAGTGTGAGAACTGCGACTGCCTGCAGGGCTTCCAGCTGACCCACTCGCTGGGCGGGGGCACGGGCTCGGGCATGGGCACCCTCCTCATCAGCAAGGTGCGGGAGGAGTACCCCGACCGCATCATGAACACCTTCAGCGTGGTGCCGTCCCCCAAGGTGTCGGACACGGTGGTGGAGCCCTACAACGCCACGCTCTCCATCCACCAGCTGGTGGAGAACACAGATGAGACCTACTGCATCGACAATGAGGCGCTCTACGACATCTGCTTCCGCACCCTCAAACTGGCCACCCCCACCTACGGCGACCTCAACCACCTCGTCTCGGCCACCATGAGCGGTGTCACCACCTCCCTGCGCTTCCCTGGCCAGCTCAATGCTGACCTCCGCAAGCTGGCTGTTAACATGGTGCCCTTCCCGCGGCTGCACTTCTTCATGCCGGGCTTTGCCCCGCTGACGGCACGTGGCAGCCAGCAGTACCGCGCCCTCACCGTGCCCGAGCTCACCCAGCAGATGTTTGATGCCAAGAACATGATGGCTGCCTGTGACCCCCGCCATGGCCGCTACCTCACTGTGGCCACTGTCTTCCGTGGCCGCATGTCCATGAAGGAGGTGGACGAACAGATGTTGGCCATCCAGAGCAAGAACAGCTCCTACTTTGTGGAGTGGATCCCCAACAATGTCAAGGTGGCCGTGTGTGACATCCCACCACGGGGGCTGAAGATGTCCTCCACCTTCATTGGGAACAGCACGGCCATCCAGGAGCTCTTCAAGCGCATCTCGGAGCAGTTCACAGCCATGTTCCGCCGCAAAGCCTTCCTGCACTGGTACACGGGCGAGGGGATGGACGAGATGGAGTTCACCGAGGCTGAGAGCAACATGAATGACCTGGTGTCCGAGTACCAGCAGTACCAGGACGCCACAGCCGAGGAGGAGGGCGAGATGTACGAGGACGACGAGGAGGAGTCGGAGGCGCAGGGCGCCAAGTGATGCCCGACGCCGCCCCCGACACTGCCCGCAGCCCCCCCGGCTTCGCGCTGCTGCGCCCCCCAGGTGCTGCTCCCCCCGCCGTCCCCTCAGTGTCTCCTGACCCTGTTCCCCCCTGAGCCGGCTCGGCCCCTCGCCCCCCTTCCTACCTCCCCCCTTTTCATTTTTTACTGGTTCGTGTCTTATTATTTTTTTTGAATACTTAATAAATTTATTGCTGTCCAGGTACTCCCTGTCTGTGGCTCCTGGGTGGGGGGGGACAGGAGACACCCACACTGTTCGGCTCCCCCAGCCATTTCTACTTGGGGGGAGGCTTTTGGGAAGCCCTCATGTACTGCGCCCCACCCTCCTGCCCCACAGATCCAGCCCCCCAGGCAGGCTGTGCCTTTGTCCCCACTGTCACCCTTCTCCATGCTGGGGGAGGTGTGGCAGCCACCTCCCTGTGCCAGGACGGAGTTGGTCCTTTGTTCCCCAAACTGAGGTGGTAGCACAGACCGCAGGGTGTTTTCCCAGGGCGGGGCGTGTGCTCAGTTGTGGAGGACCCGGGGCACTCCCGGACCTGAGCCCTCCGCTTTGCAGGCCATTGGCCGATAGGGCTGGGCGCTATAGAACAAGGGGCTATAGGAATGGGGACTGTGGGGATGGAGGCGCCGGTGATGAAGGCTGTAGGGGTGGGGACAGTGGGGATGGAGGCTGAGGGTTGTGGGGATGGGGGCTGTAGGGACAACGGATGATGAGGCTGGGGGTTCTGGAGCTGGGGGCTGTAGGGGTGGGGACAGTGCGGATGGCAGCTGTGGGGCTGGGGGCTGTAGGGGTGGGGACAGTGCGGATGGCAGCTGTGGGGCTGGGGGCTGTAGGGGTGGGGACAGTGCGGATGTCGCGGTGCGCGAAGCGGCCCCGCCCGGGCGCAGTGCGGTCTGCCGGCCGGCAGGGGGCAGAGGCGCGCGCGGCGCTGGGGGGCGGGGCCGCGCGGGGGGCGGGGCTATGCGGGAGGGGCGGGGCTATGCGGGCGGGGCGCGCGGACAGGCGCGGCGGCGCGCGGCGGTGAGCGGGGCGGGGGCGCTGCCCCCTGGCGGGCGCGCGGGAGGGGCTCCGCGGGGCGCGGGGGCTGCGGGGACAGCGCGGGGACAGCGCGGGGACAGCGCGGGGACAGGACAGCGGGGCCCTCAGGGGGCCGGGATAGGGGGACGGTGCCGGTACGTGGTGACCGTGGGCCGAAGCGGGCGGTGGCGGCGGGGAAGGGCGTGGGAGGCGGAGAGACGCGTCTGTCCGCGGGGACAGGGATGGGGACGGGAACGGAGACGGAGACGAGGTGTTGGTGCCAGAACCGGGGTCTCGGGGACGCGAACCGTGCTGGGGTGTTGGTGCTTGTGACAGAATGCCGGTGCCGGTGTGTCAGCGCCGGTGACGGTGTGTTGGTGTTTGTGCCAGTGTTGGGCTTTCGGTGGGTGTTCCGGGGTGTCAGTGACAGTGAGGAGGTGTCGGTGTAGGGGTGTCGGTGCCAGTGCTGGTACACCCGGTGGGTGTACCCGGGTGTTGGTGCTCGTGAGGAAGTGTCAGTGCCGAGGTGTCAGTGACGGTGCTGGTAACGAGGTGTTGGTGCTGGTGATGGGGTGCAAGTGCTGGGGCATCAGTGCCAGCGTGTTGGTGCTGGTGCCGGGGTGTCAGCGCTGGTGACGAGGTGTTGGTGATGGTGTCGCTGCTGGTACCGGCATGTCGGTGCTGGTGCTGGAATGTTAGTGCCAGTGCTGGAGTATCAGTGCCATGACAGGGTGTTGGTGACAGTGTCACTGTTGGTGAGGTGCTATTGGTGCCTGTGGCAGGGTGATTGTGCTGGTGCCAGGGTGTGGGTTCCCTGATAGGGTGCAAGTTCCTGTCATGGGATGTTGGTGATGGTATTTGGGGTGTTGGTGATGGAGTCAGTGGCAGTGCTGGGGTGTCAATGCCAGGGTGTCAGTGCCGGTGTTGGTGACAGTGCCAGTGCTGGTGCCAGTGTTGGGGTAACTGAGGCAGTGTCCGTTCCCCAGCAGGACGGTGGCAATGGCGTCGGATGAGCGGCTGGCCCGCTTCCGCCAGGCCCACCTCAACCCCTTCAACAAGACCCCTGAACAGCCAGAGCGTCCCGAAGGAGAATCCCCCACCCCAGGTGGGTGCTGACCCCCCCACCCCACTCCCTGTCCCACACTGGGGTGGGCAACCAGGCCCAGCCCCTCCATGGTGCCCCCTGTTCTGGGGGTGTATTCAGCCCCCCCATGAGATCCCATTTTGCAGCCCAGCAGCAGGATCCCACCCCAGGAGACCCCGAGGGTGCCCTGGACCTGGGGCTGGCCGAGGACCACTTCTCCCGCCCCGTGGTGAGTGCAGCGGGTGTTGTGGGGAGGGGGGAAAATGTGGGGGGCTCGGCTCACCCTCCTCCTCCTCTGGCGGTGGTGGCAGGGGCTGATCCTGGCGTCAGACGTGCCGCAGCTGCGCCGGGCCATCGAGGAGTGCAAACGGGTGATCCTGGCGCTGCCGGAGCACTCGGAGCGGCAGAAGGACGCGGTGGTTCGGCTCATCCACCTCCGCCTCAAGCTGCAGGAGCTGAAGGTGGGACTGGGGCTGGGACCGGGGTGGGTTGGGGCTGGGACCAGGGTGGGTCTCCATGGCTGGGGCTCCATGCTGACACACATCCCGTGAAGTGTCCAAGGCCAGGTTGGTTGGGGCTTGGAGCAACCTGGGATAGTGGAAGGTGTCCGTGCCCCTGGCAGGGGGTGGAACAGGATGAGGTTTAAGGTCTCTTCCAACCCAAACCATTCTATGATTCTTTACTTCTCTTCTGACCCCTTTTCCCCCTGCAGGACCCTGGCGAGGATGAGCCCAACATCAGGGTGGTTCTGGAGCATCGCTTCTACAAGGAGAAGAGCAAGAGCGTCAAGCAGATGTGTGACAAGTGCAGCACCATCATCTGGGGGCTCATCCAGACCTGGTACACCTGCACAGGTGGGTCTGGGACACCCCCTCCATGTCCCTGTCCCCACCATCCCCACACTGACACCCTCTGGTGCCCCCCAGGCTGCTACTACCGGTGCCACAGCAAGTGCCTGCCGCTGGTGAGCCGGCCGTGTGTGCGGGCCCAGGTGAGCCACCAAGCCGAGTACCAGCTCAGCATCTGCCCCGAGAGCGGACTGGACAGCCAGGACTATCGCTGTGCCGAATGCCGGGCCCCCATCTCCCTCCGTGAGCCCGCACTGCTGCCGGGGGGCTGGGGCGAGCCATGGGGCTGGGGGGAGCTGGGGGCTCCGGGGCTGGGAGGCCTGGGGGTAGCTGGGGTTTGAGAGTGTGGGGCTGGGGGGAACTAGGCTTGGGGGGGCTGGGGGTAGCTGGTGGTTGGGGGCTCTGTGGGGCTGGGGAATATGGGCCTGGGATGAACTGGGAGCTCTGTTGGGCGGGGGCTTCATGGAGCTGTGTGGGGCTGAGGGGCTGTGAGGCTGGGAGGGCGGAGGGGAGGTGGGAGCTTGTGTGGCTGGACTCCCTTGAGGAGCTCTGGGAGGTTGGGGAGAGCTGCCTGGGACTGCCTGGGGCTGTGGGGTGGGAGGTGTGTGGGGCTAGTGGGAGCTGAAGGTTGAGACTTTGGGGCAGGGAGCTATGGGGAGCTGGGGAAGGTGACACTGGGGCCCCGCCATGTCCCCAGGTGATGCTGGGTGTCCTGGGGGCACAGAGGGTGTGGGGTGAGCAGAGAGTGGGGCGGTGCCAGTGCCAGCCCCATGCCAGCCCTGTGCCACCGCAGGGGGGGTGCCCAGCGAGGCCCGACAGTGCGACTACACCGGCCTCTACTACTGCTCCAGCTGCCACTGGAATGACCTGGCCGTGGTGCCTGCCCGTGCCATCCACAACTGGGACTTTGAACCCCGCAAGGTGCCCCTGGCATGGGGTGGGGCACCCTGGGATGTCATGGAAGTCCCTTGGGACAGTGGTCCTGGGTAGAGGCCACTTGGGGGGCCATGTCCTTGGTCGTGGGGGTCCCTGGGAGCTGCATCCATGGGTAGAGGTGACTTGGGAGCTGTGTCCTTTGTCATGGGAGTCCCTGGGGAGCATATCCCTTGTGTAGAGGTCACTTGGGGGACCACATCCCTGGTCTTGGGGGCCATGTCCCTGGTTATGGGGGTCGCTGGGCGGAGATCACTTGAGGGGAAGCCACGTCCCCAGGGCCGTATCCCTCTGATGGGTCCCTGCCAGGGGTCCATGGGTGGTGGCAGCAGGGCTGACAAGCGTGGGGGATGACGGTGGCCCTGGCGGTGTCGGGCAGGTGTCGCGGTGCAGCATGAGGTACCTGGCACTGATGGTGTCACGGCCGGTGCTGAAGCTGCGGGAGATCAACCCACTGCTCTTCAACTACGTGGAGGAGCTGGTGGAGATCCGGGTGAGTGCAGGAACTGGAGAGGACACCCCACAAGGGCAGAGGACATAGAGGGCGTGTAGGGTGAGCAGGAGGTAGGGGGACCCCAGTGGCACCCACTGGGTCCCACAGAGGTGGGGGGTTTGGGGCAGAGGGTGCCCAGACTGTTACAGGGATGAACTTGACCCAACGTGGTCTTGTTCTTGTCATGCTCCTGTCTCCATCCCATTCCCAACCCTGTCCCCATTCCCATCCTCATCCTGCCCCTGCTATTGCCATTTTCCCTATGGTCCTGTTCCTGTTTCCAATCTTGTCCCCATTCCCACTCCATTCCCATTCCATTCCTATTCCCATTCCTGTCCCAATTTCTGTCCCATTCCTGTCCCCATCCCCATCTTGTCCCATTCTCACACTGTCTCCATCTCATCCTTGCCCCTGTCCCTATCCTGCCCCACCATTGTCCTTGTCCCATCTCTGCCCCCACACCCATTCCTATCCCCATTTCCATCCCACCCTACCCCATCCCATCCTGTCCCCTGCAGAAGCTGCGCCAGGACATCCTGTTGATGAAGCCCTACTTCATCACCTGCAAGGAGGCGATGGAGGCACGGCTGCTGCTACAGGTCAGGCTGGGGGGCCAGGGCCAGGCATGGCGGTGGTGGTCACACAGCGGTGACAGTCACAGTGACCCATTTGCCCACAGCTGCAGGACCGGCAGCACTTTGTGGAGAACGACGAGATGTACTCGCTGCAGGACCTGATCGACATCGAGGCCGGGCGCCTTAGCTGTTCCCTCACCGAGATCCACACACTCTTCGCCAAGCACATCAAGCTGGACTGCGAGGTGAGCCCATGCTGTGGGGCAGAGCCGTGGGGAGACCCCTGTGGGGCCAGTGGAGGGCTGGCAGGGACACCATTGTCACCTCCTGCCTGCTCTTCCAGCGATGCCAGGCCAAGGGCTTCGTCTGCGAGCTGTGCCGGGAGGGCGACGTGCTCTTCCCCTTTGACAGCCACACCTCGGTCTGCGCCGACTGCTCCGCAGTCTTCCACAGGTACCGACACACTGGGGCGGGATGTGGGGACATGGGGGTGGCAGGGGGTGACCCAGCACTGTCCCCTCCCTTCTAGGGATTGCTACTATGACAACTCCACCACCTGCCCCCGGTGCGCCCGGCTGAGCCTGCGGAAACAATCCCTGTTCCAGGACTCCGGCACGGAGGGAGAACTCTGAGGGAGGTTTGGCCCCATGGTGGGGTCTCAGGCCCAAGGCTGCCCCCCACCCACCACAGGGCCCTGGGATGGACACAATCAGCCCCATGGGGTGACCCTGACGCTGGGACCCTCTGCTCATGGGAATGGCAGCACTGACAGAAGGAGAATCACTGCTGGACCTCAGCCATTTCTGGGAGCATGGAGAGCCTTGCCGGAGGGGCCGGGATCCGGTTAACTGGGATCCGGTTAAGGGCCCCCAGCAGCTCCTGGGGTCCCTACCTGGAACCGGGGTGCGGGCAGGGACGGGGTGCAGGCCTGGGGTGACAGGTGCTGCCAGGAGGGCTCAGCCCTTGCACTGGGACGGGACCGAGCCCCCCCGCCACAATACCAGAATCTGATCCCTCTCCAGCCCATGGCACTGCGGTTACCGGGGCCAAGCCCCGAGGGGTGTTGCGGGGGGCTTCCCCGGGCTGAACCGGGTGCTGTGTGGAGCCGCTGCCTCCCCTTCTCCCCGGTGTTTCCTGTAGCATTAACGAGCCTCTTTGCGCAACCCAGCACTCGTGTCCCTGCTTCGGGCGTTGGCGGGGGGCACCGGGGGCACGGACAGGATGTGTGAATGCCCGGGGGTGGCGGCCCGGGGGCTCCCGCCGACTCTGGGGCGGCCGCGGGGTGAGCACCGGGACGGATCCGGCCCCGGGCCGGTCCCCGGTCCAGCGCCACCCTTGGGATAGAATTGCGCTGCGTGACGTTATCGGGGATGTGCCGCAGTCACCGCCGGTCTCCCGCTCATCGGGAAGGGCCGCGGCACCGCTGCCCCGGTACCGGTCGGGCCCCGCGCCTCCCCGGTGCTCCCGAGGTGTCCTGTGTCCCCAACCCCTCCCGCTCCCTTCCGCGATGGCGCAGACGGGCAGAGGCCGGCGGTGGGTCAGTCGGTCGGTTTTACCGGATCACAGCACTGCTACATCAGAACCGGGCGGGCACCGGCACCGGCCGCGCTCCGTCGGGCCAGTCTGAGCCGTGCGACCCGTCCCGTCCTGCCCCACCCGCCGCTCCCGGCAACCATGGCCGTGCCGCTCCCGGGGTCCGCTGGGGCCGGCCCGGTTTCCCGCCGGGACCGCGGGTCACCGGCTGAGGGCAGCCCCGGTGTCTTCCCGCCGCGGGGCTGGGGCCGCCTCTGCCCCGGGCGGGCTAACGGGAGTCCTGCGCCCGGGGACGGGCTCCATCGATACCGACGGGACCAGCACCGGCGTCTGCCGGTGTCCCCCGGCGGATTTTGTCCCTACGGCTCCCGCGGGCGCTCGGCGGGCAGGAAGGCGTCCGGGGTCGGCGGCAGCTCAGGGTCACTCAGGTGCTTCTTGTCCCGGCCCTGCTCCCGCGCGCGGGTCCAGGAGGGCGAGCGCAGGTACCCGGCCCGCGGCACCGCCGGCGGCTGCAGCCCTGCGGGACGCACGGGCGGGTGGGCGGTCAGCGACGCACCGGGACGCGCGGACAGACCGGGACCGGCGGCCCCGGACCCCCGCTCACCGCCGGGCGTCTCTCCGGCCACGTTCTCCTCGTCGGAGTCAGCGAAGACCTCGGCCAGCTCCTGGTCCGACATATCCGTCAGCTCCGTCAGGTCCAGCAGGTCGAAGTGCACCTCCAGCGAGGACACGCTGCTCAGGGGCTCTGCGGGCACGGGGAAGGGGCTGGGGACGCACCGATGTCCCCCACGGAGGGGGAGGGGGGTCTGGTGCTCGGGCCCAGGGAGCTGGAGGGATGAGGGGCTTGGAGGGGTCATGACTGGCTGGGGGCTAGCAGGGGACCCCAGGGGTGTCAGGGGACCCCAGGGACAGGAAGGAGACCCCAGGGACAAGTGGAGGAACCCAGAGGATGACAGAAGTCTGAGGGTAGGCAGGAGACCCCAGGGACTGGCAAAGAATGCCAGGAAGAGGCAGGAAACCCTGGAGCAGACCCAAGCTGCTGGTGATAGGCAGGGGATGCTATGGGCAGGCAGACACCCCAGGGACAAAGGAAGGGACCTCAGGCACAGGCAGGGATCCCAGGAGCTGGCAGGGGGTGCAGGGACAGGCAGTGACTCCGGGGACAGGCAGGGACCCCAGCTCAGGGCCACACTCACGTCGGCGCTCGGTGACCTGCAGCAGGCCAGCACTGGGGATGGGGATGCCACCCTGCTCCTCCACGGGGACTCGGGGGGTCTCCTGGGCCGGCCCATGGGTGGGGGTCCCTGCAGGGCGCTCCGGGACCAGTGGCTCCTTGCCGAGCTCTGCCATAACAGCACCTTCTGCGTCAGTGAGGGCAGCTCCTCCTGGGGCCCCCCAGCACTCACGGGGTGCCCGGCTGAGGGGCTGGGGACAGCAGGACCCCTGGGAGGACCGGGGGGACGGGCAGAGCTGCCCAAGACCCTTGCGCTGGCAGCTGGCAGCCGCCACCCCCCGCCCTGCGCCCCCCTCCCCGCACAGCCCCTTTGTGTCGGCGAGACAAAGCGCAGCCTGTGCCGGGGCCCGGACAAGGGCGGATTGTGTTGGGATTGTCCCCGGGAAGAGCCAGTGGGACCAGGCGGCCGTGGCACATGGTCATGGTTGTGGCACAGGGTCATGGCACACGGTGGTGGTACAGCCCGTGGTTGTGGCACACAGTGGTGGCACGGCCGTGTCTCGGGGCTTAGCAGGCACTGAGGGTGGGAGGAGGCCCTGTGTGCCCAGGGCAGCACGGGGGGACACAGCACCCTGTCCTCCCGGGGTCAGCACCAGTGCCCTGGCACCACATGGCACCACCAGGCGATGCCACCACTGCGTTACCGGGTGACATGGCACAGGGATGGGCATCACTTCCCTCCCACCAGGATGGTCACAGCGGGGCAGGGACAGAACCCTCCAACTCAAAGGGGAAAGGAATGTTTCAGCATGTTCCTGCTGCTGGCACATGGAGCTGCAGGACATCGGCAGGACACCAGTGGGAGACCAGCCCTCTGCCCCGACACTGGCTCTGCCACATCCTGAGCCCGGATGGTGGAACCAGGCACCCGATGCTGACGGTATGTTCCCTCTGGCCAGGGAATGGGGTCCTCATCCCGCTCCAGAGCTGGGAAGACCCCCCCGGGGAGGACAGGGGAGCTGCCTGCTCTTGTCCTCTCCCACCACTTCACCCCGTGCAGTGCCCAGCCCCGGTGGGTGACACCGTGCCGTGTCACCGTAAGGAGCATGCCCCCCCTGCCCCCACAATGCCCACACCCACCAGGGCGCTGGTCCCGGCTGCAGAATTCCCCTCTGGCCTCCGCCTGCATGGTCCTGCCGTGCCACCGGCCGTGTCACCAGCAGTGTCACCAGCCACACAGCCTGCTCCGGCCTGGGCTCACCGGCTGCCTGGCGGGAGCGGGGCCGGATCAGGGATCTCTCCCGCATGCCGTGTGCTGACTCACGGCAACCGCAGAGCCGGGCAGCCGCCGGTACCGGCACCCCATGGCACCGGTCACCCCACGGCACCCGCAACCCACCTCGGTGGCACTGTCCCCTCAAGGGCCCGGTGTCCCACTGCCCCCGGTGCCCTGGCCGGGGCTGCCCCATGCTGGTGGCTACGGCACAGTCGTGTGCGGGGCACACGCGGGAGGGACAGGCGTGCAGGCGAGCCCTGGCACCGCCTCTGTCACCAGGTGCAGCCCCCCCGGAATACCGGGCCCCCCCTCAGCTGCACCAGCATAGCCACCTCCCTGTCCCCAAGTCCCTCCACACACCGGCACTAGCACAGCTGTGCAGGATGTCTCCAAGGTACCCCACTGCTTTCCACATCCCCTGGGCACCCCACTGTTTCTTCATGTCCTGTGAGCACCCTACTGTTCCTCTACACGCCCCTCTGCACCCAGGGGTTCCCTGGGCACCCCACTGAAACCCCAAGTCGCCAGTGCACTCCAGTGCTCCGTCTGACCCCCTGGCCACCCCACCGCCCCCCCTTGTCACCTCACTGCACCCCCACATCCTGCAAGCATCCCACTGCCCCCGATGTCCCCAGGGGACTCCAGTGCTCCCTCAGACGCCCTGAACACCCCCGTGTCCCGCCACGTTCCCTGGGCACCCCACTGCCCTCCCCCTCCATCCCAGTCTCTCCCTGAACAGACCCCCGCGATGTCCTGTCCCCGCCCCCCCAATATCCCCCTCCCCCTGCAGCCGGGCAACCCCAGCGCGGCCCTGCGCCCCGCTTTGCACCCCAACTCGCCCCCCCATGCACCCCCCTCCCCTTGCACCCCCGCCCTACATCTCCTTGTCCGCCCCGCGGGGCCCGGCCCGGTTCCACGGTGATGGGCGTGCCGGTCCGTGCCTCCCCCCTCCGCCCCCCCGCCCTCACCTGCGGTGGCGGCCGCTGCCGGAGCCGCCATGGGCCGGGGTCGGGTCTGATGCCGGTGCCGGTGCCGGTGCCGGTCCGGTGCTGGGCGGGCCCGGTGCCAGCCCGCAGCCAGCACGGTCCTGCCCGCCGCGGCGGGGGCGGGGACACCGGGGGCGGGGACACCGGGATGGGCGGAGCCGAGGGGCGGGAGGCACCGGGGGGACACCGGAGAGCGCGGAGGGGACCGGGAAGAGCGGGGGGGCACACGGGGACCGAGGGTGCAGCGGCACCAGGGGGCTACGAGAGCGGAGCCGCGGGACTCCAGCTGCGGGGACAGCGCGGGGCGCGCAGCGGAGGGCGCAGGGGTGGGAAGGGCCTGTGCCGGCCACAGCGGGACACCCCGGGTTTGTCCCCCCGTCCCCCCCGAACTGCCCCGCTCCCCGGGTCCCCCCGAGCCGCTCGGTTCTCCCGATCCCCCCGATCCCTTCAACCGCCGCCCGCCGCTTCTTCTCCGCCCGGTCCCCACGATGTCCCCCCGCTTCTCCCCGGTGCCCGGTGTCCCCTCCCCGTCTCCCGCCCCAGTCCCGCTGGCCCCGCCTCTGTTGCTAGGGCGGAGCGTGGCGTTGCTAGGGGGTGCGTCTTCCCGCAGCGCCCCTCTCGCGAGATTTCGCTATCCTCTCGCGGGATCTCCCTGTCCGTTGCCCGGAGACAGTGGTGCCGCCGGCCGCCGCCATGGTGAGAGCGGAACCGGGCCCGGACGGGGCCCGAGATCGGGATCGAGATCGGGATCGGAAGGAGAACCGGGGCCGGGGATAGAACCGGGACGGCTGCTTGAGGGTCCCCTGCAGCCGGGGGATGAGGGCAAGGGAGGGCGGTGGATCTCGGCCTTCCCCGCGCCCCGATGTCTGCGAGCCCCGTCCTGTCCCGCTCCGCTCCCGGGGAAGGTACGGAGCCCCCCGGCGCCGTTCCCAGCGCTGCGGTGACGCTTCTGAGGCGTACAGGTGTTTTGTGGCTAGGGGGTCAGCACGGAGCTCAGCTGGCAGCGGCAGCGCACGAGCCACGGGGGTCCCAGCGGCTTCCAGGCTTCTCCCGGAGTCCCCGGCTCCGTGCCACCGTTGTCGCCCCGTGCCTGCCGTGAGAGCAGGGATGCTCCGGGGCCGGCACGGGGGCCCTGAGCAGCACAGTTTCCTCCTCACCCATTCGTCTCCTGTTTGGCTTTCTGTCCTCAGGCGCCCAAAAAGAAAGGGAAAGGGAAAGGCGGCAAAGGCGTGGTGGATGCCTCGGCCCCGGAGAACATGAGCAGGGAGCAGGTGAGAGGTCCTCCAGGCCACCCCCTGGGGAGGAGGACGTTGCTCATGTAAGAATAGCTCTCGGGACCCCTGCATGGCGCCTGGCCCCAGCTCTGGGGACAACAGGTGCAGAGGGTGACAGAGACGAGCAGCGAGGGTTTGTGTCACTGATGCCTGTCTGGGGCTGGGAAAGGGGGTTCTTGCTGTTCCTGGAAGGAGCAGCCTCCTCATGCCACCCCCTGCTCTCCAGCCCTCTGTTCTGGGCATTGCTGAGGCCACACCTGGAATCCTGGGGCCCCTCACGACAAGAAAGACACTGAGCGGCTGGTGCATGTCCAGGGAAGGGAACGAAGCTGGGGAAGGGTCCGGAGCACAAGGAGCTGGGGGGACTCAGCCTGGAGAAGAGGAAGCTCAAGGGGACCTTCTGGCTCTCCACAACTCCCTGACAGGAGAGGGTAGCTGGGGGCAGGGGGGTTGGGCTCTGCTCCCAGGGAACAGGGACAGGACAAGAGGATATGGCCTCAAGTTGTGCCAGGGAAGGTTCAAGCTGGATATTGGGAAAGTTTCTTCCTGGAAAGGGCTGTCCAGCCCTGGCCCAAGCTGCCCAGGGCAGTGGTGGAGTCCCCATCCCTGGAGGGATTTAAGAGTTGTGCGGATGTGGCACTTGGGGACAAGGCTTAGGGGTGGCATTGGCAGTGCTGGAGGAACAGTTGATCTTAGAAGCTTTTCCAACCCAAACAATTCCATGAACCAGAAGTATTTAAGTACCTGAGGACAGTGTTACTGGACACTGCGAGCCAGAACCCCATCCCAAGCTGTGGGCTGTGGGATGAGGTTTTGTGACTCCTTTTCCAAAAGCTGCTGGGTTCAGTCAAGGACCTCCACAGCTCCACACCAGTGACAACCACCATGTCCTGCCAGGTCTGAGACATGGAGTCTCCAAAGGCACCAGCCCAAGGCCTCCCTTACCCCTTACCTGGCTCTTCCTGTCGGTTTTGCAGCTGCTGGAGCACGTTAAGCGTCTCCGAGAGGAGTTGGACCGGGAGCGGCAAGAGCGGAACTCTTTCCAACTGGAGTGTAACAGAATTCAGAGCTACTGGGAAATCACCCGCCGAGAGCTGGAGGAGAAGAAAGTGGAGCTGCGGAATCGGGATCGAGAGATGGAGGAGGCAGAGGAGCGGCACCACGTGGAGATCAAGGTAGGGCTGAAGGGCTCCAGGTGAGCCTTAGGCAGCTCTGAGGAGGAGAGAAAGGGAAGAGGAGGAGCTAGGCAGGATACAATTCAGGAATGTCTCACCAGCATCCCAGCTCTGGGTGTCTCCTACTGAGCCCCTCACCTGGTCTCTGGCCTGTCCTTAGGTGTACAAGCAGAAGGTGAAACACCTGTTGCACGAGCAGCAGGAGAACCTGACAGAGCTGAAGGCAGAGGGAATCCTGTCCCTGAAGCGGGCCCAGAAGGATCACTGGGACCAGGAGCAGGAGCTGTGGAAAGACAAGTGTTCCTTGAATGCGAAGCTGAAGGAGCAGGAATTGGGCAACGAGGCAGCAATTACAAACCTCTGCCTGGTATGTCCCTGGCTGGGCTGGAGCCACGTGTGAGGTGCCTCAGCCCCAGGGTGGGAGTGGAATCTTGCCTCCCTGGCTCTCTCTGTGGGATGGGATGGGATGGGATGGGATGGGATGAGATGGGATGGGATGGGATGGGATGGGATGGGATGGGATGGGATGGGATGGGATGGGATGGGATTTCCTGTGCAGTAATGGGGAGAAGGGATTCCTGGGTGACCCCTCTCCTACAGCAGGGAGCTGTGAGAGCAGCTGGAGAACCTCCGAGCCCCTGTTTGCATCAGCATGGGATGAGAATCCTTTCCCAGAGAGCGAGAGGAAATGGCTTGGGATTTGGTTGTTTCTTCTAACACAGAGCTTCTTCCCCACAGAAACATGAGGAGGAGGTGGCCCGGCTACGCAGCGACTTTGAGATGCAGAGCAAAGGTCAGGGCATGAGGCAGATCCCATGGGAGCATGACAGGGAGAGCTGCTCCTGGCTCCCAAGCAGCACCTTGAGCAGGATCCCCCCAGTTCTGGCCATTTTTTCTTTCCAAGTTCTAGCTGCTTTTTCCTCCCAGTTCTGGTTGGTTTCCCACCCCTGTTCTGGCTGATCTCCCTGACGTGAAGTTCTGGCCAGTTTTCCCCACAAGTTCCAGCTCTTTTTCCTCCCCAGATCTGTCCAGTTTGCCCTCTAGTTCTGGCTGTTTTCCCCTCCTAATTCCAGCTGGTCCCACTCCATACAGTTTTGGCCAGTTTTCCCTCAGTTATGGCTGTTTTTTCTCCCTTTCCCATTCTGATCACTTTTTCTCCCCAGTTTCAGCCAGTTTTTCCCCAGCTCTGACAATTTTCCCCCCAGAGATGGAGGCCAAGCACACCAGGAAGATGCAGGCACTGCGGGATGAGATGGACCTGCGGAGGAAGACAGAGATCCATGAGCTGGAGGAGAGGAAGAACACCCAGATCAGCGAGCTGATGGGGAACCATGAGGGGGCTTTTGGTGCCATCAAGAACTACTATAATGATATCACTGCCAAAAACATGGCACTTATCAACCTCCTGAAGGTATTGCCCGTCCCTGTGTCACCCCTCCACCCAGGAACTGCTTCTGCCAGGGTCTCCTGGATCCTCACCTGGATCTGGCAGTTCCCAGGTGTCAGTGTGGGTACTGCTGGTGGTCTGTACACTGGCACACGAGGGAGGAGGGTGTCCTGAGTGTATGGGGGACTCTGAGGGGCTGGGCAGCTCCCAGGAGCCAGCACTTGTGTTCCCAAGAACAGGAGCAGGTGGAAGACTTGAAGAAGAAGGAGACTGTCTTGGAAAAGGAGAAGGCAGCTGTGCTGCTCCAGAACAAGCAGCTGATAGAGCCACTGCAGGAGGCCCAGGAGCTGGTGGCTGAGCTGCAAAAGAAGTTGGTTCACTATTATAGGGACAAGGAGGCCCTGACGGTGAGTAGCCAGCCCTGTCCTTTCATTCCTGGAGGCTCATTCCTGGAGGGAAAACACTGACCTCTGCCACTTGGTGTGCTGTGATTGCTGGGCAAAGCAAGTCCTGTTGTGCTTACTGTGCATTTGTGGTATCTCGGCTGGGGTTTCAAAGAGAGACTGGAAGGGAGACCAGTCCCACTGTAGAGGGGTTGGTGTGGGTGCTGCTTGGTTTTCTCTCTGCTGCTCACTCTCCTCCCCAGAATACACCCCCAACACTTCCCAGACAATCCTGAACTCTTTAACCCTCCCTTCCCATTCACAGAACTCCAAAGCCCATCTGAAAATCACCCAGAAGGAACTGAAGGACCTTCAGTGGGAACACGAGGTGCTGGAGCAGCGGTTCAGTAAGGTGAGGCCTGCAGGCAGGGCTGGGCATCCCATTCCCTCTCCAAATCTTCTCCAAACATTCTGCAGAGGACAGGGCGTGCTTAGAGCAGAGCCCGTGCTTAGCTGAGGGCTTTCCAAAGCTAATCCAGAGTCGGGTGATAAGCGCTGCTCCCAGCAAAGCTGCTCCCAGCTCCGGCCTCTCCCACGGTCAGCAGACAGGCCTGGCCTTGTCCTTTGCTAAGCGATCATGCACGCTCCAGCGGGGCCCCTGGGCTGCCCGAGCTGTGTGGGGCAGAGCCGAGGGGGAATTGCCATGGGCCCCTCCTCCTGCTGGTGTTCCAAGGTCGCTCCCTCTTGTTGTTCTGGGGTGGCTCGGGATGAGCCCTGCAGAGCAAACTCTCCCCCCCACTAACCCAGATAAATCTGTTGAGGCAGGAGAGAGCTCATTTGCAATGCGCAGAAATCCCCAGGAATATGAACATTGATCCGAGGCCTCATTAACAATCCATCATTAAGACAGCGCCAGATTCAGAGCGTTCAGAAATAGGCTTTGGAGGAGAAACTGTGTCCTAATTAGGACACCTATTAAGTAGCTGAGAGCCAGGGACTGCTGCCAGCTGTGGAGATGAGAGGAGAGACCCCCGTGTGCTGGGGGGCCCTCACTGGGGTCTGAATTGGTGCTGCAGAGAGCCCGTCGGGGCATTCCGTGCCTGGAGGGGAGGAGGAGGAGGAGGGAGAAGCGCAGGTGCTGCGCCATGAAAGGAGGGAGAGAGGGAGGGAAGGAGGGAGGGAATGAAGCTGTGCCGCAGCACCTGCCTTCCCTGCAGGCTGCAGGTGCCGTGGGGAACGGCCAGGCTGAACTGCTGGACCAGTTTTCTGCCCCATTTGTGCTCCACACCATTATGCAGACCCTGGTCAGCCTTGTGCGGGCCCCCGTTGTCCCCTGGGATCCTGAGGGTGGTGTGACACTGCCCTGTCTCCCGGCCAGGTCCAGGAGGAGCGAGATGAGCTCTATCAGAAGTTCACCAAAGCCATTAACGAGGTGCAGCAAAAAACGGGGTTCAAGAACCTGCTCCTGGAGCGGAAGTTGCAGGGGCTCCTCAACCTCCTGGAGAGGAAGGAGGTGGAGCTCAGCGAGGTCGTTGCAGCCTCCAGCCTTGATCCCTCCTTGCTCTCGCACAAACTGGAGGTATTGGGGCCTGGTGAGGGCTGGATTTGGGGGGTGGAGCCCACTGTGGGGTGCCTGCAGCTCCTGGAATGCACCAGTCCCCATCCTGCATGGCTGTAGGTGGTGCATCACTCGTTCCCAGCACTCCCAGGGTCACATGCGGTGCCGCGGGGCACTCAGCTGTGCCTCGAGAGTGGAGCGTGTGGGTGTCGGGGTTTGGCACTGATCTGTCCCTCAGGTGGGGCCTGTTTTGAGGAGCATGGCTGCAGGCTCTATGGCACTGCCAGCACCCTGTGCTGCTGCACAGCTGACTGCCAGCAGGTCTGGTGGCACCCAGGAGCTCTGTGCAGGGGGGGTCGCACCTGGTGAGGCTCACCTGGCCATGGGAACGGTGCAGACAGGATCCTGGGGCTCTGCGGTGTCTGCTGTGCTAAAAATACCTCTGCAGAGAGCCTGGAGACCCACATTCCTGCAGCCTGCCACAGCTGGAACCAGGGAGCAGTGCTTGCTGCGGGTTGGGCACAGACACAGGGAATGAGGGCTCCAATGCCCGGTGCCCTCCTGCTTGTCCCCACATAATCCCTGCTGTGGGGGGTGGCAGGGAAGCTCTGGGATGCTCTGGGATGCGTACCAGGACTGTGAGACAGGCAGCGGATGTCTCACCTCCCAGCAGGTGGAAGGAAAACACATTCCTGGGATGGCGTCACTGGCGTCGGGCTCTCCTGCAGCTGCTGGGGTCCCTGAATTCCTCCTCTCAGCTGCCTCAGGGAGCCTGGCTCCCTTTAATTCCCGCAGTGCTGCGGCGGCAGGGAGGTGCTGCTGGAGCAGGTGCTGCCAGCACTCCCCGCACAGCAGGGCAGACTGGGATGGCTGTGGTGTTCATCTGGGAGGTCCCTGTCCCTGCCCGGGGCTGGCTGTCCCTGGCAGTGCCACTCGGAGGGGGCAGGGTGGTGGCCACCTGCCAGGCTGTGTTGCAGGCCACTTCGCTCGCGCTGCAGCTTCTCTGTGTGCTCTGTCGTGCCACATCCGCCTGTGGCAAGGCCACCGTGTCCCCAGGGCTGGGCAGAGCAGCCTCATCCCAGTCTCCTTTTGCAGAATGTGCTCAGTTCCAAGAATGCCACCATCCAGGACCTGCAGCTCCAGCTGGCCCGAGTCTGCAAGGTAAGGGCAGGGAGAAATCCTGGAGGGGTTTAAGAGCTGTGTGGATGTGGCACATGGGGACGTGGGTAAGTGCTGGCCTTGGCACTGCTGGGAGAGCAGTTGGACTTGATGATCTTAGAGGAGTTTCCCAAACAATTCTATGATTCCATGGCTGTGGCTTGGGGGATGGAAATGGGACTGTGGGGTGCATGGAGCCCCCCTCTGCTGACAGAGGGGCTGACAGGGACCCTTCCCTCGCAGGCACACAACGACATGCTGCAGACCTTCGAGGCAAAGCTGACAGCCTTTGGCATCCCCGTGGACAACCTGGGTTTCCAGCCACTGTCCTTCCCCTTCCCGGGGCAGGAGCTGGGGCAGGGCCCTGCCGGGCTTGTTGCAGTGCCCACCTGATGCTGGCAGCACCGAGGGTCCCACGGGCACATCGGAAGTGGGGCTGTGCCCTGTTCCTGCTCCATGCCGTTGAACAGACCCCAGTGAGCATCTTCAGGAACCTCTCCTCCCAAGGGGGACCACGGCACAGCTGGAGGGCTGCAGGCATCCCACCCACCCCACCAGACTGCTCCTGGGGCTCCCTCTGTCCCCCAATTGGAAGGCAATTTTTTGAGACAAATGGTGCTGTTTGGAGCTTTTAATGGCGTCGGTGGCATCACTCTCCAACGGGAGGCCATGCCCCCCTAACTGCCACGGTACGTTGTGTAGGAGTAGGGGCTGATCAGCAGCGGGATGTGGAGCTTCTGTGTCGGGTCAGCAATGGTGAAGACGACCTGAGGGAGAGCGAGGAGGCAGTGGTGGGAATCCCCGTCCCACAGCTGGGCCCTGGGGAGTGCAGCCCCTTGAGTCTGGCCCCAGCCCCCAGAGCTGCTGTGCACCCTGTCCCCGGCTCCCCACTCTCCATACCTCCACGAAGGGATAGAAGTTGGTGTGCCCCAGCCCCTGCCAGTACTCAGCTGTCTCAAAGTGCAGCTTGTAGGTGCCGGCCTTGGCCTGTCCTGGTGCCAGGAGGGGCTGGCAGCGCCCGTCCGCGTCCGTGTGCCTGAAACCAGACCGAGCCAGTCCTGCCGTATTCTGAAACCTGGCCCTGCCCTACCCCCAGAACCTGCCTCAGCCATCCCCCAAAGCACCAGCCCTGCCACCAGCAGACCCCAGGCAAAGGCTGGGCCAGTTGTGCCAGGAGCCTTTGGCCAAGCTCACAGGGCATTGACAGCAGCATCCCTGGCCCATTCCAGTGCCATCAGCGCTCCTACCTCTGTGCCAGCTCTGTCCACTGTGTCCCCGGCTCCTGCAGCTGGGCCAGGCGGACGACAAGGCCGGCTGCTGGCAGCCCCGTGGCCGTGTTCAGCACGTGGGTGGTCAGGGTACCATTTCCCACCTCAGATATGCCATCGGCCTGTGGCAGAGGGGGAAGCAGGGCTGGGACCTGTCCTGGCAGCACCATCTGCCTCCGCCTTGACCGTGCTGGAACCGAGCTCCTGTGCCTTGCTCTTCCCCAGAGCCTGGCTATGGAAACCCACATCCTTTCCCTGCGACGGTGCTCAGCGCTGGGCATGGCAGGCACTGCGTGGGTGCCAGCTGGTTCCCACCAGGATGCAGGGCTCTGTGCTTCCAGCAGCACCGCGCTCCCTGCTCACCTGCCTGTCCTGGTGGGCCTCAGGACAGTGGCAGCAGCTGGCCTGGACCCAACCAGGAAGCAGCCCCATCCCAGCAGTCCCATCCCTGCCCACAGTGTCACGTGCAGGCGGACGTTGACCCTTCCCTGCTCTCTGGAGCTGTCTGGCGTCAAGGTCAGCACTGCTGGGGCAGCTGGGCCCCTTCTTCTCCTGGAGCTTCCAGGCTGGGGTGGGAGCACGACTCAGGGTTGCATCCCAGCAGCTGGCAGGGCCAGGCAGCCTCCCTGGAGCTGTACCAGCTCCCTCTGCCAGCCTGACACCAGCACCGGCTGACATGGGGGTGCCACAGAGGCACCCTGCTGAGCTTACCTGGCTGTCCTCTGTCGCGCTCGGACAGGGACCTGTGGCCGGTGACACCGCACGAAACGCCATCCTCGGCCCCGGCCTCCCTTCCTGGTGCCACGGCCTCTCCCCGTGGAGCTGGTGTGGCTGGATGCCGCTATCCTGACACGGGACTCCCACAGAACGGGGTGCTCCTCCCCGGCTGGGCCGAGCCGGCACGGGCGGCTTCCCACTGGGAGCTGTGCCCAGGAGCCCCAGTGACACCCACAATCCGGCAGTGCCGGGGCCCTGAGGCTGGTGGCCTAGAGCCCAGTGGGAAGTTGGGGCACTGAGCCAGGAGGAGCCACAGCAGAGCTGCCATCCCAGTCTCACCTCCCACCATGGAAAGCACCTGGAGCGCATCGGTGCTGCAGCAGCCAGGCACGTGGGGCTGTCGGGAGCCAGCACCGGTTTCACCACAGCCTCGCCCTGCCCTTCTGCACTGCTGGGGCATGGGGGTAGCTCAACATCTCACCTGCACCGTGATGCAGGCGGTAGCGGTGGCTCGCAGCCCATCTCCCCCCAAATCGGCAGCCTGGATCTCCAGTGTGTATTCAGGGACCGCCTGTGACAAGCGGCTGTGTCACCCACAAGTGGAGGGTGAGCTCAGTGGGGGCTGGGTCTGGGGCTCACCTCTGCCACCAGCCCTGGCATGGCCACAGAGATCAGCCCAGAGCTGCTGTTGATGGCGAACATCCCAGGCTGGGGCTGCTCCGGCACCTGGCTCAGGATGGAATAGCTCACAACGCCATTGTTGGAGTTCACGGTGTCGTCCGCGTCAGTGGCCAGCACCTGCAGCACTGGTGTGCCTGCACCGAGTGATTATTGGTGACCTGTCACACATCCCCCCAGTGCTGCCTCCCAGCTGGTGGCAGTAATCCCACCTGGCTCAGCCCCCTCCAGCACAGAACCGTTAAAAACTGCCTGGGTGAAGACAGGCCGGTTGTCATTCTGGTCAGCGATGGTGATGATGATCTCCATGGGATCCTCCACAGGCTGCCCATTGGCTGACACGGCGTGGGAGTAGAGCTGCGAGGGCACAGTCAGCCTGCGTGCAGCCCCTAGGACTGACCCCATCCTGCCACAGACCCCCCTGTCACTCACCACATATTTATCCTTCTCCTCCCGGTCCAGTGGTTTTGTCACCTCCAGCCACCCTGTCTCCCGCTCGATGATGAAGACACCCACGGGGATGGTGTCTGCTCCCTGCCCCGTGATGCTGTAGAAAACCTTGGTCTCCTTGTCCTTGTTGGATTTGATCTGGCAGCAGGACAGGAAGAGGGGGGTGGAGACATGTCCAGCACTCTGGGGACCCCCCTGGACCCTGCCTGTTCCCTTTGGGGACACATACCTGCACCAGCTTCTTGGGGAAGGGCCCCCGCTCGTTCTCCAGGCAGTTGATGGGAGGGATGACCCAGTCCCTCTTCTGCCGCCGGAGGCCATGTCCATGCCCCCCGAAGGTCAGCATGTCCTGTGGGATGGAGACCGGGGCTGCAGGGCCATGGAGGGACACAGCTCTGCCCTGGGCCTCCAGGGGAGTGGCCATGCAACACACCTGGCCCCACTGCAATGGTCCCACCAGCAGGAGGAGGAGGATGGTGAAGGTGCAGGGTGCCATGGCTGCGGCTGCACTGGCTGTTCCCCCCAGGTGCTAGCTGGGAACTTTCCCTGTGCTGTCAGTGACCTTGGCCTGGAAAGCAGTACTGGCCTTGCAGTGCTGCCAGCCCCGGGCGGGGCGGGGGGGCCGTGGGACACAGCACACGAGATGCTGCTCCACGCTGGGGGGGACAATGGAGCCCAGGAACACCCCCGGGCACTGTCCCTCGGTGGCCAGGGGAACCCCCCACTGCAGTACGGCTGGGGGGCACACACAGCCCCCCTTCCCCCCGAGAGTTCCAGTGCACCCATAGGCGGCAGAGGGGAGGAGGCAGGGGGGGTGACACGGAGGAATGGCGGGGGGGGGGCGCTGTTCCTGCCAGGGTGCCAGGGTTTATGGCGACACCGGGAGGGACGCATGGCAGGACCACGAAGGTGCCTGGAGACACCGGGATGTCCCGGCATATCCACGGGGCTGCGCTGAGGGGCCGGGGCCGGGGCCACCGGGGGGCGGCTCTGAGAGGCCGGGGGTGCCCGGCGGGGAGGGGGCGGTGCCCGAGGATCCCCGGGCCGTACGGGGAAGAGCCAGGGGGTTCCAAGGGGATACCGATCTGTGCATACCGGGGGGTGCCCGACCGGTAACTGGGGGTGACCAGGGCTTAACGGGGGTACCGCGGATTGCCGACGGTTACCAGGCGGTGCCCCGGGCTTCCCGGGGGTATTGCGGGTTGACAGGAGGATTTCAGAGGGGTACCGGCTGTGCCCGGAGGGTCTTGAAGGTTCCAGTAGTGGGCGGTGCCCGAGGGGTACCGGGGTGTGCCTGGATCTTGGCGGGTGGGTGCCTGGGAGGTAACGTGGGGTACTGGGGATTGTCGTGGGGTTCCGGGGGTCTGCCGGGGATGCCCGGGTGGTATCGGGGTGTGCCGTGCTGTACCGGGGATTGCCGGAGGCTCCCAAAGGGGTACCGCGGTATAACGGGGATTGCCGGGGGGGGTCGCAGGGGGTAAAAGGGGGTACGCGAAGGGTCCCGGGTGTAATCGAGGGGTCCAGGGCATTGCCGGGGGATGCCTGGGGGGTGCTGGGGCCGCTCTCCGGGGCGGGGCGGTACCTGCGCGGCCACCGCCTCACCTGGGGCGTTGCGGGGCGGGACGGGGCGGGACGCGGCGGGCGGCGACCGGAGCGGCGGCGGCGGCGGCGGCGGCAACGGACGGGCCATGCGGGGGCTGCGCTCCGGGCTCTGCCCGCTCTCCGTCTTCATCCTCCTCCTCCTCTCCCCGCTCCTGCCGGCGGCCGCCCCCTCCCCGGCCCCGCCGTGCGTTCTCCCGGGGCTGCGCCGCGGGCCGCTCCCCGCACCAGGTAACTCGCACCGTCGGGGCGCGGCGGCACCGGGACCCCCGGAACACCTGGGGACAGGCTGGGGCCGCGATCGGGGCCGGGATCGGGGCTCCGGGCACTGGGGGGGCGGCAGGGCCCCCCTCACTGCCGGGATCAGGATCGCTTTGCCCCCGGTGGTGGGGCCGCTGTTTTTCGGGGGGACCTGGCAGCGCCCCGGCTGTGGGGCTGGCGGGGATCCCCAGGTGCGGGTCTGACGCGGGTCCCCGAGTGTGGGGCTGTGCCATGGGGCTGGCAGGGCTCCTGTGCTCTGGGGCTGTGCCCTCCCTCCCCGGCCTGTGGGGCTTGGCCATGGGGCTGGCTGTGCCCCGTGGGGCTGGCGGTGCCCGTCTGGTCTCACTGGGCTGGCGGCGGCTGATGCCAGTGCCTTTGGCTCAGCCGTGGGGCGCCCGCTGCGAGCAGGGCTGGGTCCCCGCAGGGCGGGTGGCCGGCGCCGGGCCGGCAGTGGGGCTGGGTGCCCCAGGGCCACCCTTCTCCGACCGTGGGGTGCGGGGTCTGGCTGGCCCGAGGCTGGGCAGGGTCTTGCTGCTGCCAGCTCTTGGCCCGGTGCCGGCGCTCGGCCCGGGCCCGTTGCCCTCTTCGCTCGGCGGCTCCCGGGGGATTGGGGCTGCCCGGGAACGCGGCCGGAGCCAGCGCTCGCCTAATGGCCGCGGGAGCACTAAAAGCTCTCCTTGGCGGTAAGTGCCAGGCAGGGGCTCAACCTCCGCCTGCCGTGGACACCATATCCCATTTCACATCCCGTCTCTATCAGCTGAGCCTGCCAGGACTGGAGCTGGGCACTGCCAGGCCCCTGCTGTGGGCACAGACTGGGGTCTGGCTGTGTCACTGCGACCCCCTCCGTGGGCAGCACATGGCCCCGGCACCGACCGTGCGGCTCCGCCTTAGCACCCAGCGGGCACGGTGCCCTGTGGGCTCTCCAGGGAGGGACCCCGAGGACATGGTGGGGTACCCCCTGTGCCGCTTGGCCTTTCGGTGGGAACAGCGATCCGTGCCACAGCTGGGGAGAGGGGCTGGGGGCGTCCCCGGACTCCTCGTGCCCCTTTTGCCAGGGTGACTGATGCTCCCCAGCCCCATTAATGTCCCTTATCGCGGCCATCGCGACTGGGAGGGGCCCCGGCACTGCCCTCAGGGCACGGTTGCTGCTCCCCACGTGGCCCCACCGTCGCTCCTGGGCTCCCTCCCTCCGGTGTGGGGCAGCCGTGGGGCATAGCTCTCTCTGCCCCATTTCACGCCTTCCGCAGCCCCCCCAGCCCCGCTCCACGTCCCGCCCCGGGCTGCTCGGCCGCGCGAAGCTGGCTCAGCTCCGCTAATCTCCTAATCCTTCCCCCGGGGGGGTGCGGAGCCGGGGCTGTGTCCAGCACGAGGGATACAGAGTGGGAGGCGGGGGAGGGAGATTCAATGGCCAATGTCCTGGCCACGGGGGGTTGGGAGCCCCGAGGGGGGTGACACACCGGGAGGGGGCTGGGGCAGGGCTCTGCCCGCCCAGGAATTTCCCATCATCTGTGAAACAAAGCCGAAACTTCCACCGAAACTTCCATTGCGCTCCCGTACGGCTCCCGGTGTTCCCTGCCCCGCTCCTGGTGTCCCCTACCCCTCTTCCACCGCCCCCTGCCTCACTCCGCCTCAGGATTCTGGGGGATTGCGGGGTCCTGGAGCGTGTGGTTGCGGCCCGGGGGTGTCGGGGGCGAGGTCCCCCCCATCCCCCTGACCCCTCACCCCCGCAGGGAGCTCCAGAGGCTGCGCAGGGCCGTACAGGACGGAGGAGCCCGATGTCGGGGTGCGGGAGGATGGGGGCCCCGTGCGGCTACCGGGGGTGGGCAGGGCGCTCGCCGTACCCCCCCCAGATGCTGGTTCCCCCCGGGATGCCGCTGGCCAGCCAGACCCTGCCCCAGCTCCGGCAGAGAGCAGGCTCTCCCCGCAGGTAACGATGCCCCGCGTATCCCCCACCCCCTGCTCCCCCAGCCGGCTGTGCCCTCACTCATCCCCAACCCACAGGAGCTCCCCAGGGCTCACACCGCTCTCAGGAGGCAGAAGAGGGACTGGGTGATCCCCCCCATCAAGGTTCCTGAAAACGAGAGGGGCCCTTTCCCCAAAAAGCTGGTTCAGGTATGAGGGGGTCAGTCTGGGCAGGGGGTCTGGGCATGGAGGTGGGTGCTGGGGGGTCCATCCCCACTGCATCGGGGCAGGGTGTGATGGGGTGGGGGGTACTGACCCCATCCCCTTCCCCTTGATCTGTGTCTCCTCCCAGATCAAATCCAATCGGGACAGAGACACCAAGATCTTCTACAGCATCACGGGGCAGGGAGCAGATGCCCCCCCCGAGGGCATCTTCACCATCGAGAAGGAGTCAGGCTGGATGAAGGTGACGCAGCCGCTGGACCGTGAGCACATCGACAAGTACCACGTAGGTCCTTGCCAGGGCACACTAGGGGGATGTTGGGAATGCTCTGCCAGGCCCCCCACTCACACCCCACCCCACAGCTCTTCTCCCATGCTGTGTCCGAGAATGGGAAGCCAGTGGAGGAGCCAATGGAGATCATCGTGACGGTGACAGACCAGAATGACAACAAACCCCAGTTCACACAGGAGGTGTTCAGGGGCTCTGTGCCAGAGGGAGCTCTGCCAGGTAAGACCCCATGCCATGGGGAAGCTCTGCATCCCACCAGCCATGTTCCTTGGGCACAGCCCTGGCATTGTCCCCCCCAAGTATTCCACTCACCAGGACATCCACATCCCCAGGCACCTCCGTCATGCAGGTGACAGCCACGGATGCGGATGATGCGGTGGAGTCCTACAATGGTGTCATCGCCTACTCCATCCTCAGCCAGGAGCCACGGGAGCCCCATCCCCAAATGTTCACCATCAACAGGGCCACTGGCACCCTCAGTGTGATCGCTAGTGGCCTTGACCGGGAGGTGGGCTCTGCAGCACCGTGGGGCAGGGGTCCCAGCCCCAAGCAGGGCCTGACAGGTGTCTGTCTGTCTGTCTGCCACAGCGTGTGCGGGAGTACACACTGACCGTGCAGGCAGCTGACCTGGATGGTGTGGGACTGACCACCACGGCACTGGCCGTCATTGAGATCGCTGATGTCAATGACAATGCCCCTGAGTTTGACCCCAAAACGGTAATGTGGGCCCCCCTGCTGGGTGTGACCCTCCCCAGTGCCTGCTGGGCTGTGGTGCTGATGGTGCCCCTGACCCACAGTACGAGGCAGGCGTGCCAGAGAACGTGGCTGGGCGGGAGGTGGCCCGGCTGGCTGTCACCGACCTGGACGAGCCCGGCACACCGGCGTGGCGAGCCATCTACTCCATCCTGCGTGGCAACGACGGGGGTGTCTTCGCCATCACCACTGACCCCGCCACCAATGAGGGCGTCCTCCGCACCGCCAAGGTCTGTGTCACCCCTGTGTCACCCCATTGCTGCCCACAGTGGGATCCTGCCTGTCCCCCTCACTGCCCGTGTCTCCCCTTCTCCCAGGGTCTGGACTATGAGGCCAAGCAGCAGTTTGTGCTCCACGTGGCAGTGGCCAACGAGGTCCCCTTCGTTGTGAAGCTGCCGATGGCCACTGCTACCGTGACAGTCACGGTGGAGGATGTCAATGAGGCCCCGGTGTTCATGCCGCCGGTGCAGCTGGCCACGGTGTCAGAGGATGTGCCCCCAGGGCAGACCCTCACCGCCTGCACGGCCCAGGACCCTGACAAGGCACAGGGCCAGAGGATCAAGTGAGAGGGGACAGGGCTGGAGCGGATGTTGGGAGGTCTCCACCGCCCCTTGCTGCAGCCCCAGCTCCCCTGTGCCCCACAGGTACCTGGTGGGGCATGACCCAGCGGGCTGGCTGGCTGTGCACCCCGAGAACGGCCTGGTGACCGCGCGGGACCATCTGGACCGCGAGTCCCCCTTTGTCAAGAACAGCACCTACATAGCTGTGCTGCTGGCCGTGGACGATGGTGAGGGACATGAAAGGGCCCTTGTTCCCCCTCCCGCGTGAGGGGCGCGTGCTGCCATCACCAGGAAATACATCCCAGTTCCAGCATGGAGCAGTGTGGGGGCTGCCCGGCCCCACCCCTGCCCCGTGAGGATCCTGGGTTTGGGACTTCCCCTCCTCCAGCATCACTCCTCACTGTCCCCACCCTTGTCCAGAGAGTCTCTGTCCCTGGGAGAGTCTTGGTGTTGAGGCTCCCCCTGTCCCCATGCCTGCTTAGTCACCCATGTCCCCATGAGAGTCCTGGGTTTGGGGTCCCCCCTCCAGAATTGTCCCCACCAGGCTCACCGCCGGCCACGGGCACGGGCACGCTGCTCCTCACCCTGCTCGACGTGAACGACAACGGCCCCGAGGCCGAGCCACGGGACATCACTGTGTGCCAGCGCAGTCCCCAGCCCCAGCTCCTCACTGTCACCGACCGGGACCTGCCCCCCAACACCGGCCCCTTCCGCGCTGAGCTCACCGACGGCTCAGGGGACAGCTGGGCTGTGGAGGTGGGGGACACAGGTATTGCACTGGGGCTGAAGATAACGTGGGGGATCCTTGGTGGAAGCAGCTGTGCCACGGCTGCGTTCCGGTGCTTCCCCCTGAGCCCCCATCTCCCCCAGGTGACACAGTGACACTGCAGCTGGTGGCACTGCTGGAGCCAGACACCTACAGCGTGTACCTGCGGCTGCTGGACCAGCCGGGCAGAGCCCAGGTGACCATCATCACTGCACGGGTGTGTGCCTGCGAGGGGCCGGCACAAGGCTGTCCCCAGAGACCTCAGCCTGTCACCGCCCTGCCCTTCGTCCTCGCCGCCCTGGGCGCGCTGCTGGCCCTGCTGCGTGAGTGGGGATCGGGGGGTCCTGGGGCTCTGGGGATACCCCTGCCCTGGGCACAGTGGGGGACACGTGTCCCCACTGATGGCACCGTTCCCCCCCAGTCATCCTGCTGCTGCTGCTGCTTTTCGTGAGGAGAAGGAAGGTGACGAAGGAGCCGCTGCTGCTTCCCGAGGACGACACAAGGGACAACATCTTCTACTATGGGGAGGAAGGTGGCGGCGAGGAGGACCAGGTGGGTGTGGGGCTCAGGGGGCTGGTGACAGCGTGGGCAACCTGACTCTGCCCCTCTCCATGTCTGTGTCCCCAGAACTATGACCTGCAGCAGCTGCACCGGGGGCTGGACGCCCGGCCCGAGGTGATCCGCAATGACGTAGCGCCCACCCTCCTGCCAGCCCCCCAGTACCGGCCCCGCCCTGCCCACCCTGATGACATTGGCACCTTCATCGAGGAGGTGAGTCCTGACCTGGAGAGCCCAGGGGTGGCAGTGCAGGGGACACAGGCACTGACCCCTCTGTTCCCCCAGAACCTGAAGGCGGCCGACACGGACCCCACAGCCCCCCCCTACGACTCGCTGCTGGTGTTCGACTACGAGGGCAGCGGCTCGGAGGCCACCTCGCTCAGCTCCCTCAACTCCTCCGCCTCCGATGGCGACCAGGACTACGACTACCTCAGCGAGTGGGGCAGCCGCTTCCGCAAGCTGGCCGAGCTCTACGGCGGTGGCGAGGAGGACGATTAGAGACCCTCGGCCCACTGCCGCCACCTTATTGCTGCTTTTGTGCCTTGGGGGTTCCCCCGCCACGCCCCCCTACCCCGGCGCAGCCCCCTCACCTCCTCGCCTGCGTTTTTGTGGTTATTATCTATTTTTTAAGGTATGGAATGACAGTGTGTGATGCTGCCGATGAGGGGATGGGAGCTGGGTCAGTTTTAATAAAGGATTTGGTTTTTTAGACGCTCCAGGCTCTGTGTCACTTTGTGCTCTGGAGGTCGGCACTGACCCCAGCCCTACAGTGACCCCTCCCCTGACTGTCTCTCCTTGCCCACCCCAGTGCAGTACCTATGGCACAGGTGCAGTGTCACTCCTGCACGGGCAGTGCCCATGTCCCCCCAGGGTGTCCTTGTCCCCAGAGGGTGCTGGTGGGCATGGGCAGGGCACTGCCCCCCAACCTGTACTCCATGGGAGTGACACTGGTGGCACTGGGCATTCCTGGTGCTAAATCCCTCCTGGCCTTGGCAGCCAGAGCCCTGCAGCCCCCAGGCTGCCACCCCAACCCCCTGAGATGACCATGGGTGCTACATGGGTGGGCACAGCAGCCTCTGGCCCCGCAGGACCCCGAGCCCTGGGGGTCTCCCAGTGGCTCCAGGATCAGCACCTGACAATCATGGACTGGGGGGAGCTGATGGCAGCAGGGATCGCTGGGGGTCCCTTTCCATGGGGTCACCCCCAGCTCTGCTGTGTTTGGGGACAGAACGGCGTGCGGGAAGCTGGGGACTGCAGCACCCTGAGGGGCCCTTCCTGCCCGGGGGCTCTCTGGGTACCATGTTTGCCCCTCCCACAGAGCCGGGACCTGTGGGGCTGTGGGCGTGGGGACACTCTGGAGTACTCCTGGCTCCTGTCACCCTCCAACACCCCCTGTCCCACAGCCCTGGACGGCGCGGGGGCTGTGTGTCTGGGGCTGGGAATATCAGGGGCACGGGGGGCTGGGGGTACCCGGGCCGGGCAGAGCAGCAGGGGCATTGGGGGTACCGTGCGCTGGTGGGGTACTGGGGCTACCAGAGGCTGAAGGCATAACGGGGGTACCACGGCACCGGGGACCGTGGGGAGTTCTGGGAATACTGGGGTACCGGAAAGACTGAGGTCCCGGGTGCGGACGGGGCGGAACCGCCTCCCGTCGGGGCGGGACGGGGCGGCTCCCGGCGGGGCCGACACCTGCGGGGCGGGATCGGCATCGGGACGGGACGGGACCGGGCGCACCTGCGACTCTGCGGCGGCAGCGCCCGATCCCTCCGCACCCACGGGCACCTACCGGCACCGGCACCGGCACCGGCACCGGCCATGGGGTGGCGGGCGGGCTGCTCGGTCCCGCTCTGCCTTCTCTTGCTTCTGCTCCAGGTGAGCCATGGAATGGGGCGGCAGGACCCTGCCTGGGACCCCGCCGAGACCCTACCCGGGGCAGCGGGACCCTGCTCGGGACCCTGCCCGGTGCAAACGTCTCTCTCCGGGCAGAGCGGGCAGCGGCTGTGCCAGCGGGTAGTGTCGTGCCAGCCCGGCTTCACCGCCGAGACCTTTGCCCTGACGGTGCCGCGGGACAGCGTGGCGGCAGGACGGGCCCTGGGACGAGGTAAGGACATGGGAACAACCGGCTGTGGGGGACAGGGTGGCTCTGAGGACGGGGACGGGACTATGGGAACAGGGGGTGTGTGGGATGGGTCTGGGCAATGGGGGGCACGAAGCCATGGCTCCGTGCCCGAGTGATGCTGGTGTGGCCACGGGGACACGCTCTGGGCAAGCTGGCTGGCTTCATGGGGACAGGGCTGAGGGGACAGTGCCATGGCTGTGGGGACAGTGCCATGGCGGCGGGGACAGGCTCGCTGTGGTGGCAGGTGGCACAGGAGACAGAGACGTGGTGGTGTGTCCGTGCACAGCGCTGGGGCCACACTGAGGGCACTGGTGGTCCCAGCTCGGGCACCAGTGGTCCTGGCATGGCAGGATGGCGTCGTGGCGCGGGGGCAGCGGGAGCCGCTCCCCGGGGTGCGCCGGCGCGGGCGGCGCTGACTCAGGCACCGCAGACCTGTTGGGGCCGGCAGGTTGGGGTGTGGGGCGCGCAGGCGCCTGCCCTGCCCCGAGCCTCACCTGGCACCGAGGGTTCACCAGCGTGAGCCCCCTTTGGACCCACAGTGTAGCCCCCCAGGGCAGCTCTTGGCATGGGGACGGGCACCGGGATGGGCTGCTAGGCTTTTGGGGACGTTGGTGTCACACTATGCTGGCACCAAAGCCAGTGTGGCAAGGGGGCACCAGGGACCTGTGTGCTGGGGACCTGCTGCCACTTTGGGATCCCCAAAAGGGGCTCTGTGGGCTCTGGGGCTGTGCAGTGGCCTTCACAATCTGCACCAGTTCATAGCTGAGAGTGGTGCTGGCATCACGGTGTGTGTGCCAGGGTGGCTGGGGTGGGCACGGGGCCGAGGGGTACTGGACACCCAGCACTGTACCAAGGACTCCCAAACATCCTCGGCTCTGTAACGGCTTCACTTGGGAGAGCCAGGAATTGGACCCTGCTCCATACCCCAGGAATTGCGTTTGTTTGCTTTCTGGTTGATCATTAATGCGTCCATCAGGGCTGTGCCCGATACCAGGGTGACGGGCAGCCCTGTGACTTCCCTGCAGCACCAGGACCTGCTGGAAATCCTCTGTCCTGCCACCAGCACTTTCAGTTTTGGGTTCCGGGCACAGTCAGGGCGTGGGAGGAAGGAAAGGGCCATCTGCCCTTGAGGCCTGTGTGGCACCCTGTGATTCATGGCTGTGCCACAGCAATGGGGTGGCCGAGCCTGGTGGGTGCTAGGCCATGCTGGGCCACAGAATACCCCAAAGCTCACGGCCAGGCTGACGAGCCGGCCTGTAATTAGCCTGATGAGTTGAACGCAGTATTTTCCCTCCAACAGGCCCGGACAGGCCCCGCGTGGCGCCGGCGCGGCAAATGGCAACACCTGCGCAGGGGCTGTGGCGGCACCGGGGCTCTGCTCCCTGGGTTGGGGGGCTCTGGGGTGGTGGGGGCTGGGACAGTCCCCATCAACCCTGGGTGGAGAAATCTTGAGAGTCTGAAGTCACAGTGAAACTGGGGTGACGTCAGTGGGATGTGTCACCTGCAGCACCTTCACCCCGGGGTGAGCCCCCTGCACCGGCACTGATACGCGTGCGCAACACGCGGGGTGGTGGCACTGCAGGGATGGTGACACCCTGCTCCGCCTGTGCCCAGCCCCATCGAGACCTCACAGGATATGAGGTGGCTTTGGGGGGCTGCTCTGATTCCTTTTGTGGGGTCTCAGCCCCACACCCTGTTTGGCAGCCTGGTCGTAGCAGTGTCTGGTTGTCCCCGTGCCCTGTGGGTTGCCGTGGGGGACTGGAAGTGGGGAGATGCCCCTGTGGCACTCCCTGAGCTCTCCTTTTCACCCACCCCCATCATTCCCAGCAGAGGGGGGGGCCCCCTCCCGACTCCCAGCCCCGGGGAGAGGAGGGCTGGGGACGGCCCTCGTTCAGCCAAGCTGGAAAAACAGGTTGTGCATGGCCAGGTGGGAAGGGGGGGAGTTGGAAGGGGGGAGAGCGGGAAAGGGGAAGCAGGGTCTGAGCACACAGCACCCATTGAACCCTGAGTGGGGCCGAGCACTGAGCACTCACTGCACCCAGAGTGGGGCTGGGGGCCTCTGCTGCCCCTCGCTGCACCCACCGGCGCCGTGCCAGGGCCCGGGGCCGAGCGCTGCGCCCGCGCCCGCGGGTGCCTCTCCTTCCCCGCCTGCCCCGGCACGTTCCTGCCCGGCCGGCCCCACCGGCTCCCCCAGCCCTTGCCGGGGGTCCCGCCGGGGGGCTGGCGGGGCTGGCATCGCGCCGGTGGCTCCTCCTGGGCCGGGGCGGGGGCACCGCCTTGGGCAGGGGGGCAGCGGTGGCTCTCCGCTCCATGCCACAGCCACCCCCGGATTCCTGGGCTGCTCCTGGGCTGACGTAACCCCACGGCCCCGTTCCGTTCGGCGGTGCCGCGCTGCCTCCCACCCGCCCGGGCACGTCCCCTTGCCGAGGCGCGGGTCACACCGGGCCGATGGTGGCAGTGCTGGCTCCGGAGCCCGGGTGCCGCTGGCTCCAAGAGCTCCCTCCCGGACAAAGGGTGTTTGTTGGGAGCTGCGGCCGCGCTGCCCCCGCTCATGTGATGCCGGCTGACCGCTGCCTCGGGCCGGCCAGCTCTGCCGCGCCCGGCCGGTGCCGAGCTAGTGACATGGGGACCCCGCCTGCCCGCTCTCCCTGGGGTTGGGGGTCCCGCAGGGTACCTGGGCAGGCTGGGGGGCCCGGCTGCCGGGGCACTGAGTGCCAGTGCAGGTGAGCGACTGCTGCCCTTTTATTGGAAAAGCAGCTGGAGCCACACGAGCACAGTGGTCGTGACACGCCACGCTTGGGGACACGCTGTGCCACAGGAATACACCCATGTGGGGATGTGCCGTGCCTGGCACCATGCCATACGTGGTGCTGGGGACAGGGACATGCTGTGCCGAGTGCCACTTGCCCCATTGTCACTGTCCGGCAGGGATCCCATGGCACAGCAGGTCCTGCCGTGTCCTGTCCTGGACCATAGCTAGGGCAGGGATGCACTGTCTGTCATGCCCAGGATGGGATCCTGGCAGGGCGTGTGGCACTGTGTGTGGAGCATCCCCACCACTGCTGTGACCCCACAGCCCAGGCTGCTGGGCAGTGGCTGTGCTGTGTGTGCCCATGTCCCCAGAACCCCCTGCCACTCAGTCCCCTGTCCCCAGTGAGCTTTGTGGACTGTGGCGAGTCACACCGTGCCGCCTTCCTCCCGGATGACACGCGCTTCAAGGTGAGCAGGGATGGCGTCGTCTCTGCCACCCGGCCCCTGCAGCTCCAGCGGCGGGAGATCGCCTTCGCTGTGCACACCTGGGATGCCGCGGGCAAGAAGCATTCGGCCAAGGTGACCCTGCGCCAGCGGTGGCACCAACACCCCAAGGGGATAGAGCAGGTAAAGCACAGACCCAATCCCGGGGGTCACAGCCCCCCATCCCTGATGCAGAGGGCTCAGCAAGGTGCTGGCACTGAGCAGAGCCACTGTCCCAACAGGATGCAGTACCTGACATGCTGATTTTCCCGGAGCATGGACATGGCCTCCGGCGGCAGAAGAGGGACTGGGTCATCCCTCCCATCAACTGCCCGGAGAACGAGCGGGGGCCCTTCCCCAAGAAGCTGGTGCAGGTATGTGTCCCCAAAGGGAACAGGCAGGGTCCAGGGGGGTCCCCAGAGTGCTGGACATGTCTCCACCCCCCTCTTCCTGTCCTGCTGCCAGATCAAATCCAACAAGGACAAGGAGACCAAGGTTTTCTACAGCATCACGGGGCAGGGAGCAGACACCATCCCTGTGGGTGTCTTCATCATCGAGCGGGAGACAGGGTGGCTGGAGGTGACGAAACCACTGGACCGGGAGGAGAAGGATAAATATGTGGTGAGTGAGGTGGGGGTCTGTGGCAGGATGGGGACAGTCCTGGGAGCTGCACACAGGCTGACTGTGCCTTTGCAGCTCTACTCCCACGCCGTGTCGGCAAATGGGCAGCCCGTGGAGGATCCCATGGAGATCATCATCACCGTCACTGACCAGAACGACAACCGGCCTGTCTTCACCCAGGAAGTCTTTGTCGGCTACATTGAGGAGAATGCCAAGCCAGGTACGTGGGGGAGTCTGAGCCAGGACCATGCAGAGCCCTGAGTGGGAGCAGTGCCAGGGTGTCTGGTGAATTCTGTCCCATGAGTAAAATCTCCCTGGCTTGTCCCCACATCCAGGCACATCTGTGATGACCGTGAATGCCACGGACGCAGACGATGGGGTCAACATGAACAATGGCATCATCGGCTACTCCATCCTCAGCGAGGAGCCCAAGGGTGCACAACGGATGTTCACCATCAATGCTAAAAAAGGCATCATCAGCGTTATTGGCACAGGACTGGACCGGGAGGTAGGCACCTTACCATGACCCAGGGGAACCTGCAGCAGCTCCACAGAGGGATGTGCCATGGGAAGAAAGGGATGCTGGAGCCCTGGGGTCCATCTGGTTTTGAGATGTGCCACCAGCTCTAGGGGTGTCTTCAGCCTCGAGCGTACCAGGAGCTGTGCTGGGGACACTGCAGGGACCCGCAGCCCTGCCGAGGCCTGGAGAGGGTGCAGTGCCAGCCCCTCGGGTGGCAGCTGGGATGTCGGCTGCCTCTGTGCCAACAGGGAAAAGCGAGGCTGGAGAAAGGTGGAGGAGCAGGCTGGTGATGCCTGGAGGAGGGGAGCACCCCAGCCCCACCCCAGCCCTAACTGGGGTGATTTTGCCCTGCAGACCACTCCCAACTACACGCTGATAATCCAGGCTGCGGACCAGGAGGGCATGGGCCTCACCAACACCGCCACTGCCATCATCAAAGTCACTGATGCCAACGACAACCCTCCTGTCTTCGACCCCAATATGGTACCACCCAGCCCTCCCTGGGAATCGTGGCACAAGCCCCCGCCTGGGGTGCCTGGGGCCATACAGGTGACCATCCCTGTCCCATCTTGCAGTACGAGGTGTCAGTGGATGAGAACGAGGCAGGGGTGCTGGTGGCCCGGCTGCATGTGACAGACCAGGATCTGCCAGGCTCCCCAGCCTGGAACGCCGTCTACCGCATCCAGAGTGGGGACCCACAGGGCAACTTCGAGATCGCCACTGACCCCAAAACCAATGATGGGCTTCTGAAAACTGCCAAGGTGGGTCCCGCTGCTGCACAGCCACCTCAGCACCAGCTGACTCCCTGCTGGCACTACCCAGCTTCTCTCCCACCCCCAGGGCCTGGATTATGAGACCCAGAACCAGTACAAGCTTGTGGTGGCAGTGGAGAACGAGGTCCCCTTCACTGTGGCCCTGAATCCTGCCACGGCCAGTGTCCTGGTGACCGTCAGGGATGTGAATGAAGCCCCCATCTTCATGCCCTCAGTCAAGCGGGTGGAGGTGATGGAGGACGTGCCGGTGGGATACCAGGTCACCTCCTACACGGCCCAGGATCCCGACAAGGAGCAGAGCCAGAAAATCACGTGAGTGGAGGGTGGCGGGAGCTTTGCTGGGGTGTCTGAAGGGCTGTGCTGCACTGTGTGTCTCTTCCTCTCCCCCTGCTGACCCCCGGCTGCCCCCAGGTATCGCATGGGTAGCGACCCCGCAGGGTGGTTGGCCATCGACGCTGAGAATGGCATCGTCACGGCAGCTCAGCCACTGGACAGGGAGTCGGCACATGCCATCAACAGCACTTACAAGGCCATCGTCCTGGCCGTGGACAATGGTGAGGGTGCCCAGCTGCTTACCCCCTGCCCCTCTCCATGTCCTCCCATGGGGTCCAGGCCCCTCCCAGGGTGCCTCGCTGACTCTCAGTCCCACAGGGTCACCAAACTATGCCACCGGCACGGGGACGCTGCTCCTCCTGCTCCAAGACGTGAATGACAACGGGCCTGTGCCAGAGCCCCGGAGCTTCGACATTTGCAACCGGCAGCCCGAGGAGCAGGTCCTGAACATCATCGACAAGGACCTGCCCCCCAACACCTTCCCCTTCAGGGCAGAGCTGATGCATGGCTCTGGCAGCAACTGGACTGCCAAGGTGGCTCCACCAGGTGGGTGCCATGTGCTCTGTAGCTGCGCCCTGCTGTGGGCACTAGGCTGGGGACCTGCCACGAGGCAAAGTCCTGTGACAGTGCCAAGGGTGTTCCCAAACCAGAGCTGGGAGAGGGCTGGAGCACCAGGAGTGGCTGAGGGAGCTGGGAAGGCTCAGGAGGGACTTTCTTGCTCTCTACACCTCCCTGGCAGGAGGGTGTAGTCAGGTGAGGGTCAGGATCTGCTCCCAAGGAACAAGGGTCAGGACACGGGGAAACAGCCTCAAGTTGTGCCAGGAGAGATTTAGGTTGGATATTGGAGAAAATTAATTCATGGAAAGGGTGGTCAGGCATTGGAACAGGCTGCCCAGGGCAGTGTTGGAGTCCCCATCCCTGAGGGACTTAAGAGCTGTGTGGATGTGGCACTTGGGGACATGGCTCAGTGGTGGCCTTGGCAATGCTGGGGGATGGCTCGACTCAATAATCTTGGAGGCCTTTTCCAACCCAAATGATTTTGTGGTTCACCAAGACCTGGTGAAGCTGACCATGAAGAAGGAGCTGGAGCCGGGAGAGTACAGCATCTTCCTGAAGCTGCTGGATGCGCAGGGCAAGGAGCAGATCACGCCGGTGCGAGCCCAGGTCTGCAGCTGCGAGGGGCCAGCCAAGAACTGTGAGCGGCGAGCATTCATCTCTGGTGGCATGGGCGTGCCTGCCATCCTGGGCATCCTGGGGGGCATCCTGGCGCTGCTCAGTGAGTACCTGGGGACAAGGACGGGAGGGACGCAGTGCAGATCACCCTCTCCCTGCTGCCCTAACGCCCCACCCCATTGCTGTGCCTGCAGTCCTCCTGCTGCTGCTGCTGCTCTTCGCAAGGAGGAGGAAGGTGGTGAAGGAGCCACTGCTCCCACCCGAGGATGACATGAGGGACAATGTCTACCACTATGACGAGGAGGGCGGTGGCGAGGAGGACCAGGTGGGATGGCTCTTCCTGCTGGACGCTACCCGCCAAGTGGTAGTGGCGGTGCCCATGGTTGTCCCTTGAGCCTTGTCTCCTGCTGTCCCCCCAGGACTACGACCTGAGCCAGCTGCACCGGGGGCTGGACGCCCGGCCCGAGGTGATCCGCAATGACGTGGCCCCCCCGCTGATGGCAGCCCCTCAGTACCGGCCCCGCCCCGCCAACCCCGATGAGATCGGAAACTTCATTGACGAGGTGAGTCCTGACCCAGGGTGAGGCCAGGGAGTGACACCTCCCTACCACACCAGTGCAGGGGACACAGGCACTGACCCCTCTGTTCCCCCAGAACCTGAAGGCGGCCGACACGGACCCCACAGCCCCCCCCTACGACTCGCTGCTGGTGTTCGACTACGAGGGCAGCGGCTCGGAGGCCACCTCGCTCAGCTCCCTCAACTCCTCCGCCTCCGATGGCGACCAGGACTACGACTACCTCAACGAGTGGGGCAGCCGCTTCCGCAAGCTGGCCGAGCTCTACGGTGGTGGCGAGGAGGACGATTAGAGACCCTCGGCCTCTGCCATCACCTCATTTCACTGCTCCGGACTCACGTTGGGCTCTGCCCGGGGTGGCCGAACGCCCTCCAATACCCCCTGGACCCAGTGTCCACGTCTCCTTCACTGAGAAAAGCTCAGGCTCAGTGGGCTGGGGGGTTTTGGGGTAGTCTGGATGTTTCCTGGCCCACTTGGCTCCAGGGCATGGAACCTTTTGGTCCATTCCCCATCCTGGAACTGAGGTGCTCCCAGCTGTGGGGGCCAGGATCAGCTCCTTCTTCCCTTTTCCATGGGGAGTAAAGGGGGTTTATCTCGTGCTCTCCAAAATACCTCGTGCTCCCAGCCCTACACAGCTCATCTCCCACCGGGCTTCGATCATGAACCTGGTGACAGAAAAGTGGGATGAGGCACTCGATCAACACAGACCAAAGATGCATATCACAGGGAATTCTATTTACTAGAGTATGTACAGGCAGATTTCTATTTTTCTGTATCCCAGATTATGGTTTGATTTCCTCCCGTATTGTGCCAGGTGTAATTAGCGTGCAGTCAATGAAAGGCGCTTTCCAAAATCAAAGGGCTTTCCCAAAATCCTGACCTCTGTGTTTAGTTGTCGTCATGGTTTATATTTTTTATCATGGGAAAAGGGTCTGACTGGCGCTGGGAAACCAGCGGTGGCTAAATGTTGATTGCATGTTTTTTATATAAAATGGAAACAATAAATTGTTTTAAGAAAACCAAACCTCTTCTCTGTGTATGAGGCCCTGCTGGTGCTTGAAAGCTTTACCTGCTGTGCAGGTGTGGCCATGGCTCCTCCACAGGACAAGCAGGCAATCAGGCCATGGAAGGATTTGGGTTAGAAGAGACCTAATCATCTAAATCCACCCGAGCCATGGCCAGGGACACGTTCCACTATCCAGGGTGCTCCAAGCCCTGTCCAACCCGGCCTGGGACACTGCCAGGGATGCAGGGGCAGCCACAGCTGCTCTGAGCAAGTGCCAGGACCTCACCACTCTCGAATGCGAAGGATTCCTTCCCAATACCCCATCTCACCCTGCCCTCTGGCCGTGGGAAGCCACTGTCCCTGTCCGGTCGCTCCCGCTGTGCCCCGAGCCGCCCCAGCTCTCCGGGAAGGCTCCCGTCCTTCTCCCGCCCGCCCCAAGATGGCGGCAGCGGCACGGCCCCGCCCTCAGCGACCTGCCCACTATGGCGGCCGAGCGCCGCCCCGCCCCCGCTCACCCACCCAACATGGCGGCGCTCAGTGACAGCGGCCCCAACATGGCGGGCGGCGCGGAGCCGGAGCCGGAGCCGGAGCCGGAGCCGGAGCCGGGCCGTGTGGTGGAGGCGCTGGAGCTGCTGCTGGGGCCGCCCGGTGATGGTGACGGCGCTGCCGAGCCCGGCCCGGAGCCCGCCCTGTGCCCGGAGACGCTGCGCAGGAACGCAGCGGCGCTGGAGGAGCGCCTGTCGCAAACCGCGGGCTGGGCCGCGCTGCGCCAGCTCCGGGCGGCCGTGCTGTCCCGGGCACCCGCGCTGGCGGCCGGGGCGGCGGGCACGGAGCCGGGCTGGGCGGCGGCCTGCGGGCTGCTGGCGCTGCTGCTGTGCCTCAAGGAGCGCCTGGCCGCCCTCGCTGCCGCTCCCGCCGCCCCGGCCGCCCCCGGGGCACCGCCGCCACCCGGCGCGGACGCGCTGAGCGCGGGGCAGGAGCGGGCGGTGCGGCGGGCGCTGCGCGCCGCCGTGGGGCTCGGGCTGCTGCCGCACCTGCCCCCGGGGCTGGGGCTGGGGCCGGGGCCGGGGCTGGGGCCGCCGCCCGGCAGCCGCGGGGCTCGGCTGTTCGCCGCCGCGGGCGCGCTGGCCGAGCTGGCCCGGCTGCCGGCCCTGGGCGCCCCGCTGCTCGCCCGGCACCTCCGTCTGCTCCTCGCCGGGCTCTGCGTGCTGGGACACGGCCCCGCCGCCCTCTGCCAGGTCCGTGCGGCACTCGCGCCCCGTGTCCCCACTCCCCGGTGCTGGTGTGGGTGCCCAGCCGAGCCCCAGCCCGCTCTCCCGGCGGTCCCTCCCGTGTCCTGCCCGCCATTCCCCGTGTGAGAGACGGGACGGGAGACACGGAGCCCGGCGAGGGGCCGCAGGGCACCGGCACACCGTCGGGACCGGGGCTTTAGTGCCCAGACAAGCCGTTCTCAACAGCCCTGGTATGTTTTGTTCCAGGGTGTTTCGGAAGCGGAGCGAGCGCGGTGCCGGGAAGCCCTGCGGGACATCCTGGACCGTGTTTATCAGCCGCTGGCGGTGCAGGAGCTGCTCGTCCTGCAGGGACAGCCCAAGCAGGTACCCGGGGCCGTCCCGGGCACGGGGCTATGGGATCCGTACCCCCGTGGTTCCCACACTCCGAGGGTGCTGCTCCGCCTAGAAGTGTTCTTACACCTTAAAAACCAGTCCCCGAGAGCTGGCGAGGCTGCTGGGTGTGTGTCATTCCAGCCCTGCTGTGCAGGGAGGGTGTTGGGTGTGCCAGGGACTGTCATCGCCGCACGTGCCACCTTGGCTTGGCACCCACACCTGCCGTGCCCGGCCAAGATCAGCCTCTGCTCCTCCAAACCTCACCCTTCCCACTCGGGGAATGGCACGGGGCACCTGCTGCTCTTTGGGGCCATTCCAAAGCCTGCTGGGGAGAAGGAAATGGGGAATCTCTTGAGTGTTGTTTTAGAAAAGTCCCTATGGGATAATGCACTTAATAGAATCATAGAATCCCAGAATGGCTTGGGCTTGAAGGGAACTCAAAGTTCATGTTGTTCCACCCCCTGCCATGGGCAGGGACACCTTCCACTAGAGCACGTTGCTCCAAGTGCCATCCGACTGGTCTTGGGCACTTCTAGAGATGGAATAACATGGTAAGCACTTGAGGGCTGATGTCTCATTAATTCCTGTTGTGCTACTGGATGAAGCAGCAATTCAAAGCCTGTCCGTGTCCTGTGCTCTCTGTGAGAGCGTGGGCTATTTGCCCAGAGGTGGGATTGGCACGGGTGTGTGCAGTATGCTCCTTACCCTGCTCCTTTGCTCCCTTCCAGAGATCTCCAAGTGCTGGGGCAGCTCCAGCCTGGCTGCGGCGGCTCTGCGGGCACCTGCTCTCCGAGAGGCTGCTGAGGCCCAGCGGGGTGCAGGCTGTGGTTCGGGGTGTCTTGGAGGGGACAGATGGTGAGTGGGGGGCTCTGGGTCCCAGGATCACAGATTCTGAGGTTTATGAGACAGTTCATCCCATGAGAGGCCCAGAAGGGTAGAGCCACCAGAGCTGGATGTAGGACCTGGCTTGTGCCGGGCCGAGGTGACTTGGTGACACACAGACTTTGCCTCTGACTGTGCTGAGCTCCCAAACTGCCCTAATTCGGGATACACTATGTTTGAGGCCTACACTGAAAGGATCCAAGCTGATTTATCCTGTTTGTGCCTCAATGGGGTCACACCTCGTGTGTGTCCAGAGTGGGATTGGTCCCAGGGAATGCCCTGTCCCAGTGCCAGTGGGAGCCGTGCTGGGCACTGGGCTGCAGGGACAGTGAGACCCATCCTGTCCCCTGCTCTCCATATCCTGCCAGGGAGGGAAGCTGTTGCTCTCCAAAAGCTGAATCCCATGGTTTTTGTGCCAAAATCTCCTCCAGCCAGCTCCAACCTGATGGTACCATCCAAGCACGACCTCTCCACCCTTTGGCTCACCCACCTGGCTGTAGAAGTTGTTTTCCATTATCAAAGCTCTTGCACAGCAATTTCCCCCTTTCTATCCTTAAGTTCAGGTGTCTCCTGAAAGATGCTTGGTTTAACAAGAGCAGTAAAAGCTCAAAATCCAATTTTTGGCTAGGAACGCCTGGCTTCAGCCAGAGCTGGCCGTGGGTCAGAGCTGATCTGGGATTTCTGCTGCTGTTGCAGGTGGTGCTGGCGCTGAAACAGCAGCTCTGGACTGGAGGAAGTGTGATGCAGTTGGGAAGATCCTGGCTGCCTGCCCACAGCAGTGCCTGTCCCTCGAGGACTACTACAGACAGGTGTGCCCCCAGGTAAGTCCATCGTCCCCTCCGCTGGGGAATGTGGAGCCTGCTCCCGGCTTGGAGAGTGCTGGAGCTGCTGCTTTTGCTTGAGTGTGGCCTGGCTCAAGCCAGCACAATGTGTGGATGTGTTTTTCTGGCAGTGGGACATGTTTCCACTCTTGAATTTTCCATGTTTTATTGAAATGCTGGGTGATGTTGTCTGATCACATGAGGTGCTTGGCACTGTGCTACGCAGAGCTCTGTGTGGAGCTCTTGCTTCCAGCCTTTGGCTCTGGGAATGGTGCAGGCTTCTGGTTTGAGCCCAGAAAGGCATCCTGCATGCGTGGGAAGGACACTGGCTGTTCCACACATGGAGTGTCATGCCAGATGCCCAGCAAAGCAGCGCATGGGCGGCTCCTTGGCTGCTGCGAGGAGCCAGGCTTCCCCCTCCGAGGGGGTGCTGATCCTTGCTCCTTAATCGTGGATTTTCCTTGCAGATTCTGGACTTGCTGCACATCCAGGACAAAGTGGCAGCGCGGCAGTTCCAGCGTGTGGCCACCACCACGCTGCTCACCATGGCCAGGGAGCAGCCACAGCTGGCAGAGAGGCACCTGCTCCAGCCCCTGCTGGCACCACTCCGCCGCTGCTCCGAGGCCGCAGGTACCCGGAGCAGGGAAGGGTCTGGTGTCTCTCCTCCCTGGTTTTTGTCATTCCATCTGAATTTCCTTGGGCCAGCAGCCAGGCCGTGGAGTGTGGGAGCCCAGCTCTCCATGCTGACCTTCAGTCTGTCTGGTTACACCGTATTTACTCCTACTTGAGTCCAGTTCCTGCAGCGTGGGAGCTGAGCAGTTTGGCTCTGCCATGTGCTCCTCGGGAAATTCTCGCAGTCTGACACCCTTGTTCTGGGCTTCCAGACGGAAGCCATCGGTTCCCCATCCTGGCCAGCAGCTCTCCAGGGAATCATCCATCTCTGAGTTGTGGTCTGCCTTGATTTCCATGTGTCCTTGAGGGTTTACAGCACTGCAACTCAATTAACACGACTGATGAGGGCTAGTCCGTTCCCATGGGGAGGGAAGAGAGTTGTGGAAGTGCTTTCGGGTGTAGGGAATGGTGGGGTGGCTCTGCTGCTGGGGGCTTCGGGCTGTTTTGGGGGGGCTCATGTCTCTGCCCTTTGCTTTCAGAGCTGGCACTGGAGGATTTGGCAGCAGGGGCCGTGCTGGTGCCAGAGGCAGAGCTGGGCAGCTGTGTGGAAGATGTGCTCAAGGTACCATGTCTGCTTTGAGTGAGAAAAAGAGCTGGTTTGAGAGCTGGTGGGGAGTTCAGTATGTCTTGGACCACACAAACCCAGTGTCTCCTGCAATTGTGCTCAGTCACCTCATCTTCATCTGCAGGAGTACCCCAGTATCCCATTTGACCCACCTCTGGCAGTTGGAAGTTATTCCCCTTGTCCTGTCCCTCTAGGCCCTTGTCCACAGTCCCTCTCCAGCTCTCTTGGAGGCCCTCAGGCACTGTAAGGAGCTGTAAGGTTTCCTTAGAGCACAGATCTTGGTTCTGGCATTTGGGGGATTGGTGGGGTTGATCCTTGTGCTCCCTAGGAAGGATGAGGGCTTTTTGTGGAGGTCTCTCCTGTGACACCTCCCCTCATATCTCCATTTCCTACCACTGCCACGAGTATCCCCAGTGCCACGCTGCAGGCTCCAGCAGCTTCCTGCTGCACGTTCCAACCCAGAAGGACATCTCCAGTCCAGGAATTCAAATTTCAGGAGCTGGTGACTTGCTTCCTGGCATGCCCCGAGGCAGGCTAAGCTCTTAAATGCTGGGATTGTTGTCTATTTTCCCAGTAATGATCTGTTGTAACTGGCTGGCAGGCAGAGACCGGTCTGGAGGGCTGCTCCCTCCCAGTGCAGCGCTGGGGGGGTTGGGGTGGGTCCCTCCTTAATGGCAGAGCACTGGAGGCCTGACGGCAGCCAGATTAGTGAGGGGACCCCACGTTTGGGGGGTTTCTTGCCTAGCAAGTGTCATTTGATGCTTAGTGAGAAACCATCCTTGGGGCTTTGTGTACACAAGGGTCTGGGGAGGAGGAATGGCTCCGTGGGGATTAGCAGAGGGAAACAGGTCTGTTTGCATCCATGGAGCAGGGCAGGGCCCTATGGGGACCGTCTCCCTCCTGCCTCGGGCAGGTCTGTCCCCAGGGCACCTCCAGCCCTGGAACAGGGATTGCTGTGGAGGTCTAGGGTGTGGGGAACAGGAAGGCAGAGGTGTGGAGAGGAGTTTGGAGGTGCGGAGAGGAGAAGGTCAGAGGTGAGGGGAGTGAGGTTGGAGATGTGAGGAACGGGAGGACAGAGGGGGGACTTTACTGTGAAGGAACAGCACCTTCTGAGCAGGTAGTTGGCAACCTGAGACAGCTGGAAATCCCCTGGAGAACTTGGGAAAAGACTTAATTTCCCTGTCTTACCCTTTCTTAAAAAGTAAAATCCATGGAGGGAAAGAGAGCCTTCCAAAACCAGGACCTGAACACAGCAACCCTGAGTAAACCCTGAGTCCAGCTGGCAGGGTTTGGTATTTAACCACTTTCTAGACCAAATTTTCCCAGCATTATGGCTCTGACTGAAAGCATCCTACCCAGCTTCTAGTTTTGGATAAGTCCTTTAAAAGGATCCAAAAGGAAACTGAGGCCTCTGTGGGTGTGTTTCCTGTGCTCTGTGGGCAGCGAGGTGGAACATGTGCAGTGAGTCTGGGAAGGGCGGTCTGGGCTTGTGGAGGGCATTGACAGCTGGCTGAGGTGGAGGACAGGAGCAGAGCCCTGAAATCTCCCCAGAGCCCCTAGAGCCCAGTGCCTCAGCTCAGCACCCACCAGCCCAGCTGTCCTGCTAGTGACTGATCTCTGTGTTTGAGATTTGCAGTAATTCCATAAAGATTTGCTCATTCCAAGGGGCCTTTTGCGTCTCTGGGTAAGGCAGGACCTTACCCCTAAGCAGCAGGCTTCCCGAATAGCTGTCTGCACCGTTCCTGTAGCTTGGAGCCCTGCTGTGGTTAAGCAAATGCTTGGAGAAAGATGGTGCTGAGGGCAGGTTTTAATAGGGAATATGGCACAATCAGGGAAGACAGCCTCCAGACCGAAGGAGGAGGCTCAGAACCCTCCACCACCCTCCCTGACAGCTGCCCTGTGCACAGACGTGTTCCTGAGCTCCCCTCTGCCCCACGCAGGTGTTTGACTCCCCTCCCTGTGCCCTTCTCTCTGTAGGTGTATGTGGTTGGGAATGACAGCTCGAGCCTGCTGCTGGGATCCTTACAGTCAGTCCTGGGAGTGGTTTTTTCCCTCTATTCCTTCGCCAAGCAGAATGTGTCATACTTACGGTAAGGGAGGATTTGTACTCGGCTTCTGCTGGGGTTTCATCTGCTGGGCTCTGCCTGCCTCCAGCAGCCGTGCTCAGGGCACAGGCAGGAGCAGAGATCCATCTTCTCATCCCAAAGCGCTCTCATTCCAAGCAGGCAGTAACCACAGGCAGGGCACGCGACCTCACTGGCAGCCCTGTGCCTGAGGAAGCAGTTCTCACTTTAGTTTTTCTCTTCCCTGAAGCCAGAATGTTCCGTGCAGAGGCGAGCGTGCCCTCGGGAGCACAGCGTAGCTCTGCCTAGAGCAGGGATTGTGGTTGTCTGTGCATGGGGGTAGTGATGCTGGGAACTGGCTGGAAGGATCTACAGATAGCATAAAAACTGATAAACAGTTCAAGCTCTGCCTCTTGGAAGTGCAGGATCATTCTCCAATCTGGTACAATCGGGACCTGCCTCCTGGCAGCTGATCCCCCATACCCTGCCCAGCTCCCCAAGAGTGCTGTACAGCAGGAAGCGCCACATCTGCCAGCCGTGGTGGCAGGGACAGGGGTGACCAGGTGCTGGCTGTCCTCTCTCCTTGCTGCCCCCAGGCTTTCCCTGCAGTTAGGACCACCAGCTCCTGGTGGGGTTACACTGTGCTCTGGTGATCCTGGCGTGTGGAGGCTTTCCCTAAAAGGTGTGGGTAGACACGGCCTCTGCTGTTACTAAAGGCATCGTTAATCACTTCAAAGAGCAGCGAGTGCTGTGACAAGTTGGTGCAACGTGCCAAGTTCACGCCGCTGCTGGGCCAGCAGTCACTGCTTCCTTTGCTAAGGAATTTGGCAGGGATGACTGAACCCGCAGCTGCCTGGAAGTGTTCGGGTTTCCAGACCCCTGGCACGGCACAACACGGCTGCTCCACCTCATTAACCTGCTTCTTTCCTTGGCAGGGCTCCCCACGCCACCTCAGTGCTCCCATGTCCTTCCTCCTCTCCCTTGGCACTGCCACTGCTCCTCGTCACCTCGGTGAGAGGCACAGGCAGGGTGTGCCAGGGTTGCTCACAGTGCTCCCTTCCTTGCCAGCCTGAAGTGTGGAGGGACCCAAATCCTTCCATCTGGGAATACCAGAAGGGCAGGATGTGCTGCTGATCCCCTTAGAAACAGGCACAAATGCTCTCAGCTGCCAGAGCCGGGAGCTGGAGCATCCCAAGAAGAGCCCATGGCTGCTCCAGAGCATTCCAGTCATGTCCCTCATCCCAAAACACGGATCAGGGAGGGTGCAGTGGACAGAGCAATGCCACCACTGGCTCCTTTCTGCTTGGCAGCTCCCCATGCCAGGAGATCCTGCTGTGGTTCCTGGAGAAGGCGGAGCGGGAGCAGTCCCTGGCCGTGCTGGAAGGCCTGGCCGGGCTGAGCAGCCATGTGCCCACCCTTCATCCACAGTGCCAGCTCCGTGTGGGCAGCGAGGGCGGTGCTGCCGTCGTGGTGGAGGAAACCATCAGGTGAGTGCTGTGGGACAGTCCCCAGGGTAACTCAGCACCCAGGGCTTGCCGGGGAGGCTGGCAGAGAGAGCCCGGGCAAGCAGGGGGCTGCCAGTGCCATCCCACCGGGGTCTCATTGCCTCGAGCTCAGGCAGGTGATGATTCCACAGAGCCCCCAGGTTCCCTGGACATGGTGCAGCACTCTGACTTCAGCCCCAAAAAGCATCACGCTCCACCTGAGCACTGGTGTGCACTCCCCGCCTGCTTTTCCTGGCTCCCGAGCCCTGCCTGTGCCGAGTCTGGGAATGAGATGTGCTTTTTCAATCCCAGCAGCCCCCAAATTCAACTTGCAACCTCCAGCCTGAGCTTGCCTGGTGACCCAGTAAGCAGAGTCCCTCGGGCACAGGTGGCACTGTCACAGCACAGACTGTGGCAGTGCCAGCACCGCGGAGCAGCCACGGCGCTCCTCTGGCGCGGGCAGATGGTCTCTAAGTAGAGGCAGAGCTGTCCATGCTGGGAATAAACTGCAGCCTTTAGTCTCCAGCCATGCAGCCTGGGGCATCCAGCAGTGGGAGGCTGGGTTTAAAGAGAGGGGCTATGAGCTGGCAGGAGGGCCCAGGGCAGCACTGTGGGGCAGGCAGAGGCACAGCTGTGCCCAGCGCTGGGCTGGGAGCTGGGAGAACCCGCAGCAAAGCCCTACAAATACATTTGGTTTGGCTTCTTTTCAGTCTATTCCTGACCTGAGTTAGAATTGCAGGCTGGTTTGAGTTGGAAAGGACCTTAAAGCTCACCACCCCCTGCCATGGGCAGGGACACCTTCCACTGTCCCAGGCTGCTCCAAGCCCTGTCCAGCCTGGCTTGGGACACTTCCAGCGATGGGACAGCCACAGCTTCTCTGGGCACCCTGTACCAGGGCCTCCCCACCCTGACAGGGAAGAATTCTTTCCCATTATCCCATCTAACCCACCTTTGGTCAGTGGGAAGCCATTCCTCCTTGAAGCAGCTCTACCTTGCTTAAACTGAGAATACTTCAAACTTGTTCTGTTGTGGCCCTGGCTCTGCCTGTGCCCCTGCTTCCACAGCTCTGACCACTGCCTAACTTAGCCAGCATTAATCCTGTTATTTGTGGGATGGCTGGATGAAATGTGTGTTTTGGGCTCATGGTTTCTGTTAATGAGTGCAGGTTAGTTAATAAGCAGAGCCTAAATGACCTGGGCAATGTTTGGCTCAGCTGCCTCCAGGGCTCTGCTGGGAAGTGCTGGGAAGGAAGGCTTCCAGGGAAATGCAGGCTGGGATTTCACCATGCCCTGGAGTCTGGGGGTCAGGGGTTTCTGGGTGTGTTTGTGTTGGTGACACAGTGGCCTGTTCCAGCGATGAAGATGAGGCCCTGTACCAGAAGATCTCTTCGGAGCAGTGCCATGTGGCGAGCTTGGTGGAGCTCCTGTCCCACTGCCAGAAGAGTGGTCTGGCCGGAGACTTCTTCATTCACTGCCTGCAGGTGAGGACAGCCAGTCCCTGGCTGGGGCACACCTGTGGGAAGGGGTTCCCTGGAGAAGCAGAAGGCAAAAGAAGAGTCATTGCCCTGTGTGTCCTGGAGTACGGCACGTGCTGGGGCAGCGCAGTGTGCTGGGTGGGAAGCCAAGGAGAGGGAGCAGCCCTGTCCCTGAAGGGGTTAACCCCCATCCCTCCCTGGGCTGACTGAACGACAGGAGCACGTCTGAAGTGTGTCAGAGGCTGAGAATAATCCCTGTTGTTTCCTTGGCTGTAGCAGAGGGGCCCCGTACCTGCTTCCTTTGATCCCACTCGGAGCCCCTGCGAATCCCCCCAGGCCTGGGTTGGACTTGGATTTTGTGCCCATAGTCACAGGAGGGGACAGGAGTGGGACACCCACGAGCTGTGAACAGCTCTGGGAGACCTTTATGTACCACCAGAAGGGCGGTGGTGGTGTGAGGAGCCATCCGGCGTTCCCGGCACAGGTTCCCAGTGTTTAACCACTGCCTCTCCGCGCCCTGCGCTCCCTTCCCGGCAGGAGCTGACTCAGGTGGCTGCAGAGGACGATGTGGCTCCAAACCTGGCTGTGGAGCCCGGAGGGAGTTTGCTGGAGCTGGAGCAGTACCAGGCCAGGCAGGGGAGGAAGCTGCTGGTCCTGCAGCTCGTGGCCGCGCTCTGCGAAGGCGTCTCTGACACGGTGTTCACTGACATTGTGCAGGTTGGTCACGGCAAAGCCCGGGGGCATCAGCTGAACGCTTCCAGGAGGAGAGGCTGAGGGTGCTGGGATTGCTCAGCCTGGGGAAGAGAAGGGTCCAGGGTGACCTTAGAGAAACTTCCAGTACATAAAGGGCTCTGAGAGAGCTGGACAGGGACTTTGGACAAGGGCCTGCAGTGACAGGACAAGGGGGAATGGCTTCCCCCTGACACGAGGGCAGGGTTAGATGGGATATTGGGAAGAAATTCCTCCCTTTGAGGGTGGGGAGGCCCTGGCACAGGTGCCCAGAGAAGCTGTGGCTGCCCCTGGATCCCTGGAAGTGTCCAAGGCCAGGCTGGATGGGAGCAACCTGGTCAGCATAACTGTGCTCCTACATCCATCAAAGGGCAGTACCAAATTTATTAAATATTGTGATTTCAAAGGGCACTGGAGCTCCTTGAGCCTGGTCCCAAAAAGGGTTGTTAAAATATGGCACATCTTTCCCCCTGAGCCCACCCTGCATGGGGTTGGCTGTGCTGGTCAGGAGGGCAGCTGAACACCAAGGGCAGCATGGCATTCCCTTGCAGATCCCCTGCAGATCCCCTGCAGATCCAGTGTCTTTTAACTTCCTCATCCTGTTTTCTATTGCTGTTTTCCCCGAGTGCCCCAGCTATGCCAGCTCCCCGTGCCGCCGTGGGCAGAGGCGGTCATGGCTCAGGCAGGTTTCCTCACGTTTCCTTTGGGACAAAGGAGCCTTTGTGTGCTCGGCATTGGAGGGGACACAGCCAGCGGTGCTTTGCCCCCACCTGCCTCCCCATCACCCCCACCCCAGGGGCCGGAGAGTCAGGCTGGGAAATGGGGAAGGGTTTTGCCAGGTTTCAGGGTCCAGCTGGGAGTCTGGGATAAAAACCCACCACCAAAGAAATCCAGACAAAAAATCCATTATCCTCCTGCCTGGGGTTGTGTTTCAGGGAGGCCCCTGGGCTGGGACAGGGACAGGCTTTGAGCAGGTTCTGCAGTGTGGGGTTCCCTGGGGCATTTGGGGGGCCCTGATGGGGTGGGAGCAAGTGGGATCCATCCTTCCGAAGCTGGAGCCTGGGAACAGCGGCTGCTGTGGCCCCCCCAGCTGCACATTTATTTTATTTACATATTCTCCTCCACAACCAAGGTCAACTTGATTTTCTCACTGCACCAAGGATTCTCTCCTCCTCCCTGAGACACAACCATGCCCCAGGGTTGTATTTTTCAATTTTTTTTGCCTCCGACATTAAATTCTTTTTTCTAGATTTCTAAAGTTTTTCTCGGTTGCCATCTACTATTATTTATTCACTATTTTCATTTTTTTAAACATTATATATAACTTTGACCCCTTCAGTTTGTGTATCACTGTGTCGTGAAAGCAAATACTCCATTTTTTTAACCTTATTTGCTGTTTGATGGAATTTCTTCTCTGGAATAATTATCCCAGCAGGTATCTGAGCCTTTTACGCCGCCTTTTCCGAAGCCTTTTCCCACAGCCTCCCTCCTTGCTTAAGGGATGTGCTCAAGGAAGCTGGCACTGAGGAAATGCTGCCTGCACCCAGTGCCCTGGGGACTGGAAGTTTGGGATTTGGTGCAACAGGACCTTGTTGCCCTGGCACTTTGTTTTCCGAAGCAGGAACGAACACAATAGTTCCTCTTTTTTTGCAACACACCTGTTAGGCAAGAATGACCCTGATTCAACCCCATCCTGGGCTTGTCTGGGAGAAGATAAGGCATGGAGAACATCAGCTCCCTAGTTTCAAAATTTGTTACGAAGGCAGGAAGGTGTTGGTGCCAAGTGTGGAGAAGGCCAATGCCAATCAAGCGGGATCATTACGGGCTTGTGGAATAAAAGAAATTAGAATAGAATAGAATAGAATAGAATATTTAAATATGTGGGGAAAATCACAAAGTGAGAACATAGGAGATGGCCTGGCTGGAGTGTCAGCTCTGCAGGGTGAGGGAGAGGCTGGTACGGAGAGTTATGGACAGGGGCTGGAGCTCCTTGGCTCTGGAATTTCTGAGCCTTTATCTAGGGCAGTTCCTTACAGACCCTTGTTGCCACCACCTTGACCTTCCCTCTGGAACTATCCAGTTGCTGTCCCAGCTTCCATCCCATGGTGAAGCCAGGCAGGAGGCAGAGATGGAGCTGGGATCCCTCTGCTCCTGCAGCCCCACAGGGGCTTCTGCTGCTGAGACACCCCACCATTTTAACCATCGCCTTGTCCCAGCTGTGGGTGTGACTTGGCTGAGCCCACTCTGGCATGGGGGTAGCGGTAGCAGGAGGAAAATGGGAAGGGTTTCACAGAATTACAAACTCTCAGAATATTTTGAATTGGAAGGGACCCACAGGGATCATCGAGTACAACTCCTGGCCCTGCACAGCACACCCCAACAATTCCACCTTGTGCCTGAGAGCGTCGTCCAAACAGTCCTTGAATTTGTATGGAATTGTGCTAGAGAACTGCGTGGGATGGGGCGCTCAGCTGGGTGCAGAGGCAGCAGGAGCTGCAGAGGAGGTGGCTCGGGGTGTCCTGGCGTGTCCTGACGGCTGTTCCCGTGGCAGGTGGAGGAGTTCGTGGCGGCCGTGCTGCACCGAGCCTGTGTCCACCCCGCGCAGGGCCCCGGCGCGGCGGCCGAGGCTCAGACCCTCGCCATGGCCATGGGGCTCGTGGCCGCCGTGCTCGGCGGGGCCGTGCAGGTGAGGGGCGAAGCGGGGGGCTCGGTGGGTGTGGGGTGGGGGGGCAGGCACTGCCATGCCCAGCCGAGGGTGCTGCAGCACATCTGGGTGCCCTGGGTTGGGGTCCCTGCTCGGTCGCAACCTGTAGAGAGAGATATATCTATAGCTAATCTATATCTATATCTATATCTATATATCTATATCTACATATGATTTTTCCTTGGGGCAGTGCCAAGGTGCTGACCAAGGATTTGATCTGAGCAGGGCACCCCCAAGAGCCCAATTAACTAATTAATAATCTCTTCCAAAAAGGCACTGACAGAGCCGTACAGTCACATACAGCGCCTTCAGCATCTTTAAATACCAGCACTGTATCCTCTGCATCCCCACATGGTCACAGACTCTGGCTCCGGAGCATTGTGAACTTCCCATGTGGGCTGTACCCTTGAAAATCCTCTTAGGTTTTTATATTTACATTTTATACATATTTATATTGTTATTTATATCTCTCAGTTACCTTGTCATACCTATATATATATATATGAGCTCTGTGTCACTTGGGTGTCAGTGGAGCCACCGTGGGGAGCAGTGGCACATCCATTAATGTGCTGCCATCACTGAGCTGCTGGGGTTGCTTTATCCCTGGATTTGCCCAAAGGAAAATCCAGTTGTTAACGGAAAAAGATAATTATTGTGTCTTATTGCTAAGTTTCTAACACTGGGAAAAGAATTGTAGTTGAAGAGAATTTAAAGCCAGAGTCTTGTGGCTGTGATGGGCCCCTCCCAGGCAAGCTCCTGCTCCCACTTTGGCGTTAATGGGAGTGACATAATTTGGAAAATGGAATGTGAAAGGTTTTGGAAGCAGCTGCAGAGCTGTTTTGGTTTCAGCAGGCGAGGGGTTTTATGCAATCATCCAAAATCTCTACTAAAGCACCCCTTTTCAGGCCTCACATCCCAGACTGTAGCAGTTAAGTCCCGGTTAGGGCAGGAGCTTCTCCAGCTCAGGATAGGTCGTGGCTGCCATCCTGGAGCGTCCTTCCAGGCAGGACTGATGGCAAGTGTGGCACAGTGTTGGTGGGAGGGATGGCCCTGGCTCGGCTGCCATGCAGACACTGCTGTTCTCCAGCTTCACACCCTTCCCACCTTGTCCCGTGCCTGCTGCCGGAGATGCCAGGGCAGGGGTTGGCACTGGGCTGAGAGGAGCTTTTGGTGCCTGGAACCCAACTCAGGGGCTGGGGCTACACATGGGCTCTGGGACTCTTCACCCTGAGCATCCCAGGGAGCGAACCCTCGTTACATTGGTGCCAGCACTGCTTTTCTCCCTCCGCAGCTCCAATCCAGCGATTTCGTGGTGCTGAAGCGGCTGGTGCCGCTGCTGGAGGAGCTGTCCCGCACCTACCCCGAGCCCCTCACGCAGGAGCTGGCCTCGGACCTGCGCATCGCCATCTGCACCCACGGCGCCTGTTCCCCCGGCACGGTGGGCGCCGCTGCCGATGGCGTGCTGGGCAGGAGGCCTGGCACGGGAGCACAGAGCCCTGCTGGCGTTCCCGGCAGAGCCCCCGGCAGAGCCCCCGGCAGAGCCCCCGGCTCCCCATCGCCACGGCACGGACACGACAGCCCCTCGGCCCACAGGGAGAGAAGCGAGGAGCAGAGCACAAGCCACGAGCCCAGTGCCACCAGTCCCTCTCCAGCCCCATGTGCTGACAGCCTGGCCCCAGCTGGGCTCCAGGAGCTGCTGGTGTCAGCCTACGACCCCCAGCCCCCCGGCCGGGCAGCTGCCCTGCGCCGCCTCGCCAGCCTGGTCACCCAGCGGGATCCGGAGGCACTTCGGCTTCAGGAGAAGCTGCTGCAGGTACCAAGCTCCTGCTGTGGTCCCTGTCCCTTGCCTTGGTCTCTGTCTCCTGCTGTGTCTGCTGTCCCATGCCCTATCCCAGCAGAGCTGGTGCTGAATGTGCCATCAGGATGGCGATGGTCATGATTATCGGAGCCCTCCGGCCTTGCTGGCCCAGCCCAGGGTCACTGCTGATGGCACTTTCCTTCCTTCCAGGTGTTCCTGGAGAACGTGCAGCACGAGGATGCCTTTGTGTACCTCTCAGCCATCCAAGGTGAGCGGTGCCTGTTGGGGCAAGTGCCAGCACTTTGTAAGGGAGGGTTTTGTGCTGGGGGGCTCTGGGCCATGGGAGTGAAGAGCAGCAGAACCATAGCCAGGCTGAGGGCTCAGCATCTCCTGCCCTCCCAGATTGTGGTGTCATGCTGTTCCATCAGGCCAGGGGCCACATGTGGGCTCCATGCTGAGTTCCTGAAGCTGGAGACTTCATCTCCCAGTTATTCTTACTCCCTGGCGCTGGTCACCATGCTGGTGTGCCACCAGCTGGGGCTGCAGTTCCAGCACAGTGTGGGCACAGCGCTGGCACCCTGGCACCCTCTGAAGAGTCTGTTCATCTGAGGTTGGCAGAGGAGCAGGGCCAGAGGGACCCACTGGTGCTCCCTCAGGGCTCTGCCAAGGTGGCAGTTCCCGAGTACTCACACCGCTTCCCAGGAAACCATCAGGGCAGCGCTTGCTCCGGCATGCTCGGCACAGCCCCGCAGCACCGGGCTGCCCGTGGGAACTGCGGGCAGGTGCTTCTGCGCCAAGGTGACACGGGTGTCCTGTGTGACAGCAGACAGTCACAGTGCGCTGGCTTCCGTGGAAAGGAGGTGCCATTCCCTTGGCCCACAGCGATGCTGGCACCGCCGCCTTGGGCTGGTAACCTTTGGCAGCAGCTGAGAAAAAGGAGTTTATGCTGTGCTTCCCGCTGCCTGCACGGTCTTGAGAGGGACGGGTCTGTCCTTGCCCCGCGGCTGAAGCACAAAGGCTGTAACCGTCCTGGTGATTAATGCGCCGCTGCAGCTGCTGCACGTTTGGCAGCGCGGCCGCGGCAGTGATTAACCCTGACGCGGTTCCTTGCGGCGCTGACTCACCTGGCCCGTGGCAGTGGCACCTGTGCCATGCCGAGCTGTGCCGGACCGTGCCATGCCGAGCGTGGGGCTGGTGGCCGTGCCAGATGGGTCCCCACAGTCCCACTTGGTCCCTGTCACAGCAGCGAGGCTGGGGCTGAGCCAGTGGTTGTGGCACCGCTGGGTTTCATGGATCTGTTTCAGTGATTTGTTCCTGCTGTGCTGGACAACACACCTGGAATTCTGGGGGCAGTTTTGGGCCTCTCATGACAAGACAGACATTGAGGGGCTGGAGTGTGTTCAGGGAAGGGCGGTGGCGGTGTAGAAGGGTCTGATCCCTGTGTGTGGGATCTGATCCCTCATCATCCCTGGGGAGATGCGGCAGGCGTGTGGCACACTCTGGCTTCTGCTCCCAGTCTGGGCCAGGCAAGTCTGGCAGGGACACAGACACGCTGGCACCCTGTGCCGATGGCCAGGAGCTGGGAGCAGTGACCCGATCCTGTGCCCGAGCATTGGCTGCAGTGCCCAGCTGCCCCCCAGGCACCAGGTCCACACTGGGCCAAAGGGCATCACCCAGCAGCAGTGAGCAGGCACCTGCTGCCAACTGCCAAATTACTGATTTTCCAGCTTTTCTGCCCTCTAGGCATTGCCCTGCTCTCCAGTGAGTACCCGGAGCAGATCCTGCCTGTCCTGCTGGCACGGTACGAGTGCCCCGCACAGGGCACGGAGGATGCCACAGCTGCTGTCACCAGGATGAAGCTGGGCGAGGTGCTGATGCGTGTCACCCGGGCGCTGGGTGAGTCCATGGCCATGGGCACAGCACTGCCCACTCCGAGCAGCCGCAGCAGCACTCGGCCTCACCAAATCCCAGGGGGAAAGCCCACCGGGGATTTTTCTTGTCGGAAGGTGGGAAGGGTCTGGAAGCCGAAGAGAAGCTGGCCAGAGTTTGCTGGCAGCAGGAGCAGGATGATGGTCCTGCCAGCAGCCCACCATCCCTTCGGTCAGCAGCCCCAGGCTCGGAGACTGCCGGGAAGTGCCCGGACATGCAGGGCTGAGGGGTAGAAGCTGGATGAGGCCTTTCCGGCAGCTGCTGTTGGGACACGTCCTAAAATGCCTCGTCTGACTCCATGGAGGAGGCCAGGCCCGTGGGAGCGCACAGCTGGAGCTCTCCATGGCCAGGGAGGTGGCAGCCTGTGTCCGCGGGGCTGGGACAGCCGGCCGGGGGTCCCTGGTCACCGAGCAGGCACTGCGTGCCTTGGCTGGGGATGCCCCTGAAGAGCCCGGACCCCCTGAGCCCTGGGACTGTGACTCCCCTGTGGCCTGTGCCACGTCCCCTGGCCCCAGTGGCATCCCCGGGCTCTGCCAGCTGTGACATCTCACCAGTGCCAGGCTGTGCCACTGTCTGGCCCCACCGCCGGGATGGGGCCAGGGCATCCCACTGTCTCCTGTGGGGCTGCAGCAATCAGCTCAGAGCCCCTCGGTCCCTGACTCCTGGGCAATGTCCATGTGTCTGGCCTGGTGTGGGGTTTCCCTTGGCAGCTGCCCCGGGATGGTGGCACGGCCTCCACCGCGCTCTCCCCGCTCGCTCCCCATGGTGCCACTGCCGCAGGCGGCTGCTCCGGCGGGTCCCAGCTCGCTGGCATATTTATAGAACAAATTGCACCAAGTTGTTTCTGTTGCAAAGCTTCAGCATCTGAGAGCGAGGATTTACCCAGCACTTTCAGGATCGCTCTGCTCTCTGTGGTCCTGAGCTCTCCTGCTCTGCAGAGACTGCCATGCCTTCTTCCTCCCATCCCACTGGAGCGGCTTTCCCTCTCTAGGAGGGGAAAAGAAGTGTTCCGTGCCCCTTCTGTAGCCATCTGGCACAGAGGCTGGTGCACTGTTGGCTGTGGAGGGGATGCATCCCGCTTGGATCACTCTGCTCTGCTCATACTGCTGTAATTCCAAGCCCTGGGACGCAGGCACAGAGCAGGATGTGTTCCCAGCAGGTCCTTGGCATCACAGCGCTGCCCTGAGCTGCCCCACCCTGTTCCAGACCCCAGCCCTGAGCCCCCACGTGCAGGGCGATGGGAACCTTCCATTGCCTGCAAGGATCATTCCTGTCTCCACACCCTGGGGCATCCCAAAGCATCCATCCCACTGCCTCCACCTGCTGCAGGACACCGTCGTCCAAGGAGCTTCCAGAGCTTGGGAGAGCTGGAGAACCATAGAACTCACAGGCCAGCCGGCCTTCTGGAGCTTGCTTTCCCCGCCTCGAAGCCCTGCCTGGTGGGAGATCTGCCCATGCCATGCTCAGCTACTGTGGGATGACCACATCCCTGGGATGGCTGTGGATGCTGAGCACGGGCCTGACCTCTCATTAGCAGGTCACATTTCCACAGCGCCTCTATGTGCTAAATGGGGCAGGGGTTTGGGTCTGAGTGATGTGGGAATTGGTGTGTTTGCAGGACTGTGAATGACCCCACGGGAGGACCGGGGTGTGCCGAAGAGCCCCAAGGTCTGTCCTGTGGGGTGTGTGCCAAGGGGCACAAGCCTTGCTCCAGATGTTGCATCCAGCTGCTCGGTGGCACTGCAAGGCAGATGCCAAATCCATCTGATCCCAAAGGAGCCAGGGCTCTGGCAGGGAGGGTGGGCCTTTCCATGCTGGTGACACACGGCTCTGCTCTGTCTTGCAGGGGACATGGTGTTCCAGCACCGGGAGCCGCTGATCCAGGCCTTCCTGCGGGGTGCCCGGGATCCTGACAGTGCCCTGCGGGCCAGCAGCCTCTCCAACCTGGGCGAGCTCTGCCAGCACCTCGGCTTCCAGCTGGGATCCATCGTCCAGGAGGTACCAGCTCCATCCTTCCCCCGATCCTGCCTGGGGAGCATGGGGCCACCTCGTTAACGAGCGGGTTCGTTAGCCCATGGTTGGGCTGCTGAGGACATGGAAATGGGACGTTTCCATATGGAAACAGGACATTTCCATAAAGGACATGAGTGACAATTGCTGATATGGAGTATAAAAACCGTGGGGCCTGGAGCAAACACTAGGGAGGTTCTAGCCCTGATTTTTAGGTGCCTGCTCCACCCATGGCAGCCACTGCCAGAGGAGACCTGGGGGCACAAGCGATGCCTGCCAGAGACACCTCCCACTTAATGACTCCTCGTTACCCTCCCGTTATAATTGTCACGATCGGTATCATCAGTATCTCGGAGCTGGCCCTCGCCCCGGCTGCAGGCTGTGGATGAGACAAGGCTGCGGAGCTGTGATCCCACTGGGGTGAGCCCCACTCCCAGGGACCCAGCAGCCCTGGAGCCGATGGGTCTGTGCCCCGCGGGAGCCAGAGCTTCACCCCCCAGTGCTCCTGGAGTGAGACATCATGGATTTGGCACTCAGGCTTCTCCCCTTGGTTCCCGCGCGGCACCAGTGGATCCTGGCAGTTGATGTGATGCCAATGAGCCACACACTGCTATTTCGGGAAGGCGCGAGCTCTGCTAATTCTCCTGGCTGTCACTGCCGGGATTTAATTAGATTCCTTTGGCTCTGCCTGATTTTTATACAGACTGTTATACAGCTTCCTGAGGCACCCATGTGCCACGGGCCCTGGCAGGAGCTGCTCGGAGCCCACGTCCCACAGGACATGGGGGTCCCATCCTCATCCTCTGGACATCGCCAGCACCTCAGTGCTTGCTCCGATGGGGTCCCCTGCATCTCCCAGTCCTTGCTGATGCCCCCTTGCCCTGTCCCCCCAGGTCACCGGCTGTGTGACGGCCATAGCCCGGACAGACCCCGAGGCTGAGGTGCGAAGAGCCGCTGTGCACGTGGTGGTGCTGCTGCTACGGGGGCTGAGCGAGAAGGTCACCGAGGTGGGTCACCCCCTGTTTGTCCCCGGGGCAGTGACAGCCCCCAGCAGGCACCTGGGCATCCCTTGGGGAGGGCCCCTGCTCCATAGGGGCTGCAGGGCTCATTCCCAAGCAGCTTCTGGGGAAGGTCCTGAGGGACTGAGATGCCCAGCTTGGGCGTCCCCCACTAAAGGGTTCCCTCAATGGACCCTGGGAAAGGGGGGCTTGGTGGGGGTGTCTCTCTGAGGTGCTGGGCTGTGCCATGGGCAGTGCCATGCCATGCCGGGGGCAACGCCAGCTCCTGGGAGCCGTGGGAGTTGTTCATCACTGATTTGACTTGGAAATGCCCAGTTTTTCCACCACTGTGGCTTCCCTCCGCAGTTCCCAGTAACAAGCGTGTTGGGACTCAGCTCCTGTGGAGGAAACAGCCAGTTCCCCACGGGAATCCCCACAGCCGGGATCCCGGCATGCCCTGGTGCCCCTGTGCTGGAGGATCACCACAATGTGCTGCTGGCGTGTGGGGAAACTGAGTCACGGGGGGCCCAGGCTGTGGCTGGCGGTGGTGGTGGTGCCACGGTGTCCTGGCACCGTCAGCGCCAGGGGAAGGGGCAGCCCCGCTCCTGCCGGGGCACGCGAGGGGTGGTGCGGGCGAGGTGCCCGCGGGTGCTGACGCTGACGCTGCCCCTGCCCGCCGTGCCCAGGTGCTGCAGGACGTGCTGCGGGACCTGTACCGCCTGCTGAAGCACGTGGTGACGGCCGAGCGCGACGGCGCCACGGTGCTGCACGCACAGCTGGCGCTGGAGGAGCTGGACAACGCCATGAGGAGGGTCCTGTTCCCCCCACAGACGCTCGAGAAGAAGATCGTGGTGCTGCCATAGTGGGGCTGAGCCCGTGGAGATGAACTGTTCCTGCTCTGGGGTCAGGGCCAGTGGCTCCCCCAGGGAAGGGCTCCCTGTGCCCTCCAGGATGCCGCTGGCGGTGTCAGACCAGGAGGGAACCTCGCTGGGACGAGGTGTGAAAATAAAGAGAGATGTGCTCAACCCTGTGTCCCTGCAGTCTGTGGGGCCATGCAAAGCCATGTCCCACCCCTGGGTCCTGTGTAAGGGTGGGTGTCACCCCCAGGGCAAGCCCTGGGTTGGAGAAGCAATCAGTATCAAGTGTGCAGCTGTCCCTGAGGGGAGTCAGGAGAAAGGGGGGCTCTGCTCTTTGCACCGCCAGACTGGAATTCCGTGGCCCCTCTTTGGCACTGTCCTCACACCACAAAGATGCTGAAGGGTCTGGGGGCTCCCTCACCATGGGGTCTGAGCATGGGCCCCTCTACTGCAGCACCAAGATCCCCCTCCATGCCCAAGAGGGGCTAAGGGACCCTACAGGGCACCTGGCTGGGACCACCACTCGCTTCCATGGGCTCAGGGACACCCCAACATCAGAGTCAGCGCCCTCGAGGCAGGGCAGCCCCCATGACTGCTGCAGCACCATGGGCCCCACTCCTGCACCGGGAGCTGCCGCACACCCGTGATGTGGGGGGAACAGAGTCCTCAGGGACATAGCTTGGTGGCCCCGTCACTCCCCTGGCACCGGGCAGCCCAGCCCCACTGTGCACAGCCCCAGGGGCCCATTTCCCAGCTGCCCTGTGTCCTGACAAATAGTGGGGGTGTCCGGCACCCCCTTCCCTGCAAGGCTGGGGGTCCTGGCCGTTTCTCCATCCTGTGCAAGTAGTGCTGTGAGTGCACAGGCAGTGGGAGCACGTTCTCCTCACCAGAGAGTGATGATGGCCAAGTGCTCCTCATCACTCCCTGTGCTGGTGTTGGACCACAGGCATGCAGTGGGATGTTGGTGTACCAGCTGTGCTTGTCCAGAGCCTGCCGTGAATGGCAGAGGAGCAATTTGGAATGAAAAGTCTCTTGATTTGATGCCACTGGCTGGGCACTGTCCAGCCATCCTGCCTCCAGGAGCAGGCTGTGTCCGGCCATCCTGCTGCTGGGAGCAAGGCAGCAGCTGTGCCAGAGGTGGAGAGAGTTTCGTTTTTACCTCGGGCAGCCACAGGCACAGCAAGAAGTGAGGGATCCAGGATGAGGGTACAGGGAGGGCTGTGAGGTGCAGACATGCTGCCCTGTCCCAGCACTGTGGTGGTGGCACAGGCACGACGATGCCAATCTGACCCCCCCTGTGCCCCACTGTGGCCGTGTGGGAGCCCCGCTGGTGCTGCCAAGGGTCCCACCATATCCCGGTCTCATCCATGGGCTCTCTGATTCCTCACTGCTCACTCCAGGTGCTTGGGAAGCTCCCAGCCAGCATCACCCCAGTGCCGGAGGTGTTAGTTAGGGGGATCTGCCTGCACTGCTGGAGGGATCCCCTTTCCCAGTTCCTGGCACTTGGGTTCTCCGGGCCCAATCCTGGCATTACCTCACACCCAGCTCCCAGCACAGCAGGACACGATTGGGGTGAGAAGCCCAAAAGTGCTGAATTTGAGCCCCGAGTCGAGGCTGTGGTTCCTACAGGCTCAGAACGGCCCCTCCCGGAGCTGGTTGTCCCCTGCCATCAGGCCGGCACGGGGACAAAGTGCTGCTGTCCCTGGGATGACCCTGCTCCTGCCCCGGCACCCACCAGCCTCGGGGACAGGGTGACACGGGTGGCTCATAGCCGTGGGAAAACACGATGACACAGGAAGGTGACACGTGGGTGTCATGAGAGGGGCCCCCGGAGCGGGGCGGGGGAGATGGAGTGGCCGGTCCCGGCTCCGTGGCTCTGTGCCGGTGCCTGATGCCGGTGCCGGGTGAAGGTGATGCCGGTTCCGGTGCAGCACCAGAGCCGCTGCCGGTGCTGCCCGTGCTGCCGGTGCAGCAGCTGTGCCGTGATGCCTGTGATGATGCCAGTGCCGGTGCAGCTCTGGTGCCGCTGATGCCGGTGCCGCCGGTGCCGGTCATCACTCCCGCAGTGCGGGGCTGGGGCCGGTGCCAGGTGCTGCCGGTGCGGGGCGGGTTCCCGGGGGTTGCGGGCGGAGCCGGAGCCGGTGCCGGTGCTGGTGCCGGGGGCGGTGCCGGCGGTGCCGGTGCCGGTGCCGGGCGGGGCCCCCGCGGGCTGCGGGCGGTGCCGGCCCCGCCGCGGTATAAAGGGGCCGCACGGGCCGGGCCGGGCGCACAGCGGCGGCGGCGGTGGCGGGTGGGGAGCGGCGGCACCGCCACCTCCACGGTGAGTCCCAGTCCCTCCTTCTCCCTCCCGGCCCCGCCGGTGCCGGCTCTGGGCGCCCCCGCGGCGCTGCGAGACCGGCGGCACCGGAGGCGGCGGGGCCGGGTGTAACGGGCAGCCGGGAGCGCCGGGGGCTGCGGGACCGGGGGGAAGCCGGAGGGGGCTGCCCGAGAGGTGTCGCCGGGGGGTGCCCGGGGCTGGCTGTGCGCCCTGCCCGCACCCCCGCACGTGCTCCTGCACCCCCGACCCGCCGCACCCCCTGCCCGTGCGCGTCCCGGTGCAGCTCCGCAGTCCCGTCCTGCCCGCACCGCTCGTCCCATCGCGCAGCGGGGTGCGGGTCTGGGCGCTGCCATCCCCGCAGCCGGGGGTCCCGCAGGGGCTCGGGGTGGAGGAGGGCTCTGGGCGGCCGTGATTTCCCCGGGGACACCGTGGTCCCTGACATCCCCGTGCCCTTCCCTGTCCTCCAGCCTGCCATCGCCCGGGAGCAGCCGTGGTCCGGCTTGGGTGGACGGGGGGTGCCGGCGCTGTACACAGTGGGGTATTCGGGACCCCTACACTTCACCCGGCATCACACATAGTGGGGTGTGCGGGACCCCCCCACCTCCTCTGGCCCCATGGAGGCACTGGGAAGGTGTCACCCCCAAAGCAGTGACCGGCGAGGGGCAGGGTGGCCATGGGGGAGCAGGGCCATCCTGCTTTTGCGTTCTGGGTGGTCTGATGGGGAGGGTGTCCCCTATCCCTGCCCTGATGGTGCCCTGTGTCCCCCCAGATGCCAGGGAGCCTCTCCACGGCCCTGCGTGTTGTGGGGACCAGCCTCTTCGCCGTGGCGGTGCTGGGGGGAATCCTGGCCGCCTACGTCACAGGGTACCAGTTCATCCACACGGAGAAGCACTACCTCTCCTTCGGGCTCTACGGGGCCATCCTGGGACTGCACCTCTTCATCCAGAGCCTCTTCGCCTTCCTAGAGCACCGGCGCATGCGGGGCGAGGGGCGGCCGGTGCGGCCGGGGCGCTCGGTGGCCCTCTGCATCGCCGCCTTCCAGGAGGATCCCGACTACCTGACGAAGTGCCTGCGCTCTGTCAAGCGCATCGCCTTCCCTGACCTCAAAGTGGTGATGGTGGTGGATGGGAATGGCCCCGACGACACCTACATGCTGGACATCTTCCACGACGTGATGGGCTCTGAGCACTCTGGCAGCTACATCTGGAGGAGCAACTTCCACGCGCAGGGCGAGGGGGAGACGGAGGCCGGGCTGCGGGAAGGGCTGGCCCGTGTCCAGGCGCTGGTGCGCAGCAACACCTACTCCTGCATCCTCCAGAAGTGGGGCGGGAAGCGGGAGGTGATGTACACTGCCTTCCGGGCGCTTGGAGACTCCGTGGACTATATCCAGGTGGATGCATGGGCTGGGGGGATGTGGGCAGTGAGCGTCCTGCCCGCATGGCCGGGCAGAGGGGCTGTGGGTGGCACGGGAGCAGCCCTGGCAATCCTCAGCAGCCACCTGGGTGCCTGGTGCTTCATGTGTGCCCGTGCACTGGCCATGAGCACCAGGGCTGGCGGTGACTGGCCCGGGGGTAGGCAGGGGGTTGAGCCCTGCCCACACTGCTGCCCACGGGGGTGTCCCATCACCTCCTCAGCACGTGCTGCGGTGCGACAGTGCGGCACAGGGTGCCAGGTGCCCACACGTGGTGACTGAGACAGGTCCTTCCTCAGTGCCAGGAGCCGGAGATGGGTGTCCTGGGGAGCAGTGCCCTGGTACCCCTGGGCGCTCTGCTCCCCGCCATCGCCTGCCGGTCTCCAGGGCTCTGCCTGGTCTCGCCATCCGCGGCTCAGGCTTGCCTGGCTGTGGGCTGGGCTGTCTGCCGGGTGCGCGTGGGCGGCGGAGCGGGGCTCGACATTCCCTCTGCCCCCAGGTGTGTGACTCAGACACGGTGCTGGACCCCGCCTGCACCGCCGAGATGCTCCGCATCCTGGAGGCCGACCCCCGCGTCGGTGGCGTCGGCGGCGACGTCCAGGTACCCTGGCGTGAGGGAGGGCACCCCGGGGGCGGCGAGGGCAGGGCAGGGCTGGGGGCTCCGGTGGACGGCGGCACTGCTGGGGCTCACATCCATCCTCTCCCCAGATCTTGAACAAGTACGACTCGTGGCTCTCCTTCCTGAGCAGCGTGCGGTACTGGATGGCCTTCAACGTGGAGCGTGCGTGCCAGTCGTACTTCGGGTGCGTGCAGTGCATCAGCGGCCCCCTGGGCATGTACCGCAACGCGCTGCTGCAGCAGTTCCTCGAGGACTGGTACCACCAGACCTTCCTGGGCAGCAAGTGCAGCTTTGGGGATGACCGGCACCTCACCAACCGTGTGCTCAGCCTGGGCTACCGGACCAAGTACACGGCTCGCTCCAAGTGCCTGACGGAGACGCCCACGCGGTACCTGCGCTGGCTCAACCAGCAGACCCGCTGGAGCAAGTCCTACTTCCGCGAGTGGCTCTACAATGCGCTCTGGTTCCACAAGCATCACCTCTGGATGACCTACGAGTCGGTGGTCACCGGCTTCTTCCCCTTCTTCCTCATCGCCACCGTCATCCAGCTCTTCTACCGTGGCCGCGTCTGGAACATCCTCCTGTTCCTGCTGACGGTGCAGCTGGTGGGTGTCATCAAGGCCACCTACGCCTGCTTCCTGCGCGGCAATGCCGAGATGATCTTCATGTCCCTGTACGCCCTCCTCTACATGTCCAGCCTGCTGCCCGCCAAAATCTTTGCCATTGCCACCATCAACAAATCGGGCTGGGGCACCTCGGGGCGCCGCACCATTGTGGTGAACTTCGTGGGGCTGCTGCCGGTGTCGGTGTGGGTAGCGGTGCTGCTGGGTGGGCTGGCCTACACCGCCTACAGCCAGGACTTATTCAGCGAGACCGAGGTGGCCTTCCTCGTCTCAGGTGCCATCCTCTACGCCTGCTACTGGGTGGCCCTGCTCACCCTCTACCTGGCCATCGTTGCCCGCCGCTGCGGCAAGCGGCAGGAGCAGTGCGGGCTGGTCTTCACTGAGGTCTAACAGCAGGGTTAGGACCATCCTGCGTGCCATGGCGATCCAATGTGTCAGGGTAACCACCCCCGTCCTCTCTTCCCATCCCAGAACCATGTGCTGGGGTGATCCCACATGCTGGAGTGAACACCCCCAGTCCCCTTTTTCCCCATCCCAGAGCTGCTGGGCAGCGCTGAGCGCTCCCAACCCTTGGCATTTCTCACCAGATCTTGAAATCTTGGGTTTTTTCTTTATTAATATACTTATTTTTCCTTTCTTTTTATTTTTCCATCCCAAGCTGGCCACGGAGAAGCCAAGCCAGGGCTGCCCATCACCCAGCCAGGTGCTGCTGGCCGCATCCCACTGTGCCCTATGGAGCAGCTTGGTGTGGAGCGCTGCTGGCCACGCTCCCCCCACCCCACTCCAGAATTTTCCACCCTTTGGTGCTTTTTATAGGGATTTCAGTCCCACCTCCATGGTGCTAGAGCACTCCTCACCCCCAGGACACACCGTCTCTGTCCAGCACGGTGCTGGCACTGCTGGCTGGTGCTGCCTCTGCCCCACGGCTGCGTGCGGGCACGTACCCACGGGGAGCCCCCCAGGCCTTTTGGGGGGTCTCGCTGCTCCAGGAGGGCGGCAGGTCACTTCAGCTTTGCCAAAGAGCCAAGGGGGAATCCTGGCATGGAAAAACTGGGAAAACTGGGGGCCTGTGTGCTGGCCGGAGTGTTGCTGGAGACCCTTTGGAGCCATGTCATGCTCTGGCCAACCCACAGCCCCATCACTACCACCCCACTGCCTTCCCAACAGTGGGAAGATGGGGATTTAGGCAAGGTGCTTCCCAACCTTTCTCCTCCCCAGAGAATCCACCTGTAGGTCCTTTTTTCAGGACTTGGATAAAACCCCCTTTCTATGACAGAGCTTTTAGCTGGTTTTTGTTTAATTTAATACAAGGTTTTTTAGAAGACTTTTGTAGCTCTTTGGTATTGTCACAAATGGTTTGTAAATCTATTTATTTTTGAACCTGCCAGGGGGATTTTTTTTCATATGTCGGATGGAAAGAGCTGGTTTTTATATCCTGATGGAGTTGTGGAAATAAAGAGTTGCAGTGAGGACACACGGTGTGTTTTGGGGAGGGTCCCTGGTTCCCCTGCCTGACTTGAGGTACGTTGGTCCTGAGTCCCTGTGGACAGCCCCTGGGGTGGGACACCCCTGCCCAGGCTCCCAGGAGGTCCCTACCTACCAGGACCTGTGTCCCCTGGGGTGACCCAGAGGGTCTGTGGCCCAGACCTTGGTCACTCTCTGAAAAGAGTCATTTTGGGGGGGACAAGTGTCCCAGGAAGGGCTTTGGGTGCCCAGACACAGGACCCAGCAGCCCCAGAGTTCCCTGTGCAGGACAGGAAGGGGGCCCTGGATCTCCCCAAGTCCCTGCTGCTCTTTCAAGAGTTCACTTTCTTTCACAGTTCACAGCCCACCCTTTCCCTCACACCTTCTTGGGCACATGGGTGATGATGGGCTTGGGGCGGGTTTTGAAGAGCAGTTTGGTTTTGATGAGGGCGGTGACAGTGTAGCAGCTGTGGGGCCCCCCAGGACTGGGCTGGGGAGCTCCTCCCTCCTTCACCAGCACAGCAAACGGCTTCTCCAGCTGCACCACCTTCCCATAGAGGATGTGGTGGCCCACGATGAGCACAGGAACACCCTGGGGAGAACAGAGGATGAAGGTGAGGCTGGGCCGGACTGTCCTGGGTGGGTCCCGGTGGTGTCTGGCCTCACCTCACAGGTGTAGTGCAGATCTCCCAGCAGGCTCCCAGCCAGGCCCCCGCTCTGCCGGGGCTCCACCTCACCCTGCAGCTCCACCAGCACCCACTGTGCCAGGGCCCCTGTGCCGCTGCTGCGGGAGAGATGGGGGGGTCACCCAGAGCTCAGCTGGCACAGGGGCCAGGGGCACCGAACCCGCGGGGCTCACCTGGAGATGACAATCTGCACCATGCTGGGGCCCTGCCAGGGACTGCAGAGACACGATCAGGGCAGGGGGACCGGGTAGGGGAGCAGGAGCCCCTGGCCCTTCCCCTCTATCCGTGGGGCCCCAGGATGAGCTTCTGTCCCTGGGCCCCACAGCCCCCCCCCGCACCGCCCCCCTTCTGGGCACACAAATCCTGAGCTCCATCCCCCCAGGCCCTCCAGCCCCACTGATCCCCAAGCCCAGATCTCCTCCCAAGGGGTCCTACTGCCCCCCCAGACGCACAGACACCCCAGATCCAGGCCCCATCCCCTCCCCGGGCCCCACAGACCCCCATGCCCAGAAACCACTCCCCAGACACAGACCCCACTCCGGGCCCTGCAGCCGCCCCCGGACACCCCAGACCCCTAGGCCCAGATCCCTTCCGCGGGCCCCCCAGAGCCGCCCCCGGGCCCTGCGCCCCTGTGCCGCGGCCCGGTTGCGCGGGGCGCTGGGGCCCTCCAGCGGCGCCGGTGCCGCGGGGCCGGCCCGGGGCAGCCCGGCCGAGCCGCTCGGGGCCGGACCCCTCCCTCCTGTATCGTGCGTTCGCCCCGGTCCGCGCTCCGGCCCCGCCGCCCCGGTCCCGCTCCCGCACCCGCCGCCGGCAGCGCCCGAATCTCCCGCCGCGCAGCCGCTTCCGCTTCCGGTCACTCGCGGCCCCCGGGGCAGCTCCGCTTCCGGCGCGCCGCGCGCACGTGGGGCGGAGCGGGGCCGGGACCGGGAGCGGAGCGGGGCCGGGGCCGGCGGGGCGCGATGGGCGAGTTCGAGGTGCACCGCGTGCGGTTCTTCGGGCTGGTGCCGGCGGGCGTGCGCTGCCTCGCCTGCCACCCCCGCGGCACTCGCCTGGCCCTGGCCCGCACCGACGGCGCCGTCGAGGTGTACAACTTCGCCGCCAACTACTTCCAGGAGAAGGTAAGGGCGCCGGCACGGACTGTACCGGGCCCGTACTGAGCCGTACCGGGCTTTATCGGGCTTGTACCGGGCACGTACCGAGCCTGTGCCGTGCTTTATTTAGTCGTTCCGATCGGTACCGATCCTGTACTGGGCCTGTGTCGGGCCGCACCGAGGCTGTACCGGGCTCTATTTGGCCCTGCTGATCCGTACCGGGTCGTACCGATCCGTGCCGTGCCGTGTGTGACCCCCGTCCCTGCGCAGGTGATCCCCGGGCACGATGCGCGGTCGGTGGAGTCGCTGTGCTGGGCGTCCGGGGACCGCCTGTTCGGGGCCGGGCTCGGCGGGGACATCACCGAGTACGACCTGTCCCGGCTGAGCGCGGCCCGCGGCGTCGATGGCGGCGGGGGGCCCATCTGGAGCATGGCGGCCAACGGCACCGGTGTTCAGCTGGCGGTGAGTCCCGCCGGGAGCGGCTCCGGGACCGGCGGCGGGGGGAGAGGGTCCTGCTGTGTCCCGGGCTGATCCCGACCACCCGCAGATCGGCTGCGAGGATGGCTCTGTTAAGATCTTCCAAGTCGTTCCTGGGGGGATCCAGTTTGAGCGGAACCTGGACAGGCGGAAAGGTGGGTCCTGGCTGCAGCACTGTCCTTCTGTCCCTCCGGGCGACCCGGTGACCGAGGGGCTGCGATCCCACGGGGTCTCACACAGAGCTTCCCATCGCAGGCCGTGTCCTGTGCCTGTCCTGGCACCCCTCGGACACTCACATCGTGGCTGGCTCCATTGACTTCTTCCGTGTGATCGACGTTGCTTCAGGTACCTCCTGCCCCGGGAGTGATCCCATCCCATCCCTGTGTCCCATCCCATCCCTGTATCCCATCCCTGTATCCCATCCCTGTATCCCATCCCTGTATCCCATCCCTGTATCCCATCCCTGTATCCCATCCCTGTATCCCATCCCATCCTATCCCTGTATCCCATCCCATCCCATCCCATCCCTCTGGCACTCTCTGGCCCTGCCGTGCGCCAGGGGATGGTCCAGTCACCCCCAACCTTCTCCCGCTCCAGGCCAGACGGTGCAGAGGATCATGGTGAACCACCACGTGGAGAAGACCAAGCGCGAATGTGTGGTGTGGGCCATTGCCCTCCTCTCCAGTGGCACCGTGGTCAGCGCCGACTCCTTTGGGAGGGTGCAGTTCTGGGACTGGGAGCAGGGCACGCTGGCAGAGTCCCACACCGTCAGCACCTCGGCTGCGCTCTCGCTGGCCGTGTCAGAGGTGGGTGAGACCCCCATGTGTCCCCTGGCCTGACAGGGATCGGGAACTGCCACGCTCAGTGCCTCCTGGCAGTGCCTTCCTGCTCCTCCCAGTCTGCTCCCACAGTTGTCCCGTTTTCCTCCCCAGAAGGAGGACAGCATCATCGTGGGCACCTCGACCGGGGCCACCTATCAGCTGCAGCTGCTGCCGGTGAAGCTGGGCGGGCTGGAGAAGCGCTGGGTGCGGACAAAGCCCTTCCAGTACCACAGCCATGATGTGCGGGCCGTGGCACACAGCCCCACTGCCCTCATCTCTGGGGGTAGGACTGCCGTGGCACCGGGGCTGGGCTGGATCTCCCCTTCTGTTACCTGTTTGGCTGACCTGTGCTTGGCTTCCAGGCCTGGACGCTCAGCTGGTGATCCGCCCGCTGATGGAGAAGATGCAGAAGAAGAGCTACGACGCAGTGCTCCGAAAATTCACCTTCCCCCATGTGAGTGACGCACGGACTGGGGTCTCAGGGCTGGCAGGGCTGTATCTCCCAGTCCTGCCAGGTGCCCTCATTGCCCTGCCAGGGTTCCTTCCCTGTCCCTGAATCCCTTCTGTGCCCCGCTGTGTCCCCTTTCCTGGTACACCTGGAGGCTCCTGCCAAGGAGCAGTAGAAGTTGGCAGGCTGGTCTTGCTGGTCCTGCAGGGTCTCCGTCTCCAGGCTCCCATCCCACAGGACCTGATTTCCCTGCTCTCCCCCGCCCCGGAGTCTCCGACAGCCCAGGGTGTTCTGGCTGTGCCCCAGCCCGGTGTGCCAGGCTGTGGGTCCATGACATCCTGCCCATTTTTTCACACAGCGACGCCTCGTCTCCTGCGCCAGGAAAGCCCGGCTACTCCTCTTCCAGTTCTCCCAGCACCTGGAACTCTGGAGACTTGGCTCCACTGAGGAGACCGGTGAGTCACAGGTGCAGTTCTTCCATGTCAGCCCCGTGGCAGAGCCCATGCTGCCAACAGAATTTTGGGATTGAGCTGTCCTGGGCCTCAAGGAAGGGTCTGGGCACTCCCCCGGGATCCCCAGCTGCTTGAAGGGCCTCGTGTGGTTTTCCCACTCTAACCAATTCTCTGTGTGGTTTCTTTCCCAGGAAAGGACGGCGAGGTCCTTCCCTTGTGCCAGATGCCCGAGCACCTCGTGCAGCTCAAGAGCAAGGTAGGGCTCAGGGGGCTGGGGTGCCCCTGCGGCAGCAGAGGGGTGCATGCTGGGCTCTGGGGGTCCCCTGGGCTCCCTTCAGCCCCACGGCATTCCCAGGGCCCAGAGCACATCTACAGCAGCTGCGTCTCACCCTGTGGCACCTGGATCGGCTACTCCACTGCCTCCCGCTTCCAGCTGTACCGCGTGCGCTGTGACGGGGACGGCGTCAGCCTCAGGAAGGTCAGAGGGGTGGGGCACTGCAGGGCCCTGGCAGCTGGCGTGGCCAGTGTCACTCGTGGGGAGTGTGGGTGGCAGTGGGGCAGCTGCCAGGGCTGCGTTCTCCCCTCCCAGGTCCCCAAAGTGCCCAAGCTGCTGCCTCCAGCCTACCAGCTCCAGTTCTCTGCTGACTCCGACAGCCTCTTCGTCGCCTCTGCTCGAGGATCTGTCCACGTTCTCCAGCTGCTGGAGCCGGGGGGCTGCAAACACCTGCACACGCTTCGGCCGCCCTCAGGTGTGGGCTGGGGGGAGCTGGGATGGTGCTGGGGGTCCCTGCCCTCTGTTTTTTGCCCTGGGAGGTGTGTGACTCTTCCCTGGGGGCGTTGGTGCCCTCGTGGCCTGGCACTGGCTGGGCAGGGGGCACGTGGGGCTGGGTGTCCCTGGGCAGTTTGGGGCTCCCAGCATCCTGCTCAGCCCGAGGGTCTCCGCAGGCTGCTCCGAGGCCGTTTACCTGCTGGCGCCGAGCGCAGACGGGCACTGGCTGGCAGCTGTCAGCGGGGACTGGGCCATCCACATCTACAACCTCAAATGCTTCAAGGTGGGCCTGGGAGTGACCCCCCAGCCTCAGGGGACAGGGGATGGGGGCTCAGCACTCAGGGTCTTCCCTGGGACCCATTGCTGCACCCCTGGAGCAGGACTGGGGTGGGTGTCTGGGAAAGGGGGGGGTCAGAGGTGACCCCAGTGTGTGGGAAAGGCAGTCAGGGGCAGTCCCGGAGGTTCTGGTCAGGGGTGGGTGTGTGGGGGAGGTGTCAGCAGTGGTCCCAGTGAATCCCACCAGTGCACTGTCCCCTCCTGCAGCATCACTGCGTGGTGCCCACCTACAACTGCGCCGTATCGGCCCTCGCCATCCACCCCAGCACCAACAACCTCGTCATCGCCTACTCAGACCAGCAGGTAGGAGCTCTCCTGGCCCAGCTGTCATGGCCCTGTTCCCTTCCCTGTGACTCTCTCCCTGCCCTCAGGGCTTTCTGGCCCCACCTGAGCTGCCCTGTGTCCCTGCTGTGCTGTGCAGCTGTTCGAGTTCAGCATCCCCGAGAAGCAGTACACGGGCTGGAGCCGTGCCGTGCAGAGCCGGGGGCTGCACCGCGCCTGGCTGGAGCGGGACTCGCCCATCACACACATCACCTTCAACCCCAAGAACCCTGCGCACATCCTGCTCCACGACACCTACTTGCTCTGCGTCCTCGACAAGTCCCTGGTGAGCTGGTGGGAGGGCTGGGGCTGCCCGGGGTGTGTTCCCATGGGAGCGCTGACCTGGGCTGTGCCCACTCTCATAGCCCCTGCCCGATGACAGCACCCTCCTGATGAACCAGAGCACCCTGAAACAGCTTCCAGAGACAGCCAGGAAGCGGCAGCTTCACGCCTTCAAGATCTGCAAGAAGTTCCAGGTGGGTGATGGTGTCGGGGAGCTGGGTCAGGGAGGTGCTCAGGCTCTGGAGGGGGACTTTGGATAAGGGTATGGAAAGGACAAGAGGGAGTGGCTTCCCACTGCCAGAGGGCCACCCCAAACCATTCCCTGATTCCGTGATTCCCATATCCTCCTGCCCTGCAGCCTCTGCTCTTCATGGATCTACTGGACGAGAACTGCCTGGTTGTGGTGGAACGACCCATCATGGACTTCAAAACCCAGCTGCCACTGCCTGTCCAACAGAAGAAATTTGGCACCTGAGAGCAGAAAAAGCTGCTCCAACCTTGGGAACTGTCTCTGTGCTACCTTCCTGGGGCACTGTAGGAATTTTCTTAGGGTGTTCTAGGAATAAAACCTCACTGTTCTGTACATTTCCAGGCTCAGGGCTCATCCTTGTGCAGGACTCCCTGTCGTCACACCACCATCATGTCATCCTGGTCCTCATATCCTTCCAGTCCTCCTCCCCGGCACTGGGGGGACAAGGTGACATCCCAAATTCCATTCCTTCTCCCTGTCAGTGTCTAATCCCAGCGCTGGCTTCTCTCTCCCCAGCAGCCACATGGGTCCTTGGGTGCTGCCTGGGGCTGGGGAGCCTTGTTCCCTAAGGACAGCGGTGTGTGAGTGCTGCGTGGAGCAGGGAAGCCTCGTTCCCTAAGAATGGAGGGAGTGAAATTGGGGATCCCCGAGGAATAAGAAAGATTTAAAGCGCAGGGCGTGAAATAAATCGCAGCGCGCCAAGTAAATCTCGGCGCCAGCTATGGCGTGCGGGGGCGTGGCTTCATGGGCCCCGCCTTCCGTTGCGACCAATCACAGTCTCGGCGGCTTAGCCGCCACCGCTGCGATTGGTGGCAGCGGCGGCGGGGGCGGGGCTTAGCCAGCCCATCCCCGCCATGCCCCAGAGCCTACCGCAGCGCGCCATGCGGGCGGGGGCGTGGCCACAAAGCCGCGCCCTCCCGCGAAGCCACGCCCCTTCTCCGGTGACCGGCGGCGGCGGCGGCGGCGGCATGGCCGTGTGGACCCGGGCTTGTAAAACGGGGCTGCTGGAGCTTCTCCTCCGGGAACGCTGGGTCCGTGTGTCTGCGGAACTGACTGGGGAAACACTGAGCTTAACGGCGGAACCGGGAACGGGGGATCCGTCGGTGGTGAACGGCGTGGTGAACGGCAACGCGGAGGCGGCGGCGGCGGCACCCGGTTGCGTGAGGAGGGTGCGGGTGGTGAAAGCGGAGGCGGGAGGGCTCGGGATCAGCATTAAGGGAGGTCGGGAGAATCGGATGCCGGTGCTGATCTCACGGATCTTCCCGGGATTGGCGGCGGAAAGGAGCGGAGCGCTCCGGTTAGGCGACGCCATCCTCGCCGTTAACGGCGTCGATCTCCGCGATGCCACCCACGATCAAGCTGTGCAGGCGCTGAAGAGAGCCGGGAGGGAGGTCATCCTTGAAGGTAACGCCTAAACCCCTTCCTTTCCCCTCGCATCCCCGGTACGGGCCCCTGGTGCTCTCCTGTCCCCCTCCCTGGTGCTCCCTGGCCGTTACCGGGTCCCACCACACCCCCTGCCGCTGTCACCGGGCTCCGGGACCCTTCTTGGGTCCCTTTTCCGGGTGCAGGATGCCACTCCGCCACCCCAGTCCTGGCGTGCGTGTGTGTGTGTACCCCCAAAACCCCCAACCCCCGGTGGGCCCCCCGGGGACAGGGACTGGGGTGTCCCCTTCCTGGTCAGGCTGTTCCCTCTGGCAGGATAGAGACCCCTCACAGCTGTGGACAAGGACAGGACAGCTACACCGACTGTATCCCCCCCAGACAGACTTGGGACCCCCAGAGACAGATCTGGGGTCCTCGGGGACAGACCTGGGGTCCCCCAGGATAGACTTGGTGTCCCCTGGCTGTGGCATCCCCCTGAACAGGTTGTCCCGTATCCTTGGTGACAGAACCCTCAGGCTGGGCTAGTGTCCCCAGGGAGGGCTGTGACCCCCGGCGCTGGTTCACGATCTGCCCATGTCGCTGTGGGCTCAGCCTCCCCACAGGCTCGGTGTCCCCGTGAGCCCTGTGCCCACGGCACAGCTGGCTCGGGACTGGCCCGACGGAGCCACCGGCTCCTGCCCGACCTGTTCCCGGCAGCCCGACAAGCTCGGGCAGGACCTGCCCAGCCTGGCGGCGCGGCACGGGGCTCGTGCCATGGGGCACCGCGGGGACACGAGCCCCCTGTGCCGCAGGTCAGGGTGGCCCTTACATGCACTGCTGTGGTGCCACACACGCTGTCCTGGTGTCCTGGCATGTCCGTCTGTCCTCCGCTGCATGAGGCTGCTCCATGGACACAGTGCCTGTTGGGCACAGGGCATGGGGACAGGTGCTGCTCCTTGCCTGCCTGCTGCTGGCACAGTGTGCTGGCGTGAGGGGACACGGCTGAGCTCTCTGGTGCAGGCACACCTGGCACGAGACACTTGGCCATGGCTGGGGTGCTGCGGGGGCCAAGGTGGAGCGGCAGTGTTGGGCTTGGTGCTTTGGTCAGAGCCACTGTCAGACACAGTGAGAGTCCCCACGGGACCCTGTGCCACATTCAGCGCGTCCTTCCTTGTGCTGCCCGGCCGTTTGATCCTGTCCCACAGGAGCTCCAGCCCCGTGCTCTGTTTGTCCCTCGCTTCCGCCACGGGCACGGGCGCTGCGGCAGACGCCTCCTTCCTTCCTTTCCCTTCCTGTCCATTCCTTTCACTTCTCACTGTGCCTGGGCACTGCTGGTTTAGTGGCTGTGGTGGGACTGTGGTGGGACTGTGGTGGGTGCCAGTGGCCAACTGGCATCACTGGGCCCCAGAGAGGAGCTGGAAGGGGACACTGGACGTGCCATCCATCCCTGTCCCTTCTCACCAGCCCTGGAGCTGTGACCACCCTGGCAGGTGCCAGGGCTTCTCCTGGGCCCTGTGCCAGTGGTGGAGGGGGGACCATCAGCCCCACACCAGCATCTCCATGGGGCTGGTGTCACCCATCCTGGGGGCTGGGTTTGGCCACAGGGCCCATGTGAAGCACTTCCCCCAGGTGCCCACAGGCCCCCATCCGCTGCCCTCGGGGAAGGGAAGCCTTCTGCCCCTGTGGGAAGCCTTGGGCGGTGCTGGCCATGGGCACTGCCTAGGGCACAGTCGGGCACAAGCCTTGGGAAGCCAGTCAGTGTTCCCTGCTGGGTGCAGGGGGCTCAGCCCCGGTGAGGCCAGCGTGCAGCCAGCATTGCTGTGCAGCCGGAGCAGCCGCCTTCCTGCGGCAGGACAGGCGAGGGGCGCAGGCGACAGCTGGGTTTCCTCTGTGGTGAGCACGTAGGTGGGGCGGCGGTGGCTGTGCTGGCGTGCTGGTGCCTGTGCCAGGGCAGCAGTGGCTGTGCTGGTGCAGCTGTGTGCTGGTCACCAGCTCCCAGAAGCAGAAGGGGTGGCTGCAGGTGCCACTGCCCCAGTCCAGCCTCATGGACGCTGGCACGAGGTGCTCCATGTCCTGCCTGCGCCATGGATGCGTCCCACTAGAAACAGAGCCAGTTCTGCTGCCCCCTCCATGGGCAGACACAGTCCTGGACATCCCCCATTCCCGGTCACCACGGGGCACCCACACTCCTCTGGCAGTGCCCTGGCACAGCACTCAGGCTCTGGTGCCGCTGGCTGCCCAGCTTGGCCTCTCACCCTCCCAGCTCCATCGGGGTCAGTTGCCTGCATTGTGGGGTTGCAGCATCATGAGCTGGAGCTCCCATGGGCTGAGCTCCCTCCCAGTGCTGGAGGCAGCTGCCCACATCTGGCAAACATCTGCTGAGCAGCCCCGCAGCGGGAGCTGCCGGCCGTGCTGCTGCCCGCGGCGCTCCCTGTCCTGCCCGGCCCAGCAGCAGGATTAGGGGTGCAGGGATGGCGGTAATCCCGGGATCAGCGCGGCGGCAGCTAATATTAACTCGTGTGCTGCCCACAGCAAGGGCAAGCGCCTGGTGGCAGTGCCGTGGCTCAGCAGAGCTGGGAAGGCGGGGGACGGGTGTCTCCTGCCGACTCCCCGTCCCTGCTGTCCCATCCCTACGCCCCCATCCCACTCGGCAGCCCTGCTGTGAGGGATTGGCAGCAGCACAGCCTGGGCCCCACCAGCAGTGTTGCTCCCCCTCCATGGGCCTGGCTGTGGCATTGTGCCGGCTCCAGGATCCTTTCACCGCTCACTTCCCAGTGCAGTACAGCCTGTTTGCTGTTTTGGTTTGGTTTTCCCCCTTGTTGCCCCATCTCCGTCCCGGTGTGTCCCTCCCTTGGCCTTGGCTGCCGGGGCTTGGCGTGAGCCGACCGGGAGCCGTGTCCGGGCGGGGGTCCAGGGCTGCCGTCAGCAGGGTGGTGCAGGGGTGGGACAGTCTGGGGGGAGCAGGAGTTGGAGCTGGTGCCTCCTTCCTTCCTTCCCGGCCTGGAGAGACGCGTGGAGCCAGGATGTCTTGGCTGCACACCCTGCTCCTCGCCCTGGGGAGCAGAGGCCGGCTGCTGTCAGGACGTGAGCGGCAGTGCCGGGTCAGCATCTCCTGAAGTGCTGGAAACTTGGCGGGCACAGTCCTGGCTGCTCCGGCAGCGGCAGGGCAGGATGGGACCAGGATGGGCTGCAGCCTGACCTCCCGCCCAGCACCATTGTCCTGCGCCGCCTTCCCCTTCCTACAGCCACGCCGGCAGCAGGATGAGCTGCCAGCACCGTCCTTCACTCGGGACATCCCTCACCCCGACAGGGTGGGACACCCCAAGACCCTCCAAGCCTTAGTGTCTGAGGGTCACATCACCCTGTCAGATCAACCCTGGGGCACAGGGCTGTGGCATGGGGGTGCAGGACCCTCCCCAGCCCTGACTGTCCCCCCGCTTCCCCCCAGTGAAGTTCATGCGGGAGGTGACCCCGTACATCAAGAAGCCATCGCTGGTATCAGACCTGCCGTGGGAGGGGGCGGCCCCGCAGTCCCCCAGCCTGAGTGGCAGCGAGGACTCGGGGTCCCCCCAGCACCAGGGCCCCCGTGACCGCAAGGTGATCCCCCTCAAGATGTGCTTCGCTGCCCGGAACCTCAGCATGCCCGACCTGGAGAACAGGTGAGGGCTGGGGCTGCCATGGGTGCTGGTGTGGAGGATCCTTCTTCCCAAGACCCCCAGGACAGGACTGGATCTGCCCACTGGTGCCAGTATGAGGGACCCTGCACCCCATGGACACCCTGGACATGGCTGGGGGCTGCCCCTCACTGAGGCCATGATCCCCTGCTTCACCAAGTTAGCTGTGGAAGGACAGTCCAGAGGGTTTGGCCAGGGCCGGGGCTCCGCCATGTTCCCCCTCAGACCCCTGGCAGCACCCCTGCCTTAAAATGAGGGCTGAAAGCCCTGGCAGGTGGAAATGCATGGCAGAAGCCCCAAGCCAGGTTGCTGTGCTGGGCACAGGCAGGAGCTCACTTGGGCAGGTGCTGATATCCCACCCCGGGCTGTGTCCCCGTTCCCTCACAGGCTGATCGAGCTGCACTCGCCGGACAGCCGGAACACGCTGGTGCTGCGGTGCCGGGACACGGCCACGGCCCACGCCTGGTTCAGTGCCCTGCACGCCAACATCACCGCCCTGCTGCCCCAGGTCCTGGCCGAGCTCAACGCCACGCTGGGCTCCAGCAGCCCCACGGCTGGTGGCCGGGAGGTGAAGCACATCGCCTGGCTGGCCGAGCAGGTAGGCACTGATGGCATGCGCTGGGCTGCTCCCAGGGGCAGCAGTGCCGACGGGATATGCTGAGGATGCTGCTGGGACTGTGGCTGCAGCCAGAGAGTCCAGCCTGGGTACTGCCTCTGCTGCTCTCCCATCCAGCTGTGCCCTGGTGATGGCAGCATGTCCCGTGCCCTCAGCCCCCTCTCCCACCGGGATTTCCCAGCTGGAACCCCTTATCACACCCTCCCTTTTCTATTAATTCACTGTCTGACAGCTGCAGCTGGCCCTGGCAGTGCAGTGAGTGACCCTTGGGGGCTGCTCCCACCTTGGTTTCCCAGGATGGCAGTGCCGTGAGTGCTGCCTGGCAATAAGGAGCCACTGGGTTGGGGTCCATCTGACCATGGGCTGTGGGGATGGGGTGCCTGGGCAGTGGTGGGCTCCTCCCCTGGTGCCCCTCATGGTGCCCTGGTGCCCCAGGTGCGCCTGGACGGCGGGCGGCAGCAGTGGCGGCCGGTGCTCATGGCAGTGACAGAGAAGGACCTGCTGCTGTACGATGGAATGCCCTGGACCAGGGACGCCTGGGCCTCCCCCTGCCACAGCTACCCGCTGGTGGCCACCAGGTGAGCTGGGGCTGGGCCGCCTCGGAGACCGGTGTCCCTCAGCTGAGCCATGACCGGTGCCCCTCAGCCAAGCCGTGGCTCTGCCTCTGAGAGCAGGGAGGAAACACCAAGATGCCGATGGGATGACAGGGTGCCAGCACTACCATCGCACCCCTGACTCTCATCCATCCGCTCCCCCCTAGGCTGGTCCACTCAGGCTCCGGGCGTCGCTCGCCCGCACTGGGCTCGGAGCTGACGTTCGCCACGCGGACGGGCTCGCGCCAGGGCGTGGAGATGCACATCTTCCGCGTGGAGACCCACCGGGACCTGTCTGCCTGGACACGTGTCCTGGTGCAGGGCTGCCACGCCGCCGCCGAGCTGATCAAGGAGGTGACTGTGGGTGAGTGCTGCGGTGCTGGGACCCCCTGGCTCCCCCCATGTCCCCCTGCCCAGGCCTGCAGGGGCTGATGGCAGCTGTGCCTGCAGGCTGCACGCTGGGCGGGCAGGAGGTGCAGCTCTCCATCCACTACGAGGGTGGTTTCACCATCTCCCGGGACGAGCCAGGGGCAAGTGTCCTCTTCCGCTACCCTTACGAGCGGCTGAAGATGTCTGCGGATGACGGCATCAGGACCCTCTACCTGGATTTCGGGGGCCCTGAGGGGGAGCTGGTGAGGAGGGGGCAACCGGGCTCACCCCCTGGTTTGGGGGTCTTCCTCCAGGGGTGGTCCCTGCTTTCCCCCATCCCTGCAGCATCCCGGCTGCCTAGATCCATTGGGTTTGGCTGATTGGGGCCCCTGTGATCCCCGGTGCCCCCACGGGGGTGTGGGGGCAGCTGACACCACTCTCCATCTCCTCCCAGGCGCTGGACCTGCACTCCTGCCCCAAGCCCATCGTCTTCGTCCTGCACACCTTCCTGTCGGCCAAAGTCACACGCATGGGGCTGCTGGCGTAGGTGCCCCGGCCCCCCTGCCCTGTCATGAACCAGCTGAGGGTCACAGAGGGCCCCCCAACCTCTCGTGCCCTACCGGTGCCTTGCTGGGGCTGGGATCGCTGCCCTGAGAGCTTCTGGGAATGCAGCAGGACGGCTGTGGAGGGTGAGCCCCTCCTGCCCCACACCAGCGCTCCTGGCCCCCCCAGAGCCCCAGGGGGTCGGGGTACACACACCAGCTTTAATCCCCCCGGGGCTGAAGCCATCATTGATCTTACCGCCTGTGCCTTGGAGTGGGGCCAGCTTGGGCCCCCTGCCTGGAGGGCCCCTGGTGCCCCCCAACTCACATCCAGGGGAGCCAGTGTCCCCCTGCCTTGGGGCTTCCCCCAAAGAGGTCACATTGTCCCCACATGGGGACAGGGCTGGGGCTGTGGGACCCCCCATTGCTGCACGACAGGGTCCCCGTGCCCCACTCAGGGTGGGGGGACATGTTTGTCTTACAGGGGGTGCTCAGGGGTGCAAAGGGGGTGCTTGGGCCTGAGATGCTGCTCCCTGGGGCTCGGCCCCACATCCCCCACTGCCCCCCACCAGTGACCCCCAAATCTCCCAAAGCCAGAACAAACGCCGTGTCTCTGCCCCGGGCCAGGGGCTGGGGCTGCAGGGCCCCCCCGGGGCTGTCCTTCCGCAGCCACTGCCACCTGTGTCCCTCCACTGGGGTGGTCTCCTAGGGCAGGACATGTAGATTGATGCACTTTTGCTTTTTGTACTTTCCCTCCCCTTGGGGACTGCTCCCTCACCCTGGGGGTCTGGGGGGACCCAGGTGAGACCAGACTGGGACCCCCAGGGCTCCCCCCTCCCGCCAAGGCCCCAGTACACCCCAGCCAAACTCCTGCACAGTTCTCTGCTTCGTGGGGGCTGTGCTGGCCAGGGGTGCTGTGGAGTCCTGTGGGGTGCTGGCCCGGGGTGCTGCTCCCCTCCTTCTATTTTTGTATTCTTTGTAAATCGCTATTTATATCAGATTGCCTTTTCCAGGGGCTCTGAGTCTCTTTGTGTCCAGGGTGGGGATGGCGGAAGGAATGAAAGTCTCTGGAGGGAGTGGGGGGAACCTCTGGGGATGCTGAGGGGACTGGGGGGGCTCTAGGGGAGACTGGGGGAGTCTCTGGGGATGATGGGGGGACTGGGGCATCTCTGGAAGGAATAGGGAGATCTCTGGGGAAGGCAGGGTCTCTCTGGGGAGTTCTGAGGGGGCTGGGGCAGCTTCTACAGCAGGGACAGCGGGGTCACTTCAGCTCTGGGACAGGTGGGCACAGCAGTGGGCACAGGTACCTGCAGGTGTTTGGGGTGTGTGTATGTGTGTATGCACACAGGTAAATACCGTACACATGTGCATTGTGTGTGTGCGTGTCAATACTGTACAGGGTGTGTACCTGGGCGTGCGCACACACACGCACAAACACACACACATAAACACAAACACACACATAAACACACAGAGACACACACACATAAACACACAGAGACACACACACACATAAACACACACACATATAAACACAGAGACACACACACAAACACACGCACATAAACACACAGAGACACACACACAAACACATAAACACACAAACACACACATAAACACACACAAACACACACATAAACACAAACACATAAACACACAGAGACACACACACAAACACACACATAAACACACACACAAACACACACATAAACACGCGCGCACACACACACATAAACACACAGAGACACACACACAAACACATGAACACACACACACATAAACACATACAAACACATAAACACACATAAACACACACACACACACACACACACACACACACACACACACACACACACAAACACAGATGCTTTTGGGGATGCGCGCGCTCATCCGGGGCCCGCGGCCCCCAGTGGGCGTGGCTACGCCAAACCACGCCCACGCGATGTTAGCATAAATAAGGGCGTGTGCGTAAGGCCACGCCCATTGCGTCATCAGTCAGTGGGTGTGGCTACCCTCGAACGCGCCCGTTTGTGGGCGGGGCTATCAGCGCACCGGGCGGGGTTGCGGCCCCGCCCCTCGGCGCGGGTTCCGGCGGCGCCGGCAGGGGGCGCGGGGCCGGGCGCAGCCGCAGTCGGTGCTGCCGCCGCCGCCGCCGCCGCCGTCCCGGGGCCGCCGGAGCGGCCGCACCGGGCGATGCGATGACAACGTCCACCCTGCAGGTACCGACGGCGGGCACCGGGACGGGGATGGGGCTGGGGCTCCGGCCGCGCCGACACCGCGCTCGCTTCCCGCGGGGCCTCCGCAGGGCCCGGCGGAGAGGCCTTACCGGGCCCCGGCACCGTGCCGGCCGGGGAAAGGCCTCACCTGGCCCCGTGCCGGGCCCCGCTGAGGTCGCCGAGCCCTGCTGAGCCCCGGTGCTTGCGCGGTGGGGAGGGAGGTGGGCGCTGCGGAAGAGCCGCGGTGCGAGCGGGCCCGGTCCGGCCCCTGGCGGTGGGGAGGGGCTCCGCCGGGCCCCGGTGCCCAGGGCTCACGGCGCTCCCCCTCGCAGAAAGCCATCGACCTGGTCACCAAAGCCACTGAGGAGGACAAGGCCAAGAACTACGAGGAGGCACTGCGGCTGTACCAGCACGCCGTGGAGTACTTCCTGCACGCCATCAAATGTGAGACCGGCCGGGGGCATCGGGGGGCGCAGGGGGCTCGGGGGGCGCCGGGTAACGCCTGCGGGTCCCTGCAGATGAGGCTCACAGCGACAAGGCCAAGGAGAGCATCCGAGCCAAGTGCATGCAGTACCTGGACCGGGCGGAGAAGCTGAAGGAATACCTGCGCAGCAAGGACAAGCACGGCAAGAAGCCTGTCAAAGAGGCACAGAATGACAACAAGGGGTGCGTGAGGGACGAGGGATGCTCTGTCCGGCCACGGAGCTGGCAGGACCCTGCTGCCACATCAGGGCCAGTTCTGCTCCTGACTCCTATCCCTTGTCTGCAGGAGTGACAGTGACAGCGAGGGCGAGAACCCTGAGAAGAAGAAGCTGCAGGAGCAGCTGATGGGTGAGAGACTGTGGTGGGTTCGACCCTCTGGGGTTGAGGAGGGATTCACGGACGGCGCTGGTGAGGGGCGATTGCGGGGAGGGGGACAGGCTGTGGGACTGGGGCCGAGGGGTGTGTTCCTGTGGCCTGGTCACCCCAAATGGCCACTGTGCTGAGGGGAGGTGGGATTGGGGATGTGAGTAGGTACTCTGGCTCTCACTGCTCTCGGTGCCAATCTCTGCGGGGCTGTCTGAGCAGAGCTGCACCCTTGCAGGTGCCATCATGATGGAGAAGCCCAATGTGCGGTGGAGTGACGTGGCTGGGCTGGAGGGAGCCAAGGAAGCCCTGAAGGAGGCTGTGATCCTGCCCATCAAGTTCCCACACCTGTTCACAGGTGAGGCCACAGCAGTGGGAGGGGGCTGTGTGGGAGGTCACCCCTCCCTGAGCGATCCCAGCATGGATCCGGGTGCAGGGATAGGGAGGCCTGACCCCAGTCTCTGCCACAGGGAAGCGCACACCCTGGCGCGGGATCCTGCTCTTCGGGCCGCCTGGCACTGGCAAGTCCTACCTGGCCAAGGCCGTGGCCACCGAGGCCAACAACTCCACCTTCTTCTCCGTGTCATCCTCCGACTTGATGTCGAAGTGGCTGGGGGAGAGTGAGAAGTAAGCTGGCAGCAGGGACATGTGGCCACAGCCTGGCTCCTGGCGCTGCGGCCATCCAGGCTGCGGCAGGAGACACTGGCATCAGTGAACCCCAGTAATGGGGCTGTTAAAGAAGCGTTGGGAGCTGGTGCCTTCAAAAGGACTCTGAGCAAAGCAATCCCTGGGCCTCTTTTCCCTCAGAGCCTGTGCCTCCCCATCTTCATGGACCTCTCAGTCCAACAGTGACTTTAAGCTGGGTCTTCTAATGCTTAACTGGATTCTGTTTTCTTGTCTCAATTAACTGCTCTCATGCTCCAGCTTGGGGCAGTTTTGGGGCCCTCCAGGGTTGCAGCTCTTACCTGAAGGTTTCCCATCTATCCATGCTCGGAGTTAATTTACAGCTCACTAACAGCAAGCTTTGCGCAGTGCCCACCTCTGCCAAGCTGTGAGCAAGCCATAATTAAACTTAACTCGACACTATTAATTTCTGATACCCTATAATTAAAATTATTTTAATCCCCAGGAGGGTCCCAGGGGAGAGCACGGCCCCTCAAGGGGCCCCACGGCCCCTCAAGGGGCCCCACAGCCCCTGGCATGGCACCTCCCTTGCTGTCAGCATGGGGTTCCCAGGGCAGGAGGAACATGGGGCTGCCATGGTGGTGCTGAGGAGGCTCTCTGAGTGGGGACCCCATCCCCTGCTTTGTCCCCAGGCTGGTGAAGAACCTGTTTGAGCTGGCGAGGCAGCACAAGCCCTCCATCATCTTCATTGATGAGGTGGACTCGCTGTGTGGCTCCCGCAACGAGAATGAGAGCGAGGCGGCCCGGCGCATCAAGACCGAGTTCCTGGTACAGATGCAAGGTGGGTGGGGGCCCGTGCCAGGGATGGGTGGGAGCAGGACAGGCAGGCACAACCTGGGGATTCAGAGAATCCCTGGGGATTGCTCTGAGCTGTCTGCCTGCAGGTGTGGGAAACAGCAGCGATGGGATCCTGGTGCTGGGTGCCACAAACATCCCTTGGGTGCTGGACTCGGCCATCAGGAGAAGGTGAGCCCCACATGCAGCCCCCCGTGCCAGCCCCCCGTGCCAGCTCCCCGGCACGGCTGGAATTGGGGCTCACCCCTCGCACCCCCAGGTTTGAGAAGCGGATCTACATCCCATTGCCTGAGGAGGCGGCGCGGGCCCAGATGTTCCGGCTGCACCTGGGGAACACCCCGCACTCCCTGACGGACGCCAACATCCAGGAGCTCGCCCGCAAGACCGACGGCTACTCGGGGGCTGACATCAGCATCATCGTGAGGGACGCCCTGATGCAGCCTGTGCGCAAGGTGCAATCGGCCACGCACTTCAAGAAGGTGAGTGGGGGCTGCCACGGCCCAGGGTGGTCCTGGGGAGGGGTGGACACTGTGGCTGCTGGCTCCCTCCCCGAGCTCTGTCCCATGTGCCACTGGCTGTATGCAGGTTCGTGGCCCCTCTCGCACCACCCCCGGTGCCCTCGTGGATGATCTCCTGACGCCATGCTCGCCTGGTGACCCTGGGGCCACCGAGATGACCTGGATGGAGGTGCCCAGTGACAAGCTGATGGAGCCCATTGTCTGCATGGTGAGTGTCCCCTCTGCAGCTCTGGCCTGGCCACTTCCCTGTTCATCCTCCAGGCCAAGGGCCAGGAAGGGCTGTGGCTCCTTGGGGTGGACACCATCTGCCAGTCTACCCCCCTGGGGTCCTGAGCACCCCAACGGAGGGCTGGCTGCCAGGAAAGGGCCTTGGGTCCGCCAAGCAGCTCCCACCTGCAGAGTCAGTGCTGTTGCCATGGGGCAAAGGTGGCAGCATGGGTAGAGCCGCCCCACTGCCACAGGAGTCCCTACCCCATGTCCCTGCCCAGTCTGAGCTGTGTGCCCACTCGCCTCTGTTACAGTCGGACATGCTGCGCTCGCTGGCCACCACCCGCCCCACTGTCAACGCTGAGGATCTCCTCAAAGTGAAGAAATTCACGGAGGACTTTGGACAGGAAGGTTGAGGGGGGCATGGGGGGTGTGGGGTTGGGGCAGCTGCAGGCCCCGCTGTGCCCCCCTCCCCGGCCGTGCCAAACCGACTCATGTTCGCTCACTCCTGCCCCATTGCACTGCAGCACCCGGCAGGTGCGGGGACACGGCCCGGGGGGCTCACACTACGGGGGGTGGGTCTGAGCATGGCCTGGGTGGCTGGGTCTCCCCCCCAGCTGCACCCCACTCTTCTTCCTGCTCTTTTTTTATTTTTTAAATTAATGCTGCTTTGGGTTCTGTCTTGTTTATATGAAAATAAAAACAATCTGAGAGCTTCAGCCAGTGCCCAGCCCCTCCCCAAGGCTCTGCCCACACCAGGGTGCTCAGCCCAGTCCCCCATCCCCTGAAATGCACTGCCCCAGGGCCAAGGCCTCTGCCTGTCCCCAGGGAGTGGGGCTCCTTGCGCTCCAGCCATCCCAGACAGGGATTTGTGCCTACAGCAGGGGCTACTTGGATGGAGCAGCCACCAGCCGATGACACCTACCAGCCCGCACCCCATGTAGCCCTGTGCAGTCACTGCACTCCCCTCAGCCTCACTGCCCCCCAGCCCCATCCTGGTGCCCCCTGTGCTGTGCCCGGCTCTGATCTTGGGCACTGCACCACTGCCCACACTGTGAGCATGAGCCCCAAGCAAGCCCCAGAGGGGAGGATCCCCACTTCGCCCCTCCCCTGCACAGCCTTGGCAGCAGGTTGTTCTAGACCTACAAAGGAATTGCCGGTGCCCAGGGGAGCACGGGCTGCATCCCTGGCTGCCTCCCCGTGTGCACCAGTGGGCAGGAAGGGCCAGAGTCACGCTGAGGCCACAGGTCTGTATTGGCTGCAATAAAACTGAGTGGTAGCCCTTGGAGCCACGCTGGTTCTTTCACCAGGGTCAGGACAGCCGCATGTGGGCACAGTGGGGTCAGTCCAGCAGCTCCATCCAGCCCACATTGGTGAAGGTGCGGGGGTCCATGCGGTCGACGTAGAGGATCCCGTCCAGGTGGTCCATCTCGTGCTGGATGATCCGGGCGGCCCAGCCCATCGCCTCCCAGCTCACCGGCACCCCGAGCTCGTCCACGCCTGCAGCCGGGGCAGCGGTGGGTTGGGGGGTGATTTAAGGGAAAAAAAGGGGGACTTGTGTGAGAGTGGGGGACCTGTGCGTGTGTGGTGGGATTTGTGAGAACATGCAGGGATCCATGAGAGAACAAGGAACCCATCACAGAAATAAGGGACCTGGGGGAGCCGTGTAAGAGAAGGGGACCGTGTGAGGGAGGGGCAGGTGCGGGGTCCCACCCGGGACAGGGCGGGTCGGTCCGTACCGGAGACATGGACGGCCCAGTGCCGCGGGACGTAGGCGGAGAAGCCGTGGATGCTGGCGCAGCCCTCGGGGGCGGTGACGAGGCGGGTGTCGAGGACTCGGAGCGCGGGGTTGACGAGGACGCGGAGCGGGAAGGGCTCGATGCGGTGCGCTTGGCGCAGCGCCGCCGGGTACCGGGCGCAGCGGGCGGGCGTCAGCTCCGCGGCGAAGACCCGCAGCGGCACCCCGAGCTGCGGCGCGCTCAGCCCCAGGCACGGCCGGCCCCGCAGCCCGGCCGCCAGCGCCGCCGCCAGCCGCCGCAGCTCGAGCCCGCCCAGCTGCTCCGGGGACACGGCGGCGGCGGCGCCGCGCAGCACCGGGGCTCCCACCTGCACCGGGGCGGCGAACGGCGGCGTGGGCGGGCCCAGAACCCGCCGCCGCAGCGCCCGCCAGTACGAACGCTCCCGCCGGTCCCAGCCCGCCGCGTCCCCGCACCCGCGGGCCGGGGGTCCCGGTCGGGCCGGGGGTCCCGGTCGGGCCGGGGGTCCCGGTCGGGCCCGTCCCGCCGCCCGCCCCAGCGCCGCCGCCATGGCGCACCGCGTGCGCGCGCACCCGCGCCGGCACAGCGCCCCCTGGCGGCCCCGGTCGGGCAGGAAGCGGGGCGGGCCGCGGGGCGGGCGCGGATCGTGTCACTCTCAGCAGGTGACACGGCCCGGCCGCGCCGCAGCCCGGCTACCCCGTGGCCACCGGGTCAGGCGGCAGCGCAGCGTCCCCGGGGGGGCTCTCCGGGGGCTCCGTGGGCACGGCCGTGTGCTCCCCCTCCGGGCCCGGGGCGGTCTCCGGGCACGGCTCCTCCTCGCCCGGTGCTGACGGAAGGAGGAAAGCCAGCGGCTCCCTGAGCGAGGCCACGTCGATGCGGCCCAGGCGGCCGAAACGCTGCAGCTGTGTGGGGGGGACGCCTGGGGGATGGGGAGAGAGGGATCAGGGGGTCTGCGGGCAACAGGACCCCACAGAAGGGGCAAGAGCTGAGCAGGGCCCACTAAATGTGGGGGGGAAGCCACGGGTGTCCCCCCCAGCAACAAAAACCAAACCCCAAGATCTCACCCAGTGCCTGTGCGATCTGTGCTGGAGGGAAAAGCACCTGGAGGCAGCGGTTGAGGTAGGGCAGCAGATCCTCCAGAAAGGCTGTGCAAAACTGGGCAAAGAGCTCCTGCTCCCGCCCGCTGAAAGCCGCCTCTTCCGCACGGTGGAAGGCCAGGATGGTTTTGGTCACCTGGGGAGAGAGAGAGGCAGAGGTGTCACCTGGGGGCCACTGAACGTGTGCCCAGATAGGCAAGGAGGCTAATGGTACTTGGCTTGTACGAGCGTCTTCCTGTGCTGGGCATTGGTGGGACCACCCCTGGAATCCTGGGGTCAGTTCTGGGCCACTCTGAGACAGACATTGAGGGTCTGGAGTGTGTCCAGGGAAGAGAATGGTGCTGGAGAAGGAGCGGAAGCACAGGGAGCAGCTGGGGGGGCTCAGCCTGGAGAAAAGGAGGCTCAGGGGGACCTTTGGGCTCTCCACAACTCCCTGACAGGAGGAGGCAGCCGGGGGGAGTTGGGCTCTGCTCCCAGGGAACTGGGACAGAATGAGAAGAAACAGCCTCAAGTTGTGCCAAGGGAGGTTTAAGTTGAATACATGGGAAAATGTCTTCATGGAAAGAGCTGTCCAGCCCTGGCACAGGCTGCCCATAGCAGTGACGGAATCCCCATCCCTGGAGAAATTTAACAGCCGTGTGGTTGTGGCACTTGGGGACAAGGTCAGTGGTGTCCATGGCAGCTCTGGAGTAATGGTTGGACTCAATGATCTCAGAGGCTTTTCCAACCCACTCAGAACAAACGCATTCCGTGTCCACCCAGGACATGTCCCAGCTCCATCCCCTGGACTCACCTCACCAAGGGCACTGTCCAGGCAGGTGGTGACATCCTGTGCCAGGGCAATGGGGCAGCAGAGCCGCAGGTCATTAAAGGCAACGAGGAGGCCATTGAGGAAGCAGGCAAGGGGTGGGAAGTCCAGCAGCACCATGGGGGGCTGCAGCGTCCCAGGCTGGGCCGTGGGCACCGGCACTCCTGCACTGCCCCCCAGCATAGCTGGCGCCGAGATCAGCGTGTAGGAATTCATCTCCTCCCGGAATTTCTCCACTGCCTCCTCCACTGCCTTCCTGAAGGCATTGGCGGCCACACGCTGGAAGAGGGGGGCCAGCTGCCCCCGGAAGTCTGCACCCACCCTGCTGAAGGACAGCCCGAAGTACATGCATTGCCCCAGCAGCGAGTCCAGCCGGCTGCCCACCCCGCGGTCCAGGTCATGCTCCAGCGTCCGCAGGAACTCGGAGACCTTCTGCAGCACCCAGCCGTGGAAGATGGCCCCCTCGCCAGGCGCCGTGCCCTCGGCCGGCACCAGCGGCTCCTCATCGGAGAAGATGGCACGGTACTGGGTGATGATGTCGAAGAGGTGCACCCGGCAGGCCTCGATGGTCTTGGTGATGTGCACGTAGGGGTCGTGGTCGGGGATGGAGGCCTGGATGGAGCGCAGCCAGGCATCCCGCGCCTGCAGGAACTTGACGCGCAGCTCGGCCTCGGTGAGCACGTCCATGCGGCGCAGGAAGCCGATGACGCGCAGACAGGCGGGCAGTGGGATATTGGTGCGGAGCTGCTGGATGAGCTGGTTCAGCATCAGCTGCGCGGACTGGCGCACCTCCTCCACGATGCCCTGGGGAAGAGAGAGCCTTCAGTCAGGGCCAGGCATGGGGCAGTGTGGGGCTCACCTGGATGAGGGGGTTGGGTCAGCACAGGGCTCTCCTGGATCATGGGACTGAGATGACATGGGGCTCACGTCGGTTACGGGGCAGGGACAGAGCAGGGCTCACCTGGATAACGGGGATGCTGCTGTGCTTCCTCTCCAGCCTGCGCACATAGGCTGTGAGCTCCAGCGCCTCCTCATAGTAGCCATTACGGACACAGGTGTCCATGAGCTGCGGGATCTCCAGGATTTCCAGGATCTCTGTGTGCCGGTTCAGGGTCAGGCTGTTCATGCGCCGGCTGCAGGCGATGGCCTCGGCATCACGCATGAAGGTCCTGCGGGGCCGGGATGGGATCAGCAGGAGCGACCTCCCTGCAGCGAGTGGATCCGGGGAGCCTCCCACCCACCCCGGCCGCTCCCACTGCTGCCTCCTGCCCAGTCCCCCCAAAATCGGCCCGACGCTTACTGGGCTCAGCATCGGGACCCCTCGCCCCCCAGCCCAGCCCAGCCCTCCCCTGCCCCAGCCTCACTCCATCCCCGGCCCTTCCTGCCCCCGTTTCCACCCGCGCCTTGCCCGCCCCTCCCGGTGCCCGTCCCGCACCGGCAGGCGTCCTGCAGCGCGGGCAGCCGCTCCAGCAGGCTGCCGAGGCGGCTCTCGATGCCGCCGAAGCCGCGGCCGGCGCGGCCGGTGCACTCGGCGGAGCGGATGAAGGCGCGGTAGTGCTCGAAGGCGAGGCGGCGCGTCTCGGCCCCGACCCGCGCCCGCTCCGCCGCCAACCGCGCCGGCTCCCGGCCCAGCTCCGCCAGCCCCAGCGCCGCCAGCTCCGACACGTAAGCGGCGAGCTCGGGGCCGCCGGGCGCCGCCGGGCCGCGCAGCCAGGCCAGCAGCCGCGCCTCCTCCGCCGCCGCCGCCATCGCCGGAGCCGCCGCGTCACCTCCGAGCCTGCCGGTTCCGGATCCGTCACTTCCGCTACCGCCGGTTCCGGTCCGGTTACTTCCGGTCTCGGCGGCCCCGCGTGCGCGGTGCGGGCGATGCGGCCGCTCACGGAGGCGGAGACGCGGGCGGTGTTCGAGAAGCTCGGGAAATAGTGAGGGGCCGGGAGCGGGGGCATCGGGAGGGCTGGGCCGGCGAGACCCCGGGGACCGGGCATGGGAGCGGGACGGGGACCGGGTGGGATGGGCACTGGGGATCGGGCGGGACCGGGCATGGAGAGGGGACGGGGGCCGGGAGGGCTGGGCCGGCTGGACCTCGGGGAACGGGGAGACCAGGGGGGATCGAAGCGGTGATGGACACCGGGGATCGGGCGGGAGCAGGCACGGAGGGGGACCGGGAGGGCTGGGCCCCGGGAGCACCGGAGCAGACGAGCCGCGGCACGAGGGGCCGGGGCCGGGCAGAGCTCACGGCATCCATCCCCGCAGCATCGGGGAGAACATTCAGCTGCTGGTGGACCGGCCCGATGGCACCTACTGCTTCCGCCTGCACCGGGACCGCGTCTACTACCTGAGGTGAGGGCCGGGCCGGGCGGGCGGGGACCGGGGCAGCCCGCGGGGTGCGGGCCCGGCCGCCGCCCAGCACCGCCCTGCTCCCGCAGTGAGAAGCTGCTGAAGCTGGCGGCCAGCGTCCCCCGGGAGAGCCTGGTGGCTCCGGGCACCTGCTTTGGCAAGTTCACCAAGTCGCAGAAGTTCCGGCTCAGCGTCACGGCCCTGGACTTCCTCGCGCCCTACGCCAAGGTGGGTCACAGCCCCCCGAGCCAGCCCTGGCCCCGTGCCAGCCCCCCTGGCCCCTCACAGCTCTGCCTCTCTCTTGCAGTACAAAGTGTGGGTGAAGCCAGGCTCAGAGCAGTCCTTCCTCTACGGCAACCACGTGCTGAAGTCGGGGCTGGGCCGCATCACGGAGAACACGGCGCAGTACCAGGGTGTCGTGGTGTATTCCATGGCTGACGTCCCACTGGTGAGCGCCCGCCCCCTGCCAGGGCTGCGGTGGGTGCAAGATGGGCAACCTCCCTCACCTCCCCTTCATCCCCCAGGGCTTCGGGGTGGCTGCCAAGTCCACGCAGGAATGCCGGAAGGTCGACCCTTTGGCCATTGTGGTGTTCCACCAAGCCGACGTGGGGGAGTATGTGCGGAATGAGGACACGCTGACGTAAGGGACCCTCAGGGACCCCAAGGGACCCTCATGCCCTGTGAGTGTTCCAGGGCAGAACAGACTTTGTCCTGCCTGCACTGTGGGTGCGGGGAGCCCACCCTGAGTGGGATGGAGACGTGAGGAGCTGTCAGCACAGAGCCCCAGAGCCCTCAGGGGTCTGCTGCCAGCATGGGAGGAGGGGCTCTGGCCCCAGCCCTGTCATATAAAACCTGTTCCTTTTTTCAGTGCCTGTTGTCTGGTGTGGAGGCCACGGGGGAATCAGTCCTCGCCCCTCCTGTGGGGAGTGTGACACAATGGGGTGTGTTTGGGGAACAGATGAGGTTGGGGAGAACCTCAGAGTCTGAGCATGAGCTTCAGGAAGGGAGCGAGGAAGGAGCCAGCAGCTTCCTTTAGGGTCACAGAAGCTGGATGGCAGCAGCAGGCAGCAGTCGCTCCCCAGACTCTGGCAGGGGTTCCTTTATTGGGAGTCTGGTAGAAAAGGCCCATTGAGACACTAAAAATGGGTAGGGATGTGACAAACCCACACAGCACACAGAGCTCAGGTGGCAGTGTGGCCTTTGGCTTCTCTCGAGGTGATGTCAGGGCTAGAGATGAAGCAGGAGCAGAGGAAATTTTCTGACCTCCTGGCAGTGGAATCAAGGTTTTCCTCCCGCTCCGTGGTGGGACAGAATGGCAGCTGGGTCACCTGGCCCTGCAGGCAGGGCCCCTGCCCTGTTCTAGCACTTCTGGCTGCCCGAGGTTTGTGCGTGGAAGAGGCGCTTGAGGAAGTAGAGCTGCAGCACCCCGGAGAGGACGATGACACAGGTCTGGGCCATCGACCACCAGTTGACATAGTTGTAGTTGGACTCCAGGAGGAAGGAGTCGGCCCCTTTCCGCATCCGGGCAAAGTTGTAGAAGCGCCACATGTGGAAGGTGTGGATCTGCAGCCTCTGGATGCTCACCTGTAGGAGAGGCAGAGCTGCACTCAGAGCTGCCCTTGGGGCTCAGTGCTGCATTCAGCTGCAGCTCAGCCTGAGCAAAGGCCCTGCTCGGTGCCCCAGGCAGGACATGCCCATCCCTGCTGTGCTGGGGCACCCTGTGGGCACCCTGACCCTCACCCCGATTGCCTCCAGCGTGTCATTCAACTCCTTCTTCTCTGCTGGCTCTTTGTGCTCCATGTTGAAGTCTTCATAGTACACACCAAAATTGAGATACACCTGCATGAGGCCGAAGTGGTTTTGCTGGTTGTCCAGGCAGAGCTGGTAGAAACCTGCAGAGGGAAGGGGGGTCGTTGGTCCCTGGGCAGAAGGGCACCAGGCAGACACATCCCCAGTGCTCAGCCCTGATCCTCCCCACCCAGGAGTGATCTCCACTGGTGAGGTGAGCTCGGAGCTGCTGCAGGGGCTGGGGCTGGGGGAACCTGTGTCCTTGGTGAGGAAGTTGATCTGTCCTCGCACGTCCTGGGACACTCCAAGCTGGAAGCCATTGGGATCACTCGCTGTGACCAGGATGTTCCTGCTGTTGCCAATCCCCGTCGCCCGCTGGACCTGGAGGCAGGGAATTTGTGGGTCACCCGGGGGGAATTTGTGGGTCACTGGTGTGTTGGGGATGGAGCTGTGCCAAGCCCTGAGGACGTGTTCCTGTGGAGCTGCTCTGCCAAGCACAGAGCGGGGGGAAGCTGCCACTGCCAGGCACAGCCATGCTCTGCCTCTCCTTCAGCCAGCCCAGTGTAAACAGGAGATAAAAGAGCTGGAGTTTCCCTGTGGGAAGGGGACAGAGCTCGGGGACATGCTGTGCCACAGCTTCTGGCTAGGCAGTGAAGGGCAGAGCTCCCAACAGTGCCCGAGCTCCCAGCACCACTTCACGGGTTTAAACCAGATAGTTAAAAATATGCATGGGATTGATGATGGATAAGAGGTTAGGTTGGTTATATTAGGAAGAAATTCCTCCCTGTGAGGGTGGGGAGGCCCTGGCAGAGGTTGCCCAGAGAAGCTGTGGCTGCCCCTGGATCCCTGGAAGTGTCCCAGGCCAGGTTAGACAGGGCTTGGAGCACCCTGGTCTTAGCAGAAGGTGTCCATGCCCATGGCACGGGGTGGAAGGAAATGAGCTTTAACATCCCTCCAACCCAAACAATTCCATGATACTGCCTGAAAAAAGGCACAGTCGCTGAAATGCTGTGCACCACAGGACCAGCACAGGATGGAACCAGCACAGCCATTCCCTGGCTGTGTCAGCAACTTCCCAGCACACGTCCGCAGCTCTCACCTCGTAGCTGAAGAAGAAGTTGCCGCTCTGGTGCGAGAACTGCCAGAAACACTCCACGGTGCCGGCGGGGATGACTATGGCGAAGTCGTAGCGATCGGCGCCGCGGAACAGCGGCTCCTGGCTGGAGCCGCTCAGGGGCTCCGTCCTGGGGCAGCCAGCAGGGCCCAGCAGTGCCAGGAGCAGCAGCAGCAGCATCCTCCTGCTCCCTGGGCTCTGGCTCTTGCTCCTTGTGCGGGGCAGAGTGGGCTGAGGCGTGGGGGTAATCATTAACTGCTCTGCAGCGCCAGGGCTGTGCCGGCGCGGGACCGCAGCTCGAGGTGATCCCTGTGCGGGGCTGGCGCTGACACCCTGTGCTGCCAGGGCAAGAGCCTGGCAGGGGAAGGGAAGGACGGGACACAGCTCCTTCCAGTGGGGCATCACCAACTGGCATTGCCTTTCACAGGCCATTAGTGCCCACCTGTCTGACCTGGTGCTCCTGCTGCCCAGGGCTGCTCCAGGGAAAGGATTTACAGGAGGGGAGGGAAATGCATGGCTACAGCCTGGGGACAAGGGACACTCAGTGCAGCACCTGCAGCTGAAGGACAGAGGGGGAAGCAGCTGTTCCCAGACAAGACTTTTCCCAGCCCTGGCTTTGCTGGAACACAGCCAAGAGAAACTAATAAAGTAAATTTAGAAAGTGCCCCTGTATCTCCCCTGACCTCTTTCCACAGGAATTTAATCCAGAAACTCCTGTTTCCCATTTACACCATGTCACACCTTCAGGGCAGTGCTGCTCCTGACCCAACACCCCCACAGGGGAAGGGTGGGCCCCACTCCTGCATTGGCACCCACGAAGTAGAAACTCACACTTTTACAACTCTGGATATTAAACAAGAAAGTAACTTTATTTCACAACTGACTGTCCCAGCTTTGGCACTGGAAGGCAGGGACACGTGGCACCCTCAGAGCTTACACGCTCACCAGGATCACACACAGCAAAGATATAACCAGGAAAAGTGCAAGGAAAACATGAACAATGTCAACCAGAACTAGAACTTTTAACATGGAAACAACAAACAGTTCCAAGTACTGAAACAAAATAATTTGTTTGTAAAGCCTCCGCTGGAAGGGACAAATTTCCCCTCACAGATTAGTCATTTACAAAGCAAAAAAAAAAGGGAGGAAAAAAAATCCTAGATCCTCTTGCCTGGATCTCTTGTCCACAGAAACTCTGGGACTCAGTGCTGCCTCTCTCCCACACGGGACGGAGTGATGGCAAACATGAAAAAAGTGATTCAGAGATCAGATAACTAAGACACAAAAAAATAGTCACCCAGGAGATCATCCTGCTGATCACACCTGAGCAGAGCAAACAGCTGGGATTCATTCCAGAGGCTGCAGTGGTCAGGTGGACAAAGAAGTCTCAATCTAAGTAGTTCTAAGTGCATGTGTAGAGGCTGCACAGCCCCTGCCACCTGCAGCAGACTGATCTTTACAGCTACAGCTGGAGCACAAGGCTCCTGGGTTCCCGTCAGACAAGGTTTTGGTGTCAGAGGGGCTTCCTACACTGACACAGACAGCACTCTGGTCCAGCTTCCAAAAAACAAAACAAGGAGGCTTTTGCACGGGAGGTCCCATGGCTCCCAACTTTAGAGCATTCCCAGTTTCTTCATGGTCCGCCAGCGATCTTTGATCATCACAGAAGTGCGGTTCTTGAAGGGGTACTTCAGGCAAATGGCTTTCCACCTCCCTTCTCCATACTTCCTCACTCCTTCCTTGATCCACTCGCTCTCCTGCATGGTCCATTTCTGCAAAGAGCAAGGAAGCAGGTGCAGGAAAGAGCTGCACAGCAGAGAACCTGCTGCCAACTCCTTCCTGGCGCATTCCTGCCCTCACCACCAGTGCCAGGAACAGCAGGGAGGGCAGACAGGTCCTGGCAGCTGCACACAACATTCCAGTCCTGCAGATGTGGTGCAGCAGCTGCCTTCCTATGGGTCAGGAGGAGAGTTCCTGGTAGCACCAACTGGGGACCTTTTCCCAGGTAACAGCTACCTGAACAAGACTCTGAACCTCTCCAGCATGAGGAGAATTTGGCAAGCCTGACTCTGAGCCATCAAGGCAAAAGGACCTGAGGCACATTCCCAGTGCCCTGCAGGCAGGACAGGCACAGCTCCAGTCTGTTGTACCACAGACACTATACAGACACTGCCCCATTGCAGGCCCTGCTGGAAGCACCCAAGGCTGCACATACCTGTTTCTTGGAGCTGCAGCTCTTACGGACTGCTTCGTTTTTCTCGAGTGATGCTGGAAAACAAGGGAGAGGGTTACATTTTCCATAATTTGGGAGGTACAGACCTCCTTGAGAGGCTGCCTTGGGCTCAATTGCTGAGCTGTGCAGTCAGAGCACACAGTGACAGGCAATACACCCCAATTCCTTTATGTCAGCCTTTCCATGGGATCTCTGTTCAGAGTTCAGCCACCCAGGCAGCAGCAAGACCCCTGTGAGTGACCCCCATGCCAGGATTAGCACAGGCAATCCCTGCCAGGGAACTCTTCCTACCTGCATTTGCGAAGAGCTCATCCTCGTCACTCCAAGTGTCCTTCTCCTCCGTGCCACAGGAGCTGTTCCATCTTCCTGGGACGGACCTGAAAGTAGGCGAGGGTTTACTTTGGCTATTGGCTCAGAAAGTTTTTTGGGGAGGAAGTGCAGGGCCACCAAGCAAGCAGAGTCAGCCTCTGGACACTGTTTCTCAAGAGATGGGAAGCAGAGTTTAACCTATTCCACAGGATGCTCCTACAGACTCTGGCCAGTGATGCTGAAGCTGAGAGAAGTGGGGAAAAACACCTGTTACCTGTACTGGAATCACCTGCCAGGACCTTGCGCAGCACCCCACTACCAGCAGGACACAGATCATTTTCTCCTCTCCATTAACTCATAATTAATTTAAAAGCCAAATGTATGGACAAGAGAGGGTTTGCTGTGCCCAGTTCCACGTGGGCTGGTGGGTAAGGTCGACACTCATCTTGGGACAGGGGGCAAGGGTTTGGTGCTCAGGCTACCACCATCAGCAAGACAAGACTGGGGGCAGAGCAGGCAATACCACACAAGAGGGGCTCCATACTTGTCACTCGGGGCAGACAAGGGCTCATCAGGCAATTTCTGAGCAGGTATGGAAGCGGAAGAGACCACGTGCTCCTGGGAAGAGTCAGGGCTCTCGCTCGACTTGCTGGACGAGCCGTCCATGTCCAAAATCAGATTGCTTATGTTGAAGAAGTTTTTGACGTTATTGGATATTTCAGGAGGGTCTGAGGTCTCAGAATCGTGATTCTCCTCTTCTCTGCGTCTCTTGGTTCTGTGGGATACAGAAGGAGACAGTTGCTTGAGGGAAGGCAAGTCTGTTTCGTCCAGTTTGGTGAAAAGGGCGTCCGAGTCACCGGAGTCCAACAGGATCTTGAAAGCTTCTCTCAGAACAGAAATCCCACACGAGGTTACAGCTCCGGGGGGCTGCCTATAAAATAAACACAACCGAGCGGGTTGTAGAGAAACTGCCAAGGGAGCTCTGCTGCCCCGAAATCCAGCCTTTCCCTCCACTGACACTCCCAACTCCCAGCCCTACAGTGCCAATCTATGGAAGAGGGAATTCCCAGCCCTCCAGTACTCCCTCCCAAATGGTGCAGTGCCCCAGGAAGCAAGCATGGAGAATACAAGTTCATGCTCCACTGCTGTCTTGCTATTCCCAACGCGCTCCATGAGAGCAGCCACTGCCCCCTCCCAGGTCACAACAGCACTTCCTGTCTCAGCAACTGAGCCAAACCACCTCAACACCTTTCTCAGGATCCAGAGTCCTGCACCAACACCTTCGGGCTGGCCTGGGCAGGCATTTGGGAAATTAGGAGCTGCCTGGACACAGGGAATTACCCCTTGGAAGAGAACTTGCAGCCCCACTGCATCCACAGTCTAGAGCCACACTCCTCTGCCCACCTTTGTGATTCCCTGGTGGACACTCCTGGGAGTTGTGGGGTTGCTGCTGCTGTTCCTTTATCTACTTCCATAGACTGTGAAGTACCCTTCACGATATCAGACACTGCTGTTAAATGTTCAGGAGCTGCTGCTGGCTCAATGACTACTTCCATAGGTTCCAGAGTTGCTGCAGGCCCATTGGCTTCTTCCATAATCTCCGGAGCTGCTGTGGGACCAGCTGCCCTTTCTGCAGGGCTGGCAGCTCCCTCCAGGTCTTCTGCTGCTCCTGCAGGCTCCGGAGCTCTGGCTGGGCCCTCCGCCCTTCCCAAGACCACTGGAGCTCTGGCTGGGCCCTCCGCCCTTCCCAAGACCACTGGAGCTCTGGCCGGGCCCTCTGCCCTTCCCAAGACCTCTGGAGATTTGGTTGGGCCCTCTGCCCTTCCCAAGACCTCTGGAGATTTGGTTGGGCCCTCTGCCCTTCCCAAGACCTCTGGAGATTTGGTTGGGGCCTCTGCCCTTCCCAAGACCTCTGGAGATTTGGTTGGGGCCTCTGCCCTTCCCAAGACCTCTGGAGATTTGGTTGGGGCCTCTGCCCTTCCCGAGGCCTCTGGAGCTCTGGCAGGGCAGTTCCCGTTTCTCAAGACTTCTGAAGTGCTGGCGGGGCCCTCTGCCCTTACAGAGGCCTCTGGAGCTGCTGCCTGGTCATTCAGCTCAACTGCAAACTCAGGACTCGCCAGTGAGGATCTTCCCTTGTCGGCGTGTTCCGAATTCCAAGTCTTTTTCATTAACTTGGAGAGAGAAAAAGCACAGCACCATTACAGAGATGATTCCTCATGCTCCCATTCCATTTTATCCCCTCCCAAAGGTATTTCATGGGTTGAAAAACATGTTTGACCATATAAATCTCTTAGGAATGGACTGAATTTAGAGTGTTCCAGGTTTAACCTGCTGTTTATCAGGCACCTGATCCCCAGGGCAGCAGGGTGGACACGCACCGTCTGCAGCATTGGCACCGAGTCGTCCATGTAGCCCCTCAGGAACTCAAAGATATTCTGCTGGAAATCCTCATAGGAGAAGTTTTTGACCTTTGGATGAGAGGGATTCTTCTCCCGGATGACAGCCAGCCACTCATTCTTCTTCTTCTAGAAGAGGGATTCATAGGATCAGGTAAGAATGCTCTGGGCAGGGACAAGGGAATCAGTGACAACCACAAGATGGATGCAGGCAAGGACTAGGCCTTTCCTGTTTGGCATTCTCTAGGGACAACCAATTTACACTGAGATGAGACTGGGAAAAGGCCAGAGGAACAGGAGGGCAACCAAGGAGCAGCAGAACCACCTTGTTTCAGGAATTGTCCTTGCCTCCTGTGCCCAAGCACCCCACTGCCTGCAAAAACAGGAATGGGAACTACTGCTGCCCCCAGAATCTGCTCTGAAGGTGAGTTTGAGGCTCATCAAGGGATAAAAAGTGATGCCTGGAAGGCCCATGAAGGTGTGTGAGGAAAGGGGAGTGACAGAGGGGGCTCCAAGGTGATGATCCAAACACGGGACACCGAGGGACCAGCATTCCAGAAGAATTATTTCCATTTTGGCCTCCTCACATCAGAATCCCCCCCACCCTGACACATCAGCAACCCCGACTTAATTCCAGCACGGACTCACTTGGTTTCTTGGCTCCTTCCCCATGTACTTCTTGGCTATATCAGAAGCTTTATCGAACTCGTTGTTTCTGATGCAAACAATAACAGCCTGCAGAGGAAAACAAGGACAGTTTGAAGCAGGGCACAGGGAACAGCTCAGTGCCAACTTCCACAGAGAACAACTCCAATATCACTGTGGGCATGAGTTTGCAGATAACAAGGGAATCCCACATAGGAGGCAGCTCCCACCATCCTCCGCATAAGACCTTTCCAAGGCTAACTTGCACGAAGTATTTACTGAGAAAGAAAAAGCTCTTACAGCTTCCTTCACCATCCTCTGCAGAGCTTCCATTGTGTGGTCCGCCACAGAGAATTCGTCGCGGATGAAGTCCAGGACAAGCATGGCCGACTCAAGTGGTGTCAGCTCTGCTTCCTTGTCGAAGGTGCAATCTATAAGAAGTGGCATCCATACGATTGGGGGGGGTTCACGGCGCTTCCCTAGGGAGAGCTGGTTATTCACCTGCACAAGTGGCACCATCACCCGCACGGGTGGCAGCCACCCACCCGCACAGGTTCACCACAAATTCCACAGCCACTGGGGCTGAGGCACTGCCAAGTGTCTGAACTGCAATTCCTGTCCCCCAACAGCCACGGAAAGCTCTAGAAGGACCACTTGAGACCTTCCCAGGTGCCCCGTACTGAGCCAGGGGAGCATTTTAGAAGCTCCGAGGCTAAGCAGGAGTTACCAGGCTGGTGTGTTTGTCCAGCAGGCCAGCCCCGGTACACCACGGATGCTGCTCTTGGCCCTCAGTGAGACAGATACGAACAGCCACCCCTCACCCGCAGGGAGGCTCCCACAGCCCGACAGCCTCAGCCCAGAGCCCTGTTCTGTGCAGGGACAAAGCTCTGGGAGCTGCAGGGACACGGACACAGGACAGCGGGGAGGAGGGCGCGGGCTGCAAGCCAGCCCCGGGGCTCCCCTAAGCTCGCAGGAAGGACTGGGCACCTACCGAGATTCTCGCCCTCCTCGACCCGCGACAGCAGCTGCATTATCCGGAGCCTCTGGGCCATCTCCGGCTCCCTTTCCAGGGGCCGCACGAGCAGCGCTGTGGGGCAAACGGCAAGTCAGAGCGGTGCAGCGCGGCCCGGACGCCCCGCGCCCCCGGCCTGAGCCGCCCCCGTCCCGCCGTTCCCCGGCCCGGCCCCGCGCACCCTGCATGATGTCGCGGAACTGGCGAAAATCACGGTTGCGCCCGGAGCGATAGGCCTCTATGGCCCGTTGGAAGTAGAACTGCAGGACCCAGCCGTTCACGGTCTTCTCGGGGAGCGCCGCCATGCAGGCCCAATCGGGATCGGGGCCCTGCTCCCGCTCCAGCCGCGCCGCGCGCCAAGTCGCCATCCCGCCAAGCCGCCGAGCGCCGGAAGTGAGGACACGAGGCGCCAACCGAGCCCGCGCGCGCGCTGCTCCCGCCCAGCACAGCGCCCCCCGCCGGGAAGGGCTGCGCCCTCTGGCGGGCGGGCGGGGCATTGCGGGCAGGGCACACCCTGGGCTCGGGCCCGTCCCGCGGCACCGACAGAGACCCCCGAGCGAGTGTGCCGCCTGAACAGGCCTCGGTGTGTTAAACCCAAACCAGGCAGTGCCCCCCTGCCAGCGCAGGCACGGGTTTTCCCCTTTGTTCTGGTCTTCCAAACGACCCCCACGCTCCTGTTCCCTGTGCTCCAGCCACCTGCCGATCACTCTCGCCTGGGACAGCAAACCACGTCCCCTGGGCAGGATTTTGGGGCATAGATTGTTCCATAGTCACTTGGGGTAATGAATTAGAAGTCCTGTCTTCCCTGTAATTCCCAAGCACAACTGGTGCCTGGAGGCGAAGGCCCTGGCAAGTAGATCCTCGGGGTCATGGAGTTGCTCTCTTCCACTCTGGGGTGTCCTGCTCGGACATTTATCTCCCCGGCCCAGGGAACATCCCTGACACTGTCCTGAAGGCTTTTCTCACCTGAGATGGAAAAACACGTGAAAATTCCTCTGGCATGAGGTGATCCAGGATCCTCCCTTCCCTCTGCCCCCGGCCAGGGGAGGAGGAAACACACATGGGAAAAATCCGTGTGTCAGATGGAAAACAGTAAAACTGGGAGGGATTTTTATTGGCAAACAAAGGGAGATAAAAATAATCTGTGTGAGGCAGAAGGGTGACCTGGCGTGGGGGGGCTGTCCTGGGGGGCAGGGTAGGAGTGGCACATGGCACAGCCATGCTGGGAATGTCCCAGAGGGTGTTCGGAAGGATGCGAGGAGTGATACCGACGGCTGCTTCCTGGGCTGAGGGGAGGTGACAGTGCCATGCTCTGGGTCAAATGCTTTTCCATGTGGAATACTCATGGCAAAATGGTTTTGCTCTTTCTCTGTCACAAGATGCGGGAGGAGGTGCCAGGGTGGGACCCCAGAATTTCCGCGCTGCCCCCTCGATCCAGGGAGAGGCCAATCAGCCCCAGTGACAGTGTGAGATCAGTTGCGCTTATGGCACTCAGACACTGCCCTTGCTCTCCCAGCCAGAAAATTCCATGTTTTTCAGGGAGCTTGGTAACTTCTGCCCCTAAGATACACACGGCTCCAAATAGATGTGCCAGCCACTTCAGCAGACCCTGTCGTCCCTGTACAAGTTTTAGGATTTTGAGTAATTTCATTTTTGCACAAAGATCAGGAAAGAAAGTCCTGGAGTCTTCTCCCAAGGGAAACAAAGGAAGATTCCTCTCTGAGACGCTGGGACAAAGCCACTCAAGGGCCACATGCCTTATCCAATCCAGGTTTCACTTGGGAAAAGCTTCCTTAGCCTCCTGTTTGTGCCTCCTGTCCATGTCCCTCTGGGCTGCCATTTCCTCCTCCAACGCCCTCCTGGTGAAGGTGTCAACACTTCAGATGCTCAGGAGACCACCTCACACCCTGTCAAATGTGTTTGCTTCCCGTGAGATCCGCAAGGTCTCTGCAGTTCCTGGGAGGGTTTGGACAGGGTTGCGACATGACAGATGTCACGAGAGCAGTGATCCCCCCAGCAGAGCCGGGCGCTGGAGAAGGTGACATTTCCCTACATGTGTCTGGAGCTTGGGAGGGCACAGCATTGCCGCCCCAGTCCAGGCTTCCCTCCCGCATGGCTTCAGGGTCTGCCTGAGCCAACGGTGTGTTAACAGCACCCAGGACTGGAAGACAAGCCTGGAATGGTGAATTCTCAAGTAAATACAAAAATAAACCCACTGGTTTGCTCCCTGAATCTTTTCCAATAAGCAAAAAGGAAGCAGGGATGATGGAAGCAGGACCAAGAATGCCAGTGGCCTCACTATCCAGTTTCATTGAGTCCTCCTGCAGTGTCATCATCAATTTTTCAGGAAAAGCTTTGGAGTTCCACGTGCCAAACAAAACACTGGGCAGGAAGGCACAAATTGCAGCCGTGCTTGTGCATTTGAGCCTCCCCTCACTGATTTATGGCTTTTGATGAAATGATTACAGATGAAAGAAAACATTCCAGGGAACAGGATCTGCATGTTGCTGCAGTCTCATGCCTGTCATATCCTTCTGGAGGAGTTACAGCAGGAAACAGAACAGGAAAATCACCAGGGCTCTTGTCACCAGGCTCCGCTCTCGCTGTGCTGGAGCACCAGACAGGACAACAGCTCCCAGAGAAGCTGTGGCTGCCCCATCCCTGGAAGTGTCCAAGGCCAGGCTGGACAGGGCTTGGAGCAACCTAGGATAGTGGAAGGTGACCCTGCCCATGGCAGGGGGTGGCACTGCGGGAGCATTAAAGTCCCTTCCAGCCCAAACCATTCTGGTCTTAGAAAGGCAGTGGAGAGCCACAGAAAACCAGGGAGCAATGGAACAGGGGACAAGGGAAATATGGAGGAGGGTCATGACATCCCTTTGAAAATCCACAGAGAAACCCTCCAGGCATGAGGGATGCAGAGAAGGAAGCACAAAGGCACTTATCAAGTAGATTATAGAAACTCTGAACCAGTCCTAGCAAAAGTAACTCTTCCCATCGGAACTGGGTCAGGCAGGAGGGGATCTAGGAGGAAAGAGATTGGTTTGGATGCAGGAAGGGATGGGGCCAGCAGAAAGGTGCCAAGAGCTGGGCAGCCTAGGCACAACAAGGAGCTGGAAACACTTCCATGCCAGAGGATCCTGGCTTACACACAGAACCAGGGAAACAGTCCTGATGACTGTGAAAAGGTACCCAGAAAAGATCAAAAGAAACAGCCGCTCAATATTTAATATTTAATATTGATTAGGTGACTGTGGAGAGGTTTCAGAACAGGCTGAGCCTTTAACATCCCAGTATCTGGATAAGTGAATGTATGAACTTGCACAAATAGAGAACTTCGCTTTAGCTCCCTTTAAGATCCGGAGGGTTTTGTGCCCTGCCCAGCCGCGAGCCCGCTGGACTCTCCCTGCATACAGCTTTAACCTTTAGCCAGTGCTGGTCACAGTTTAGCACTGACAACACAGCGTTTCTGCCTCCTCAGCAGTTGTTAAACAAACACCCACTGCCGAGCCTTGTACCTGTGCCGCAAGCGCAAGGAAATAAATCCCACGAATGCCAGTTCATAAAGGGAAACCATTGGGTTCATGAGTTACTCGGGTCCCTGAGCTTCTCAGCGGCCTCTTTGCACCTGAACCTGCTCAATGTGCCTGGAGGGAGGAGAGAATTAGCCAGCGCTTCTCATCAGACCTGGATGTGAACTTTGCTTTGAAACCTGGGAAAAGTCGGGACCTGGGGATGTACTGCACCTCCATCGGCTCGGTTTAAAGGGCTGTGGGATACATTTATTTTACATACAGGCAAGAAGAACCAAAAGGAACAGTGGAAACGCTGACGGCGAGCTGCTGACGGGCTCCGCACTCTCCAGTGGCACAGGGTGGCTCGGAGCCAGTACCGGGGGAACGGGGGCTGAGAGAGGAGGGGGGTTAAGGGTCCGGCCCCGGTGGATCCGCGTTCCCCCGGCCCCGGTGGATCCGCGTCCCCCCGGCCCCGGTGGATCCGCGTCCCCCCGGCCCCGGTGGATCCGCGTCCCCCCGGCCCCGGTGGATCCGGGCCCCCCCGGCCCCGGTGGATCCGCGTCCCCCCGGCCCCGGTGGATCCGCGTCCCCCCGGCCCCGGTGGATCCGCGTCCCCCCGGCCCCGGTGGATCCGCGTCCCCCCGGCCCCGGTGGATCCGGGCCCCCCCGGCCCCGGTGGATCCGCGTCCCCCCGGCCCCGGTGCCGCCTCAGAGGCGACGCTCGCGCGGCGTTTCCCGCCTTTCGGCCCGGCCGCTCCCCATTGGCCCGCGCCCGCCACCGCGCGCTCCCATTGGCTGCGCTGGCAGCGCCCCCCTCCGGCTCGCTTCCCATTGGCCCTCGGCCGCGGCCGAACGCGCGCGGGGCGTTGCCATCGCTACGGCGGCCGGCGCGGGTCAGGTCGCGCGTTCCGTGAAGCCGCGCCGGGCAGCATGGAGGGCGGGCCGCGCGGGGAGGCCGCGGCGGCCGCGGGGGACGGGACCGCGCCCGTGTTCACCCTGGAGGAGGTGGGAAAACGGAACTCCAGTCGCGAAGCCTGGCTGGTGATCCATGGCCGCGTCTACGATGTCACCCGGTTCCTGGAAGAGGTGCGGCCTGGAGTGGGGGCGGCCCGGCCCGGCCCCTCGGGGGGCTGAGGGTAGCGGGGAGAGGCTGAGGGGAGCGTGTGGGACCGAGAGGGGCGGGGAGGGCCCTGGAGGGTCAGGAGGTGCCGTGGGGACAGAGATGCTGGGGTGGGGCGCAAGAGGAGGGGGCGAGCAGGCCCCGCCGGGGTTTGGGGGGATGTGGGGTGTGTCCCAGGGTCCCTGGGGCAGGTCCCCGGCCCGGACTGTGCCGTCTCTGGGGGGCCTCATGCCCGTGGGACGGGGGGGATGGCGGGTCACGGTGGCCGCGGCCAGCTGGGGCAGAGGTTGTGCTGCTGCTCCTCTTAGGCAATCCCAGGTTTCCCAGGAAATCTGTTCAGGCAAGTCACAGGGAGGTAGAGCTTTCCTTCAGCTACGGGACCTCACGTCGCCTCCTGAAGGGTGAACGGGATCAGGGAACATCAGTAGTTTTATTGTGAAGTGTGCAGGGACACCCCAGAATTCGGAGAAGGTGACAGTGATACAGCAACTACCAATCTGCTGCCTGCCCAGAGGAGACCACGCACCAGGGGTTTGGAAAAAATGCAGACTCTGCCAAATCTCCAGTTCTCTTGGATGTGGGGACAAAAATAATGGGAATAAACAGTAACAAAATAGTAACACCCGAGAGAAGGCCATGAAGCTGTGCCAGGGGAAGTTTAGGTTGGATATCTGGAAAAAGTTCTTCCCCTAGAGAGTGGTCAGGCACTGAAAAGGCTCCCCCGGGAATGGTCATGGCCCCAAGGCTGCCAGAGCTCCAGGAGCATTTGGACAATGCTCTCAGGGACAGGGTGAGATTTTTGGGGTGTCTGTGCAGGGCCAGGAGTTTGACTGGATGATCCCTGTGGGTTCCTTCCAGCTCAGGATATTCTGTGATTGTGTGGTTCTATGAAAATTTCAAAGGGGTTTCTCCCAGCTTAAAATAACAGCAAACACATTGTGGCACCTGCAGGGCAATGTACAAAGTTTGAGCTGAACCAGCTCCAAAGAAGACACTTTGTTGAAATGCCTGTGTTCCAGTTCCTTGGTTCTGCTGGTCTCAATTCAGCTCTGGTTTCCCTCCAGGCCTGTGTGGTTGAAGCCTGTGTGCTGTGGAGTCACAGCCTGCAGTGATAAACGGAGCTGCTTTGGTGAGGCTGGAGCTGCATCAGACAGGAGGGAGTGATCACCTGGCAGCTGGAGATTGTGCCTTGCTCTGCAGCTCTCAGTATTTATTTATAAAGTTGGACACAATCTGGTTTGCTCTTTGGGTTCAGAAAATCACACAATCACAGAATTGTCCAGGTTGGAAAATCCTTCCCACACCATCGAGTCCAAGCTGTGCCCAATCCCCACCTTGTCACCAGCCCAGAGCACTGAGTGCCACATCCAGTCACTCCTTGGACACCTCCGGGGATGGGGACTCCACCACCTCCCTGGGCAGCCCCTTCCAGTGTGTGACTACCCCTTCCATGATGAAATTCCTGCTGATGTCCAACCTGACCCTCTCTTGGCACAGCCTGAGGGTGTTCCCTGTCCTCCTGTCCTTGTTCCCTGGGAGCAGACCCTCCACCCCACCCACCCCAGCTGCCCCCTCCTGTCAGAGAGTTGTGGAGAGCCAGAAGGTCCCCCCGAGCCTCTTCTCCAGGCAGGGCAGTTTGGTGGGATGAGATGTGCAAGGTGGAAGCAGGACAGTTTGGTGGGAGGGAGCTGTGGCTACACAAAAGTTAAGTAGGTGCAGGAGAAGATCAGACAAAAACTTGGAAAAGCAATTCAATGCTGGTTTCTGAATAAGAAAATGCTTAGGGTTTAGGAAGAGCCAGAACAAGCCGGAGATTGGGACAGCAGCTGCAGGAGCTGCGACTCTTGCCTCTCACTTGTCTCTGTGCTGTGATTCAGAGTGTGGACACTGCAGGGAGGTCGAGTCATCACCTCAGTGTTCTCTGTAAGATGGAGTCTGGGACCTGCTCCTTGGGACACCTCTGGAATTATAAGTGAGCCCAGAAAAACACTTCAGTCCCTCCAGCAAGCCGGGTTTACAGTGCCCCGACTGTCACCTTGAGATGGTGTTTCACCCTGAGATGACATTTCATTCTGTCCTTTCCAGGCCCTTTTTCCCATTTGTGTTTTTCTGACTTGAAAAGACCTACTTGGACGAGGGAAAGGGAGAAGAATAAGGGCACTGTTGAGCTGTGCCAGCGTGGCTGACACAACACTGTGCTGTGCACACCCCTTGCTGGCACAGGGGAAGTGTAGATCAAGGCCTAATTTATTGGCAAAAATCCTCTTTTTATCTGTTACCCTCTGGAGTGCCGGGAATGACGTGCAGCTGATGAGAACCAGGAGTGCTTGTCTCGTTTGAAAGTTGCAGTTGTCTGAGGAGCTGTTGCTGCAGAGCTCTATGTGGGGCAGCTGCAGCACTCAGGGTGTCCTGTCACATGTCCCCCCGGCCCCATGTGGTCACTGGAGCAGGGTCTGCTGGGTGCCTTTCCTGGCCGTTGCTCATGGATTATTTGGCTGGGATTGCTGAGCCTGCTGGCACGTTACCTGTGTGCAATTGTGCAGTCCTGAAGAAGTCACTGCTAAAAGGTTGAATTTGGCTTCATGATTCCTGCAAATGATGCACTGCAGGTCAGCCAACCCGAAATCCATGTGCTGCTGGAACTGTAGACCAGTTTAAGGTTCCAATTCACGTTATTTGCTGTGTAATAGGAGTAACAAGACATCTATCACATAGCAAAATCTATTGAATTATAAGAACATGAACCAAATCCAGGAGATGAGCAAAGACAGCAACTGAAGTGTTGCAGGTGTTTCTGGGAGATGCAACCTCCTCCTATGGTTCAGAGAGCCTGTGAGTGCCTAAAATTAAATAGGATTATTTTGAAATCTAAGAGAGCCTTATGGTGATTTATTTTCTCCCAAATCTGGGTAACTGGAGCACACCAGGATACATATTATTACTCCTGGTCGCAGTGGTCTATAAAAGCATTGTGTAGGCTGTGGCTGGAGCAGGAGGCTCTGGGTGCTCAGGGTGAGTGAAGGGTGGAGGCAGGCAGCTGTCTCTCCTGCAGGCGTTCCTGGGTCTGTCAGGCTCACACTTCACCACACCGGCATTAAAATCTGAGCTTTTAAATTGTGCACAATCTGTAATAGACATTTTCATTTATGCTGGAGAGACACGGTTTATCTCCATTTTCCCACGACTAGGAGAGTCTGGAGATACATGTTTCTCTAGGAAGTCCTTGTGTGTTATCTGAGCCCACAAGACACAGCAGCCCCCCCAGCTCTGTGTCTCTGCACACGCTGCTGCCTGATCCCCATGATAAGTGTGAGTAGGAATCCATTTCCAGTTTGCAAGTGGAAGGAGCCTGGCTTGTGACACCACTGACCCAAATTGATCACTTAGTTTCAGGTATAGTGTTCTTCAAGAGAAGGAGGAGCACCCAGAGGCTTCTGGGTTTCCTCATGCTGACTTGCTCCAGCTTTGCAGAGGTGTTTTTGGAGAACCTGTTCCATGCCTTACAACCAGCTGTGCAGGATGTGTGGATCATTCACCCGAGTGGCTGCTCGTCCTTGGTTCTGGCTTGTGTGGTGCTGGCACATGATTACTGCACAGGAATACTCTTCCCTCTCCTGGTTTATTTCTTTAACTCTGGGCACTGGGGATGAAAGTTGTGTCCCTCCTCAACCTGGTGATCTTATCTCTTACCTGACACAGTGATCTAATTAGTCCTGGAGCTTAGTGTTGCTGCTGAGCTTGTTTGTGTCTCCAGCAGGTCTGTACCAGCAGTTCCCAGCCAGACATTTGCAGACAGGCCCTTGGAGTTTGTGGAGAGGGGACTCCAGGCTCTCTCCTTATGCAGGAAGTTTGGGATGTGCTCTCAGAGGCCTTTGTGGCCTGCCTGCAGTTCTGAGTTGCTCGGTTATTCACTGTGTGTGCTGAAGGTCCAGTGACACAGAGGTCCCAATTTTATTGTCACCTCTCTCCTTCTGTTTTGTTTTTGCTGTTTCTTATCAGAAACTGACATTTTCCAGCCATTGTTTCCCTTAGAGAACATTTTTTTCCCCCATAGTTTGCAACACTGTTTTCATGTTTTCCTGCAGCAGCTGCAGCTTTGGGAAGTTTTGTGGCAGAGTCAGTGGCTTCCTGTACAAATATTCTGGGTTTACGTTTGCCGGGATAGGACAAGGTGGGAATTGTCTGGCTGCAGCAGTGCTGTCTGGAGGAGGGAACTCTTCAGAAATAGGAGATGCCAAAATATTTTGAAGGTCTTTTTCTTTTAGGCTTGGAGATTGCAGTGAAAGACAGATGTGCGTGAATAAATAATTGGGGATTTAGCAATTGCATAGAAAGGCTTCACAGTCAGAGATACAAAGAGGAGTGAACTTTACTGTTCTTCTCTCTTGAACTGTATCCTTCCTCTTGTCTCTTGTCTGTGGAGAGACTGTCGCTGAAAGATCCACTGCATGTTCCCTGTTGCTGCAGAGTTTTGTCTGCCATTTTAAGGTGAATGATTAGGAAAGGAAGAAAATTTAGATATTTTCCTGTCTAAAATATGAGATTTCTGGTGACGCAACCCTAAGGAGTTCTTCTAGAAGGCTTAGATAAATGGGCACCTTTTCAGTGGGTCTTAGCTGGAAATGGGACAGTTGTTCTGAGCAATGTGAACAGACAACATCCAGCAGTCCCTGATCCAACTCCTCTGGGATCAAGCAAGCCTAAGGATTGGTGTGGGAGAAAGGGCAGCAAGAGCTGCAGCCAGGCACAGGAAATGAGCCACGAAGCCTCACCTGGTGTCCCAGCTCAGGCCACCTGATCCCTGCGTGCTAACAAACTGTGTCCCTCCACTTTGCCCTTTGTGACTCCTGAGGAGGCTCCATGTTGGTTTAGTGGCATACCTGGACAATAAAGGGATTTATCCCAAATAAAGAGCTGCAATACAAGGATTGCAGGATTGGCTGTAAAAACCCACCAGAGCAAACAATGGGGCCAGTCTGTGTCCATCCTGAGTGTGTTGGGTATGAGGTAGGATGGCCTGGTGGGAATATTCAGACTTTTGGCAGCAAAAGCAGACAAAATGACGCAGGGGGGGGGAGGGGTGGCAGCTGCTCTATGTCTGTGGAAAGGAGAAGGATATGACAGAGAGAGTGTGTTGGTCCTTTGATCTGACAGGTAGCCCAAAATCTCTTCTCCAATTGGGGGCTGGTTGCCTGAAGTCCAGGAAAACTAGGTTAGTCCCTGTGCGTGCCCTGGGACTTGTGAGCACTTTATTGGTGTAACTGGATTAGCTGGTAGTTCACACTCAGGCTGTAAAGGGATTGTCCTTTGCTAGGTCTGTGGTTAGTGCTTTCCATTGCTGGGCTGTTCCTGGAATTGTGGCATTGACTGTGGACAGAGCCCAGCCCACCACAGACAACAGAACCACACCCAGGGTTTGTGTCAGTTCATCCCATCTGAAAGTCAGCCGTGGCCAGCTGCCACCCACAGCAGTGGCAGTGTCACTGTGGAGCTCCCTGGAGCTTTGGCTGTTATAGCTCTGGATCTCTGAAATCAGTGTATGATATTAAACAGTATAATTTTTGTGATACTTCATGATTTCCTCCCCCCATGTCACTGCTGGTTGCACACGGGATCAAGTTCAGTATTGCACATCCGTGTGCAGAGTCAGCCAAACACATCACTTATGTAGTACTTGAAGAAGTAGAATATCTTTTCCTCCACTGGTGTCTGTGAATTCCTGAGGAGATGTTGCACATCTGAACCTTTGGCAGATTTTATTGATGGTATTGGTCGAGGCATCCGGTGGTGCAGGTTGGAAGGAAGGCCAATGACATCCTCAATGCCTTTCTGCATCCAGCCCTTGGCTCACCTGGACTCTTCTCTTCCAGCACCCAGGTGGAGAAGAGGTGTTGCTCGAGCAAGCTGGCAGAGATGCCACAGAGAGCTTCGAAGATGTGGGGCATTCCACAGATGCCAGGGAAATGCTCAAGCAGTACTACATTGGGGAGGTCCACCCGGTGAGTCCATTGTGTGACCCCCAAACATTAACACCAAGGAGTGTGTTGTGAAATAAGTTAGTAATTGAGGGGTTTAGGTAGTCCCTGTGTTGTCAAGGGTTTCTCTTGGGGAAACGAAACTAAATTAATCTTCTCCTTCCACCATTCAGAACAGATTTTTCACTTCATTTAAATCGAGGCACTTAAGCTGAACTCATGGGTTCCCTCTGTAGCTGGTGGAACCATAACCCACCTTTGCCTTGTAATTCTGAGCTCAGTAGGGTGAGAGACCCAGAGGCACAAACACCACCTTCCTGTCTGCCTGTGGGTGCCAAAGGAAGGACTCCTTTGAAAACTGAGCCCAGGCAATTACCTGTGTACAGAACAATTCCCTCATAAAGACTGCAGCCTTCCTTTGAAGTCAACACTTACCTCTTTTCTTTTTTTTTCCCCTGACAGAACGATTGTAAAAAGGAAGGTTCTAAGGTAAGCTCTCAGCGTTTCAGTTTTCTGCTTTTATTTAATGTCACATGTCCTTTAGAGGTTTTCTTCCCCCTCTTTTTTTTCCTTTGGAGCTTGTGGCTTTATGTTTACGCAAACTACACATGAATAAATTTCCCAAGCAAATTCTACCTTTGTTTCTGTTCTGAAGCTCAGCGGGCACCTCAGTGTGAAATTGGAAGTGAGTTTTTGTGCCCTTTCTCTGCTGGCAGCAGCGATGTTGTTTCCACACCTTGAGCCACAGACCATTTTTTTGCATTTCTGGCTGTGTCCTGACCACGGAACTGGTTTCCTTGCAGTTCCCTTTGAGCCAGGAGACAGGCACGGCCGCCGCGGGGCCGGCTGGCAAACAGGAATTCTCTGTTAACTGCCTCGGGGATCAGTGGTGTTGCTTAACACTCAGGTACTCCTGGATTAGAACAGGGCAGAGTGTTGCAAAAATGCCTTTGGAAGGGATGGGGAGAGGGAAAAAGCAATAAATAGAATCCCAGCTGGGAGGTAAACATGTGCCTCGCAGCTGGCTGGGAGGCCTGGACAGGGCACAGCTCTGCCTTCAACAAGGCTTTCAGATGTTCCTCTGAGCAGGACCACTTGCAGAGCAGCAGGAATCCAGAAGAGAACTGTCAACAGGGAAATAAAGGATAACTCAGGCTGGGTAAAGCCTGTGCTTAATGATAACATGGAGCTGTGTGATTATGTACATATTCACCTCAAAATTTATTGTTTGGTTCAGCTCCAATTCACAAACAGAATCACATGCTGAAAATGTGCCCAGAAATCAGTGATGGTCAGAGTAGCTTCCTTGGATCCAAGTTAAATATTTTTTCCAAGTATTTTTCTCTCCTAAGCAATAAGTCCAGCATGTTATGCACAGCTGAAGGCTTTCTCCAGAGGGCAACATCTTTTAAAAGCAGGTTCCAGTGTAATTTAAAGATGGCAGCAAGAGAGAGAATCAATAATGTACAAATAAAAAAAGGGGAAGCACAAAACCACCCCAAAACTGTGATGTAATAAACAAGGCCTTATTTCGAGAGGGGTGCAAGTTCCAGCATGGAGTTGGTGACTGGATGAGAGAGATTGGATTGATGGAAAGAACATGGAGGTGAAGATGACAGCAAACATCCCCAAAAACATCCACCCTGGTGAGAGGGGTTGTTTGGGAGAGGAGGGTTGTTTTTCCTCCCTATTTTGTAATCACACGTTCAGGCTTGTCTTACTAGCACATGTTTAATGTTTCTTTGTTCCCTTGCTAACTCCTTCTTTCCTCCTCCAGAATCCAAGTATGACATCCTCAGGCCAAGCAAGGTATAGTATCTCCTGAAAATAAGAGTGAGAAATGGAGGGGTTGGGACTCTGTAGAACTGCATATTAACTCCAAAGGGCCTGAAAATCCCGGAGGATGTACTGCAGTGTCCTTCTGGCAAGCAGATGCTCCAAAGCAAGTTGCCAGAGCGTGCACCTCTCTTGTTGGATGTGAGCCCAGGTCTGCTCTGCACTGGGCAGAACCAGCATCCCAGTGTTTGGAATTCTCTGCCCCATGTGCTGGTGTTGCACGGCTGTGGCTGCATCCCTGTAACCACGGTGGTTATTTGGGTGGTTGCTGGTGGCTGTGGGGTGGCACAACACAGTGATGGGCGAGTTTTTTGTAGGATTTTACGATGACCAGCCCCGTCTAGTTGAAAATAAAACCAGCACAGGGCCCTGGTCTCCTGCAGCTGGTGCAGAAGATTTTGTTCAGGAGGCTGCTGAGGGTGAGCCTGTGGCCTCTGGAGTCTGAGCAAGGCACATTTACTGGGGCACAGCTGTAGCTGTTGCCATCCTTGAGTCAGCTCTGTTGTTTGTACAACACAAATTACAGCCTGACTTATTTAGGGAAAATAAAACTAAACCAACAACAAACCCCCTCCACTGGTCTCTGGATGTGCCAAGCTGGAAACTTCAGCCATCCAGCTGCTATTTTATAAGGCACAAGGCCACGCTTGGGCCTCTCGGGGGGGCTGGCAGAGCCTGTGCGTGGGGACAGTGGGGCCTGCCTGGCCTGTGGCCGTGGCTGCAGGGTCACCCTGTGGGTACAGATCCCAGGAGTTCCCTAGGTGTGTAACAAGGGATGAACATTGAGAATGGATTATTAACTAGATAATTTCTTCTGGTTTCTGTGGTGTGTATGTTTTAGTTTGTTGTTTCTTTTTCTCTCCCCATAGTTTCTGGTCGACATGGCTGATCCCCATCTTTGGAGCACTGGTCTTAGGTTTAATGTATCGCTATTACATGGTGGATGGGAAAAGCTCCTGAGCTGGCCTTGCTGGGGCCTCAGACAGCCTGAAAAGAGGGAGAGAGAGTGTATGTGTGCAACACGTGGAGTTCTGCTGCCCTTAACCTTCCTGCTGTGCTTTTAGCTCTAAGTCTGTCAAGTGATGTTGATATCCATGGGACCAAGCTAATTCCAAACTCTTATCCTAACTCTGGGACCCACAGACCTGCTGTATTTCCCTCTTGCAGTGGCAGGGAAGGAGGAACTTCTGGTATTCCCTAACAGTGGTGTGGTGTCCCTCATGCTCTCTCTCTCTCTCACTCTCTCGCTCTCTGACATAACTCCCAGACAGCCTTCTTCTCTCAATGCCTTTGCGTTAAGCCAGACACCATGAAAGAGCTGCCCTAGGCCTGTGGCTCTGCCTCAGTCCTTCACCCAGTTGGGAATCATCTGCCAGTTTTCTCCAGCCCTTGCCAGAAAGGACGTCGGGAGCTTTGGTTCCACAGGAACGTTCCCAGAGCGTGCAGGCAACACTAATTGGAGCAGCAAGGAATTGTTAGCTTGGCCACCTCTTTCTGTACCTGTCTGTTTTTAACGGTTAAACAAATACACGGATTTTAAAAGTGATTCTGTTCATTTTGCAATATTTGTACTTGTCCCTTTGGAATGTATATCCTGTGAACAACTTATATTGAATCCTGGTTGGTTTGGGTGTTTTCGTGCTGTGTGTGGCAGAGCCAGTGGGAACTGGCATGTGGCTTCTGGAAATGCAGATTCTTCTTTCTCCCTGAGGTTGTGATCCGACACATGTATTGGAAACAAAACTCATTCTTACATACTGTGAATGTGCACCAGATGGGGGAAACAATTAAATCTGGTCTCTTCTCCCAAAACGAAAAGGGAAAAGAAATGCATTTGGGATTCGTGGATAATGCTGTTTTTGTCTGGGAGTAGAGGAGGGTATTTCCCTCTTCCCCTGTTTTTGTGTGTTGTGCAGTCGGCCTTGAAGTGCAGACAGTGCACAGTTTGCTTCCTGTGCTGAGGCAGGAACCGTTCCTGCTCTTCCAGCACACTGAGCTGGGGCTTTGGGATCTGCTAAATAAGGGGAAGTGGTACCCTGGTGCCCACTGCCCTTTGGCAGGGCTGTGCCGCTGACACTGGCTCCCAATCCAAACCTGCAGCACAGCTGATCCTCCCCTGGCATCGCAGCAAAAAGGGCAGCGATACCCTGGGGTCCTGCTGTGAAAACCTCCCATGGGTTGTGGGGTTTCTTCTCTCTTCCACAAAAGTACCATGTTCTCCAGAAGGTCATGTAAAAGAAAATCTTGGATGTGGAATTACACTCTGCTTTTTAAAAACAAAGGCCAGGTACCTTGGAGTAAGAGCACTGCTGGGGCTGCCTTCACATTTAACAAAATTGTGAACCATGAAGTTAGTTTGGGGAAGTTTAGAGTGGATTCTGTACCAGGGAAGGTTTTGAAGCTGGAAGGCATGCATTGGTCAAAGTATCACCCTGCTGAGTTGGGGTCGTTCAGGGCAGTGCAAGGCTCCACAAAGGTCAGGTGGTTTGGATGCAAGGACACCAGGCTTGCCTGGGGAACGGGGCCGGTGTGATGCTGGAAACACACCTGTTTTCTCCATGGGCAGCACTGTTACCTGGGTTTTGATTTTTTTTTTTTAATACCATTTTCCTGGCACTCTACATTCAGTTGTATTTTGGCTGCTCTAAATAATTTCTTGCCATCATCAGCTTTTGACCCTCGGCTATTGGGAAAGTTGCCTGTTGATTCCCGTATGTTATGGAACCTTTTTATCCTCTTAAGGGATTAATCGCCCTGCAGAGACTCTCAGTCTTGTTCCAAGGCTTCTTGGAGCTGGTAGGATCCTTGTCCGATGCCTTGTGGAACCCCAGGTAGCCTCTGTCTGTGCATGTGCCAGCTCCTCAAGAACCTCATGGTGCTCGAGATGCATTTGCAGGAGCCACATCGAAGTCTTCTCACTTCTCCACTAATGACAAGGGGCAGAATGTCTGGGATGGAGGTGGGTTGGAGCGAGCCTGGAGCTTCCCAGGTGTCCTCCAGTGCGGTGGTGAACCTGCCTCTTTCCATTCTGTTCTGGCTGGCTCAAGGATGGTCCCACAGGTGTGAAACCGCTCAGGCAACAAGGGAGGCATTAACAAAGCTTGCTTACTCATTTTGTTTAAGGATTAAAACAGGCAAGTGCCAAGCTCTGTCCTCATGCTGAACCCGCACAGCCCATGTTTGCTGCCAGGGCCCCGCACAGTGCTGGCACTGTCTCAGCATTCACCCCACGGAAACCTCTGTGGGTGGAATTCAAGCTGGGCTGTGCTCTGCTTCCTTCAGGTGCTGCGGAGGAGGAGTTGAGTGAGGAGCTGGAAACACAAGCATGGAGGCAGCTCCTGTGGTTAATGTGAGCGTGGTAGGGCTGCCCAGGAGCGCAGTGCCAGCCTTTTCTGCCTCTCCACCACCCCAAATTCCTTGATGACGCAGAATGTAACTGTTAATTGGGCTGATGGTTTGTGGAGGAGAGGTAGGAGATCGGAGGGTGTTCCTGGCGGGGGATTGGTGCATGTTCCGTGACGGAAGCACCCACAAAATGCCATTTCTTGTACCTGGAGATTGTCTGCCCAGCAGGAGGTGCCGGGCTGTGTGTGTTTGCTGTGTTCAATAAAGGTGTACAACAAACAGGTGCAGGATCCTGTCTTCCAACAGGCATAGGATGTTACTCCATCCCTGTTACCCTGTGGTGTGTAACCTCCATGTTACAGGGCTCAAATATCCAGCGTTGGTGATTCGGGATATCCAGCGGTAGACATGGGATTTGCCTTCCTGTTGGTAGAGGAAAAATCTTTCCTTGGCATAAGTTGGTGCTGAGCCTGTGCCAAGGATGGTCAGCAGTGTGTGTGGCCAAGCAACCTGATGGTCCCTGCGGGTGTTGGGGAAGCAGCAGTTTGGGGCTAAGCGCTGCACAAGCAGCCCCGGATTTCATAAAATATTCCATGCTGTAATTACAATGGAAGTTTTAACAACCATAGCAGGGCAGATATGAGGGCTCCCTACATCATCCTGATAATCCCAATCATCTCTTAGGAAGTGCCATGAGCAAGTGGCAGAGCAGCCGTGGGTTTTTATGGGTTTTCCCTGGAAGAAGGCACATGGTGTGTGATGGGGCACCACCGCCCCGTGGTCTCAGGACTCCCATGCTCACACCTCTGCGAGAAGAGCATGTAGGAGAGTTGTTTTCAATGGAAAGTTGACATGGAGGCCATGGAATATGTCTCTTATTTGCATGTCTGCTTATAAAAGAATGTAACATCACACTCCCGTGGCTGTCAGCAGAATCAGGCTCTTAAAATTTACCTAATTATGGATCTCGCGGTACCATCAGCAGCCTCAGGGAAGCAGTACCTGGTCAGAGCATCACAGGAGAGAGCAGGAGGTCAGCAAGGCACTGACTCGGGAAAAGGGCATGGAAAATCAATGGGAACATCTGCTCTGGTCCCTAATTTCAGCTGAAATAGTGTAGGGAAAAAGGGCATGAACTGAGTGGGAAGTACAAGTTTTGGGGAGGAAGGTTGGGCTTTGTGTTCTTGGCAAGCACTGTCTCACTGTAAACTTTATTTATCTTTGATCTAGAGGAATTGGATCCAAAAATCAGAGAAATAAACAGAAGATTTCAGAACTATTTTTAAATCTGCTTCTAAGCGCTGCAGGATCGGTACCGAATGTGGTCTGGCTCCTCCAAGCACCGAGGAGGATTTGCAGGGTGGCTGAGACAGAGATGGTAAAATTCAAGGCCCAATGGCCCCAGAAGAATCCTGACACAGCCAACTTGAGTTTGCACATCATGGCTCCTACCCTGGGACAGGGATGCTACGGGGGCTTTATTCCAGGATTAAATGGGAAGACTCCGTTAATGGGATTTTTGTGCCCTCTCGGTTTTTAAAACCCTCATGAACCAGGCAAATTTTCAGGACACCAGCAAACCTCGTGCACCAAAAGCTGGACCTTGCCCAGTGTCAGCCCCGCAGCCGAGTGTCCTGTTCCCTGTCACCAGGATGGGGACAGAGGGTGGTGACAGTGTCTCCTGCCAGCAGTAACTGCCCTGCACAACCCCGACGGCCCCAGTGCCTCCATCACGAGAGTGAAGTCAACGCCAATGTCACATGCTGGTGTCACACGCTGGTGTCACCCGCACCGTGTTGTCTCTTCTCCAGGGATACCACTAACAGAAATTACTATAAAACAAGTTTCCTGCCAACCTCGGCAGCTCTAATGAGTCAGGAAGTCGTAAGTAAGCTGGGAATACGGGAACTGTTGACAGAGCCTAATTATTTTCTGACAGTCTTTCTAACACCGTTAGAAAATAAAACACCTACGTAGGCTCTGGAATCGCAGATGGGGTTAGTGATATTCTGCAGGCACCTGCTAATTTGTCCCCACGATCCCACTTTAGGCTCCTTCCCCCTCACACCTGCCGCTCTCTGGCTGCTTTTGCAGGGAGAGGAACTTCATAATAAAGAGAGAAAATACCTCAGTGACACAGAACCACTGCTGCCTGCTCCCACAGCTTTTCTACATTCTGGGGCCCACAAGAGAAGTTTTATGGCTCCCACTGGATTCCAGGAAATCTTGTACATGTACTTTGCTGACCTGCCTCATTGTGGTTATTCCCCCCAGTCCTGCTGCTCTGTGCTGCACCATGGACTAATCATATTTAGTCCTTTAAAATTCTAATTGTCCAGGACTGCTCGGTCCTCCCAAAAATATGGATTATTAATTCTTTTTCCAAATTTGGCCTTTGCCCATAGCCTCCCTGTCCTGGAATGCTGGGAGCACCAGGGCCTCTTCTCCTTTCCAGCCGTTAGTGAAGTGCATTGGAAGTTCCCCCAGGCTGGGTGAGCACAGGCATGATTGCACAGCCAGGCTGCTCCTGCCTCACTCCACGAAACACCAGGACTCCTTTTCTTTTCTGCTTTGACCCCACATTCTATGTTGTTATTTGCGCTCTCCCAGCTCTGCCCTTCCCAGGACTCTGCAAAGCTCTTCACAGCCAAACACGCCCCAGCAGCTGTCGTGGAGCTGCTGCTGCTGGGCCAGCAGCATCCGGGCTTTCGGCACTGTCCTTTCGCTGCCCGGCCGTGAATTCCTGTGCCTCTCAAAGGCACCTTCTCTATCCTGGATTGCTCCATCCCTGAGCACTCTGTCTCTCACCACTTCCCTTTCGCGACTAAGATCTGTTTTCCTTCCCCAGCACAGCCCATCTGCTGTGGCACCTTCTCCAAGAGCCTCTGTCTCCCTCATCACTCAGACAGGAGGTGAATATAGCACAGTCTTACATTGTTTTCCCTGGATGCTTCCCAAACAATTCAGTTTTGTACTGCCAGCATAGCAGTAACTCTCTCTCCTCTCAGGGACAGACATTCCTCCCTCCTTTGCAGGGCAGGGCAGGGCAATCCCTGCCTGGCACAGGTGAGTCCCACTTTCCTCCCACAGTCGTCAGGTTCGAGATTGCCAAAGGGGAACCTTTCCCATCAGCTCTCCCGAGTGTGACTGCTACAAGAGAGCTGGAAAGTGTCTTTGGAGTGCCAGGGGGAATGGCTTCCCATTGATAGAGGGTGGGTTAGATGGGCTATTGGGAAGGAAATCTTCCTTGTCAGGGGTGGTGAGGCCCTAGCACAGGTTGCCCAGGGAAGCTGTGGCTGCCCCATCCCTGGACATTTTTCTCAGGGACTCAGTGATCAAAGCAAACCCTTCTGTAAGACTTTTAAATCAGGAGGACACTTGTGCCTGACTTGAACAACGCATGGATAAGTGGTGCTGAGCACCCTGAAACAGAACTGTAGTGTAGCATGACGAGTGTTAACTGGGGACTAGGGTGGCTACATCCCAGCTGTCACTGTGCAGGGAAGGGTCTTGGAGAACTCCATGGCATACCCTGGGCAGGGGCTGGTCAGCTGGTGTGATGGCTGACGGACAGTGCTGAAATCCATAGATGTACTCGAGTCCTGTGCCCTCTTGCCACGCCACAGATGAAGTCAAGCAGAGGAGACGAAAAGCCAGGACAGCTCCAGGGATTAAAGCACTTTGTCTCGAAAGAGAAACTGACTTCATATGCTACCAACCATACACTGTGCAGCTGCCACTGCTCTGCCAGGGACACCATGAGTGTTCCACCCTGACGCCACGGGCATTGCCTGGCGCCCTGTGGGCAGGGGAGGCGGCAGGATGGGGTAACACGGCAGAACGGAGCACTGGTGCTCCAAGGGCCAACTCAACAATGTCACAAGCACCAGACTGTGGTCGAGTGCCTGGTGAAGGCACCAGTATGGCCATCCCACAGTGACTGACTGACCAGTGGGGCATGGGGCTCAAGGGATTTTCTTTCACTGGCTCTTGGGCTGCAGTGAGTGCATGGAAGCTACCGAGTGTTTTTAGAGGGAGATTTCGCTGGGATCTGAGAGCAGACTGGCAAAGAGCTGGCAGCAGGAGGGATGGGAGCCAACCTTTTGGTGGCCCAGGGAAACCGGACCCTGTGCGGCGCCGGAGGCACGCGGCAGCTGTTCACAGCGCCTTCCGCCTCCATTTTTCACAGCTTAAGCACTTGCCTGGCACCTCCATCCGTTCACACACAACCCCTCTTGCTTCCTCATCCCTTTCCCATCTACTTCCAAAGCAGATTTGGGACACTTTGGAGAAATAACTGTACATCTCTGCGGGACACCTTTCCACACCTCCTCCCCTTTCTTACACGTTTTTGGGGAAAGGGACTCCCAAATGTGCTCTCAAGAACTCAGTGCTCGTGTTCTGATTCCCCACATGTGGGGCTCTTGTTTCTTACGGCAGCTGCTATCTGTGTCAGTGGTAACGCACTGCTGACACTCCTTTTGCATTTCTATGTTATTTGGAAATAGCTGTTTTTTTGGGGCAATATCCACGAGCTCTGCCTCGTGGGTTTCCGTGGCAGAGCCCTGGGGGTGGATGGAGCTGCGGTGGAAGCACAGCCGGCCCTGACCCGCGGGGTGCCCTCACGACGCCCAGCCTCGGAGGGTCGGGCACAGCCCCAGCCGCGGCAGCAGGGCGCGACCTCCCTCACGCCGGGGGCTCCCCTCAGAGTCCATCCTGGGGCCGCCCCTGAAGGACCCTCCCGCTTCCCCGGAACGCGGGGGCTCCCCTGAAGGGATCCCCTCAGGGCAGGGGTCTCCCGTGAGGCGCCATCACGACCCCCCCCCTCATCCCTTCCAGACTCTTCCCCCCGCTCCCGCCCACCGCGTGCGCACGCGCGGCCGCCCGCCCCCGCCGTTCCCCGGCCTCCTCCCGCGCACGCGCAGAGCGGCTGCGCCGCCGCCGTTCCCCGCCGGCCCCTCCCGTGCCCCGCGCAGGCGCAGCGGGCTCGGAGCGGCGTCGGGCGCGCTCCGCTGCACACCGGCCCCGCGAGCGCCGCCCGCTCCCGCAGCCCCGGCCCGACCGCCCGCCCGCCCCGCCGCCCGCGGCCCCGCCGTGCGCACCGCGCGCTCCCCCGGCCCGTATCTCCGCTCCGCTCCGCGCGCGGCGGAGGCAGCCGCGCCCCCCCCCGGCCCGGCCCCCCCCTCCTCCCGCCGCCCCCTCGCCCCCGCCGGGCCGCGGAGCTGCGATGCCCTCGGACTTCATCTCTCTGCTCAGCGCCGACCTCGACCTCGAGTCCCCCAAGTCGCTCTACTCCAAGGGTGAGTGACCGCGGCGGGCTGGGGGGGCCGCGCCGGTACCGCCGGGCCCGCGCCCCGGGCCGCCCCGGGCCCAGCGGGACATCGCCCGCCCGCCGCCCCCGCCTCGGGATGCGCGTCCGGAGGGGCCCCGCGACCGCCCGGGGCCGCCCCGGCTCCCCCGGCCGCATTCCTGGCCCGGCCGCGACCGCCGCAAGAATGTGTCCCGACAGGTTCCGGCGGCGGGGCCGGCGGCGGGGGGCTGCGGCCCGCCCGGGGTCCCTCCCTGGGTCCCTCTCGGGCCCCTGCGGCCCCGGCTCTGCCCGGGCCGGGGGACGGACACGCTCCGGCCTGGAGCGGGAACTAACGGGGAGCGCGGGCGGGTAGGGGCCCCCGGAGCTGCTCATTGAAGTCTCCCGGGAACGCGGTTCAGTGGAACAAGGGGGCTCGGGTTTTTGGGGTGGGATGCCCTGGTTTGGGGTGAAAACGGGCGCAGAGCCCGGGTGGCGGAGGGTGTGGGGTCCCGGTGCCGGCAGTTCGGAGCATCTCCGGGCGTTATCCCCGTGCACCGGGGTAAGGCAGCATCGTCTGTGGGGAGTCGGGCCCGGGGGGGATGAAGTGGGTTTAGAAGTAAATGAAATTACCTTCTGTTTTCATAATATCCCTAATTTGAGCTCCGGCAAGTGCACATGAACATGGGTAAGTCCATCAGGACAAGTGTTACATACCACAAGAGTTTTTAACTCATTTTTCTCGTGCTTAAAAGACTTGAAAGTCATTACTGTTAGTTTGTGGTACTAGAAGTACCTGTTAGTAGTTTATTAGTAGTTTGTTGAACGTATCTGCCCACAGTACAGCTGGTAGGGGTGCAAAATTTTGGGGCTGTATGACAAAAGAAATGGAAAGTCTCTTATTACCTTGAAGTGAAGGTTTAAATCAGTTTAATGTTGTAACAGGAAAGATTTAACTTTTTTAGGATTATAATATGGTCTTTGACTTGTGTGTTGTTAAGAGATGAAGGTAAAAAATAAAAAGACTTTAGTGAATCAGAGTACATCTTGGAATCTCTCGAACTGCTCAGAGTCATTGTCTCTCTCTTTAAAGTTATCACTAGTGACTTGTAGGTTTTTTTTAGGATGTTACTAGAGGGGCTCCAGGCTCTCTGGTTACCCAGCACAATGTGTTCCAGTTGGTTTCAGTCCTAGTGCGGGCAGAAGGAAGAGTATTTTGGAACAGGGTAGTTCAATTAAAAATACAGGTAGTAAATTGCATCTAAGTTATCATTAATCCTACTGGAAATTTGTGAAGTGTGCACTGTTAGTTTGTAGCACATTGAAAAATAAAAAGATTCCGTGTAAGTCGCAGAATTTGTTCAAGGACTTGTTAATTGAACAGAACTTTTGAACTGCCCAATCTTACTGTGAATTCTGTTTCATTTTTTAAAAAAATTTCATGGAATGGTTGAGTGTTTTAGGTTGGAACAGGGTCTCAAACTGATTAATCAAGAGTGTATTTTTCTTCCGGTGTGTAGATGTGGGTTCAGAGCTGGAAGAGGTCGAGGGAAGGATGTTGTGGTCACAGTGAGCTGCTTGATCCAAGCAAGATGCCATGACAGAGGTGTATAGAGCAGAGGAGGGTTATAAAGAGGTTAAAGCAAGGTTTCTTTTCATATTTTGTCATAATAAAAGATCAAGGAGACGATAAGTTGGAATACAATTTAAACTTTAGAACCAATGAATATACTTCTTGAGAATGATTAGTGAAGCGACTGTGAGTATGATTTTAGCTGGATTTAGGAAAAGGTGTTAGTGGTTCTCTGACTGATCAGAACACGCTCCAGTGTACGTTTTTTTTTCCTAGATAGATACAGATAAGTTTATCCTGTGGACAAGTGCTCTGGCTCAGGGTACAAGTACAACTGATGAGATAAAGGGAAAGGTCTGAACACAGTGAGAGAACCACAAATATGCATTTATGATGAGGGTGTGTTAGAGCGAGTAGTTTCTTATAACTGCTCTGCTTTTAGCAGTGCAGCCACCCTGCGGGCGGAATCCAGCCCCAGGTTGAACTGGAGCCAGTCTCTTCTCTCAATCGCATTCCTGTGCGCGTTGGGCGCTCGTGGTTGGCGATACCAGCGCCTCGGGAGCCATCGCTGATGGGCGCTGGGGAGCCCAGAGATCCTGAGAGGAGCTGAGGTTGGGGTGATCTGCCGAGTTACTGGGGTTTCTGACGTACAAAATTTGGTTTGTTGGAGTTAACGTGGCAGAGTCTGCGTGCACCGATTAAAAAAAGCGAAGTTGCGTTTGGAAACCCAGTGACTGAAGTTTTTCGTAGCGTGACTTTTTTCTGGTGTGTTTTCTCCTCTCCTCTGGACAGGCTGAGTTACGTCATCAGCCTGTCCCCGCACCATGTGTTAGAGTTTTGGCTTGTCTCAGTTAAGAGTTTTGTTTTCATATTCTTATAAAAAAAGCCAAACAAAACTCTAAAAACCCCCACACCTCAGGTGAGTGTGAGTGGGTAATATAAACTCACCCCGCAGTGTGAGTTGATAATGTAAACTCTGCTCTCATAACTCATTCGAGTAATTTCATTTCTGCGTATCTTGGGACAGGGAATATTTTCTTTGAGTATCTAAGTGCTTCATGTTCCAGTTTTTGCCCCTGTAGGTGTGTTTCCACGAGCACCTCCAGCCATAATGAATTCCCACTTGCACAGTTCAGACAGTCGTGTGCTCCTCTTTTCCTTGTAGCTCTGCTCACGCCAACTCTGACGTGGCCGCAGTGAGCTGGACTGGGGAGCTGATCATGTTAAAATTAACTCAGCTTCTCCGTTGCTCCTTCCCAAAGGAAAAGGGGAGGAGAAATGTTGGTTTTTAACGGGGTGAGTATCTTGTGTTTGCTGTGGGTCTTCATGAATGGCTGGTGCTGACTCAAGGAAGGGACATGTGGAAACTGGCCTTGGGGAAAGGTGGGACTAGTTCTTTCAGCAGCTTATATTGGCTTAAAATGATAGTGAGACTGTACTTAACTTGCAGGCTTCTGCAATAGGATCTCGAAATTAGTTTTATATGTTGGCTGGAGCTGTTAAAAATGAAAGAAATGGGAAGTGTGGGTTCCAAGGCCTGTTGCTGGAACTCATCCCACAGCTCCCAAGGAGCTGACTTGTGTGAAGGACTAAAACCAGTCTTTTAATGTATAGCCAATATTAAATAATGTATAATCAATTAAAAAATGCTTTGTAACCATTGCAGAAGCATGGTGTCTCCTGCTAAGAAGTTAATAGAGATAAAAAAAAATATGCATCACTTCATGCTGAAAATATTTAGGCAGTAGTATGTTTCTTTCCCATCTTTACATAACACACTGTCCTTTTTGGAATAAACCAACCCAAATGTGCATACAGATTAGTAATGTAGTAGAAAAATCACTGGAGCATAAAACCTAAAACCTCGAGGCTGGTTGTCCTGTGGTTGAATATCATCTGCAGCATTCAAATAGAGCAAAGTTGGCTCTTCGTTGGCAACAGGCGGAGGTGAAAACCTGTAATTAAAGCAGTTCATCAGATGTCAGGTACCAAATCTGATTAAACATGGGATTAATTTAGCTAATACATTCATTTTGAATTATCCAATAATGTGTGTGTACTAATAAAATGGCATTTTTGCACTGCAGCAAGTGCAGTCAGAAGTTTTAATTCATCCCCTTGGATTTTGCTTTCCACAGTGGAGTGACTGTAAAACTGTGAGACTTCCTGGAATTTGGTAGCAACAAGAAGAATGTTCGTAGTCTGATAAATAGCTCTTTTGCTCTAAAAACGTCATAAAACCAAAACTCAAACGTTCTTCATGCCTAAATGTGAACTGACTGTAATCCACTTGTGTTTGCTGGGAATTGTGGTACAGCATGTGGGGTTCGGTGATTTTTCTTTTTCCCTACCAGAACTTTTTTCTTCCTGTGGTCCCCAGGATAGCTCTAGTAAGACAGTGACTGAATTTTCAAAGAGGGATGGAAAAGGTGCTTTATAAAAATAGTTTTGAACTTTAGAACTAGTACTAGCAGGTTTTAGGAATAGAAATCAGACTTGGCTTCTTTTTGTAGCAATTTTTGTCTTCTTTTTGTAGCTGGTAGAATGTGCCACGGTGGATGCACCGTGTTGAGAGTGCTGTGAGGGATGGATCCCTACATCCACTTCTTGCAGCTCCTCCAGCTGCCCCTGGGACATTCTGACTTAACTGAAATGGATTCAACCAAAGTTCCTTAACTCGTGCGTCAGCCTCATAAATGTCCTTTTCTCCTTGGAATCTTCCTCCTTTATTGGCTTTCAAAACAAAACTCTGGAATGTGTTGCTGCAAGATGATTGTGTGGTGCTGGGGGTAAGGGTAGGACTTTGAATTCACAGCTTTCCGGGGTGTAATTTGAGTATTCCAGTGGCAGAGCTGTCTGAACAGCCCCTTTTCCCCACCGTCTGTTCTCACCCGTGGACTGTGCTCTGAATCGTGCCAGCACAATTGTTGTTTGTGGTTGGGAGATGAATGGGATTGGGAAGCTGATCTAGAATGGGGATATTGTACTTCTGATCGGATTTTCTCACATTGTTCTGCTTCCTGGTCTGGTTACTGTGCAGCTGCACAAGGAGCGGTGTCACGGCAGGAAAGGGGCTCTGGAGCACTGGGATCAGATGGTGCAGGTGGGAGCAGATGAGGCTGAGCTGCTAAACTGGCTCTGCCATGGAGAGAAATGCTCCTTGCATTGTGCCTTCTGTAGCATTTGCTGTGCCTGTGCTTTTGTGCCGAGGCCAGGACAGACAGGACTCCTGCAGGGCTGGTCTCTGGGAATTGGTGAGGGAATCTCTTTCTGGAGCTTGGAGACACTGCCAAGGCTCCCTGCCACGGCTGTGGGTGAATGAGTGTGAGACTGCTCCTGCCTCCAGTGCTCCTCTGTTTGTACCCAAGTATAAATCATGGAGTGGCTGAGGTTGGAAAAGACCTTTAAGATCCCCACGCCCAAGTGTCAGCCCAGCACCACCATGTTCACCACTAATGGTGTCCTTGAGTGCCACATCCACACAGGTTTTGAACACTTTCAGGGATGGGGACTCTACCAGTGCCCTGGGCGGCCCTTTCCATGAAGAAACGTGTGGTGTGGATCAAGGAGCAAGGGAAATTAAAAGGAATTAAGTAAGCTTTTTCTTTGGTTCTAAGACTAGTCGGATTCTTTTATTGTCAGTTTTTCTTGTTTTGGATAATTTTAAGTAGTTCTCTGAAAGTTGTAGTTTTTTTCTGTTAGAGAATCTCCATGGATTGCCCAATTCTTTTGTCCCTTGAAGTGTCTCAGGTCAGGTCTGACAGGGCTTGGAGCAACCTGGGATAGTGGAAGGTGTCCCTGCAGGGGGGTGGAATGAGATGAGTTTTAAGGTCTCTTCCAACCCAAACCATTCCATGGTTCTGTGATTCTGTGCTGCAGATTAGTGTTGTCAAGAAGTAGAATTTTCTCATCATACATTTCCGAGGTTGTAGGTTAAGATTTTTTATTTTTTATGAAGCATCTGACCTTTATTTTTACATTTTCAACAGCACAGTTACCTTTTGGTATCTGTTGACTAAAAATGATTGGCAGACTGGAACCTGGATCTGACTTCTGCACTGGTACACAGGTTATGTAGTTTTATATGGAAATGTATTTCACAGAATTGTGTCGGTTGGAAAAGACCTCTGAGGTCAAGTGCAACCTTTGAATGATCCCTACCTTGTTGAGCAGAGCACTGGGTGCCATGTCCAGTCGTTCCTTGAATGCTTCCAGGGATGGTGAAAATGAAAGAGAAATAGTATTTCACTTTATACAAAAAGGCAATGGCCTGAGCTCATTTTGAAGTGTAGAAGTGCTGGTAAACCTCAGCAGGAGTTGGTGAGTGGCCAAAGTGCAGGTGAAGTAAGGTGGTCATGTCTCTGTGGTTATCACGTGTGTTATCTCGGTGTGTATGTAGAGAGTAAACTGATGAGGCTGAACATTCAGGCCAGTCTGTCGTTAGCAATTGTTTTAGGAACTGACTGAAATGACCTCTCAGATCCAGCTTTGAACAAACTCTCAGATCCAACTTTGAACTGGGTAGTAATAGCAGGTGCTAAGGGACATGCACTAAAATCTCCAGTAACTGCTGTTTGCAAAGCAAGCAGTGCTTCAGCAGTGTTTAAAATGTGGATGTCCAACTTTGGGTACATTATTTTACTACGTTGTGTAGCTCTGAGGGATCTGTGAGATGAATATCACTCAATGAGACTGAGGAATGTTGTCACTATTTACATAAACAGACTCTGTAAATCGTTCTCCATTCGCTTCCATCACTTGTCCCTTCAGCATTTGGAAATGTTTTACGGTTGCTCTGTAAATAAGTAGAAAGAATTTGGGGTCACCTTACAGAGTTTATGGAACTGATGTGATATGCTGAAGAAGCACAAGGTTTTGATCCTGAAAGCAGGTTTGAGTTGTGATGAAGGTCAGGAGGTTTGGCAAGCAGAGGGAAGATGAACAATGTCAATGCCCAGACAAGATGAAGATACAGGAGAGAGAGATTTAAAGACAGTCCTAAAAAGTTTTCAAATGTTGGCGTTTCCATTCCCGTTCAGAAAAACTGACACTACGTCCAGTTGTTTCAGTCCCTCATTGTTTGGAGGCCTGATGTTTTTTGTGTGTATGGATTCACTCAGCAGAAGAATCAGTGAGTTTGGATAGGAGCACTATGGGGTGATTGGGGAATAATCAGCTGCAGAGTTCGGAGCTTCTGTTAACTGTCAGTTTTCTGCCTTTGCACTGAGGATTCTGCAGTGTGGAACATGTGTAAATCCTTACTATTTGGGGCAGAACAGCAGTATCTAGAGTTTAACTCAGTTCTGTTTTGACTCTTGATTTGTTTTTGGACTCAGCAAGAAATCCCACAGTCCGGTTGTATACGTGGTGAAGAAATACTTACATTTCATTTAAAGTTTACTCTGTTTTCAGTTTAGAAATGAGGACGTCCCCTGGTAATATTTGAGTATGTTTTGTTTCTTAGGGAGGGAAAAAGGCGGCTTTCTTTGGAATGTGTATTCCTATTAAAGCAGATTTACTGAGGAATTTATAATTACAGTTTCTAATGGTCTTGATTTTATCTCATAAGTAAGTGCTGCAGAGCCCAGAAATCTGATTTACGTTAAACTTCTGAAAACAGTCAGATGTTCTGGTGGTGGGAGAAGAGCTGGGTGAGCCTTGTGGAGGCAGTGCCAACTTTCAGTCTCAGCCCTTGGGTCTGGCAGGGGCCTCTGGAGATCATGGAATCAGTGCTGGAGTGGGTGCTGGGACCGTGCCCAGCGGGGTCTGACTGTCTTCATGGAGACTCCACAACCTTCCTGGGCAGCTTGGGCCAGTGCTTGGCTACCTTCATGGATGGATAATTCAGATGGAATTTAATGTGTTTTAATTAGTGCCCATTGCCTCTTATCCTGTCACAGGGTACCGCTGAGAGGAGCCTCTCATGGCCTCCGTCAGGAATTTCCACACGTGGGTAAGATCCCCCTGAGCCTTCTCCAGGCTGAACAGACCCAGATCTCTCAGCCTTTCCTTATGTGAAAGATGCTCCAGGCCCTTCATCTTCCTGACCCTAAAGCCATGTTATTTGTGACTTCTGAAGAGCTTTTGTTGTTTGGATGTTCCTGAGTTCCCACACCAGGAATTGTAGTATTATATTGCAGTTGCTTTCTTATTGGGGCACTAAGTCATATTTTTCCTCTGGAATATAGTGATTTATTTATCTATGTTTCTCTGGTTTTTCTGGACACTAAGAAGTTGTATCCTATTGACTTCGCTGAAGATATCTACAAAGATTAGACCCTTTTGGGAGGTGTGACTGTCTTGCTGCTCTCTTAAAAAGAGGCTTACACTTGTTTGTCACCAGCATGTGCCTTTGAAAGTGACATTTTGGGCACTCCTGGAATTCTGTGCTCCAACCACACAGCATCTTCAGCAGTTTTCAACTCCTATCTGTGTGTCAATGACAGAGAAGGAATTTCTATCATCTCTTGTCTGCAAATGTGTTTGTGTGAATGTGAGCAGTGCCCTTCCTTAGCAGATGTGCAGGTCTCACCTGGGAGTAAATCCTTTCTAAAGGCGACAAAAATCCTTAATGCTTTCTCTTTTAGGACATCTAAATTCTGGCTGAGGCCGTCTGCCTTGCCTGGAAACTTGAACCTCTCCTGGAACCAAGTTGCTCTCTAATCAGATGGGGAAATAATTTGATTTATTTTGTGGCCTGAAAGACTTGAGTGTAAGCTTCAGTAATTCAATTATTTGCTGCTACTTAAGTGAAAATGGTGCTTTTGGAGGTGTGGTGGTGAGAAAGATTATGTTGGGTAGAGCACGTTTGGGTGCTCCTTGCCGTGCAGGTATTTTGATGCATGAATACAATAGCCAAAGAATTCCTTTAGGAAGATTTAGTGCAGCTGAGCCAGGCAGTCTCCTGAACCATGGAGTGTGTCTGTAGCTAACTGTCAGAATTTGAAAGGTGTTATAGTAGAAATACTCTTCTAAACTTTGTTCAAAGGTTCTTGTCTGCCTTTGCCTGTCAGAGATAAGAGGTTGGTTAATCCATATTCAGCCATCTGCAGGGGGGAAGATGCACTGCCACACCATCCTTAAGTTTTAGGTAACTTGGGAGTTCTAGAGCAGTTCCACCACTGATTCCTTCAGTGCTGTCTCCCAGTTCCATTGTGATTTTAGCTCTGTAGAGCAGCAAGGAATCTTTTATTCACATCTTACCATTAAACAATTGGCTTAAGTTCCCATTTGTCTCCTGAGAGTTGTGTGTGAATGTACTTGGAGAAGAACTTGCTTAATTCTTCTGTTTTTACAACAACTTGCATCTTTGTTTCCCTGAGGAATCCCTGCCAGGTGCAGTAGTTATGTCACGGGTCTACCTGAGCACGCTCTCATGTCCCTGATCAGTCGGTCCTTTCAAAGCATTAGAGGTGTCAGACTCTCACCAGACCTCTGTGTAACTGTGCTGAGGAGCGCTCTTTGTCAAACATCATCTTTGGTTTGAGGAGCATGTTTATCAAACACCGTTCAGAGAGAAGTAGAAAGCAAAGCGATGGTAGGAAGCATAAACATTTCTCTGTTCTGGTGATGCTGAAAGAAAATGCCTTTTAATGGGAGTAAAGGCAGGGAGGCATGGAGGAGGTTTGTGGACTCGAGATGCTGGATGTGGTGTTGGGAGTTACTAAGGTCAGGTCGCAGGAGCACAGCTTGTACATCCAGGTTTGTAATGAAATACTGAACCCAAGAGGTGGCTGCAGTATTTTGGAAGTCTGTTAGAATGCCTTTTATTCTTCACCTTACATATGGTGCTACCGCCTCAAAAGAAAGAAGTGCCTGCACCTTTCATTACTTTTCTTGCTCACAGCAAATGTAAGAGATTGCCAAAATAACCTCATCAGAAAAAAATGGTGCAGACCTGAAAAGGCTGAGAAATGTTGTTCTGAGACAGCGGTAGACTGCAGCTCAGGTGGATTCTGTGTGTCCCTGAATTCGAGTGGTGCATTGTACCTAAGGAACTGACTGATTACCTCTGTTTCTGGTGAACTTTGATTTTTGAAACAACACAGGTGTTTTAAAGGGGTTGATAAATAGCTATTACTGATGTTCTTTGATCGCTTGGTATTTGGGTTTCTTGAACATTTCAAAGCCAGGTTGGACTTGGGGCAGGGGTTTGGAGCAGCCTGGTCTAGTAGAAGGTCTCCCTACCCACGGCAGGGGATTGCATGGGGTGAGTTTTAAGGTCCTTCCAAGCCCAGCCAGTCTGGGGTTCTGTGATTCCATGATTCTGTGTTCATGTACCTGCAGCTCTGTCAGCCTGCCTGTTGCTCTGCCAGCCCGCCTTTTGCTCTGCCTTGTCCACAGTGGTATTTTAGGAGTATTTTTACATTCTTGGGTTTTTGTCTGGAGTTTACAACTGCACAGGATAGATGTCTCAGTAAGCCATTACTGGCCTGTTCCTTGAAGTGACATTTCCTAAATAATGTTGTTCTCTAGTTCTGAGATGTGTAAAATTGGATGCAAACAAGATCCAGGATTTATACTGCCTGTCTACAGTTATAAAAGTCCTCTTTGAGCTGTGAATGGGGATGACTGAAACACAGCCAGGAAAGCTTTATTTGATATTTGGATGAATGCCATAAATAGAATTCAGCTAACACATGCCTTTGTCAGTTGTTGAAATTCAACTTTAAAAGGATTAATTTCTCAACTCTACCCTGCTGTGCAGAATCCTGAATATTAAGATTAGCAGCTTTTCTGAAGGTTGGGGGGATACTGCAAGAGCTGGTTACGATTTGCTTGCAAAATTACCTATTTAATACTGCCATTTTTGGTAGTAATACTTGCCCTTTAAAAAGGTAGAAGAAACATCTTTTAGCTTTCATTTTTATTTTTAAGTACAAGAAATGGTATCGTGGAAATGTTCGAGGCTGGGTTGGTGGATGGGACTTGGTCTAGTGGAAGATGTCCATGCCCATGGCATGGTTGGAATGAGATGGAATGAGATGAGATGAGGTTGGAATGAGATGGGCTTTAAGGTTGCTTCCCACCCAATCCAGTCTGGTATTCTGTGATATTAGAGTTGTGATCAAATGTTAATGATTTTAGTAATTAATAATATATTACTGGTCATCTTTCTCTAAAACAGCAGTGTTTGTCTTTCAGAAAACTCCTCCCTGTCCTTCACTAACACACTATAAGGTGCATTTCAGGGAGTAGCAGCATTTGCAGGCAACATTTGGGTTTTAGTGCCAGTGCTACGTCATCAACATGGAGCGCTCGGATCCTCTGGGGATTCTTCAGAGCGGAGCTGCACCAACATCAGCTTTTTAATCCTGAAGTTTTCGAGCACAGGCAGCACCACGGCATCTGCCTTTCCCTCCGTGCGCATGAAGCCTGTTGATTTAGGGTTTGCTGCTTTTGTCTGAAGCCAGGGGGAACTGGAAGGAAGATTTTCTGTTGGGCTGTGTAAAACATCCTTGTGTACACTGCAGTTTCTTTGAAAACCTGCCACTGTTGCTGTAGCAGCAATCTAGCCCTGCCAGGGCTGACAATAACAGGAGTGCTGGCGGGAGGACCTGCTTCCAGTCTTTCCTTGCTCCACCGTCGGCAGATACGCCAAGGATGGTGTGGCACATAGAGGAAACAGTGCTCTGCAGTTTGTTTCCTCTGTCAGGACAGCTTGGCAAGTCTCTGGTGACAGATCTACATCTGAGACCTGTGTGGAAATCCATGGGCAGTGTTGCGCAATTAGGCAGAACATGCTAATTAGTCCACGTATTTTAGGTTGCATGCTCAATTTGTTTTGAGTCCTTTGTTTAATTGTATTCTGAGACATACTTAAAAATATGAAATGAAAGCAATGTTTTAGTAGGTGTAACCTGGTGGGTTTGGCACTGCATAAGACAGATAGGACTGAGAGCCTTGTGAGTTACGATCTTACTACAGCTCAGCTTCAACTCTTGCAGAAATAGGGGTAATTAGACCAGTAACTGTAAAAAGTTTTAGGGTGTTTGCATCAAGCCTGTTATGTAGTGTCTGTTCTTCTGCTCAGCCTCACTCCCTTATGGGCTGCTTCTTGCTCTCTGGCTTTTGTGCCATGCAGTTATGTCACAGAATGTCATAAGTGTCAAAAAATTCTAGGATGGTGTGGGTGGGAAGGAACTTTAAAGCCCATCCCGTCCCATCCCTCCCCTGCCATGGGCAGGGACACCTTCCACTATCCCAGGCTGCTCCAGGCCCTGTCCAGCCTGGCCTTGGACACTGCCAGGGATCCAGGGGCAGCCACAGCTTCTCTGGGCACCTGTGCCAGGGCCTCCCCACCCTCACAGGGAAGAATTCCTTCCCAATATCCAATCTAAATCTATATCCTTATGGTTTAGGGATGGTTTAGGGACTTGCCAGCGCTGTGTTAACAGGTGGTCTTGATTTTCTTAAAGGTCTTTCCCAACCTTAGTGATTCTGCAATTCTTTGAACAGTTGCTGTATTTTATCTATTCTGTGTATGCTCAAGCAGGGTCCTTCCTTTTTCCTCTGTGTGAAACCTAGACCTGTTTTCAGGACTGTTTCTCTCCTTTTCCCTGCTGCCAAGCTTGTGATGTTAAGTCAGTGAAGTTGCAAAGATGTTAGGAAATACAGGAGCTATGATAGTCTGTAATATGTCCTAAATCCTCTTTTGACAGATACAGAACAAAAGCTGATTTACTCTTTGTTGTGTGTTCTTTCCTTCCAAATATTTTTTCTTTTAACTTTATAATATAAAAATCTCTGCTGTCCCCTAAGCAGAGCTGCGATGGGCTGCACTCGTTGTGGGTGATTCTCACTTCTGCAAGTGAGAGTTTGGATCTCCTATAGAGTACTCAGAAAAGCCAACCAAACAAAAAAAACCAAAAAAAAACCGGAAAAAACCCAAAGCCCAACAGCAGCAAACCCTCGGCACTGAAGTAGGAAGTGCTTTAGTGGTCACTGATCTGTCTGGTCTGTGCCTGTCTCAGTCTGTTTCTGTTCTGGTTTATGCATTGGGCTTTGTCTCTCTCCTAGTTGCCTTTCTCAGACTCTCAGAGCTTCCTCTGTTGAGCTTCTTACTGAATCCTTGTTATCCTTCTTTGGCTTCCATCCACGCAGTCCCTGTGCCGGTCCCTGTGCCGGTCCCTGTGCCAGCCCTGTTATCAGCATTGCCATCTCAATGCCTGAAACACTCCAGGGGCTGGGGACAGTTTCCCATGTGCCATTTGCACAGGTGTAGGTGTGCTGTCTCAGAGCAGCTGGAGGAACGGCTTTGTCTGCTCATTCAAAGACTACAAGGCACTGAACTGTTGTATTTTCACTGCAGGAGTTACTCCAGTGGGTCCTGAGGTTACTTCTCCCAGGTTAGCCTTGAGGAAGGAAGAGCCACGTGCTGTGACGTGTGGACCCTCTCTAGTGGTTCTAGTGCCTCTTAGAGTTGAGGGCGGCGTAAGTTTTCCGAAGTGTGTCCTTAATTCTGTTAGGAATTCTGTTAGGATAATGGGAAGGAATTCTTCCCTGTGAGGGTGGGCAGGCCCTGGCACAGGTGCCCAGAGAAGCTGTGGCTGCCCCTGGATCCCTGGCAGTGTCCGAGGCCAGGCTGGACAGGGCTTGGAGCAGCCTGGGGTAGTGGAAGGTGAGGGTGGAATGGGATGAGCTTTAAGGTTGCTTCCGACCCAAACCATTCTATGATTCTCTGAATTCTCTTTGCTGTAATAACCAAATTTACTCAGTCAAGGCTGGTTTTGGGGTCTGCAGGAGAACCTGTTTGTCTTGGGTGTATGGAGGGAGCTTGGGGGTTCCTGGAAGAAGAGCTGGAGGGTTCCTCAGCTGGCTCTTCCAGGCTCTTCCTGATGGGCAAAATCATCTGCTTCAGAGTCTTCCCACACCCAAGCTTTTGGGTACAGAAAAATCCCCTAGAGTCATGTGATATGAACGTTTTTTAACAAAGTGAAGCTTTGATAAGGTGGTGAATATTTAGAGCTTCCCTGTCCCCCCATCATTCTTTAAAAACTCTCTGTGAACCAAACTATTGTGGTGGAATCAGTGGCCTCCGATAAGCTCAACCACTCAGCTGTGGTGTTCGTCATGGACGCTGAAATCCTGCGTAGAACAACTTCAAGAGAAATAGATAAACCAACCACAAAGTCTTCTGGCAGAGGCCTGGATTTTTTCGGCATAGAGTAGATTCTGGTTTTAGCATCCCTTACCTGCAAAAGTTTCTGAAAGATGTTAAGTCACGTGTATAATTTTATTACAAATGCAACAGCCGTTGGAGTGAGGAGTGACAATATGACATTTGGAGCCTTGGTAATACAGGTTTAGCCTAAAACTGTGTCTTAGATTAGCATGATAGGACCTTTATATATGTGTGTGGGTGCTCTGAAATGGAATTTGCACCCTTATCTGGGGGTGAGATGGAATATGGACATCGTTATTTTGCCTTTCTAGTTTCTTTAATTTGCTGAGCATGTGTACTCCACTTCACTTCCCTGAGCTCCCCCGTGTAGCAGAGGCTACTTGCTGCTTCATGATTTCTAATTGTTTTTTAATCTCAGTTCCATATAAACAACTCTCTTGGCCTGTTTGCTTGCTTGTTTTTTTGATCAGCTTAGTGAACATCATTAGAAGAGATTTCTGCTCCGATGCCGCCAGCTGATTAGAGGAGGACACCAAGGTTTTGTCTAATCTCTGGTGTGACTGTCATGTGCTGCAGCAAGGAAATGGCTTTGGAAGAAGCAGCCAAATCTGTGCGGGTATTAAACCATGTTGAGGAGACGAGTATCAGTGGGGATCAAATGGACAGCCATTCAGTGCAGGGAGCTTATTAAAGACAAGGATTAACTTGGCTGCTGTTCATGAGGTCATGGAAGTGGTGAGGGATTTCCAGGATGTACCTTTCCTTAAGGGCAAAAAATGTCCACAGCAAGTGGAAGACGCCCCATCTCTGCCTCTGGTGTTGGTAATTCAGATGATTCTCGTCTTCCCCCATGTATTGATCTTGCTCTGCGCATGATTTCCATGGAGCAGGAAGCCTGTCCTTACTGTTGGTGCAAGGGTGGGGATCGAAGGGGTGCTGCTGGAGCAGACTCTGGCATTACGGGAGCTGAAGTCCCAGGAGCAGGTCACGGTGGTGGAACAGACACAAGTGAGCTGGGGGAGAGCCGTGGCTGGATTCCAGCAGCCTGCTCACGGCTGGGCCTGGGAACCACCTGGAGAAGTGGTGCTGGAGCTGGAGCTGCAGCCAGGGCCCTCTGCTTTAGTTATGGCCACATCTGCCTCCAGGTCAGGGCAAACTTCTCCATCAGGTTTGTGACTTGGCTTTCAGCTGTGGAAGTTCTGGGGAACGTGGCGTGGCTTTTGATATGGAATAGCAAAACTTAGGTATATCTTTTCTGTATGCAAAAAAAATTCCATAATGTTGAAGGTGTTTGGAGGTCCTGGCAAAGTGACAATGAGGATGGGTTAGGAATTCCAGAGGTATTTGCCATTGGTGTGGATGGGAGAAGGCCGAGCACTCGGCCTCTGCTGTAGGCCCAGGTCTGTAACTCAGCCTGGTTAGGCTGTGTGTAGAAATCCAAAAACATTCCTACAAAAGGGCAACTGTGTGTGTGCACTGAGGGGAAGTGAGTAAAACAGGAGGAGAAGGAGTTTGTGGAATTTGGTTTGCCATTGCAAATCACCAGCCTTTTGCACTCATACTGCAGCATCACATCAGCTTCACACGCTGTTTTTTGTGCCTTCTGAGCATTATTTTTCCTGAATCTTTCCAAGGCCTCTCCTCTCTCCCCCTCAAAGACAGAGATCCTGTCACCAGCTGCTGGGTCTGATCCAGGTCCGTGTTGACCCAAGGATGTATTTTGTGCGGACTGATGGTCATGTGTCCGGCCCTGCCACAGACACCTTTTGTGCAGTTGTTTTAACTTAAAAGGAACCATTTCCAGAGAACCCTGGAATGGTTTGGATTGAAAGGGACCTTAAAATTCATCCCATCCCACCCCTGCCATGGGCAGGGACACCTTCCATTGTCCCAGGCTGCTCCAAGCCCCGATATCCAGCCTGGCCTTGGGCACTGCCAGGGATCCAGGGGCAGCCACAGCTGCTCTGGGCACCTGTGCCAGGGCCTCCCCACCCTCACAGGGAAAAATTCCTTCCGAAATTTCTTGATTATTTTTCATTAATGTATAAATTCAGAATGTTCTGTGCAGGTTCAAGTAGTATACAACAAAATCTTGTCTTTCCTGTGTTCCAAGTGTGGTGGTGTTGGATCCTGATGCGATGCTTGGTGTGGTTCTGGTCTGTATAACAATGTGCAGGAGAATTTTCTGGACTGTCAGTACAACTGGCAGGAAGATCAAAGTTCCAAGCAGCTGATCTCAGATGAGAGATTATAAGGGCAGGATAATCGGATAAAAGGCAGTTGAAGAAATTTGACACTTAAAATACTTTTTGTAAATCTGCCTGTCCCTGTGTGTCCTTGGTTTCAGGAGGAGAATTTGCAAAGCTGGGCTTGTCTAGGCAAGATATTTTGGGGAAAGATAGGAGATTTGGAAGTTTACTGTAGATAAGATGTCTAATAACTGATTACCTTAATGCAGGTGAGGGCTTGTGTGGGGAAATGAGTGTGTGGGACTTCTGGCTGATCACTAATGTTTTGTTATCTTGTTTGTATGTTATCTTGTTTATATTTCATAATAACACTAATCCTGAAACACATGTTCCTTGCTTCCTGTATGGAGAGAGAAAATGTGCTTAAACGCTGAGTATAAATGGAGCTGCTTTCAGGAAAAAAAACCCAGAAACCTGAGATCAACCAATGTATTCGTCAAAGGAATTTAAATTAGCAATAAATTACAAGACACTTAGTGCTGTCAGACAGCTGAAATTTCCTCACTGATTCAGCACTGGCTGCTGGAAGCAGGAATTCTGTCTACACATTTTTTTCTTGCTAATTATGTAGAAATATGTAATGATGCTGAAATGCTATTTTTGCCTCCAAATGTAATACTGCATTTCTGGAGCAGCCTTTTCCTTTAGTGGGTGTTTTTTGCATGAATTAACGTAAAATTCTAGCAGGAAGTTTCATATTCTTGGTGCTGGTGAGTGCACACATATGTGTAAAACATGGTGATGGAGAGGGTACTGAGCAGTAGCTTCAGCTCTTGGTACAGTGTGAGGCAGGAGGGGAGCTGTATCCTCTGGGGAAGAATTAGTTTCCTTGCAACAACCCTCATGTTTCTGGAATTTGTCAGTTTTTGCTTTAATGCTATTTATAGTTCAGCATATATAAACATTGGCTTGTGTTTAGGTGAAAACACAAAGTTTCATTTGAAGTCTGATGTGTGTGGAGTAAGTTTGTGGCAGCAAGTGTTCTTAAAGGTACCCAGACACTTGGGATCCCTCTGGAAAATGTTGAACTGCAGTTCACTAGCTGTGTGTTTTAGACTGTGAAGCTGCATCTGCTCTGAGAAAAGCCAGGAGAGTTTTCCTTCTGAAAGTTTGGATTTGACCATTAACTTCTGCCATGTGTTCATAGATTCAGAGAATGGTTTGGAAGGGATTGGAAGGCAACACTTGTTCTCACTTTTGCTCCCTTTTTGCTGCAAGGAGCAGCTGCGTTTGCATTTCCTCAGAGATGAGTGCAGCAGTCTGTACAAACCCTTGTAAATGAGCACCAGCCTTCACTCCAGCTGGCACTGGCACTACTACCTGAAGCAGGGCAGGAAAATCACAGGCAGGTGTTGAGGGCTGCTGCTACTCAAAATGTTTAGTGAGGGGCCCCAAGATGAGGGATTGCAACAGTGTGCGTCTGCAGAACCCTTTATATTTCACATGTAAGTTGGATATATACATACACCTCCATTCCTTTCTCCTCAAGAAATCCTCTGAGAGCAGTGAATTGTCATCACCATCATTCTGTCATGACTCATAAAATACTCGGAGCTGACTACAAAACCTCCTTTCCAAACCCCAGGTTATTAGGTAATTGAGAGCTTTTCTCTTTGGGCTGGTTCTTGGGGATTTTTTTGTTTAAGAAATTTATTTTTAACTCTCCAATGTGGCAAAGGTTCTGTCAAGTCTTTTGCTTTAAAGGGATGCTCACATCCAAGACTCCCACAGGATATTTTTTTTTCTCAGGGAACACATGATTTTCGCAGTAATCCACAAGCAGCACAATTCTAATCTTTGTGAATAATTCCAGCAATATGATAAAGAGGGAGGGAAGGAAAAGCCAGCATTAGAATTGAAGCACATTCTCAAAGATCACAAGACCATTAAGAGCAAATCTTTAATTTCATGCTTCATTGATAAAGACCAAGTTCCTTGAAATGTGCTCTAAAATACAACACCCAGCCCCTATGCTGAAACACCTGGTGAGCACACCTAAGACTGCAGGTGTACAAGGAGCTGGAATTAGCTTAAGAGCAGTAAATACAAGAGGAGGGAGCAAACTCTTAGGGGGGAACTGTAGGAGGTCTTGGGGGTAACACACAAGGAGGAAGAGAGATCAAAACCGTGGGATTTACACAGCACAGGGAAAAGAGGGACCTGTTGGAGCAAGCCCTGAGGAGGTCACTGAGTTGATGCAAGGGCTGGAGCACCTCGGCTCTGGGAGATGTGGAGTTGTTCACCTGGAGAAGAGAAGGCTCCAGGGAGACCTCAGAGCCCCTTCTGGTGCCTGAATGGGCTCCAGTAGAGCTGAGGAGGGACTGGGGACAAGGGACGGAGGGACAGGACACAGGGAATGGCTTCCCAGTGCCAGAGGGCAGGGACAGATGGGATATTGGGGAGGAATTCCTCCCTGTGAGGGTGGGCAGGCCCTGGCACAGGTTCCCAGAGCAGCTGTGGCTGCCCCTGGATCCCTGGAAGTGTCCAAGGCCAGACTGGACAGGGCTTGGAGCAGCCTGGGACAGTGGAAGGTGTCTCTGCCCATGGCAGGGGTGGAATGGGATGAGCTTTAAGGTCCCTTCCAACCCACACCAGTCTGTGATTCTAACACTTTATAGGATGTTGCTTAGATGATGATGCTAAATTAGGCTTTTTTCCTTGGGAAGTCAGTTGCACAGTTGGAATTCTGAGGACAGGTTTGTCTCGGATTCTCATGTGATGTGCTGCCCTCAGCCCTTCGTTCTGGATGAGAATAGTTTTTCTGGAAGTTCATGAATTATTTCTTTGAACAAGTTTGTGTCCTTTTGTTTCAGTCTTCAGAATGTGCATCTTAATGTTTGTTTGTTTTCTGAAATAACTTTTTTCCATGCCGTTACTTCCAAGCGCTTACTGTAACTTTTTCCAAAGGTTCTGAAAGGGTTGGGTTATAGTGTATATCTTTTACGCAAAAACATGATTTCTTTTCTTGTAGAGGACACGGGCGACTTTTTGATTAAGTTCTTTTTGTTCCACAGAATCTGTCTATGACCTTCTCCCAAAGGAGCTGCAGTTACCACCTTCCAGAGAAACATCCATAGCATCCATGAGCCAAACAAGCGGTGGCGAGGCCGGTTCGCCGCCTCCAGCTGTAGTTGCTGCTGGTAAGGACTCTCCTTCATCCTGGTGTTTTCTTAAGGTTCATAACGTTCTGGCCAACATGAACAGTGCTGGCAAAGTTCTGAGTGTAAAAGAGAGCTTGTGGAGAAGTAACAGAGTTCATTCTAGGAGGATGTAGGTGGTATAATTCAGCTTGGTGATCAAAAGCGTCAGGTATTTTATGTTAATGGTTGCTGTGTTTCATATATGCACCTCCATAAGAAGTAAATTATCTATTCCTCTCTTCTGTTATGCCACATAGGCAATTAACTCCTAGAATGCACTCTGTCTTCCAAGGGAATAAATCCCTGTTTGGAACTAAGGCGGAATGCCGACTGACTGTAAACCAGTGGATTCTAGTTAGAATAAAAATGGAGTGGGAGATGACATTTTGGGCCATGAAGCTTTTACCAAAATGTAAGGAGGAAGAAAAGGTCATGTTTTCCATTGGGGCCCGAGGAAGTGTAGTATTTAAACTCCTTTCACACACATCTCTAGTGTGATGTGGTAAAAAATCCTCAAGTGCATGAGGATATAATGTATGTCAGCTGGAACTCTGTAAATGACCAGTGCAGTTATTTTTCTAATTGACAACATATAAAAAAAGAGGCATGACCTTTTAATCTGCATCTTTTTCTTACTCCCAGCCATGTTTTAGACTTTAAAGGCTCTCACTGATCTTCATTAAACAAAAAAGTGAGGATCTAATGACAAAGCTGTGATTTGGGAGGTTAGCCTTAGTGCTGGCTTGCATCTGGAATTCTTGTCAGTAACTTGCACCTATTAGTACACTTGTGTGCAGTGGGGAAAAAAGATTATTTTGCCCACTCTAGATGCATCTCCCTTCACTGGATAAAGGTTTTTTTTAATAATTTGATCCCCATATTTCTTACAAGGTCATGTTCCACTTTCCTAATTGGCCTTAAATTGTTGCTTGAGAAAAAAATGTCTATAGGGTGAGGATTCAGATAGCTGCATTATTTCTTTTTCTCTCTCTCTGAGTTCATATGCATTAAATGTTTGTGTGAGAATGTTTCCCAGATTTGCATGGTCCAGGAATCCTGATCAGAACCTGAAGTGGTTGTAGGTTTGTCAGAGAAACTTTACAGCACTGCTCACCATTCATGTTTTGCCAGACCTCTCCTGAGAACCTGTGGATTTAACTGTGCACAGTGGAACTTGATCATTGAAAGAATTTGATGCTTTTATTATAATGAAAGAATTTGATATTTTTATATCACTTACTAAAAAAATAGTGTGGGCACTAAAATCAAGATGCTTAATGATGGGTTTGGTTCATAGACAGCAGCAACCAAATCTTGTAGAAACATGTATCCTAAAAACAACTGAACAAAAACACCCCACAAACCCTGTTACATTCTAAATCCACAAACAGACCTGAACTGCTAATTAATTCTGTACCTAACAGAAAAGACTTAAAAACTTGAGTGGAACTAAAAGTCTGTTGCCTCCAGGTATTTGGTGTCTGCCAGCAGCCTGTCCAGATCCTTTAAAAAACCTGAGATGCGTTAGATATGTTTGGGTTAAACTGCAGCACGAGTTTCTGGATGAAAAACTTTAAAAATTAATGTTGAGGCTTTTTGTTAACACTGAAAGGAGACCTGACCTATGAACACTTTTCAGTGTCAGAGACCACATAGGGTGACAAAGACTGAGCTGATAGCAAGTTGAGAGCTGAGATTGGTCAGCCTGGAGAAGAGAGGGGTCCAGGGTGACCTTAGAGCCCTTCCAGTGCCCAAATGGGCTCTGGGAGACCTGGAGAGGGACTTGGGACAAGGGCCTGGAGGGACTGTTGTTAAAAATTCTGTTCAGACTGCCCAGTCCAACAAGACAAAAGCCCAGAGGAGCAAAGACCTGTTCTGTTTCCACTTCTGGTTTGCATGTGGCTTGTTCTGTCTGTGCTCTTGCTGTAGCTGTATCATGTTGGTAGAGAAAAAGGTGGTTTACTATTTTATTTAATTGTTTTGGGATTTCTGCAGTGTCTTTGAGAAGCTGCCACCACACTTTCAGTCTGTGTTACCCCACCTCGAGTAGTAACGAGGTCTGGCTGGGGTTTCTTCACAGAAAAATCATCCTGGGCTTTGTGCAAGCCAAGTGCTTATACAGGGAAACAAACATACGTTTTACACTTACATTTCAAAAGATTAAGATTGAATATCATTTGCATACATCAAATGTTTAATAGCAGACTGTAGGCAGATTTTTGGGGAGCTGATGCTGTATTAGGAGCAGGGTAAAGAGGAAGGACTGGCACCCTCTTGTTCTGTATCTGAAATATTTCCCTTGTTTTGTGTAAGTCTGCTTTTTTTGTCTGCTCTTACTTGCCGTTAAACATAATTTTTTAGGAATAAGAGGGAAATGATAGTTCAGTCTCCATAGTGCTGTAGGTAATCTCATTTACTTTTGTTTTTAAAAGGAGGGGCTAATTTGAGCAGCTAGCCACACCATGTAGAATTCCCCTGCAGATCTGATTACTGTGGATAATGAGAGGATTCCGTGGCAGGGATTGATCCAAAGTGTTCAGAGCTTTTTACTACTCCTCTAGTAGTTCACGCAGCTTGATCTCTGCTTCCAGAAACACAGAGTAAGGCAATATTTGGCTGAAATTCAGCTTACTCGAGGCTTTTCTGTCACCTTGGTGTGGGGTTTTGTTCCATATAAATCATATTATAGGTTGGAAATACTGCTGCAGTTAACTCCTGGCTTTTTTGGAGGAGGAGGATGGGCTGGTTTTAGCAGCAATGACCTTACAGGGACAGACTTCTAGTTCTTCTTCCATTTAGAAATTCATTTTGTGATTTACAGAACAGTTGTAAGAGTATGAAAATGGAATGTTGCTGATTGAATTTTCATTAATTTGTTAATAAATGTGTATCTCCTATTCATTAATCCAGACAAAAGAGGTGTTGCCCACTCTCTGAATATCAAACAGGCAAGTATGATTTCATAGAACTCTGGGATTCTGAGCTGCTATCTCAAGCTTCTAATTCTGTAGTTCTTCTGGAAAGCAGAAGGGAGGGAAAGGATTTGGTTTTATCCCTGGAAACCTTTCTCTGTGCTCGCCACTTGAATTCCAGTGTCTTTGTTCAGGGGACAGGAAAAGGAGGATTTTGCCTGGTACAGAACCATAAACACATTAAATATGAATCATCTTCCAGAGTCTGGAAATGCATGAGGGTGTCATGCTGAGAAATGTCATTGTGTGCTGTGCCTGGAGATTTTACATGAAACAAATGTGCCTGAAGCTTTCCCAGTGCTCCTGCACAGTGTTTGTGAGCTCCAGTTGCAAGGAGCAATGCTCGAGTCTCTTCTCGGTTGGTTCTGAAAGGCTGAACAATTTTTTGGTGTTGATCAAGACACCTTGAACCTCAAAATGCTTAAAATTCACTCTGCCAATTTACATCCTTTCTCAAAGATGTCTTTCTAGCTTGTAGGTAGCACACAGTTCTTGTCTTTTGAGGATGATCAGGAGTATTTTCAACCATGTTCTTTAAATGAGTGTTGCTTTTTCATCTTTTATCACCAGTGCCAGGAATGCTCAAACATTTTGAACCCCAGTGAGCTGTTACAGAAAGTCACTTCCCTTCTCATCGTCCCTCGTTCTTCCTGCAACAAAACTTGGAATGAGATGCTTCATCTTGCTGATGATCTCTCAAGCTGCTTTCCATCTCCCACAGAGGCAAATTTATATATTTCCATATTTTTTGTATTTCTGTCCAGTTTCCAGTTCTTAGTCTCCAGTGGAATATTCCAGAGGGGTGTTCTTGCTGCAACAAAAGGGGAACAGATTTTGTGCTACTGAAATGCATTTCCTGATCTCTTCTTTTGCATTTTTGATATTGGGATACAGTTAATCTGTGATGTAGTGAATTCTTCTGGCTCCATATACCTGTGATTACGTTCTAGGACAAAAGTAGGTAAATGATGAAACTTTACCTTTTTGTGATCAATTTTATGCTTCTTTTTAATGAAAGGGACAATCTGCTTGTCCCAGAAAGATGCAATTGGCTTTTTTGATCAGAGTTGTTATTGAAATATTGCCATAAGCATCTTTGGTCATTTAAATTACAAAATTAAGGCTTTGCTTCTCAATTACTACTATAGAGACATGGATAAAGATACCTGCATCGCCTGTGGGGTAGAGACTGAGTGCTAAGGTGTCCTGTTTTCTGCTGCCAAAATAAGGCTTTTTCACCTTCCTCAAACTGATGATTCTGGTAAGCCTCAAAATGGAGATGGGTTTATTTTGGTTTAGTTTTTCCTGAGTGGCTTGTCAGGCATCTTCATTTTTATTTTTAATGAAAATATTTTGTCCATTTATCATCCTTCCTGGTGTCATTAGTCAGTTTTTCCTGTTGATACAGAAATAATTAGCAGAGATTTCAAAGGGGATCTCAGTGCTGTCCCTAGTTCCCTTATCCTGGGCTTACGATTGCACGTTGTAAACAAATGAGCAGAAAAAAAGATTCTTCTTAGTGGTTGGTCTCCAGTGCCTGTAAAAACTTCCATTTCTTTGTAGGCTTTTCCCTTCCTCTTCCCACCACCCTCCCAGTTGGAAACGCTTTCCTGTCATTTCCAGGAGGATGTCTTCCGGGGATTTCTGTCTGCAGCCTGCTCACTCTGCTCACGGGTCAAACACTTCTTTCTTACACAATGAACTTCGACAGACCCCAGAGCTCATTCAGAACTCACCTTCCTGGTGCCGGACATGAGTCTAAGTGTTTCTCCTGGAGGTCTCATGTCCCGAAGGAGCCCAGTCTGGGGAGGCCAGGCCGTGATGAGGGTCAGCTTAGCTTGGAGAGGTTCCTTCATCATTCCAAAGGGTCTCCTGGTGAGACATCATTGCTGGGAAATGCCAGAGACAAAGATCTTTCTTATTTTTCCATTTTATGGAAACATTTTAGATACGTTCACTCCAAATTCAGTTGGAATATGCCAGTTGTATGGAGTTGTGTGTGTGTGTTGAGGGCATTCCTGTTCCATGAGCTTCCTTAGAATTCCATATTTATATTGGTGTTCATGTCTAGTTGGTATCGTTTTTCTAAATGGTTTCAGTCTTCATGAATTTCACATCTTTTTTCTAAATTAAGTTTGTTTTCAGTCTTCATGAATTTCACACAGTCAGTAAACCCAATTTTCTAGAACTCTTCAGTCAAACAGAAGCTGTTTCATCATTCCGTGAGGTTTTTTTTTAAAATGCAATTTCTTGCATTAAATAGCTCCTGTTATTAGATCAGAAAGGCTTGAGAACTACTCTGAGACGTGGGAATTCCCTCTCCCTTAAGGAATAATGTAAAAACAAGGCAGTGAGGGACGAGAACAGTCCTATTGTGCCACGGCTTGGGCACCTTCTTCTGCAACAGCGCTGACAACATTGTGAAGGCCAAGGAGTTAAAGAGTTCTTGATTTCTTAGGAAAACCCCAGCCCTATATCTAAAAGATCATAGTCTGTTTCTTAAATTGAGGTGTTCTTTGCCAGGTGCACCAATCCTGACATCCCACCCAGGGACACTGGGGAGGAGCTGAGGGGAGGCAGGCAGCGCTCGGAGAGAGCAGCTGAGGGTCCCAGAGTTCTGCTTGCTTGGAATCAGGCTTTTACCACTGAGTGGGAAGGATGTAAGATCCACGGAATTGGTGTGTGTGAGCCACTAACAAAAGTCCTCCTTAGATACCTAAACTTGAGTGTTAATTGAGTAATGGGAGTCATAACCAAACCATTGATTGATGTATTTACCCAAAGTATAATAATACACTGCTTGGGGCAGCATGGGAATGTAAAGGGGAATTTACACTGTTGGCTTAATGTAAATTAAATTAACCTACCTATCTTGAATCTGAGTGTGTTTAATAACTGGTGAATTGGATTGCTTTATGATATTTGCTGGGATGCTAGTTTTTTTCTCTATTAATACACTTAACTTGCATTCTAGCTTCGCCATTCAGAGACAGGCATCGAGTGGTGGGTTGTGTGACAGTGTCTGTCAATAGTGAAGACAAATAGTGCCAGAGACACTTAACCCATCCAATCTCACCCAGGGTATAGGTCGGTCTTGTTTTCAGACTTCTTCATAAGTCTCTTTTCTTTCTTTCTTTTTTTTTCTTTTTTTTTTTTTTCCTTTTTTTTTCTTAAAAAAAAAATTCTTTTAAATTTTTTTTTTCTTTATTTCTGAATAGTGGATTGATACTGATTTGAAACTAAACTTTTTGGAAAGTTTTTGACATGACATCAGTAATACAAGAAGAAGAAAAGTAGAACCCCAAGTTTGGCATGTGAGGTGTTGAAAGCAGGTTTGCAGCCACTTTGTAAGTTCTGGGTTTTACCTTTAAAACCTTTGACAACACAAAGGTTGATGGTGGAAATTTTGCAGTTTCCTTTTGGGTCTGTCCTGAAATTGTTCTTCTGTGTCCAGGGGTTCAGATAAGCCAATTAACATAAAAAGATCTTACCAAGGTCGTGACATGTTAGATAAATTAACACATTTAATAAAAATTATACTTGACATATTAAGCTTATACACCACTTAGTCCTCACCCTGTGGGTGAGTTTTCATTTTTGACACTTGTTTTCTGCACACAGCATAGAAGATACTACGGGATGCAGGGGAGGTTCCGAGAAAAAAATGAGTTCTTTAATGGCTTTTTGCTTGTGGAGGCTTCCGTGCACAGGTGGCTGGAAAACTTGTGAAACCAAAAATATCTCCAGTTTATTTGTCTTTGCAATCTTTCGCTTTCCAACCAGGGAAATTACTTGTTTTTGCAATTAAAAAGCAAAGTCATCGGGACACTGTTGCTCTTTGAGGACTTGGCAATCCTTGTTGTATTTAAGGGTGTTTGAAAAGACTGAACAAGGATTTCAGGATTGGCTCCACAGAAGTGTTACCTAAAAAGACTCCCTTAATGCCAAGTCATGATTTTTTTTCTCTCTCCTGCCGTTCCAGCCTTGTTTTTTTTTAGAGGCTGAATGCCTTATTTGACTTCACAGGAGAATAGGATATAGAAAATATGTCATTGCCTTGGTTGCTAATGCAGGAGGTAATAAATTTTCTTTGCTTTTTGGTACTGAAAAGAAAAAGCCTGCCCTGGTTTGCTCACAGGGACACTCTTTGCTATGTGCTCCCTTACTTTTAGTCCTTGTGCTGGACTGATTGATAAAATTCTGCCTCTTTTAGGGAGAAAAAGCTTGTAGCACAGGCAACAAAATCTGAATTACTTCTTCCAGCTCCCTTTCATGTTACAGTGATGGCAGTGAAGAGATTCAGGAGGTTTAGTTTCAACAGTAATCACAATTGCTCTAATGTGGAATATTCTTTTCTCTTGTTTTTTATTAAAAAAAGGAGAAAACCCCCCCCACCTTGTGATGCTGGTGCACATTTAATTTCTATTCCTGAGGCTGCACACTTGTCATGACAAGCACTTGGCTTCTCTTCAGTGTCATTGCTCTGAAAGCAAGTTTGATTTTGAGACTGTGTTATATGAAATATATTCAGTCTTCTATTTCAAAATGTACCTACTCACTTAAAAATACATATATGTATTTGTCATTGCACGCACTGTTAAATTGCAAATCGTGAGCCACCTGTAAGAGCTCCCATTAGTATGTGTCTAAAGAAAGTAAAATAAAAGGAGTGCTCAAGCTGGGAAAGGTGTGTGTATGCTCTCACCTTGTAAAGTAACACAAGTTAAAATTACTGACTGATTTTTTTTTTCCAAAATGCAGCATGTTCATCCAAGAAATCTCCTTTGGGTGTCAGATACAAATGTCGCTGGCTTTGGAATAAAATAATGAACCCAAATGGGAGCCATGTAAAGCACTGTTTATTCATTGCAGTAACTTCATGAATTCTTATTTGATTGACCCAGTTTATTTATTAGTTCAAAGGAAGATGAGTTGGCTCAAGGCCTGCAGACTCTGAGAAAACATAGATTTCACTGTTTCTTAGTATTTTCATAACTTAAAATGTTACTGAACAATTGCTAATTTATCTAATTTATCCTGAAAAGTTTTAAAATCTTTGTATTTGACTGTTCCAATACAGCCAGTGTATTCTATTTGCTGTAATATTTATCATGCTTTCTTATTTATGGGTGGTAATGGCATTAATTTATTATATAAAGCTAAAAGAGAGGTTTTCTTGCTATTACTGTTCACTTTGGATTTATTTCCATAATCTAATCTTACCATTACACAGGGACAGCTCTGGTAAATGGAGGAGAGTGTAACCAGTTTAGAATAAACAATATTTATTTACTTTTAAAAAATAGAAAAGCCCCATACCCATATTCATACATATAAATACTTTTTAACTTCTAGGAAAAGAAAGGAGGAGAAATTGTTTTGGAGAGCAATAATGATGATATTGCAATAATGATGATATTGCAATAATGATGATATTGCACAGTGCTGCATCCTGAAACAACACTACCATCACCAGCTCTTTAGCTTTGTGCTGAAAAGCATTTGGCTCAGTGATACATTAATTTTTTCCCAGAGAAGTGAGGGAAAAGTGCAGGCTTTGCATTGCTGGCCAGGAGATGCACTCAGACACCTGCTGAGCCTAGTGCTTGGTGTACATGGCCCGCTCAGAGCTGAGCCTGCAGTGTCCAAGGTTTTCGTACACTCCCGGGGTTGATGTGGAAAGATAAATCTGATATTGATCAGTTGGAGGAGCAGTCCTGCATTCGCAGTCCTGCTGCCTTTTCCATGTGTGTAATGATTTCATGGTCTGAGTCCTTGTCCCACAGACCCCGACGTGCCCTCGCTGCCTCGGGCTCTTCCCTGAATTCCACTCACTGACCTTTCCTGGGGCAAATCCTGGGATTCAGCTCCCCCCGTCCTGCAGCTCGGCTGGGTGCTCCGGGGGTCCCTGGGCACACTTCTGCTTCTCTTTGGAGGTATAAACGATGGATGGAAACTAATCCTCTTTGCCAAAACAAACATCCCAAATAGCAATGGGCTGTCTCAACTCAAAGTGGCTGCAAATCAGCTCCTAAATATTGTCACTGGAAAGAATATCTAGATTTAATAGTTCTTGCCAATCCTAGAAATGTTTTTGAAAGAAGCATTGCATTAATGCATGATATAGAAAGGAGAAATTTGCCTTTAAATTGGAATGCCAAGTGACTGAATTCTCCAATTTCAGCCACTGTATTTGCCAAAGAACAAGCTGGAAAATGGAACTGGTATCATTCAGCTGCTCCTGGTTCACTGGGAGGCTCGGGGAGGGCAGAATAGTTTATTGATAAACTGTAATGACCACTAAATTTGGCAGTCTGTGAAGTGCTGTGAGTTTACTTTTACATTCCTTTAGCGCAGGAAAGCTGTAGGAAACAGTAATTGTTTAAAAATTCTTTATCAGCAGTCATTGATACTCCCAGTAATTCCCAGTATAGGAAGGTTGGCTGAGTTTTACCGTTAATTAAATGTATGTATCATGTCTGAACATAATTTATTCTGTTACTTTTAAATAACTAAAACTGTATAAAATAGCCCAACTGTTTCTAAACTTTTTAGATTTGAGAGATTGTTATAATATTCTGGATTTTAAAAAAATCCCAAGCAGCAAAAAGGAATACATTATGATGTTCCTCTTAGTAATAGGGATTACCTGTATGACAGCAGTAACTAGCTGAACAAACATATTGTATTATTATGTATATATTTAATGTACAATTTGTTTCCAAAATTAGGTTATTTCAGTGCTTCTGTTTTATCAGGTGTGGGTGGCAGTGCAGAAATACAGAAAACAGAGTCTTCCCATGGGAAGCTGAAATCTGACTGTAAAATTCAGTTCAGTTATTCCTCAGTGAGCCACAGCTGATTGAAATGAATACATAAATACATATGTTTGTCTGGCCTGTTTCCCCTGGAATATTTAACTTATGTATCCCACTGATTTGCCCATTAAAAACTTCAGTGGGAACGATAGTGGTGTTCTCCAGAAATCTTCAGGGGTTTGGTTTAATAATTTTCACGTTTCTAAAGCAGACTGTGCTCTGGGAGCTCTAGAGAAGTCGCAGTCACAGTGTTGGAAATTTCCTGTTTAATGTGAATTTTTCAGAGGTCTGTCCCAAGCTGTCTCTGTGGGACCAATGAAATCTGAGAGAAATTGGTCCCAGTGACTGAATGAGTGAAATTAGAGAAATTCCCAGTCCTTGGATCAGTGTGTCTCCAACACAGATATTTCATCCCTGTTTTGAACCTTCAAAATCAACAGCTCGCTCATAGTGACTGATACCAGTTCCATTTTGCCTACCAACTCAGTTGATTTTATATTTTATTTCTCATTTATGATGGAATAATCAGCAGCTCTTTTTCTCATTTATTTTCTCATATTTTTATTCCAGGATTTGCCTCTGAAGCAGGGAGTGTCTGCATTAAAAATGACCTGTAGTTCTCTGCTTCATAGGTTAGAAACTTATTTTAATATTTTGTGGCTAAGCACAGTCCCGTATTTTTCAAAAAAAGAAATTAAAAATTTCCAACAATGAATTGTTTAATTGGCATTGAATGTGGATTATAAGCATTTTGCTTTGGGGCTATTTTAGATGAAATGGCTTCTACACCAATAATTAGTCCAGCTGAGGCAATGAAAGCTCTGTTTACTCGCAGCCATTTGTACGAATTAACATTAAGTCATAAAAAAATTTGATTACAGTGGATCACGCTAAGATTTGTTTGGACATTTCCAAAGCATTGGCTAGGCTGTATTGCTTTAAGCACTTCCATTCCAAAACTGAACCAAATTCCAAACATTTCTTGGGGGAAAGCAATCGGTTCCTAAATCACCTTGATCTCACTGGGACTGCTATAGCCAGCGCACGCCGCGCCACGGGTCCTGTATTTACTTGTGAATTGTACACCGCAGATGCTTCTTCAGCTCCCTCCTCTTCCTCCATGGGCGGTGCTTGCAGCTCCTTTACCACCTCTTCCAGCCCTACCATTTACTCTACCTCAGTCACCGACAGCAAGGCTATGCAAGTGGAGAGCTGCTCCGCGGCCGTGGGGGTAAGTACCCGAGGGGTAAGTGAGCAGCAGATAACCAGTAACACAGCCCAGCAGCACCCGGCCACGCCGAAGCGCCACACAGTCCTGTACATCTCGCCACCACCCGAGGACTTGCTGGACAACAGCCGGATGTCCTGCCAGGATGAGGGCTGTGGATTGGAGTCAGAACAGAGCTGCAGTATGTGGATGGAGGATTCACCCTCCAACTTCAGTAACATGAGTACCAGTTCCTACAATGATAACACTGAGGTGCCACGTAAATCGCGCAAACGCAACCCAAAGCAGAGGCCAGGGATCAAACGCCGAGATTGCGAAGAGTCCAACATGGATATCTTTGATGCCGACAGTGCCAAAGCGCCTCACTATGTCCTTTCTCAGCTCAGCACGGACAGCAAAAGCAACTCTAAAGCAGGAAATGGGTTGGTATCTGTTTTTTTTTTTGTTTTGTTTTGTTTTGTTTAAAAGAAAAAAACGTTCTATCTCCGTATGTAAACCCAAACTAATAAAAGTGCCCCCAAGCCCCGGAAAATGTTCTCCTCAGGCTTTCACATAAGCCTCTCCCTTCTCTGCTGTCCCTGTCATGTCCTAGCCCAGTAAGTTCTTCCTGCACCCAGAAATTCTGGCTGCCCCATCCCTGGAAGTGTCCAAGGCCAGGCTGGATGGGGCTTGGAGCAGCCTGGGACAGTGGGAGGTGTCCCTGCCCAATTTAGGGGATGGAACTGGATCTCTTGAAGGTCCCTTCCAACACAAGCCACTCCATGATTCCGTGACAAGTTCTCATTAGACTTTGTTAATCTTTATTTGAAAGATAAAGCCAAACTTTCCTGCAGCCATTAAATGCAGTGCTGATGAGCTCATCTGTTCTTTAAGTGAAATTCCTAAAAGGCCACACAATTCCATTTATAAAATGGCAATGAAAATATATTTAAAAAGAAAGGCAGAGTGGAGTGGGTGCACCCTGAATGGTTTTTTGCAGGATTTTATGTGAGGGTTTCAGTCTGTACACTTCACCTGCTGCTCTATCTGTCAAATAGAGATAGAGATGGGAGTAGAAGTTAACAGTTAATGGCTCATTAAAATTTTTCATCATCTAAATTATAACTTACTTTACTTTTTCATGAAATGTTAAGACAATATGGTGAACCAGGTTTTGGTTTTTCCTTGTGAATTCACTTCTGTATTTGATTTTTTCAGAAATAAATCTCTAATTCTGTTTCTCTCTGTGCTTCTGGGTCGTGTGCGTGTGTCTGCGTGGGCACACCTGGGTGGTGGCCCCTCATCTCCCCCTTCACACTGTTCACGAAATGCATTCCAGTAGCTGCTTAAAGATGAAAATTCCATCAGTTTGCGAGAGTGTGTTGATACATTTCTTTTTTAATTTAATTTTATTTTTTAACTTGTTGCTTCTTTAGTACTTTTTAAATGGTCTAATGGATAGATTTGGCTCTTTTATTTTGGGCTTTTTTTTGGGGCAGGAGTGCATTTTGGTTTCACTTTTGTGTCTGTGCTTGCAGTACATTCTGACGTTCATCACAGCAACGGTGAATATTAAAATTTGACTGATGGCAAAGATGATGAACTCATACCCCAAAGGGAAAGAGCCTGGAGTCTGTATTCCCAGGGTCAGTGCAGTTCCATACTTAAAATTTCACTGTGAAAAGCAGTTTTGAGAACATGTATTGAGTGTGCTGCTGCTTCCCAGGCAGGTGGCCTCCGGCCTCGGGGTTTGCACCAGCCAAGATCAATGGTAATAAAGTAAAATATTAGTGCCTGGTAGAGCCCAGGCAGCTTGGAATGAGGAAAATGCCTCCCCCAGCTCCGAGGGACCAGGCTCTCCCTTACACAGGGAAAAGCTTTATGGAAAGGCAAGAACTGTGCCATTGTAAATGTGATCTCGGGGAGCTTTTGCAAACTCGGAAAGAGTCTGTGAGATCTTGGTCTAAGAACAAGACAACTTCCCCAAAAACATTGGGCTGACCAGGGAAGTCCATGGGTTCTGTGAGTGCAAAGGGCAGAAAGTGAAATGATTTTCCTTATGTGTCACATGCAGGCCTGACTGAACTGCAGGAAAGCTCCTCAGTAACAGAACTGTCCAGGGAAATAAATGCACCCGGGATAAGAAATGGCCAAGATCTTAGAAAACTTAATTTTGCCATTGGAATATGGAGAGTTGGCCTTACAAATCTGGGTCACCATAGTGACTGGAGTTTTTTAAGCTTCCCAGCCTGGTGGAGCTCAGCCAAAGGAGTTCATTTACTTTTGGCTTTAAGAAAAGAGCCAGGAGAGCTGCCATGCTCCGTGGTGAATGGAAATGACATTTGCCCCTAAAGACACAGTTGTCGTTAAAAGCCAGGAAGAGAAAGAATATATTCCTGTGGAAACTTGGAATTTGTGAAAGCCTTTTAGAAGTGGATGAATTGGTGGTGCTTCGGGGCAGAGACTCAGGTTTCCGTGGTCTCACTTTCACTTTCAGGTCTGCCCTGGGAACAGCCCTGATGGCAGAGCAGGGCCAGGCCAAGCTTCGCTCAGGAGATCCGTTCAAGTAGAGTCACAGGACTGGGCATTTGTATCTGTTCTTTTTACAGAAAGAAGTGCTAGATTAGAGGAGATTTTGTCTGGTAACAATCACATTAATAAATCTGTGTGTATGAAATGCGTGAACATTAACAATATGAATAAACAGAATTAAAATCAGTTCATTAATTGAAAGGATGTATAAGCGATGTGCCCTTGTATTTTGAGAAGAAAGACCACTGAGAAGTTCTGGTGAAGGCTTTAAATTGCCTCCAGGTTTGGCTAATCTGATTGAAAGTAATGATTAAGTTTCTAGAGGAAAGACTTCAAAATAATTGTGAGGAGCATCTCTCTGCATAAATATGATAGTGATAAAATATTAGTATGCTGACAGTTAAGGTAATTGGAGTTTGAGGGTACAGTTCTCTTGGAGAGGTCAGTGTTAATGTCACCCTGCTGAACCGTGGCACTGGGAGTGGTAAAGGTGAATTTCTTTTTGACAGCCATCTTTCCAACGCTTCCCTTCAAAATTCAGCTATATCCCAGTCTTTTAATTTACGGAGCTGGAGCTTCCAGGTGTGACAAGGTCAGACTGAGCAGTGCCTGTGGTGTCCTTCCATGGAGCACTGTCTGGTGCCAGTGCCCAGCTGGGGTCCTGTGGGTCCCAGGGTGGTGTTTGGGAGGGTCAGACACTGGAGCTGAGGTTGCCCAGCATTGCTTCTTGTCTTCCCTGTGAGAAGCTGAGAGGTTTATTTTAAAATCCTGAGCAAGATACTGACTGAAAGTTTGTATTTCTTGGAATTACTAGTTCATGGGAGGAATGTCCTGACAGGAAGATAGAAAGAGATTGTCTAATGAGCTTGAATTGCGTTAGAATTTTCCCTGAACTTGGGCAGAAGCAAAGAGCGTAATGGTGTTAATTACAGCTTGTTTAGTGTGTCGCAGGTTTTCCGTGTGCTGCACTGAAGGACAGTTTTGCCCCTTTTCCCAAAAGAAGGTGTGTTGTGCATAGTTTATTTTTGTTAGTAAGCAGCCAGTGTGACTACGCTGAGCAGAGTAATCAGGACTGCTTGGCAGGAAGATGGTTTTATTGTAAGATGGTATTATTATTATTTTGCAGGGTTTTATGCTAGTTTTTATCTAGTTCCTGCCTCTTCTGTGTCCCAGTTGAGGATGAGTGTAGAAGGCAGCCAGGGCTGTCCACAGTGAAGTGCTTCCTTCATGGAAAGAAAATGGGAAAATCATCCAAAGCACCAACTCCGTCTGTTTTAACCCTTTTTTAGTGAAAGGTTTTGGAAGGCTTAGCAGAAGTAAGTGTGACAAATTGGGCCTGTTGTGATAGGCAAAGCATAGTGGTTTTGAACTAAAAGAGGGTTGGTTTAATTTAGCTCAGAGGAGAAAGTTTTTTACAAGGAGGGTGGGCAGGCCCTGGGTCCCTGACAGTGTCCCAGGCCAGGCTGGATGGGGATTGGAGCAGCCTGGGACAGTGGAAGGTGTCCCTGCCATGGCAGGGGGTGGCACTGGGTGATCTCTAAAGCTCTCTCCCAGCCCAAACTGTTGTAGGATTCCATGGCTTCAGAGCTATGGGATGTGGAATGGGGGCAGGACAAGGAGCAGCGCTGGGCCAGGCCCCCCAGGGCTGGGGGAGAGCTGCAGTCAGCGCTGTGTGCTGTGTCCAGGGGCTGCTCTGTGCACTCAGGAGCTTTGGGAAAGGTGTGGGTCATGTTTGTTAGGGTAAATCAAAACGATCTGGTGCTGGGGAGGATCTGGGTCACCACAGCTCCAGGTCAGTGAGAGCCTCATGCAGTGGCAAAGCTCCCAGTAAACAATTTCGAGGAAAAAACACTTTTCGCCCTCTTTGAGAAGGAAAAAAATCCTGGATAAATTACTTCCATAACTTGCACATTGAAACAGGATTTGTTTTTTAAGCAATTCACACCTGTTACTTAAAACTGCTTCCTTCCCAGGCCATAGCTGTTAAAAACCATGTTTTGCTAGGAAGAAAGAATGTGACATTTGCATGAATCATGGAGCTCTTCTCCTGCCTGTACCATGTACGGTGGCATGTCCACATTTCCTAGTGGGAAAGGAGTTTTTTGGACTTCAGGTTTGTTACCAAATCCCAGTTTGTGTAGATCAAGTGTTATTTCCCACTGTGCTCTGAAGGGAACACAAAATGACTCACGTGCTGATAGACTTGGGAGGGCCCCTTCATCCTGGTTTTAATTATGGAACTGAGCACAAGCCGCTAGATCTTGTGGAAGGCACCTGGAAAGAAAGGCCTTGTGCATACACTGATTTAACGTTGTGCAATTATGCCAGTGCTTTTATAATAACTAATTGGGTTTTAACATAAGTTGGTCAATCTGTTTAGGGAGAAATCAGAGCTAGAGTTTGCATGGATATACAAGTAGAGGTGGAGACAGGCATAAGGCTGTTTTCCTGTTTAAAGAAATGTCATTTAACCTTAAAATCCATCCAGTGTGTGTGTACGTGTGTGTTTGTTACAGCAGCAAAGCAGCTTGTTCAGGCTGTGTCATAGACTGAAAAAGCAGGTTATGAGCCGTCTTCTGTTCGTTAACGTTGTTTAATGCTAATTGCTTTTCCCTCCCTTTATGTTTGCTCTCTGAAAAGCAGTTCCCGTGTGCTCTGGATGGAGGAGGCAGGGAAGCCCCGTTCCTCTTCATCCTACAGGTCTTCTCTGGCAGAAAGAGAATTCCAGAGTTTGCTCTCAACTACAAATCTTCCATCCATTAATAGACGCTCTTTGCCTTTTTAGCTTTTGTGTGATTTGGAGTGTTTTTATTGCGGAGCTGCTTCTAACATCTTCTTGATGGTGTGCTTTGACTTCCCAGAGCATCAGAGAACCAGAAGGGAGCTGGAGGGAAGAAGACCCCAATGTTATGTGGTCAGTACCCGACCAAGAGTGAGGGGAAGGAGCTGAAGATCATGGTGCAGCCGGAGACCCAGCACCGGGCTCGGTACCTGACCGAGGGCAGCCGCGGCTCTGTCAAGGACCGCACGCAGCAGGGCTTTCCCACGGTGAAGGTAGGCTGGGGACACGGGCTCTCCTTCCCAGGGCTGCTCCAGGGGGAGGGAACTGCTCCACTTCAATGGGCCTCTGCTCTCTGTGCTGGTACGGGAGCAGACTGCGCAGTCTCTTGGCTGGAAGGGCTGGACTGGCTCTCTTCTTGCAGGCCACAAGTCTTACTGGCATCACAGTTCCAGGAGAGGGAAGCTGGATGGCAAGGCAGGAACATACAATCTGGGATACGTGTCCTGTTAGGCCTCAGTTCCTTGGACTGTGGGAATACAGAGACACTCCGTGCCTACAAAAGTGGGATAGTGAAATGCTGCAGCTGTTTGATGGCTGGTGACAATGGGTCATCATTGTCCTGTGCTAGTAAGGACATAAAACCAGGTTTCATTTAAAAAACATAAATTCTAAGTGGGATGTTTTGGGTTTGCTGGGTTTGTGTTTGTTGTTTTTTGTTGGATTGCTTGGTGGTTTTTGTTTTTAGTTCAGCAGTATCTGAGTTGACACACACAGTGTCTTTCAAGTGAGTCGTGAAGAACTCACTGAGGTGCGTTTTGCAGGTTGTGCTGCTCAGAGTGTTTAGGGTGGTACAGGTGCTGGTAGTGGAGGTAGGTGTGGATTAGAACTGGAGAACAGGGGCAAGGAAAGAGGCAGCATTTCTATGCACACTGGGCAGTGGCAGCCTGTTTCCCCTACGGACTTTGATGCCTTAAAATTCAGGTGCTGAAGGCCTCTTGCTCTGAGGAGAGTCACAAAGAAGGTTACAAGGAGATCTTTGACATTCCTGCTCAGAAAGGAGACTGAGGCTGTCCTCCAGGGGCTGCATACTAATGCACAGAGTGGGAATTTGCAGGTCTTGTTTCTTCCCTGTGTAGCCTGGGGAAAGCAGCTGGAGAACTTGAGGGCTTGGGAAGGTTTCCTAATGGAAATGGTAGAAAGGCTCACCAGGAGCAAGGCTGGACTTGGCTTAGAGTGACAAACAGAGCAACTGATGTAAATATACTCCCACAAGTAATAATGAGAGTCACCAGAGGACTGAGTCCAGGCCAGCACTGCAGAGGCACCATGGCAAATGGCATATTGGGAGGCGTGTGGCCAGCAGGTCGAGCAAGTAGATGGCTAGATTTGTTATCATTCAGATAAGGAGGGTGAAAAACATTTAATTTTATTTTTTTTTTCTTAGTTATGTCACTTTGAGAAAGCAGCAAAGCGGTTCTCAACTCAAACTAACCTACCAGGTCCACAAAGAGGTGTTTGTTTGTTATACAGCCCTTAAAATCTGTGCTGACTGCTGCTGACAGAATACAGATGTAGACTTATCTTCCAAGTCCTCCTGTTCAGCAGTGTCAGGAATGCCAGCAGCCCTTCAGTCAGTCCTCCTGAGTAATGCAGAACTCCAGTAAAGTTTCATAAGAAAAAAGAATCCATTCATATTGGCCTGTTGCTATGGGGATTTAGTGCTCATTTATGTGGGTTTTCTTAATGGGCCTTTGTTCATCTGAATTTCCTTTTAATTCCTTTCCCAGTTACCCTTTAGCACCCATCACTGAAAATTCTCTTTGGAAGAGTCTCATGTTACTGAATTCCTGGAAGTTCCAGTTTGCTTTACCAGTAGGCAGATGAGTTCACACCCTGCAGATAAAACTCTGCCAGGGCTGGACAGACAAATGAGTCAGTGAATCTTCAGGAAATCTGAGCTAGTGGGGAAAAAAATGTTACGGACAAGGGGGCTTTTTGTTTTGTCCGTGGGGTTTAAAGATGGGGAAGAATAGTGTAAAAATGTTGGTGCTCAGCAGAGATCTGGCGCTTGGGAGCGGCTCAGGTGCAGGGCTCTAACCCAGGCCGAGGAGAAGCAGATTCTGTGGCCATTTAAATAAAACTCTGCGCTTGATGGCTTAGGACTAGAGTCTACAATCAATATGCAACGTTAAAATTGTATAACCAAGTCTTAATCGAGAGATTGGCAGTTGAGCCCTCCGTTGTGAGCTGTACCCGTGGTTCCCATGTGGGTGCTCTGCTGGGCCACCTCCAGAGGTCCTGTGGCTTTGCTCATCTGTGACAGTCACGTTTGCTGTTTGCTCCTCTTGGACCTGAGCACACAGTGATCTTAGCAGTATCTGCTGGTTTATTTATTTTTTTCCTTTATTCAAACTTGCTACGAACTTCAGAACTACATTTTTAAAGTGTGTCAGGGAATGATCCCCCAAGAGATTCTCCAGAGGATTCTGCGTTCATTTTCATCTCCTCACTAATAAAACTGGTGCTTCTTACAGCAGGTTTTTCCTGGGCTTCCAGGCCTGGGACAAAAGACAACATCGTCACCCAGAAGTGCTTGAGCAACAAATGTATCTCAGTGGAAACATTAAAATACTCATTTTATCTCCTAGACTGCTCTGGCAAGGAATTTTCATCTCTGGCCCGGGAATTTGGCAGCAATCTAAAGCTTCTTTTCACTTGGAGTATTTTTCTTAACTATTTCCTAAAAAGAAGGAGAATGTCTTTTGTAACACAGTGTCCAGGTTTACTTCCGGACTTCTTTTACCTCAGAGTATTTTAAGTCTGTGGCACCAGTGGGATCCCACTAAAAAAAAAAAGCATTAAGAGGACAAAAACCATTCCATGCCAGGATGTTGATGTTACAAAAATGAGTGTATTTTTCACTGACATGTTCTGGGATAATTATGGCTTGCACACGGAATTGAAGGAGGACATTAAAATGTCTGACCTGCTCTTATTTATGAAGTGTTTCAGTGAATCCTGATGTTGTTACCTTTTAAGTAGGAGTTGTCAAGTTACCATTTTTAATTTTTATTTTGATGTCTGAAGGAAAGCTGGGCTTATGTGGTTGGACCATTCAGCCATCCCATTTCTCCCTCTGCTTTCCCTTCATCCTATTCTGACTCTTGCAGGGGTTTTGCAAGTGTTGGACAATTGTAATCTGGTTTCATGAGGATCTCAAGGTACATCTGGCATGAAGGTGGGATCCTGGGATAACAGTGATTAGTGACTGTGCACATATTGACCAGCGAAACCTCGTCACCTTTGGAATCAGCCCCAGGAGATGTTCTCTTTCTTGGCTGAGGGGTGGATGTAGGTGCTGGGGGGCAAAAGGAGAATCCTGGGAAGAGACAGGGGAATAGTCACAGTTGGGGTGAGAGCAGGAGATTGTAAGAGATACGAGAGTCACAGTTGGGATAATTCTTGTCTCTAGGTAGACAGGGTTCAGGCTGGTTTAAAAACAAGATATTAATAATGGAAGCAGTCGTTCCTGGTGTTGATGACCCCCCCGCTGTGTTGCAGCTGGAAGGCCACAACGAGCCCGTGGTGCTGCAGGTGTTCGTGGGGAACGACTCCGGGCGCGTGAAGCCCCATGGCTTCTACCAAGCCTGCAGGGTCACGGGCAGGAACACCACGCCCTGCAAGGAGGTGGACATCGAGGGGACCACTGTCATCGAGGTGGGGCTGGACCCGAGCAACAACATGACACTGGCGTGAGTAGCTCTGCTCGTGAATATTTTCATTTATTAGCTTGGGTTTGGGAGCTGTTTTCCTTTTTCCATTGGATGGGTTATAGTAAAGTCTGTACATGTTGGCATTCTCCTCTCTCTGCTCCTCGGCTCTTGCTTGAAATTTGGTGTACGCAAATGAGATACCAAGTGGTCCATGTGCTTTTTGGACATAGAACCCAAAATCCTGGGTAAATTGCAATATTCTTCGTTTTAACACCTCAGGCTGTGTTTGCATCTACTGTGCTTTTTTTTTTTGGTCGTTTTTTGCTTTAAATGACTTTGCATGGAGCCTGTCTGAAAGCCAGCACTGCATCACTCACCTGGCCCTGTACATCTCCCCACTTATGGAACCACACTTCTGGGAGGACGTGTCTGTCACTTCCAAGTCCCACTGAACATAAATAATATGACTACAGTAAGTTTTCTTCCACTCCTGCTTTCTTTAAGTGAAGGCAGAATATTTTGAAGAGATAATCCTGCAAACACAGATCTTGCCCTGGGGATGGAAGAATGAAGAGCTGTAATTCTAAATTGAATGCTTACCAGAATTATATTGCACTTTCTGTTTTATTCATGCTTTTGTGTGCCTTTCTCCCGTGATTCATCATCCAAATTAGGCAGGGTTGGATGAAAAATTGAAAAAGGTCATAGATTTCATGTAAATAAAAAAATCTAATAACATTTCAATAATTACCTCAAGGCTTTTGACTTTGGCTTATGAAACTACTCAAGAGATTGTTGAACATACTGAACTTACTAAACTGTGAAGCTGTGCTCTGTTTTGTGTTGTTAGGGTCGATTGTGTGGGAATCCTGAAGCTGAGGAATGCTGATGTGGAAGCCAGGATAGGGATTGCCGGCTCCAAGAAGAAAAGCACCCGCGCTCGGCTCGTCTTTCGCGTCAACATCACCCGCAAGGACGGCTCCACGCTGACCCTGCAGACGCCTTCTTCCCCAATTCTGTGCAGTGAGTGTCCAACCAAAGAGCCCAGAGTAGAGGGGTCTGGGTTTTAGTGCGATTGCTGCATGGAAGGGGTGGTCAGGCACTGGAAGGAGCTGCCCGGGAAGGTTTGGAGTCCCCATCCCCGGAGGTGTCCGAGAGTGACTGGATGTGGCACTCAGTGCTCTGGGCTGGTGACAAGGTGGGGATTTGGCACAGCTTGGACTCGATGGGCTGGGAGGGATTTTCCAACCTAAATGATTCTGTGACTGTGTGAAAATGCCTTGGGGGAAAATGTCCACCCTGTGTTAATCTCTGATAATTTCAGAATTGCTGTAGCTAAAATCAAGTGGATTGATTTTTGTTTGTGGTGGGGTATGAGTTAAAATTGTAGTATGATATTTTAAAATAGTTATGCATTTCCTGATCTTCAGTTAAATTAATTTTTGCCTGTTAAAATGTCACATTTTTTGTTGTGATTGCTTTGAAAAATGACTCTGATGGAACTTTCAATCCCTTCTGTATTGTCACATTCATCCCTCAGCTTTCAGTGCTAGACAGGATCTGCAGTAACTCAGCAAGCCTGGCTATCTCAGCTGTGCTCCTTGTGTGGGCCAGAGGCTGAATCTGTTCTGGTTCAGTGCAAGAACAAAACTTTTTATAGCTCTTTATTAAACTGCTCTGTTTAGCATGAGCACAGATGGCTGCCTTGGCTGGGGAGGTTCCACTGACCAACAGGGAAAAGGGAATTATGGAATCATGGAATGGTTTGGGCTGGAAGGGACCTTAGCTCATCTTGTTCCACCCCTCATCTTGATGAACAAGATGGAGAGCTTTTTCTCCACGCATGGAATGAGTAGACAAGCTCCTGGGCACTTGTACTGTGCTCTTTCCATGGTATAAAAAGGATTTTTGTGGTTGTTTTTTACAGATACAGTCATCTTTGCATCTCCATTCCTGTCAGTAGAGCATGATGGTATCTCACAGTAATGGAGTATCTGATAATAATTTTCAGATTTAAGATAGAAATGTTTTCTATAAAATCTCCCAAAGCCATTCCTGTATCTCTTTTGTTTGTATCATGAATTTCCTGGTTAACGATAAAATTATTTCAGCCACAGAAGAAAAGGGAATGGAAGTCACCTGATGCTTTATTAAACAGTCCAAAACTTGCTATTGTGAGTAGAAGCTGAGAGTCTGAGATGAAACTTTCAGAGACTGATTTTAAAATAGGCTGTTGAGCTAAAAAAAGCCGTATTTGATGCAAGGAGTAAATTGGTTTGGTTTTTGGCAGGCTGGGGTTTGGTCACTTGCTAAGAAAATCTTCTCAATTGTGTAAGTTGCTAAGAGATTGCCCAGGAATTTTACAGTGTCTCCACTGCTGGAAGTTTTAGAACACAGAAACAAAATACTCTGGTCAGACCTGTGTCCTTGGGGAATATGTGGGTAAAACTGATCGTGGTGTGAAGGCTGAGGGGAACTCCTGAGGCTCCTTCCAGGACTCTCTGCTTCTGTCTTAACACGCCGAAGCTATGGGGACTTGCAGTAGACCTTGGCCAAGCAAACAGTGCTGGCAAGTAGTGCTGGCTGATCAAAATGACATGAAATGTGTTGTTTATTGAATGCAAATCATCTCCTCCAGCACATTACACTGGGTTGGTTTGCTACATACACCTTACTACAGATGTGTAATGTACCTTCGCAGCAAGGTTTGCATTTACACTCGTCAGAGCCTGTTTACGTTGTGTTTTATAACTAATAATGTTCCTGAAACCATAGAAAAGGCATTAAGGAGCTGCAGGCTCTTTATTTAAGGCCTGTGTTTTAAATAGGCTTTGTTAACTTGTTAGCAAACCTAAATCCAGTTACTCTTTTCATGTGCCTTGAGCATATTCAGTCGTTGCGTAACGGTTGCCTGGGAACCCGCAGCCAGAGTTGTAGAAAAATCCCTTCTGAAAGGTCATTAAATAATTTGGAGTGGTACAGGATGTATGTTCTGCTGTGTAGTAAGCCCAGAGAATATTGTTATTAAACACTCAAAATGGGCCAGGCAAGTGCAGAGCATGAGTCTGGGTGTGTGCCCTGGGGAGCTGTGGTGAGGACAGAAGGTGCTTGAGGAACCTTCGCTAGAAACTGGGATTATTTGACATTAAATGTGTCATAGCACATCATTTTAAAATGTATCTCTGTTTAAATTGTCTGCAGTGCTCATTTGCATTTAGCACACTTGGTCCTGTTTGGTTTAAGCTTTAAGAAGAATGGGAATGGTTTGCAGCAAAGACAATTTATGATAAGAATGATAAATCATCATCTGGACCTCTGGCACAGGGGCATCCACGGATGTGTGTCTGTAAAACCACATCCTCTTGGCTTGTTTATTGGATTCAAATTACTAAAATGCCCAACTACAGAGGTGTGAGTCTTGCAAGGATTTGGAAAGGACCTTGAAGCTCATCCTGTTCCACCCCCTGCCGTGGACCAGAGGACACCAAGTTGCTCCAAGCCCTGGGTTATTTCTTGCACCAGCCAGAAAACTGTCATGTAAAAAAACTGTGCAAAGCCCCCCAGGTGAGAGGGGAATTACTGCTTCTGCTCTTTGGCAGAGCAGAACAAAGTAAGCTTCACGAGAAAGTAAGGTTTATCACTCAGAGGCTGAATTTGCAGGTAGGCTTCGGGTGTGTCTGAAGGATGATGCCTCTGGAGATCTCTCTGAACCAGGGAATTACAGAACCACGTTTCCTTCTCTTCTGAGCACTTGTTGAGCATTGGCTTCAGCACTGGGGGTCTCATTTTGAAGATTTAATAAGTGCAGGAGAAAAGGAATGAGATTATTAGTGGATCATTGAGCTAAGTGTGATTTTTGTGAGCTCATTGTATTTAGTGAGGAAATAATAGAAATGGTTATATTCCGAAGAGTTTGTCATGAAATACATGATAAAAAAAGAAGCTCAGGATTTTTTTTTCCTTCATAACCCTAAAAGTAAAAGTGGTTTGGTTTGGATGTTGATATTTTCCTGATTCCAGTCTCTGTTTTTTTGCCTTACAGCTCAGCCAGCAGGAGTCCCAGAGATCCTAAAGAAAAGTCTCCACAGCTGTTCAGTGAAGGGTGAAGAGGAAGTTTTTCTGATTGGCAAGAACTTCCTAAAGGGAACAAAAGTGATTTTCCAAGAGAATGTTTCCGGTTAGTGTGAAAGCAGAGCTGGCTTGGGGTGCTGAGCAGAGCCTGGGGTTGGGGTTTCACTGCTGGGTAAAGCTCAGTCCTGGAGAGCAAACTGAGGAGCAGAGTCAGAGGCACGAAAATGAATTGCTCTATAGGATGTGCAGTAACTTATGCTTTTTAATTTTCATTTAGATGAGAATTCTTGGAAGGCGGAAGCTGAAATAGACATGGAATTATTTCATCAGGTACTTCTGTATTACTGCTATTATTACTACTATTGTCACTACTACTATTATTATTACTACTATTATTTTAATTATATTTTTAATTTAAAAATATGCTGACTCTGTTTCCAAAGAAATATCAATGAAACCTTTCCCTCTTTCTGTGCATTTCTAGAAATAATACTATTTTCTTCACATAAGGTCTGTTGGGAGTCTGGTAGAATATAATTTTGCATTTACACAAGTGTAATTGTTCAGTTTCTAATGAGAGCTTGGATGCCACGGTGGGTTTGGTGAGCAGGTCTTTGCCCTTACATCCAATGGAATTAAAAGGCCTAGTCCAGTTTTCCCAGCAGTTTTCTGTGGAAGGAGATTGTGTGTACACCATAGCCTTTATAAGTGGCTGAATTTCAGTTCCACTCGGAGATGTTTTACAGAGTATTTATTCTCTGTGACACAAGTAAGTGTCTTTATGGACTCTTTGGCTGCAAATGATGTCAGACAAGTGCCATCCTGCTCCCACCTCCAAAGGCAGTATCCCACATGTGCATTGCCCCCATCGTCCTGGGTTTTTACGGTGCTTTATCAGTCTATCTCTCTCTCCTGATGGATGTAAGTAGAATTAAGATCAGTAGTAATAAAAGGTGATTTTTTTCAATTATTTTTGTCATGCAGAATCACCTTATTGTGAAGGTGCCACCATATCACGACCAGCAAATCACCTCAGCTGTCTCTGTGGGAATATACGTGGTGACCAACGCTGGGAGATCTCACGACGTGCAGCCCTTCACCTACACTCCAGAGCCAGGTGTGTGCGGTGCAGACTGGGGAGGAGTGGCCATTTCCCCTGCTGAACACCTCACTTCTCACTCCACAGGGCTCAGTCCATGCAGCAGGAATGTTAAGGAACGTGGATCTTTCCAAACTCCTCTTGCTGGCTAGATTTCCTCAGTTAATAATAAAATCTAAAGGCTTTGCTTTTCTCGTTTGTGTGCCAAATAACTCAAATTCCAGCTGTCTTGTGACAGTTGTTCTTATACAGCAGCATCCATTTCTAGTTTAAGGATCAAAATGAAGCTGAGCAGGATAAAAAAATCAACATATTCCATACAATGCACCAAATAAACCAAGAAATCTCACTAGGCTTTATCCTGAGGAAAGCTGCAATTTGGCCACTTCATGTATTTTAGTTTATTTATTTATCTGTATCACAATAGACAGTGCAAAGGTTTGTGTCGGTTTCAAAGAACCTGAATTTCTTTAAGCTATAAGGAATTGTTTTGGTTTGCTTTGTGTTTTTTTGGCTTGTTTGCTGACATAACGTAAGGAAGTTCTCAATGTGTTTTGTCTCGGCAGCTGGGACTCTGAATGTTAATGTGAAGAAGGAAATCTCCAGCCCAGCCCAACATTGTTCTTTTGAAGAGGCTATAAAAGGTACTAAATTGATTCTTATCACTGTTCTTAATAATTTAACTATGAATTCCTACCCAAATTTGGAGAAATGAATCAGACATCCTGTGATAAATCTGTGCTTATAAAATCTGGCCCTATTCTTACAGGGAGGTTTGTTTTCTGACTCAGAATATTTTACTTTATAACAGTGTTCTTATCAGTATATTTTAGTACAAGCTAATATAGAACAAAAATTTTGTGAAACATAATATTATTTTTTTTTTCCATTTTTCATGCAGTAGGCTCTGGAGTCTCATCTTTATTTAGTATATTGGCAAGTGAAGAATAAAAAAGAAGCCCAAAATTGCAGCTAATACAAAGAATTAGAAACTCTGTAGTGTTAATGTGAGCAAAAAAACAATTTAAAGGTAGTGGCGGGGAAGGACTGAGCACTGGAAAACCCAAATGTGACAACATGGTGTTTTTCAGAAGCTGTATTTTTATCAGTTTTATAACACTGCTTTCAGTTGCACTAGTTAAAAATGCTAATTCTGGGAATTTCAACTTAGTTCCTTCAGTAAGGATTTTTTTCCTGATTGTTCTGTCCAGACTTGCTCTTTTCTTCCAAAGAGCAAGTTTTAGGTTTACCTGTTTTTTGTTTGACTTGATCCTTCCAATATTAAAATAAAGTCAAGGAAGGAAAGGGTTGGAGTTAAAACTGGGTTTTGGCAGGGTTTACAAGTGACTTCACAATGTGTTAGGGGGGATAATACAAGATATGGTGAGTTTAAACCTGCAGAGAATAAATGGGGGAGAAATTTCCAAAAATATGTCAGGCAGTGAAACAAGCTGGTAAAGCACTGGTAAGGCCTTTCCAGTAGCCAGATTGAAAAGATGAGGAAAATAATAACTAATATACAGGGTAAGCCTGACATCCATCTAATTTAGTGTGGAGCTTAACTGCTCCAGGAGAACAGCTGCTGCTCCTCGGAACACAGCGTGCTGTTGCTATTCCTTCATGTCCTTGGTTAATTTATGCAATAAATCTGAATTTACCTTCTCGTGGGGGGTTCTGTGTCAGCTCCTCTTTGATGGTTCATTCCTGTACCTGTTCTGCTCCAGTCTTATTGTGAACCAGAGGTCAGAGGATTTTGTCTGCTGTATGTACTTTGTCTGTTCTGTCCTTCCTCACTCTATACATACGTGCAGAAATTTTACTGCCACGTTGCTGTAAAATTTAAATTTGGTTAAAGTGTGGAGATCTGTTGCTTTGCATTGAAGAGTAATCCTTTAATGTACTTGAAAGGAGTTATGGAGTGATGGGTTTTGCCATTGCCCCTCTTTTTCTGCTTTTCTTTCTGGCTGCAGCAGTGAAGGCCACGGGCTGTAACCTGGAGAAGGTGAACATTCTTCCTAGTGCCTTGATAACTCCACTCATGCCAAGCAGTATGATCAAGAATGAAGATGTGGCTCCAATGGAAGTAAGTGCAGAAAACCGCTCTCCCCCTGTTCCAGTGAGTGTGGTGGGGGCTGAGCACAGCAGCTTTCAGAGTCTGAGCTACATCTGCTCCTTGGTCCATCTTTTCATAGTGGAGAGGAGTAATGGACAGGGAAAAAGCCATGTCCAGGATCAGTCTGGGCAAAACACAGTCACGGAGCATGTGTGAAACAATTCCCTTAGATAACTCACCTGGTTCCTGCACCCAGATAGATTGAGTGGTTAGTGACACTGTGGTGGGGTTTTTTGTCCTGTGACACAGAACTAGAAAATTACTGTAAGAATATTCTTTTAATCAATTTCTTAGCATTGCTGTTATTAAATTGTGCCTTAATTCCATCCTTGAAGTAGCATTTCCACTGTTAATCATTTGCTTGCTGGTTTGGGTGTGTTTGGAGAGATAGACAGCCTTCACATTTCCCTCTGATCATCCCTGGACATCGGGCATTTGGGGAAATTGTGTCAGCATAACCCCTGTACGTTTATCAATTAATGAATGTCTTGCTCTTTTCAGGCTTCAAATGTGGTTGGACCAACTCAGCAAACTTTGGAAAACAGCATGTCTGGCATATCAACTTCTGCTTCCCATTTACCTTCTGAAAGTGAAAACCAGCAGCAAATCCAGCCCAAGGTGTACAACCCAGAGACCCTGAGCACCATCCAAACACAGGACATTTCCCAGCCCGGCAGCTTCTCCACAGTGTCCACGCAGGGCCAGCTGCAGAACAGCGATGCCCTGCTGCAGCAAGCTGCTCAGTTCCAGCCCAGGGATTCGCAGCCCAGGGAGGTGCTGCAGTCGGATGGCACGGTGGTGACTCTGTCGCAGCTGACTGAGGCATCACAACAGCAGCAGCCGACGCTCTCGGAGCCGGCCCAGGCCCTGCAGCAGCAGATTTCCTCGAGCATCTTCTCATCGGCCAGCGGCGTGAGTCAGCTCCAGAACACCATCCAGCAGCTCCAGGCTGGGAACTTCCCCACCAACACTGCCACGGGCAGCAACCGGAGTGTTGACTTGGTGCAGCAGGTTCTGGAAGCTCAGCAGCAGTTATCTTCTGTTTTATTTTCGGGCTCAGACAGCAGTGAGGATGTCCAAGATCAGCTGAATGCAGATATCTTTCAGCAGGTCAGTCAGATACAGAACAGCGTAAATCCCGGGATATTTTCCTCCTCAGACACGGCTGTCCATTCCAGACCGGAGAACCTTTTGCCTGGACGAGCTGAGAATGTTCACTCGCAGCCTGAAGGTGCCCTGTCCAACCAGCAGCAGCAACAGCAGCAGCAGCAGCAGCAGGCGATGGAGACGTCGGCAGCCATGGTGATGGGGATGCAGCAGAACATGTGCCAGGCAGCCACGCAGATGCAGTCGGATCTGTTCTCCTCCACCACGTCGGGGAACGGAGCCCTGCAGCAGTCCCCGGTGTACCAGCAGGCTTCTCACATGATGGGGGGGCTCTCCACGAGTGAAGACATGCAGATGCAGTGTGAGCTGTTCTCCTCGTCCCCGGGGGTGTCCGGCAGCGAGGCGGCCGCCCCTGCCCAGCAGCCGGTCTCCAACAACAGCCCTGCCATGTTCCAGCCGTCGAGCTCTGCAGAGGGAGAAGAGGCCTCGGGGCAGAGTAAACAGATGCAGAGCTCTGTGTTTCAGACCATGGTTCAGATGCAGCACAGTGGGGAAAGTCAGTCCCAGGTTAATCTCTTCTCATCCACCAAGACCATGATGAGTGTCCAGGCCAGCGGGACTCAGCAGCAGGGCGGGGGTCTCTTCCAGCAAGGCGGAGAAATGATGTCCATTCAGTCAGGAAGCTTCATCCAACAGTCTCCACACTCACAAGCTCAGCTTTTCCACTCTCAGAACCCTATTGGTGACACTCAGAATATATCCCAGGAAACACAAGGATCCCTTTTTCATAGCTCAAATTCCATTGTCCATAACCAGACCAACACTAATTCCTCTGACCAACTGCAGCCCCCAATGTTCCACTCACAGAATGCCATGGGTGTCTTGCAGAGCTCCTCGGTGCCTCAAGACCAGCAGTCTGCCAGCATGTTCCTTTCCCAGAGTTCCATGAGCAACCCTGCCACTCAGGAAGAGCAGATGTCATTCTTTACAAGCCCAAATCCCATTTCTCCCCTTCAGACAGCAACAAACACTGAGCAGCAGACGTCTTTCCAGCAGCAGACACAGATCTCTCATATCCAGAGCTCCATGCTTCCCCAGGAGCAGCCCCAGAGTCAGCCTGCTCAGCAGGGTTTGTTTCAGTCCCAGGTGTCATTGGGCTCCATCCAGTCCAGCTCCATTCCTCAGAACCAACAGGGAGCCATCTTCCAGCCTCAGCATTCGATTGTTGCTATCCAGAGCAGCCCTCCAGCTCAGGAGCAGCAGCAGCAGCAGCAGCAGAACATGATGTTCAGCAATCAAAATGCAATGAGTACCATGGCCTCTCAAAAGCAGAACATGATTTTCAATCCCAGTCAAAACCCAGTTACCAATCAGGAGCAACAAGGCCAGTCCATTTTTCATCCACAGTCCAACATGGCCTCGATGAACCAGGAGCAGCAGCCCATGCAATTCCAGAGTCAGACCACCGTGTCTCCTCTCCAGAACCCTGGCTCCAACCAGGCCGAAGCACAGCAGCCAACCATCTTCCATAACTCGCCCCAGATTCAGCTGGTCCAAGGGTCCCCAAGTTCTCAAGAGCAACAAGTCACTCTCTTCATCTCCTCAGCTTCCATGTCTGCCCTGCAGAACAGCATGAGCCAGCCGGAGCTGCAGCAGTCGCCCATGTACTCCTCCCAAAACAGCATGGCAGGAATGCCAGGAACTGCTTCTCCTCCCCAGCAACAGGCTCCTCTCTTCCACAACACGGCAGGAGGTGCCATCAACCAGCTGCAGAACTCCCCTGCGTCATCCCAGCAGACCTCGGGAATATTCCTGTTCGGCATCCAGAACAGTAAGTGACCAGTGCCTGATGCTGAGCTTACAGAGTCATGGAATGGTTTGGGTGGGAGGGACCTTAAGGATCGTCTAGATCCAATCCCCTGCCATGGGCAGGGACACCTTTCACTGTCCCAAGCTGCTCCAAGCCCCAATGTCCAGCCTGGCCTTGGACACTGCCAGGGATCCAGGGGCAGCCACAGCTGCTCTGGGCAGCCTGTCCCAGGGCCTGCCCACCCTCACAGGGAGGAATCTCTCCTTAATACCAAATCTAGGAATTGTTGTGCTCTCTTAAGAGAGATTTTCTCTTGCTGTATTTGGTTTCCTCAATATATGCATTGGCTTTCTCCATTTTATTGAAGGAAAGCAAGGATTTTAGAAGCTGTAGAGTCCAGAAAAGTGTCTGTTAAAGAGTATTTAGCTGTACAAACCTGCACTTTCCCTTATCTCCTCTCTGGAGCCAGCCTCCATGAGCCGTTCTGTGGGATGCAGAGCCTTTCCCTGAGGGCACAGCTCTGTGGGTGCCTGTGAGCCCCAGCAGGGCAGGGTGCAGGTGTTGCTCACAGCAGGTTGTAGCAGCGCTCACAGGGACTCACAGCTGTTCATGGGCCCTGGTCGTCGCTGTGTGCTTTGCAGTGGGAACCCTTGGACTGTGCCAAGACACTGAAATGTCCCTCTGTCCCCAGACTGTAGTCAGCTGCTGCCTCCCGGGCCGGCGGCGCTGCCGGAGGAGCTGATGGCCATGGGCCAGCCCGGGCAGCCCCAGGGCGAGGCACAGCCTGCGGTGCCCACGCTCCTGTCCCAGCAGCTCCCCGAGACCCCACCGCTGCCCTCGGCCATGGCCACCAACCAGAACATGGAGAAGATAGACGATCTGCTCGTGTCCTTGCAGAACCAGGGCAACAACATGGCTGGCTCATTTTAATTAGGCAAGTAAGTGGGGAGTTGGGGTCTCTGGGTTCTTTCCTGCCACGCTTGAGCTTTGTTCAGTGCATTTATACCTTGCAGTGTGTGATGGTGCTTTAAGAGGTCAGCTAATACACCAGCGAGGCTGAAATAAGACTCTAATACCAGAACAAAGTAATTTTAACCAGTCAGAGGTCAGAACTTGTATGAAACAGTTGAGACTGTGTCTTGTTCAATTCTCCTATGTTTTGTCATTGCTGTGACAGTCTGGTGATTTGTTAGGGAGGAGAGTGGATCACTGACAGCTTGGCAGATCAAAACCTTATGAAACATGACTGTAGTTAAAAAAAGTGAGATTTTTTGCGTGAATAACACCTCAAGTCTGAACTGTTCTGAACCCTTCCCCTGGGTTACAATAATGTAATGTGAGAACAAGTTTTGGTGGAATGTGGCAGCTCCTGAGTGTGCCACATGCTGAGGCTGTGTTAGGAGCAGCTGATAGCATCAGCTGTTGCTAGGAAACATTCTGCTTTTAGAAGGTGCCTTTTTCACAGAGCCTTTGACTACAAATGAGCACCAAGAGCCAGGAGGACTCTGGAGTCCAGTGTGGGTTGTGGTGGGTGACTTGGGCTGCTCTTGTCCTAACCCCCCCTGAGTTTTCACCAAAGTGATGCGCTTCATTCTCTAATCTAAAGGGGTTTGTGTGTGGAGTTTGGAGTCTCTCCGGAGCTTCTCTTGTTCCTCATCCTCAGTTTGGTGCCTGCTCATGAGGAACACCCTAAAGATGAAGCCACTGCACAGAAGGAAGAAGGGACTGTGGTTAATTATGCCTGATTTTCCTGCTTGTTTTCTCCTGCAGAAATTCTGTGAAGGAAAAAAAGTGACGATTTCCCAGATGCTCTCAGACCTTCCAACTCTGGATTAGGCTGCGTGGAACCAATTGCTTCTGTGGAAAAGTGGCCTCTTTAAAGAGCACATGCGTGGCCAGTGGCAGACCTGAGGCCATGACCATGGAGTTTGGGCTCCATAGTGCCAATAATGCTGAGGAGTTATGCTTTGTGTTACTGGGGCGTGGGGTTGGGCTGTTACCAGGTTCCTGAACCTCATTACAGTGGGGGCTCTTGGAATTTAAAGCATATCTGGTCAGTTATTATTGTTGTTAGAAGGTAATCCATGTTACCACGTTTACTTTTTCCCTTGTATTCCTTCTTCACATCCCCTCTCTTGGCTCGGGAAGCTCGTGGAGCAGAAACAGGAGCTGCCTCTGCCCCGAGCCGTGACCCAGCTGTCAGTCAGTGAAGGGATCTCTTGATTGACACGGAGTGGGAGAGCCTAACCCTCCCTTTATTAATTGAAAGTATTGATAACTGTAATAACCAAGCAGAAAATTGCCGCTGTAAATAACCAGTTCCCATCTGAGAATGGGATTAATGGTTTCCCACATCCCTTACGTGGAGCTGTACATAGAGCAAGGGTTTGGTGGCTCTACAAGTGAAGAAATGAAGGGGAACTTCCAATTGATCTTAAAATCTTCTCTAAAACACCCTCAGCTTGAAAACAGCATTCTGTGGGGCTGAGGAGGGGACTCCTCTGTGTCTCTCACTCTGACTGATGAGTTAGAGCTCTGCAAAGCCCCCTGAGCTGTTCCCAAACCAGCCTTCTCCCTTTCATTCTTTCCACCGTTTTCCTTCTCTCCCTCAGTTTCGTATTGTGTTTTTTAAAAAAAGACATGAATATCCTACTGGCTTTAAAGCTCAGAAACAGCTTTTAGGAATCCTTGGCAGTAAATTGCTTAGTCAGTAGAAGCTTTGACAAATAATCAAGGAGTAAGGAGAGAGGAAGCAATTTCTCCACCACCTTCTAAAGGCAGGAATCCCCCCTAACCCGCCACTTCCAGCTGTGACTGACGGAAATCTTCAGCTTGGCTTTACTCCGAGTAGGGGGCAAATTGCATCATTTTTAAGCCTTCTTAAAACGTCACTTCACCCTGAGCTGTTGCATCTTTGTAGCACATGGAGCTCATCGCAGTTCTGAAGTGATTTTTCCTTTTTCTACCACCAAGCCCCGAGTCTGGTTTCTAGATTGTCATGTTTAATTAAAGAATAAATCATTGACTGATGTTACCGAATGTAAAAACAACCCACTCCAGACCATGCAGGTGTATTGTGAGGCATGTGGATTTTTTGGGTGCTTCAACTCTCCGGACAGTGTGTGATCTCTCACTACAGCCTCGCTCAGATCCGTGTTCCTCCCGCTGCCGCCGGGGCCGAGCCGCTCCCGCGGCGCCCGTTCCGCCTCAGTAGAGTGTAGCTGGTATCACGTCATTTTTCATTTTTGTTATTTGAAATAACAAAAGAACAGTCTGTAAATGGGTTTTTTTTAAGTTCCTCGAGTCTGTTTACTGTGTGTTTTCCCCTTAACTCGTGTGCGTAGTTGAGCCGTGTAGAGTTTTTGTTGGTTTTCCTGGATTTCCCCCGTTTGTTGGTCTGTCATGACGTTCGCTTTCTCTTTCTGTCTCTCTCTTTCTCTCTCTCATTGAGAGGCATTGAATTACGTTTTCAGTAGTAAGGCTTCTTGCCGATATGAAGGGAACTTTTCAGAAAGAGACCTGCTCTGGGTCATTTAATTTTGAATACAGTTTTCAATCGTTCAAGTTTTGGATGGTTTATATCTAATGTGTGTTTCATTTTTTTGGAAAGCTATATTTTGTATTTAGGAAATGGTATAACTATTTTGCTATTTGTACTGAGTGAGTACATTGGCATAAATATAAAAAATTTATATATATACATATATATAAAATATTCTTTTTGCCACACATTTTTGTGGTAAATTTGTGAGTTTGTCTGATGTTCTACCACAACGTGGCGTCTGATAACAGTGGGGTGGGGTGGGGTTTGTTATGTCTTTATTGAGTATTTAAGTACTTTTTGCAACATAAATAACGTGTTCATCTCTCGCCATTCCATCAGGCAGTGTTGGTCCAGCTGGCCACGAGAAGCTTCGCTCTGTGTTCGGTGTGTCCCTCACTCACAGCCTAGCAAGGAAACCCAGAGGCATTTAGGATTATATAAAATATGAAATATTGGGGTTTCCCTCAGAATGAGCCATTCAGCTTTTCTCCACTCTTATTGCCTATTTAATGTTTTATTATTAGAGCCTCTGTGTTTTAACTTTTAATTTATGATTATGCTCAAACGTTGGAAATTTTAATCACGACAAAAAGAATTCCCTGCTGCATCATGTCCAGAGCTGCTTTAAACCCAACCCAGACTTTTTCTTTCTGTGTTTTATTTTATTCCCCTGCTAAGACAAAACATCAGCACCATCTTGTAAGGGTTCACGACAGTAAAGCAGCAGCGCCTGGCAGTGCCCTGTGCTGTGTGTGGAGCTGCTCAGCCTGAGAACCATGGACCCAAACAACGTCCAGAGGGCTGTGGAAATCCACAGCCCCTCACTGGGAAAGGAAGTAGTGGTGTCTGCAGGATCTGTGTCCCAGGACGCGCTGTCAGGGTCACCTGGGGCCGTCGGACACGGAAGGAGTGCCGGGAATGATGGATTCACTGTGTGCTGCTTCAGTTTGCTCGTTGTTCTGAAGGGCTGGATCCGTTTGTTGGTCAGTGCCAAGTCACCAGGGACCAATTCTCCGTGGAACAGGATGAGTGCCCAGAAGAAAACCTCGTCCCAAGCCTGCCACAGCTCCAGGGAAGGGTATGTTTGAATTGTGGGCGTATTTGAGGTCACTTACGGAGAGAGAAAAAAAACATACACAAAAAAACCAACCAAGGGCTGTGCTATCGCAGTTTTCCCTTCTGGAAACACCTTCCTTTCCTCGTGTTAAATTTTCCTGTTCATTTTAGGTCAGTGTTTAAATGTACAACACTTTGAACATGTGATTTGGTTACAAAAAGTATTTGTGTGTGACTGAAGAGGTCGCTCAGCGGTTGGCGCGTGCTCGGGCTGCGGCTCCGAGGGTGGAGGGGTTGGATCAGCCCCAAAAGAGCTCAAGGACAGGCTGCAGGATGTCATGGCGTGGAGCACGGCCTGAGCCCCATCTGTGTTTTACCGGGAGCCTGAACATTCACTTCTGACATGTTAGCAGTTGCGGTTGGGCAGCAGAGCCCCTCTGTTAGCTGTGTTCAGGAGCACACGGAGCACTGGCAGCGTGTCGGGCCCTTGGGGTGACAGAGAAGGTCCTGAGGTATCAGTCTGTGTAAATCCAGCGTCCCTGGGGGTCCCAGAGCACCTCGTGGTGGGCACAGGTGAGAACTGAGGGAGATGGACCTGCCAGCTCCTACTGTGTCCCCTCAGCTTTTACCTTGAGTGTGCCCCGAGCCCCCCCAGGAATCACGGAGCCAACACTTAATGCACAGTTTGAGCTGAACATCTCCACTGGCACAGTTACTGGTGCTTTGTGCTTAATTAACAGTTTTGTTATTAATTGCCTCCTCACTGCCTGATCTTGCAGCAAGCCAAGTGCTTTGCTCTTATTTTAACACAAATCAAGAATTAATTCCAGACTGGCTGTTCTGAAGTCGATGTCCAATCTCTGATCAGTGGTTATGATTACTTCTAATCACTGACAGGGTGGTTGCTTCCCATGTAGTTTTAAGATAAAAAAAGGGCATGAACAGTTAAACATAACTTTGGTCGGTTTTTACTGGAAGTGCAAAGTCTGGGCAGCTGTGTCAGTGGATATTCCCCTCACTTGGATAAGCTGAACTTTTTTTTTAAAGTTTCTGTTGAGATTTTGATTTAGAATCTAATTTCTAAAAGGAAGATATGTCCGAATGGATTTTTATTCCTGTTTTTTTGTGCCTCTGCTTGGCAAACTGTTGGGTTCCTTTTCCAGGGCATTTTGGGAGAGCACAGGGAGCACAGACATGGATCTCTGAGTGAGAGAAGCGGGAGAAGGGAGAGGGAATTGCTTGGCATGCTCCGAGCTGTGGGTGGAAGGTGAGAAGAGGAAATTCTGGTCACTGGTGACTTCCCATTAGTGCAAAACTGAGTTCCAAGGAGTTGGTGGGTTTTGTGTTCCAGGGCATTCGGGGCAGCTCCGTTCTGTAGAAGCTCAAAGGAAAACAGCACTGGGATGCTGTATTTGTTCGGGGGTTTTGTTTTAATTTGGGCTTATTTAGCAGTGTTTTGGGACAGACTGTGAGCACTTTGTGTTCCTGCTCAGACCAGCTGTGCCATCTGCAGTGGCTGTGGTGCCCCGGGCAGGGCGTCTGTGCCACGGCACCGGGAGAGGGTCAGTGTTGGCAGTGGGATAAATGTGTGTTAGAAACAAGGAAAAATGCAGCAGGGGTGAACTCCTGCAAGAGGGAACTTGTCAAATTCTCTGGGGGAGTGAGGGGCTCGGGGGGGTTACACAGGAGGAGAGGCTTTTCCTCTCCCAATCTGTATAGGGATGTAAATATGCACTGCCTGTATATTCTAGGATTATATATATGTATATAGAGGATTCCAATTATTATATATAAATAATAGTAGACACATTAATAGAATACTGTTATATTTACATTTTTATAAACATGAAATAATATTCCTTTTCCTCAGTAGGAGGGTTTTGTAGTAACTCATGAGCAGCTGTCTCACACCTCTCATCCTGGATGTGTGGCCCTGTTGGTAACGTGGCTCCAGAACTTGCTCTGCTTGCAAACCTTGCAGGGATCTGTGGCTTGGAAGCTGCTGTGGCCACTTTTGTATTTTTATATCTTTTAATTCATGCTTGCGGATGTGGTTTAAGATAGAACTGATAGCCAGGCTGAGGATGGGCTTCCTGCAGCCCTGGGCATCCCTTGGCTTCCCTTAGGCCACTCCAGGGCCTTTTCCATCCCCAGTTCCCAGCAGCTCGTGCAGATAGGGGTTGGTGGTGGCTGTGCTCCAGTGGGGCTGGGCTGACACCAGTCGGGTGTGTTGGACATTGTTGTGTAGCAAAGGGTCCCTGGTCGTGCTGGGTCAGGGAGGGAAAGCTCCTCTGCCATTCCTCTTTATTCCCATAAGGGCAGGAGTCTGTAAACTGTTTTGTTTTTTTTAAAAACTGACTTGTTACTGCAGCAGTCAAAGTCTGAAGAACTCCTTGAAAGCCAGTGAGGCTCCCCTTGAATTCTGTCTGTGAGGAACCTGCCACGACTCGTGCTGATTTCTTTCTTGCAGGTTGTGTGAGGAGTTACACCCTAAGAATCATAGAATCCTGGAATAGCCTGAGCTGGAAGGGACCCACAGGGATCATCCAGTCCAACCCCTGGCCCTGCACAGACACCCCAACAGTCCCACCCTGGGCATCCCCGAGAGCATTGTCCAAATGCTCCTGGAGCTCTGGCAGCCTCGGGGCTGTGCCCATTCCCTGGGGAGCCTGGGCAGTGCCCAGCACCCTCTGGGGGAAGAACCTTTCCCTGATATCCAACCTAAACCTGCCCTGACACAGCTCCAGCCATTAAATCAGGTCATAAAATCAATAGTGTGTATTGTGTCCACTGTGACTTTTCATTCCAAATCTGTGTTCCATTGGAATTTGCCTTGAGTGGATCAGACGGTGCTTTCCTGGTGCAGATTTTCTTAAATCACCTCCACCAAGCTGAGAACCAATGTCCTCATTTGTTCTCTTGGAGTGTGCAGGGCTGAGCTCTGCTCTTTGCAGCTCTGTCATTTTTGCTGTTACCCTTGATTCAGTTGCCCGGTACCATTCACTGTGCGGGGACAGGGTGAGGGATCCGAGGATTCCCTGCTCACCAACCCCTCTGTTCAGGTTCCGAGGCTCCCGCACCCCGCAGCCCTCTGTGACCCATGACAGCTCCAGGCCTGGGATTAGGGAAGGGTCCTGTGTTCACGTGACAGGCGAATGGCCTTAGCTTTGTTTTGGCGCTGGAGTGCCCCGAGGAAGCTGGGATCTGACCCGAGTGTCCTGGGCAGGGCCAGGGCTGCCCTTTGGGTAACGTGTCCAGGGGGAAGTTCTGTCTGAAAGTGGCTCTTGGGGTGTTGCAGAACTGGGATCACATTCCAGTATCCTTACCAGCCTGCAGTATTCCTGAAGCTTTTTTATTCTGGATAAAACGAGACAATTTGAACTATTTCCATCCGAGTTGATGCTGAGTTAAGCTCCAACCCCTTCAGAGCAGAGCTCCAACCTCTGTCTCTATCCCTGCACCTCTGGTGGGCTCTCCCCTGCCTGCCAGATGTTCTGGGTGCACCCTCGACCGCTGAGCTGCCTCTTCTGTGTCCTGCAATGTGAAAGTAGCACCAGATACTCCTTTGTGCAGTTCTGTGTATATGGCTTTCGTAGGTGGGGTTTTCCAAGCACTGATTCCCGGTGTTTTCAGTTTGTCTATGAGGGGATATTTTATTTGCATCTATGTTTTTAGCTCTCCTGTGATAACTTGTTGAATATTAAAAAAAAAAAAAATATTTTGCTTCTATTGGGACATTTGTATACTCGCAACTATATTTCTGTAAACAGCTGCAGTCGAGAATAAACGATGAAAGTTTTCATTTTGCAGTGTAAAGTCTTGTGGTGGTTTTTCCAAGGGCATCTTCCCTGTGCTGGGAGGAAGCTTCGCTCAGCCGGAGCCGTGCCTGGGCTGCTGCAGCTGCTGCGTAGGAAAAGGCTCTTGGGAATCACGTTGGCTTTGAGGCATGGGGTCCCCATGGGGAGGCTGCCTAACCCAGCCCCAAACTGTGACCAAGGGAACAGCTTCCAGAGCCCGGGGTCCTGTCCCCGAGGGACTGGGGGAGATGGAGAGTCTGCCTCAGGGATGTGAGGCCAGGAGTCCAAAGCCAAGATGCTGAAAGTTACCATCTCCTCAGCAAGATTTGTGCATGTGATACCTAATTCCCTTTTTATCTGCAGCTTTGGGGCACTGATGCTGACACACTAAAAATGCCCTGGGGCCGTTCCCCCTTCCTGCTTCCACCCTGCAACCCATGAGCTCCCTAGGACCAGGGGCCATGGCCCCTATTGGGAATTACCTTATTTTCAACAATTTTAGCAGGGTTAAGAAGAAACTGCAGCAAGAGCTGGGCAGAACAGTCAATTATGAAAGATTGCAGCAAATTTATCCAAAAAGCTTTACCCCAGAGTCAGCCTTCAGCCCTGGGCATGCCCAGCTCCAGGGTGGGACACAACCCCCTGCCCTGCGCTTTTGTCCTTCTGGAGCTCATTATCCCGTGAGGCAAAACATCCAAGATATCCTCCCTCCCTCTGCCCCAGCCTCCTTTTCCCTCGAGGCTCAGAGGAAGGCTCACCCTGGCACAGGCAGCCACAGAAATGAGACCGAGTCACAGCGCTTTGGGGTTTGGTGTTTATTGGGTGACAGCCCCTGCCCAAGGTGTCCCAGGGCCAGGCAGGGAAGCCACCCTGCCCTCCCCCGTGCTGGGGCCTGCCCAAACCCAGCCACCGTCACCCCAGTCACGGTGGCTCTCTGGGCACCAGCGCAGTGGGGACAGAACGGTCTGTGCCGTGCCCAGGAGAGGCCTTGCCCTGGCGGAGCCACCACCACACCCAGGCAGTGGGTCCTAGCGGCAGGGCCCGTCCTGCCCCTCACCTCCTCTTCACGAACTTCTTGGTGACAGCGTTGGGGTTGAGGCGGCGGCGGCCGGCGCCCAGGGCAGCATCGCGCAGGTGCAGGTGTGCAGCCCGGCTGTGCACGTCGTTCTCGGCGAAGGGAGAGGCCCCGGCCAGGTAGTCAGGGTCGAACACGTTGGTTTTCTGCCTGGCCTTGCGGGACAGGCGCTGCTGCGGGAAGCGCTGGTCCTCCACCAGGTGTGGGTTGTTGGCGTGTTTCCCACCCTGCGGCGCCGGCAGTGGGTACTGCGGGAGAGGAGGGGTCAGCCCTGGCTCTCGGGGACTCCGAGGTGACCACAGGCCTCTGGAGAACTGAGCAGGGAAGCCCGAAAGCCCTGAGGTCCAAGTGCAACATCTGGAGGATGTTCAGTTTGCTTTGATCCCCTCCAACCTGCCAGCCACAAGCAGGGCTCCCGTCCCTGGGGTCCCAGTGGAAGAATTTCTTTATGGGAAGGGTTGTTAAACATAGGAAGGGGCTGCCCAGGGAGGTGGTGGAGCCCCCATCCCTGGAGGTGTCCAAGGAATTGACTGGATGTGGCACTCTGGGCTGGCTGACAAGGTGGGGACTGGTCACAGGTTCCATTTGATGATCTTGATGTTCTTTTCCCACCTCAGTGACTCTGGGATTATGTCTAGGTACTCACCCGTAGCCCCCGGGGGTTCAGCACCTTGGGGTTGCGGGAGAAATGCATGTGGAGGCTCCCGTCGTCGCTGACGCTCACCGCCACCTTCTTCAGGGTCTTGTTGCCGCAGTGGGGGCAGAAAACCTTGGTCATGTCCGAGGTGGTCCTGCAAGGGTGGGACAGAAGGTGTCACAGCTCCCGGGGCCATGGAACACAGGCTCAGCCCGGGAGCAGGATCAGCCCCAGCACCTGAAGCAGCCGTGGCAGCGCAGGATGTAGCTCCGGGCCTGGCGGATCAGCATCCCATTCACAGCCAGCACATGGAGACCCATCTGCAGCAGCACGTTCTGCAAGAGCAGGGACAGAGCGGGACCCTGTGAGCTGGGAATGCTGGAAGCTGCGGGCCCAGCTCGTGGGCCCTGCCAGCTGGGCCAGCGAGAGCCTGACAGGCTTTGCAGAGGCCTCTGGGACTGACACCCTGCTGGTGTGACACACGGAGCTGTCCCAAAGCTGCTCTCCCCGCCCAAGGATGTGGTGCTGCCTCAGTGGTAGCAGCCCTGAGGTTTGAGCCCTGGCTGCAGCCTAGCACCCACCTGCATGGCAAAGTCCGTGGTGACACAGCCGACCTGGACACCGATGGGAGCAGTGTCGCATTGCCCCGTGTCCTGCTGGGCCTGCTTCAGGTTGCTGGGAGTTATCCAGCCTTCGTCATCACTCTCCTCATCCTCCTCCTCTTCGCCGGCGCTGGCCCCATCTGCAGAGCTCCGGTGCTCCTCCAGGGTGTTGGGGCTACTGGAGATGGCCTAGGCATCCCGGGGGGGAGTGGGAAACGGTCAGGGTGGCACAGAGGGGTCGGGAAAGGCCAGCCAGAAATCAGAGTGAGGACAGGGAGAAGACTGCAGAAAGTTCTCACCAGCAGCTCCCGCAGCTCCTCCTCGATGCTGGGCAGCGGCGGCCGCCAGTACAGGAAGGATCCGAACTCATCGCTCTCCGATGGGGCAGAGCCGCTGCTGGGGCTGGACTGGCGCGGGCCCTTCCCCGTGGGCTTGTGCTGGGGGCACAGCACGGCGGTCCCTCACCCGGGGCTCCGAGGGGCCGCAGCCCTCGCCCGCCCTCCGTGCCTTACCTTGGCGGGCAGGTGGAAGCCGGCGAGGTGCAGGGGGGCCTCGGGGTGCCGCGGGGTGGAGCTGAGCCGCACCTGGGGAGCAGCACGGGGCGTTGGCGGGGGCGCTGGAACCGGGGCCCCGTCCCCGGGCCGCTCCTACCTTGTCCTGCGGCTCCCAGCGGAGGCAGCCGGGGCCGTCGATCTCGGCCTGGAGCTGGCACGTAAGGGCGAGCACCTGCAGGTCGGCGGCCGAGAGGCTCGGGTAGTCCCCGGTCTTCTTGGAGAACTCGGTCACTGCGGCAGGGGGAACAGCGGGGCCGTCGGGCCGGGCCGGGATGCGGGAGGCAGGCGGGGCAGGGCGGCCCCGCGAGGGCTGGGGCGAGGCCGGGCCGTGGGGCCGCCACCCCGAGGGACAGGAACAGGTACCCGGGGCCTTCCCGGCACTCACCGAGGCGCAGCAGCTCGGGGCGCGGGCGGCGAACCCGCAGCTCGCAGGGCAGCGCGGCGAGGCGGCGGCGCGTGGGCCGGTCCCGGATCTCGGCCAGCACCTCGGGCACGGTGTACAGCGCGTCCGCGATGTCCTGCGGGCAGCATCGTCACACCGGCCCGAAAGCCCTTGTCCCCCCCGTCCCTCCGCTGTCTCCCCGGTGTTCCCCCGGTACCTGCAGCGGGGCCGCGCTCAGGAACGCGCCCGTGTCGGCCACGACGTGCGGAACACGCGCCATGTCTGTGCACCCCATGGCCCACCCCGGCCGCCGTCCGAGCGCCGCGGGAAGCGCACCGGGAGTTGTGGTCCGGGCGCGGGGCACGCCGGGAGTTGTAGTTCAGGCAGGGCGCGCCGGGAGAGGCGGCTGTGCCTCAGGAACGCTTCCGGTCGGCGCGGTCATGTGAGGGGCCGGGGTCACATGACGGCGGGAGCTGGAGCCGGGGAGCGGGAGTGGAGCGGCCGCCGGTAACGGGACGGGTAGGGCAGGGACGGGTCGGGACAGGGTGGGGCGGAACGGGACAGGGTAGGGTGGGGCGGGGCGGGGCGGGGCGGGGCTGAGCTGAGCTTAGTTTAGTTTAGCTTACTTTAGCTTAGCTTAGTTTAGCTTGGCTTGGCTTCACTTCGCTTCCCTTCCCGGCCCAGCACCGGGAGCGCTCCCGTCCGTCCGCCGCACGGGGCCTGCTGAGGCGCCCCGGCCGCTGGGAGCTGCTCATTCTGTGCTGGTACGGGCCCGGGACGGCGGGGCCGCGGGGGGGCCCTTGGCCGCCGCCTCCTCAGCGCGTTGCCCTCAGCGCCCGGCCCGGTTCCGTGTGGGGCTGAGCGGCCGGAGCGGCCGGTTCCGGGTTCGGTGTTCGCTGCCGGGGCGGCGACCCCGCGGGTGACCCGGGCGGCCAGGCCGGGCTGTCGGAAACGGGAAGCCGGGGAGGGAGGGGAGGCCCCGGCCTTGCCGAGGGGGGTTCCGCCGTGTGTAGGGTGCGAGAGCGGCCCGGGCCCGGCCCGGTCACGGCCCCGCTCGCCCGAGGGGCCGCAGCGCTGTGCGGAGCGGGGAGAGGCCGCGGGACACGAAAGCTGTGCCCGGGGAGTGCCGCTGGACACGGAGGGGTTTCAGGGGGCCCAGAGGTGTTTGACGTGGCCGGGCATGTTAGAGTGAGTGATAGAGAAATGGTGTGAAGCGTGGAAAAGAGAAAACGGGGAAAAGAGGTTTCGAAAGAAGGATGGAGGCAGCACAGCTGGGACGGGGCTGGGCAGGCACAGGAGGGGCATGGCCCCGATGGAATCTGTGTGATGTGGAGCTGGGGAGTCATAACAGACACGAGGACCATTTAGTATCCTCAGGGAAGGCCGGGGTGATCTGTGGGCCGGGATAATTGGAGTGGGAGTAGCTGTGTGACAGTGAGTCTGGTGAGTGATCCCCTCACGCTGAGGGGCAGGAGGTTGGGATGTGTCCGGGAGCCCCAGCTGCTGTTGGATGGAGCCAGGAGAGTGGTCGGGCAGTGCCAAATGGGGATTTCCAGGCAGAGGTGGGGCTGTACGAGGCACAGCCAGGCCTTGGGGTGCTGGGCAGGTCTGCTGTGCTGGCATGGAGAGCAGAGGCCCTGTAAGAAGGGATTTTATAGAGAATCTGCCATGGGATGGAGTTCAGTGCAGTTTAAGGAGGATGTGGAGAGAAGGCAGGGAAGAGACTGCCGCACTGGGGGAAGGCTGGAGCTGCTTCCCCTCTTTTCCTGCTTCCCCTGATCAGGGGAAAGGGAGGCTGGCAGTGCCCTGGTCCCAGCTGAGCAGTTCTTGGGCAGTCCTTGGCTTAGGTGCTGGGCTGTGACCTTGGCCCCTGTCCTCTCCAGCTCCTGGGAATGGCAGGCAGGAGGCTGGAGTGAGCCCATGTCTGACTCCGTGGTCCCAGACAGAGCATCTCATGTTCCTGCGTGATGTGTGACCTCATCCCTCTGCTCTGTGGTCGCTGGTTTGGACAGAGGCCCTGCCACCCTCTCTGGTGTCACAACATGCCCTTTCTGCCTGGGGGTGGCGCGATGATCTTGGAGGCCTTTCCCAACCTCGATGTTCCTGTGGGATTTGGTACCAGGATGAGACCAGGGCTGCCCTTGAGGGATGCAGCCGTTTCCCCATGCTGTGACAGGACCTTCCTCTGTCCAGCCAGTGCCGCTGCCATGTTTTTGCCATCTTGTTGGTGATGTGTCGGTTCGTGAGTCAGTGTCCCACAGGGCAAGGTGGCTGTCCCCCAGTCAGCACAGACCTGTGGGTCAGGAGAGCTTCAGGTGCCCAGAGGGGTGTCCAGAGGTGGCACTGGCCAGCTCGGCTTGTGGCAGTGCCCTGCAGGCGGTTTCTCTCCCAGGGACACAGTGTTGCCTGTGGTGCAGGGCTGGTTTATCAGGAGAGGGAGCCTGTGTTTCCTGGGGGTTGCCCAGCCATTTCCCCTTGTCCCTGCCATGCTGGGCACTTGCAGCAGCGTCTGGGCTGTGTTTGGGCTCCCTGGGCACCGTGGGAGTGGTGCTGAGGTGTCTTCTCTCTCTGCTTCCAGCCAGGGGTGATGCCATGGCCGCTGCCAGCTCCAGCAGGGCCAGGGCTGGGCTGCCCTGCGAGAAGTCACCGCTTGCTGTGAAAGGTGGGTCTCGCTGCCTCACTGGGATTCCCACTGCCAGAAATGTGTGTTGTGTGTGCTCTGCCTGCACCGCGGGCTGGGACACCTTCCCAGGGGCAGCAGAGGCTGGGGATGGCCATTGCTGCCCTGTGTGCCACAGGCTGGGCTCGGCCGCTTCTCCCCCCCGGCTGCCATGGGGACGTGGCTCCGTGGCCCTGGCGGGGCCGTGCCGGTGCTCGCGTGGCCACGAGATGGCTCCCGGCGCTTGGAGCTGCCTCCCCAGCTCTGCCCCTCTGCAAGCACTGCTGGCCTGGGGGTGCCCCATCCCACCTGCCCCCACACCCTGGGCTGGGGAGGTGTCTCTGGGGACGGCGACAGTCCTGCAGCCCTTGGAGGGCTGAAGCTGGGGACAGGCATGGTCCGGGCTTGGTGCCAGCCATTGCTACCACCAGGAGCATTGCTCCCCACTGCCCCTCTCCCAGCATTCTGCTGTGAGTGGCACCTGAGCTGGCAGGGGTGGGGTGTGGGCTGAAGGCAGGGGACAGGGTGTGTCATGGCTGCCTGACGTGAAGCCTGTCCCTGCCCAGTGGTGTCTGTGAAGCCCAAGGCCCAGAGCCGCCCGGCGCGGATGAACTGCTACGTGGAGGTGGCTGGCGACGGGCTGCCCAGCGAGACCAAGAAGACAGGAAAGCAGATGGGGATCTCTGAGCTGCTGTGGAACGAGATCCTCACCCTGTGAGTCTGCGTGACCCCTGCTGGGGGGCTGGTGCCATGTGCCACTGGCTGGGGACACTCAGGTGTCACAGAGCTTTGCCCCTGTCATGAGGACATTGCCAGAGACAGCCTGGCTGGGAGGGGGTCTCCCATTGTCCCATGTCCTTGCGCACCTTCCTCTGCACCTTGCCTTTGGCATTGCCCTCTCCCCAAGCCGGGAGCAGGCATGAGACCGCGGTGACAGCCCCCTTCCCTGATCTCTGCAGGAATGTCACGGCTCAGAGCCACTTGGAGCTGAAGGTGTGGATCTGCCACACGCTGAGGAATGAGCTGCTGGGTGCCGCCTCCGTCAGCCTCGGCAGCCTGCTCAAGGGCGGTGGCAAATGTAAGTACGAGGGGTGCAGGCCTGCGCCTCGCCTGGCCGGACCAGAGGGGACAGGAGGGGGTGGCCGCAGTGGCTCCTGTGCTCCCTGGCAGGGAACAAGGTGCCGTTGTGTGCTCTGGGCCGGGCGTGCCGGAAGCTGTACCTGCGTCAGCCCGGGCGCCACAGCCGGCTCGGAAACACAAACCCCTCTGCTATTAGCCACCGTTTGCGGTTGCCAGAGCGTGGCTCGTGACAGCAGCTCCCACATAAAGGCGGCCATTCAGGGCTGGGGCGGCGCGAGCGGCCGCGCAGGGCTGGAAAAGGCTGGGTCTGTCTTCTCCAAGCAAAGCTTGTGAGACACAAACCTGGTATTGAGTGGGGAGAGGGGCCTCCTGTGCCCCAGGGAATTTGGGGCTGGTTCAGACCCTCCCTGGTGCCGGGGGTTGGGGTGAGCTGCTTCCCCTGGTTCTGCTAGTTCTGAAACTGCGCTGGTGTCCCTGCCATGGCTCTGGGTGGCACCTGGTCTGGGTGCTGTGGCGTTGAGGGACACACAGGAGCTGTGCTGCCACCACTGTCATCTCGTGAGGCCTGTGGGGACTTTGCCATGTGCCTCAGGCTTGCTGTTTTGGGGTGTAGCTGCCAGCCAGCCCCACAGCTGTGGGATCTGTGCCCCTGGGCACCCTCCCCTGCAGCCGTTATTTCGCGAGGTGTGCAGGGGCCATGCCGGGCTGCCGGAGCCGCCGCGGTTCCCGCCCTACCTGTGCCTCTGCAGGGGCACAATTGGCTCTTTCATTCCCGGCCATCCCGGGGGGCTGTGTGGATAATGAATGGAAAAGGCAACTGGCTGTTCTAGCTTGTCCATTAACATCCCCCAGAAAAAATGTGTCAGATTTTTCCTTGACACCATGGGCTGGGAGGGAGGAAGGACTCTTAAAGCTACAGAGCTGGCCCTGCCTGCCGGCAAGGTGCTGCCCATCTGCCCCTGTCTGCTCCCGTCTGCCTGCCTTGTCTGGCCTGGCATCTGCTCTTTCCTCTTCTCTGCAGGCTCATGCTCAGCCTTCGGGCTTTGCTGCAGGTTGGAGTGGGCCAGAGACTGCTGGGGGTCCCCTGGAAGCCTGGGAGATCCCTTCCCCATGGGCTCCTCCGCTCCCGGGAGTGGGAGAGTGTGTTCGCTCTGCCTGCCAGCCTGAGGAAGGGGCTGGGTCAGGCAAGGGCATGCGAAAGGCATCTGGGATTTCAAGCCATTGCGAGTCAGACACTTAATATGTGAGGGGCAGTGAAATGCGTGTGCCCCTGCCACTCCTCTCCCCATCCTGGGAAGTGCTCAGCCAGAGTGAGCCTTCCCCAGGGCAGCTCCTGCTGGGCAACAGCCCCTCTCTCTTTGTTGGTTTTGTTACAGTTTTGGTGAGACTTTATGAAAGTTATTGGTTTGTGAGTGTAGCTGTGGCCTTTGCTTGATGTTCCTGTCATTCCCCTCAGTGGACAGGACGGTGTTGTCACTGCCGGTGACACTTGTGACAGCGTGTGCTGGGGTCCAGCCTGCCAGGATGGTGCTGTCAGCCCTCCTGCCAAGCATGCCTCACTTCCAGGGGAAAAGTCTTGGCTCTCAGGCCTGGAGCTTGGATAAAGGGCTCAGTGACAAGGCCTGAGCTCCCGGGAAGGCTGTGAGAGCCTCTGGAACTGAGAGCCTGGCTGTCACAGGAGCTCCTGCTCCGGCGGGTCCAGCCCAGCTTTCGGACTCGCAGCGCTTCCCGGCACCTTGGCAGCGCCTGCGGGGCCTCTCGGCTGGCAGGCAGTGCCTCCCGCCTTCCCAGGGATTGGCCGGGGATGTGGAGAGGTGGGTCAGGAGCGGCTCAATCACCAGCACGGAATGGAGCCTTCCAGGAGCCGAGCTGCTCCCAGGGCTCCCATAAAACAGCTCGTTGGCCATGGCACAGCCCCCAGCCCCAGCCCCTGAGCTGCTTCCTCTGCAGAGGCACCTCTTTGTTCCCAGGCTCCGGGAGCTCCTTGCCGCTGGCCCCAGCCGGCCTCGCGTCCTGGGCTGTGTGGGAGCCCATACTGGGCCTTACTGGTTGTGCTGGTCCTGCTGTGTGTTGAGTGGCACCACGTGCCAGGGCTTTACGGATCCCACGGATTCCCTGCTGCTGTGCCCCAGGCAGGGTGGCTGGAACTGTGGCCTCATGGGATCCTCCAGGGTGCCAGCAGCAATTCCCAGCCTCTGGAAAACTGCAGCTCTGCCCCACTGTGGCTGTGGTACCAAAGGAGCTGTGCTGCATGTCCCATCAACTCCGTGAGCTGGCTCTGCCATGGCCAGGGTGTAATCCCATAAATCTGGTCATCCAGCCAGTAGGGGATCTGGGAGTGCTTGTGCTGTGTCACCTTTCAGAGGAACAAAGCAGAAATCTGAGGCCCTTCTGGTTATCCCTGGCAGATAAATGGAGTGGGACATGGTTGTCTCTAAGCTGCTGGTGGCTGAGGCTGGGTCAGCAAAAAAGGCAAAGCTTCCCTGGGGAGACTTTCATGGGACACTAAAGATTATCCCTTCCTCTAAACTCTGGGTTCCTTCTTGCTTTGGGAATGGCTGTGGAAGGTTTAACTTTCCCCTTGCTTGTTCCTGGCGCGACTGTAGCTGCAGCATGGAGACATTCCTTCTGCTGTGGGAATGCACAAAGGCCGAGCCAGTCTTCACCTGTTCGGCACCAGGGAGCTTTGATTCATCCCAGACAAAACCCGGACGATCACATGGAGCTGTTGGAATGGGAACTGGCCTTTGCATCCAGTGGGACTGGACAAGGAACTTGGTACTAGGTTTGGGGAGCTGAGAGATTGGGAAGCACCGTTCGGCTGTCTGTCTGGAAATCTTCTGGGATGTGGGGGTGAAGATGGAGCCATGTCGCACAGGGTCTTCCAGAGGGGCTGCCTGTCCCGTGTGGCAGCTCCCTGGGGTCAGACACGTGTGGTTTCTGGGGGTCCTGGGCTGGAGCTCAGCCCGGGGCCGTTATCGCGCTGGCTGCTCCCAGCCTCATTTCGTGGAACCGTAAATCCGCTTAATGGGCTGGGTGGGAATTCCAGCTCACCTCTGCTAAATGGGAGCTCTGATGCTGCTTGCAGGGCACTGGAAGTAGCTGAACTGAGACCTTATTCAGGACCAAATCACCCCCCGACCCCCTCCCAAAATAATAATAATCCCTCTGACATTCTGGCAGCCGGCAGGACAGAGGCAGCCTTTGTGCTGGGCCCTTTGGGGGACCTGCCGTCGGTGCAGCAGCAATGTCCCTTTGTGCGTCCCACACGCTGCATGGGGACAGGGAGTGGAAGGTTCTGCGAGTGTTTATTTTCTTAAAAAAAGCTGGAGGGGTTGGCGGGGGGAGAAGGAAGCCGGCTGGGAGGTTCATGTTCACATCCTCCACTTGGAGACACCTTGTCTTTGAGCCTCGGCTGGGCGCCTGCACAATGAGGGCTTGTGCGGCCCCGGAGCGTGGCGCGCGTGGAGGGGGATGGAGGGACCCTGGAGAAAATGCAGATTCCTACGGCTTGGAGGAGCCAGGGGGAAACAGGGTCTGGATTTATTCTGGTTTTTGGCCCCGCTCAGTAGCATCCTCTGTCTCAGACTCTTAAAACTGTCTGTGAGGTCGGTTTCCCTTGGAAGTGGAGTGCAGCTCTGTCAGGCATCAGGGGAAACCAAGCTCAGCAGAACCCCCTGTGGCATGATGGTGATCAGTGACAGAGCTGTGCCCCCGTAAGTGTGTGCCCCTGCTGTGCAGGAGACACCTGCCTTCTTGGCACTAAAAGCCGAGACTTCTCTTAGGTGCACAAGTACAGTCTATCCCACAGCCCTGGGTTCACTGCAGAGCCCGTGTCGCTGGGTTTTGGGGTGCCTTGGAGAAGGGACAAGTGCCCGGTGTGGGACAGGTCAGAGCTAGAGGTGGGACAAGGGCTCCATGGAGGTGTGCTCCCATCTTCCTCTTGCTCCTGCTGGCCTGAGCCACACCCCCTCCCTGCATCACACTGGGACAAAGCCGGTTGCTAAAAAATGGTGCCATTGTGTCATGAGCAATCCATGTATAATAAAAATATTATTTGAGCAAATGAGTCAGGAAGCGTCTGGGCCAGTGTCCTGGGCTGGTGCAGCCAAATTTTTCTGGCCTTCTGTGACGGAGCTGGATGTCTCAGTCCAGCTGGCGTTGGCAGGCATTGCTGTGATGGGGTGGGTGCTGAGGGCTGTGCTGTGCGCCCATTGCCCCCAGGGACCAGCAAAGCTTTGCTGAAGCTGCTGAAGCCAGACTGGCTCACAAGGGAGGGAGTGGAGCTGGCAGCTGTCTCCAGGAGCCTCCCAGCCCGTGGCACCCTCTCCAGAACCTTCTGTGAAGGCGGTCCAGTGCTGCAGCAGAGCGTTTCTGTTTGGGGACAGCCCTCTCTGCTGGTTTTGTTCAATGGAATTGATGCACAGGAATGTGGATGGAGGGATGCTTACCATCATGGAGGACCCTTCTTGCTCCGTGTGTTGTCTTAAAGGAACCAAATACTTTGGCTTTCCTGCCAGGATCTGCCCTACAGCCCCAGCTCCTGGATCTGTGAGCGATGAGGGTTTCAGTGTCACAGCCAGGGCGCCGGGGGCAGCTGCAGCCCCAGTAAAGGGGTGAAGGGATCCTGAGGGCTGGTGAAGAAGGATCTTCCTCAGGAGAGGGTGGTGGGACTGGCTGGGGTCCTCTGGCAGTGCTGGAAGGTGCATGTAGGTGTGGGGCCAACACTGGTGGTCCTTGCTGGGACAGGTGGCCCTGAGGAGTGGGCTCCTTGTCCTTTGGGGATGGGGGGGAGCCACCTCCACCAGGGCTGCTGTCCCCTGGTGACTGGGGGTCTCTTTCTCCATGTCCCGTCTGCCACAGTGGAGAACAGGCAGCTGACCCTGGACCTGCAGACGGAGAACAAAGGCAGCATTGTGTCGGGCGGAGAGCTGACGATTTTCCTGGACGGGCCGGCTGTTGCTCTGGGCAGCGTTCCCGACGGCAGTGCCGGCACGGACGGTGAGTGCCTGGCCCCACGCGCGTGGCTGCTCAGGGCGCAGGGAGCGGAGCAGAGTGGAGCGAGTGTGACCACGGCACCCCCGGGACAGTGTCCCAGGGCCAGCACCCGCCTCTGGCCCCTGCCCCGGCCCCGTGGGCTCCTGTGGGCTCCCGTGGGAGTGAGCGCGTGGTGGGAGCGGAATGGGAGCGTCGACAGGCTCACACCAGCCTGCCCAGCAGCCTGGGCGGAGCAGCCCTTCCCCAGGTCCTCCCCCAGCCTTCCATGCGGGTCAGCCCCTTCTCTCGCTGGATCAGCCCCTTCCCTCGCTGGCTGTGGGGGCTGGGGAAATGGTTTCAGTGTTTGCTGCTCCACTCACAGAGAGCTCCCCATGGCAGAGTGTGTGTGGGGTCATGGGCTGGTGGCTGATCCCTCGGGGTTGCCAGGGGACCAAGTCTTGTACAGAACAGGGGTTGGTGCATTGCTTTCCCTTGGCTTCTTCTCTTTGTTGCTGGACATCTGGGAATTGTGGAAGCAGCGCTCTCCCAGTGCTGCCAGCTCTGCAGACTCCTGTGTCCTGCTTGGAGCCACGGGGTGCTGGGTGGCTGGGCTGTGCCGGGCTGTGTGGTGTGATGAGAGCATCCCAGCGAGAGGCAGGGGGGCCCTTGGGTTCTGGGGGTCTGTCCTGCAAGGGATGGGGCCGTTGTGCTTTTGGGGCTCCTTTCTGGAAGGTGGGAGGGAGGGAAGGACGGTAGAACTATAGGTGGTTCAGTCCTTTTCTTCACCCTTGTTCTTCCCCCATGCAGGGTCCCAGGCGCCCGGACGGGACCCCACCAGCACAGCTGCAGCCACGGAGGGCCGGCACCGACCTCCCAGTACCAACTGCTTTGGCAGCAGACCAAGGTGAGGGTCCCGTGCTGTGTGTCCACTGCTGAAGGGTTGCTGTGTCTGTGTCCAGATTGTCCTTGTGCTGCGCACCAGACACCCCAGTGAGCCCCCGCCACGCAGCACACGGGAGGTGTGCAGCAGGGGTGGCCTGTGCTGGGGGACAGCAGAGCTGGGAGTGCAGAGGGGTGGCTGTACAGCTGAGCCTCTCCTAAAGCGTCGGTCTCTCGAGGAATATCAGGCTGTGATGGCTCAGAGCATTTCCACCAGTTGCTCCACTGGCAGCTGAAAGAATGGTCTGTCTGGGAGTGGGGCCGGCTGTGACCAGGCAGACCAGCAAACTGGGATCCCTTCAAATGGGGGTCACAGGACCCCCAGCTTTTCCCTCGAGCACAGCCCTGACCAGGCAGGGAAACACAGTGCCCCTCATGGCAATGGCCACAGGGAGATGCTTCCGGAGGTCCAGGGAGAGCAGGAGAAGCAGAGCTGCAGGGAAATAACAGCTGCTTGCAAAGGAAGTGAGATGCTTGGGCAGCAGGCCATCCTGCACCTGGCTCCGTGCCATGCCCTGCCTCCTCGCCAGGCTGGAGTGGCTCAGCGCTGCTCCTTTTGGAGCTGTGGTTATTGAGAGACGTGTCACACTGTCAACATGGAGTTGAATTTAACACCTATTTATGTTTCCAGAGTGTGGCAGTGGCCCAGCAGCTTGTACAGATGTTCTGGGTAGGAGTGTGGCTGTGGAGAGGGCGCCTGCAGCCTGCCTGTGGGAGGTTCTGCATGGCCCAGGCTCAGGAGCATTCTCAGCTACAAGCCCCACACCTCAGGCCCTTCTGCTCCTTCTTCATCTGCTGGGTATACACCAGAGTTGATGTTTTTGGCTCAAAAAGTGACCCTGTCTTTCCATGCTATGTGTTCATCTCCCGCCCAAGGAGGGAGACAGATGGGACGTTGGGAGCAGGCTGCGAACACAGTTTGTGCCCTTTTGTGGTGGCTCCTCCTGTTGATTCCTGCTGTCCAGGTGTTAAAGCCTCTCCAGGGGTGGGAAGTGCTCAGTGACCTGACAGGGCTGGGCTTGGCAGGCACTTAGCAGCTCTCAGGAGGTGCTAGAACACCTGCAAAGAAAATTCTAGTTTGGAAGGCTCAGCCTGGGCACTGCTCATTTCTCAGTCCCTGCTACTTTCCCATCAGCTGTGAGGAGTTTCTGCTTCAGGTGTCGCCTTGAGTGTGGTGAGGTCTGGCCAGGACTTGTGCAGGGCACCTTCATACACCTGCCAGGTGTGCCTGCGGTCAGTGAAATCCCATGGCTGCCCTGCTATGGGAAACTTCCAAGCTAGTTCTCAGTCCATGCTGTGCTCACCTGAACTGGGGTTGTTCTGGACGTGCCTGCTCGGTTTGATGTGGTGCTGCCCTGCTCTGTGTACCCACAGTGGAGGCAGCTGCCTGCTCCTGAGAGGAATGCGGGTCCCTTGCACTTGGGAATGTTGTTTGATGGTTGCTCTGTTTATACACAGAGCTGTGTTTATTTTCTTGGGCCTGGTGATGGATGCTGGCAAAGTTGCTCAGCAGCAGGATGGGAAGAAAAGGGTCATTCTTTGCTCCTCAGCTATTTCTACACTGTCCCTGCAAGGGAAATTGCTTGGTCAGGGCTTCTCTTTCTTCTCCTGAACAAATGCCATCTTGGGATTTGCTGCTAATCTTGGTGATTGGGTGTGAAATTCCACAGCCCTCTGGGCAGGGAGAGAAGGAGCTCCGACTGAGAGCTGGGGTGCCACAACCCGTGTTTGTCTTGTGGAGGTCCTTGGACAGGTTGCTCAGAGAAGGTGAGGCTGCACCATCCCTGGCAGTGTCCAAGGCCAGGCTGGACAGGGCTTGGAGCAGCCTGGGGTAGTGGAAGGTGTCCCTACCCATGGCAGGAGGTGGGATGGGATGAGGTTTAAGGTCCCTCCCACCCAAACTATTCCACGATTCTCTCATTTGGGTGCTGGGGTACGTGGCTGCCTCCTCCCACCTTGGCAGGGACGGGGGGAATTTCTCAGCTCCGTGTTTTGGGAGCTGGGCTCCCACTGCCCATGTGGCACTGAGGCTCTCCTCACTGTTTCCTGGTGGTCGAGCCACCCAGTGCTGGCTCCAGCCTGTGCTCTGCCCTCCCTCCTCGGCCACAGACTGGGGGTCTGATGTGTTGAGTGAGACCGAGACATGGTGCCACCTCTGCTGCGTCTCATGTGGGACCTTCTGGCCATCTCAGCTGCAGGAACTGGCCATTCCTGGGTTTCCTGGCCAGGGTCCGTGTTGGCCACTGTGGTGAGGGGACTCCGCCTTGGCAGAAGGGGGAGCGGAAAGGTTGATGTCACTTGGCTGATGCCACTTCACTCTTTGGCATCATCGGCCCCAGCCCAGGAGGGGCAGTGGGGCAGCCACCCAAGGTCCCCTGGTTGATGGGGGATAGCAGGGTCTTGCTGCCGGTGTGGAAGAGGGGCTGCCATCCACACACCCCACTCCATCCATGTTCTCATCCGTGCTCTGCCTGGTTTTTTCCCTGCTCCTATTTTAAGCGCATGCTCCCATCCCACTGCGCTCCGTGGCCTTGCTGGGTTTGTTTCCAGTGTCTATTAAAAGACAATGCCCAGATGGGAGCACTCGTAGGAGGGCTGGGCTGGGTGGCAGGCTGGCTAATTCAGGCTGGTAACCCTGTGCCGCCGACTGGCAGCCTGGAAACATCCTGTTTTGGTTTCTAAAAACTCTCTGGGCAGCTCTGAGCTCATCTGTACTGAGGAGGGCAGGGACCAGATCTGTCCCGTGCCAGAGGGGCTGCTCCCAGTGGGACAGACTGGTGCCACCTGCCTGCTCCCCTCTGGCCAGGGTACCAGGGGCTGCACCGCCTCTGGCTTCACCACTGGGGCAAGTGTGGGGAGAGATCCCAGCTAGCATTTGTGGGGTGGGTGGTACCAGTGTGCCCTGCAGGGTCACGGCAATGAGGGGCCACCTTCATCTCCTGATGCGGGAAGAGGAGCCTCTTCTGTACCCGCAGATGCTCCATGTCCCTGGGTGCTGGTGGCCAAAGCAAACCCGAGCACGGAGCCATGTCTGGGGGGCAGCCAGGGTTTCAGGGTGAGTTCCCTGTCTGAGGAGCCCCTGGCTGGGGCTACCCTCCTGGGGGTCCGTGACTCACTGAAGTGGTCACAGCAGCTCCTGCTCTGCCCATGGCTCTCATCTAATCTATTTTCAACAACCATCTCCTGCTTTCCCATGTCTCCTCCCAGTCCCAGCCCTGCCATGAGCTACTCCCCAAGGAGAGCAGCTTTGGAGTGAGTGGGAGGGTTCCAGTTGCTGGAGCTGCTGAGAGTGGCATGACTGATCTGTGCCCTGTTGCTGCCAAGCTGCTGTCCCCTCCCAGCACCAGCCCTGAGACTTGGAGACAGTTTGTGGGTTTTGCCCTTTTAAGGTAGATTTTGGGCAGGAAAAACTAATGTCCTTGTCCCTGCAGTTCTTACCCTCTGTGGTTGCTGCCTGGGCTGCCAGCCTGGGTGGAGGTACCTGGGCTCTGCCTCTGCTCCCCAGGCCCCCGGATCTGGGATGGCAGCATCTCCCCTCCTGCCCTGTCCCCCTCCTTGCTTGCAGGAATGAATTCTTAAGGTGAAACCCAGCTTTTCCAGGAATGCTTTTGTGGTGCCTTGGGGGCCCTGGGTGGTCCGAGGGGGAGAGTTTGCTGGGGGAAGCTGGAGGTGCTCTGCCCATGGTGGTTGGGCTACCCTGGCCATGGGAGAGGTGGGAGGTGAGCTCCAGTGTGGCAGCAACCCCCAAGAGATGGAGCAGCTGCACCTGAGTTGGTCACAACTCATGCTGTGATTTCATCTCCTATCTTTTCTGAATGCTTGTTCCCCCCTCTTCTGGAGGCTACAGCTGTCCTGGGAGCACCTTCCTCACCTGCCTCTGTGCAAGGCTTGGAGGCAGGCACGAGGCACCGGGGAGGGTCCCCACCGTGGGGCAGGACTTGGGGCTGGTGTGGGATATCCTGGCATCTGCAGGGATGGACGGAGCAAGCCAGGATCCACAGCTGCGAGCAGGTGTCTGCCTACGAGCATCCAGGGCAAAGCAAGGTGGTGTCACCCAGCTGATTCCTCCATGGGTCTCTGCCACCAGCAAGCATGTGCCAGGACCGTGGGCTGAGCAGGCACTGCCCTGAGCAGAGACACAGAGCTGTATCCCGGCCCTTCCCAGGGGACACCAGTGGCTGTGCTGGGAGGAAGCAGCAGAAGACCAAGGCAAAAAGACAGGAGTGGGGTTTTCCATGTAATGTTTCTCACCTCCTGTGTTCCCTTCCCTTGCAGGACTCACCGACATGCAGCTGGAGCCGCCCGGGGAAACGCGGGGAGTGGAGAGCAAAGTCCCAGTGCCAGGAGCCGGCATCGGCAGCAGGCCAAGAGCTCACAGCATGCCAGCACAGCCACCAGCATGGCCAATGGCACAGCCACCAGCATGGCCAATGGCATAGCCAACGGCACGGCCAACGGCACGGCCACCAGCATGGCCAATGGCATGGTCAACGGCACAGGTGACCCAGTGCTCGTGGGAGGTGGGGGCAGAGCTTGCGGCTATTTATTGTGGAGAAAATGAATCTCTGCTGAGATAATGCATCTTGTAGTGCCCAGGAATTTCCTCCCTGTGGATTGATTGATTTTTATTGATTTTACTTCCGATAAGCCAGACAACTCCGCAGAATGTACTGGGAGGATCTGTCAGGAATTATTTCTGTCTCTCCACTCTGGAGTCACCAGATGTTTAAAAGGATACTGGGACAGCCCCGTCACTGATGTCACCGTGACTAGGATAGTTGTCACCACTGAGTGGACTTTTTTCAGGGTTCAGCTGAATTTCCCATTAGTCTTCAGTGAAAATGTTCTGAGCTCTGAAGTGGGGAGGAGCAGCTGCCTTGTCAAGCACCAGACAAGGCACAAACCCACCTCTCAAACAGGGCTGGTTCTTACACCACAGGGTGTTTTTGGAAAGATTTCTTTTGTCATTTCTTGGATTTGTCCACAAAGCCATAAATCCCTTGTGGAGCAGGATTTGGACCTGCTGAGTACTTGACTCTGAAGTCACACATGGCTGATCTGTTTTTCTTCTCTGCTGTCATGGAGCATCTCCTGCTCCTCTTCACTGCATTTGCTTTTGCAGGAGATGAAGGAGAGGCAGAGTGCTTCTTTTTGGATAGAAGGAAATGTTCTGTTCAACCTAGGAGGAGTTTGGTATTTTTTGGTGTTTCACTGGGGTAGCCTGGAGCGGTGGAATTTCAATTTTGCCAAGGCCAATTTTTGCCAGAGCTCAGCCCTCTCCAGGCTCCTCGCTCTGTGGACACTCCCTCAGGTTGGGGACAGGGATTTTGATCCCATGTACAACTTGGCTCCTTGGCTTTGGTGTGTTTAAAGCACTTTTTACTGGCCCAGCTGCAGCCTCCCCAGTGGCATTATGACTGTGCTGTCCTTGTTGCTGATTTACCACCCTCCATGCCTCCCACAGGTCCTGCCAGCAGTGACTTGGGATGGGGAGAGGAGTGTTTTGTGTGGCTGCGATTAGTACTAGACGCCCTGGAATGCCTCTAGAAACCAATCTCTTCCCCCTCAGTTGGGCACATTTGGGTGACATTGCCATGTTTTTCAAGCAGGCTGTTGCAAGAACATCCTCATTACGTTTGTCAGTCACAGCTGTAATTTCAGCTGACAATAAAAGATTATTCCCAGGCATGTTTTCCCCACAGCCACACTGTTCAGCCCTTGCTGTGTTCCCCCTGGAGCTCCTCCTTATCAGGTGAACTTTGGATCAGTTTTTCCCTGCTTTGTCCAGGGCAGAGATCAAACTGACTGTGGTGTAGTCACCCAGGTCCTGCTGCAGATTCCCTTTGAAGCTTCCCACAGTGTGATGGAAGCTTCTAAAATGGCCTTTTCCCAGGCTTGCTGGAGATGAGGGGCAGTCAGAGACCTCCTCAGCTGGGTCCTGCAGGACACTGGTGGAAGTTGCTGCTGTTCTGGAAATCTCCCTCGCCTGCAGCTGCTGCCTGGGTGCACCACCAGCTGCTGCTGTGTCCCAGGATCCCTCCGATGCTTGAGAATGTTGTCCTGCCACCCTCCAGCTGCCAAGCAGAGTGTCCTGAGCACTCTGCCTCTTCCACAGAGTGAGCGTCTGTAGCTCTTCAGTCTCCCATCCATGGGGGTTTACGCTGCTTTTTCCTACAATACTTCTAAATAATTAGGTTTCCCTTACAGTTTTTGACTTTTCTCAGCTCTAACTCATGGAAATCTGTCTGCATCCCTCACTCCTTTGTTCCTTGTTCATGGGTTGTTTATGAAGCTTTTGCTTTACCACTCCAGCCAGGATGTCTTGTAGCAAAAGTTCTCCTCAGTTGGGCTGCCAGGTCTTGGGGTTTTGGCTATCTAATAAATACTCCTCAAACAAATTCCCTTTCATTTTTTTGCTCTGCATTTTCCTCCTCACCAGTTTTCTTTGTTGTTTTCCTTTGCTCTGTCTCTTCTCCTTCCCTTTTCCAAAAATTCAGTGGGATCCAGCAATGTTTAGCTCTTTCCAGTGCTGTTGACTTGTGGAGCCTGGGTTTCATTCTCCCTTGGGGGAGATGTACCCACCATTTCGGAGCTCCTGCTCATTCCCCAAGCCCCCATCCAGGATGCAGCATGTTTCCAGTGGCAGGGGAGACACTGAGCACAAATGCAAAGTACCCTCTGCTTTTGTTTCAGGATGGAGGCAATGGCAGTGGTTCCCAGAGGTGTCTGGGTGAAGCAGGTGCTGCCTTTCCTGCAGGCTGGGAGCCCTGGGAGTGCCATGCGTGGGTTGTCACCCACCGTGTGCTCCGCTTCCTGGGAAGCTCAGCTGGCCCTGGCCCCCTCCCTGGTGCTGACCTCCTGCCCTCTGCCTTTCCAGTGAACGGGGACGCTGTGGGTGCTGCAGACATGGATGAGGACAGGCCGGCAGCAGGTGCCAACGTTCCGACCCCGGCGGCGTCTGGCACGGCTGATGGCTCCGCTGCTCCTGCCCTTCCTGCCCTGAGCAGCTCCGGAGAGGCCGAGGAGGTGGCCTCGGGCCCCAGTGCCCCCCCGGCTCGGGCAGCCGTGCTCGCCTTGGACGCTCTGCCCCCCGGGTAAGCTCTGCCTGCGGCCCGCAGGGTGGGGGGACAGGAGCCAACTGGGCACTGCTGTGTGCTGGGATGAGAGGCTGCTTGAGGGAGGGGAAGTGCTGCCCCGGGAGCTGGTGGAGGTGCTGGTGCTCAGCAGAGCAGGGAGGGCCTGGGGCGGGTGCTGGGGATCCTGTGCCCCTTGCCTGGCACAGCCGGTGCTCCCTGTCTGCCCAGGGTGCTCTGGGCTGGGGTCTGGCCTGTGCCCACCGGGTGTTTGGGGCAGTAAATAGTGGGTGGCACCTCTGTGCCGAGCAGCCTCTCAGACTCTGTGCCGGGGGAGCAGCGGAGCCCTCCACTCTCACGGGACTGCTGAAGGGATCAGGCAGAGGAAAATGCCCAGGAGAGTGAGTGTGGATTTTCAGGGAGCTCCCACTGAGCAGGAGGGCACGGACATGCTCTGGGGACAGCACAGAGGTGTGGTGGGGGCAGGACCCTCCAGCAGTGGGACACCTTCTCTCTGGTGCGGATGCTGCTCATCCTCCTCCTCCTCCGCAGGACATCGGGAAGGGGCTGGAGGAGAGTGGGGTCTGCTGGCTCTGTGAGGGGCAGCAGTCAGGGTGTGGGCTCAGCCCCCAGTGTGCTGCAGCTGCGTTGTTCTCCTCTTGTAGGAGACCCCTTGAATTCTGGGCGGGGGGTGAAATGGCCTGTGTTTGGGATGAAGGGAGCTGTTTATTTTGCTTTGGCTGAGGCGATGCCTGGAAGGTCAGGGCCCTGCTCGCGTGTCAGTCACAGGTAATTAGGGTTAACGGCTCACTGTGCCTTTATGCGGGTGTGTGAGGGTTTCTGTTCTCCTGGCCTGGGCGCTTCCTGTTTCCAGGCAGCTGGAAAAGTCCAGTGCTCTCAAAAAGGCCTTTATTCCAACCCGAGCTTATGCCCCTTTCTGCTCCTACCAGGTAGACTGAAGGTCTCCTTTTCCCCACCTGGGGCTGGAAACAGGCTGTTGTTTCTTTCCCGGGGCAGGGAAGCCTCAGGATTCTGGAGGCCCAGGAGGCTGCAGGCGCTGCTTTCTAAGATACACCAGGCTGGATTTCCCTGACCCAGCCAGGTGGAAAGGTGGCCGTGTCTCCCTGCCCATCTCCCTGTGGAGCTCACACACCAGAGAATCGTGTGTGTCAGAGCAGGGAGGAGGATAAAGCCGCTGTGCTTTGGGAGATGGATGGAGAGGAATGTTGGAGGGGTAGTGAGGCATTTTCCAGACTGAGCTCCTGGAATTTGCTTCCCTGGAGACACCTTTGATTAGCACCTTCTGTGCTGGCTGTGCGATCTGTAGGGGGAAAGAGAGCAGCACGAGCTGTGTTTGTGCTGTGCTGTGGTGGCCTGGGCAGGAGGAGACCACAGGTCAAGGTCTTCCCAGGTGAAGGAGAGGGGAGAGTGGAATCCATTGAGGTCTCCATGGTGTGAGCCCTGCCCCGAGAGCTGCCAGAACAGGTCCTGGGCTAACGGGGATTTGCTGAACTGGGATTGCACAATGCAGTGTCCCTGGGGTGGTGTAAATGAGCTGCTGGAGTCCTCTCTGATCCAGGGAGGCTGGTTTTTGGCGGGCGCACCTCACCACGGAATTATTCTGATTGGTGGTTTGGGGCCCAGCTTGGGAGAGGGGGATGCAGGATAGCCCCTTGCTGGGATGGCTCTGAGAGCACTGCAGGGTCCGTGGGGGATGGCTCCTGCTCTGCCACTCCAGGAGCAACGTCACCTACAGAGCTGCCAGGCACGTCCCTCCTGAGCCCTGCACCGTGCTCTGAGTGTCTCCTTCCTTCCCTGGGAGCGTGGGGAGCACTCACTGCAGCCTCTGGAGGGTGGCCCCAGCCTCCCTGCTCGTTCCGGGCTGTGACAGACGGTTGGGTTCATGTGGGGATCCAGAGCGATTTGCTCTGCACAGATCTCCGTGTCTCAACATCTGCACCAGGTGTGGTGGCTCAAAGGCATCCCTCACACAACTGGGAGTCTGTCCTAGGGGCTGGAAAGGGCTGGAAGGAGTTCTGAGTAATTCCAGCCCCGACAGTGCCCAAAACCTCCTTCACATCCTCTGGGCAGTGTTCCCCTGCGGAGCTGGGAGTGTGTGTGGCGCCAGAGCCGTGGCCACAGAGCCTGAGGCCTTCGGGGTCCCGGCCCTCGAGCTGGGGCTTCCAAGCAGACCGATAGGGAGGGGAGTGGGCCACAAGAGCTGCTGCCCCCTGCATCTGGATCCTATCAGGGATGATCCTGTGCGGGGACAGGCGGCCGGGGCGGGGGTGTGTGGTGCTGTCTCACCCGCACAAAGAGGTGCTTTATGCTGCCTGGCAGAAACCGTGGGGCTGTGGTTTCTTATGTAAGGAGGGCGTTTTGTTTGGACTGCAAGGTTGCCTCAGCTCTACCACTTCCCAGTGCCCAGGCTCCCTGCATCCATGGCCATCGTGAGCCTGTGGGCAGCTGAGGAGAGCCGGCAGGGCCTGGCGTGTTGAGCGCTTTGTGGTTGCAGTGTGGTGCGTGTGTGGAGAGCTCCCACCATCCAGCACTCCCAAAACCAGGGATCTCCCGTGCTGGGGGCTGTGTGGAGCTGGCAAGGTGGTCTGAGCAAGGATGGGTTGTCCCCAGTGTCCCCATCTCTGTGTGTCAGCAGCAACTGTGGTTCATCCATCACCACAGGCACTGACTCGCTTGCAGGGCAAGCCAGCCCTCGGCCTGTTCACTCCTCACATCACCCAGGAGCTGCTGGTGAGGAGTTCGTGAGGGGGGGACAGGGGACATCAGGCAGTAGCTGCCACCACCAGCAACTCTCCCCAATCCTGCATGGCTCTTCGCAGTCGTGAGTGCACCCAGAGGGATCCAGAAACCTAGAGGAATTCTCATCCTGGGAATTCTGGTCTCTACAGCCACAGGAATGGTACCTTCCAAGTCCTCAGAGCCGTATGGATCAGAGAACCTGTTGTTAATGGGACTGGAGGGCCAGTCCAGGGTGATTCCACTGCCCTGAAGGTGCCTGGGCACCTTCTGCCATCTGTCTCATGGGGTGGGCATGCTTGTGTCTTAGGACATCCCAGCTGTGCTGATTTCCTCTTTAGAGATTTTATTCTTGTTTTACCTGTCCTGGTGCTTTTATGCTCATGAAGCACCAGTCCATGGTTTGTGACCAGGAAACCAGGCGCTGTCAGACTTGGCAGCCCCTCACCCTCGTGGTGTCAGGGCACAGCAGGCTCTGCCTTGGGCTCTCCCTCAGGGATACCCATTGGTGTCCCTGACCCGGTCCAGGGAAGAGGAAGATCTGGTGCTGCTGACAGGAAGCAACGTGTGCAGGTGTTGTGTGGGCTCTGCAGAGGCTGCAGTGCAGTGCAGCTGAGCTGTGTCACAGCAGCTGTGTGGCTGTGGTGCGGTCACCGATGGCATTGCTGTCCCTGGCGCTGCGGGGCTGAGCTGGGACAAGCCTGGGCCGTGGGGCACCAGCATTGGGAGCAGCTCTGTCCCCAGGGCTGCCTGCTCCCTGCCAGCCTGGGCTGGCTCCCTTGCTGTCACACAGAAGCTGCTGTATTAATTTCCTAGAGATTTTTGTAGTGATTAATTGAGACAGAAGATTGAATGGGGAGGGAGGCCTGTGGGAGTAGAAGCGTGGCAGGAGAACACTTTATCTGTCAGCAGCTGCTGGCTGCTCGCCTCCTCTGCTGCAGGATAAAAGCTGACAAGAAAGCATGGGCTCCACAAAGCTTTTACCTTTGCCAGGGTAAATTCATGAATGAATTCACATGAAGCATGATTCCGGTGTGGCCCTGTAAAGCCAGGCTCGCTGTCACCTGGGCTGTCCTCAGGGCCACCCCAGCCTGAGTGCCATGGCCACATGTGTATTTAAGCTGTAGCTGCCAGCAGTGAGCCCAGGACTGCCAGGGAGAGAACCCAGCCCCAGCCTGAACTCAAACACTCCCCTTAGAAGATGTATTAGGAGAAACCAAACAAAAACTACATTAGAAACACAGGGCATAAAACTGACCCTCTGTGAAATCTTGTGCTGACCTTTCTGGGGGAAATTAGGAATTTATGCTCCAAGTTATGCCTGTTGATGAAGCAGAGTGCTGCAGCCCCTCTCCCAATCTCCATCTAGGAGACTCAGCAGCTGCCATGCAGACCTGTCAAATAAAGGTTGGAATGCCCAGGATGTGAGGGGGTGGGCTCCCTGACCCACCGGGGGCAGCTCTCTGGATGTTCTTGGTACCAGCAAGTATCACCTGCCTCATGATTTTATTTTCCTTGCAGGTGGGAACAGCGGGAGCTGCCGAATGGTAGAGTCTACTATGTAGACCACAACAACAAGACCACAACGTGGGAGAGACCCCTTCCTCCAGGGTAAGGGGCTTGGGGGGTCTCCAGGCCTCGCCTTGGTCAGAGGCTGGGTGTCTTGGAGGGATGTTCATGGCATCTTGATAGGAGCTCCACTGGCATCCCTGTCAGGTTTCGTGTGCCTTTGCAGGAGCTGCTCAAAGAGTTACTCATGCTTTGTGTTTCCTTTTAGTGGATTTTTGTCCAAAAGAGCCTCTTTAGGTATGAAAGCAGTGGTTATGGTGGAGCTGGGCATGGAGCCCTCGTGTTGGAGGGTGTCAGTCCGCAGGAGCTGCCAAACTGCATGGGACACACAGTGACAACTTCCTTGGGTGCTTCCAGGTGGGAGAAACGCGTGGATCCTCGAGGCAGGTACTACTACGTGGACCACAACACCCGGACCACCACGTGGCAGCGCCCCACGGCCGAGTACGTCAGGAACTACGAGCAGTGGCAGTCACAGCGCAACCAGCTCCAGGGGGCCATGCAGCAGTTCAGCCAAAGGTTCCTGTACCAGGTGAGAGCTGGCTGTGCCGGTGGCAGGGGTCTCACCTGGCTCTCCTGCTGCTCTCACCGGGGCCTGCCTGGGAGCCCTGGAGCCTGGGAAGGTGCTTGCTGGGCTGCGTGGGGTCTCTGAGTGGCGAACTCAGAGCAGTGCCTGGATGGGAGCCCACAAACTCTTCAGCTGCCTGCAGAGGCCGTGGGGGAGTGACTTGCTTTTTATAAACCAGCTTGCATGGCCCTGAAGGGTGGTGGGAGGTGTCCTCAGCAGCCTGTCCCGGGCTCTCTCCAGGCACACGCTCTCCTCTGGCTCCCATCAGACAAGCCCTGCTGCTGACCCGTGGGGCTGCAGGACCTGCTGTCGGAGCTGAGGGAGCTGTGGGAGCCTGGTCTGTAGCAGGACAGGAGGCTCTGGGGCCTGAGCTCAGCCCTCCCTGGGTCTCGGTTGTGCTGAGGACAGCGTGGCTGGGTCCTGGGTGCAGCAGGAGCTGCAGGCCTAGGGTACAGGTGGAGAGGGCTGCAGGAGCCAGGGCTCAGAGTGCAGGGAACGAGCTCGGCTTGGCCAGCTCCCTCTGCTTCCTCTGCTGCTTCCCCTCATTCCTGGTTTGGGCTGAGGATTCATGTTTCCTTGCTCAGGGAATGGTCTCTCAACCATTCTGTTCCTGGGCAGGGATGACCCTTGTCCTGGCTGTACCTTTGCCATGGAGGTGGACACAGCTGTGGGGGGTGAGCACCTCTGCTGACCTGAGCAGTGCTGGTGGCCTTGGGCTGCAGGGAGATCAGCTTGGGAAGGGGCCAGGCTGGCATGTTTCTGCCTCCTGGAGCAGCAGTCTGGCCCTGTGCACTGGTGAAATTGCACTCATCCAGGGGCAGGTGAACAGCTGTGGAGGGAAGGTGGGCAGTGTAGAGGGACCAAATTCTCATTGACTTATCTCCTCAGAAAAATCAGCTGGGGCTGGAGCGAGCTCAGGGCTCCATCGAGGAGCTCAGCTGCTCTCTGGGAGGGAGTGCCGGCAGTGCAAAGTCCATTCTGTGTGGGACACAACTGGGCCCGCTCCGGGGGCTGCAGGAGCGGCTCAGCCCCGCTCCTCCCCCTGCCTGTCCCTCCCTGGATATCTCTCCAACCTTTCCAAACCTCGGAGGGGGAGCAGGACCCCATGACTGTGCTGGCCCTGCCTGCGCTGCCCTGCACGCCATCCACCAGAGCCCAGTGGAGGGGCACTGGGAGGGGCTCCCCTGGGAGGGGGCTCCCCTGGGAGGGGCTCCCACCCTGCTCAGTGGGCTCCGGGCCTGTCCCTCGCTCCCTGCCAGCGCCAGCCTTGGAGCCACTCCAGTGCCGTGCGACTCGCCCTGGCCGCGCTCTGCCGAGGGAGGGACTCGAGCTCCAAATTTAGCCTGATGAAACGATTGTACTTTTTGTTTTGAGCTCTGCTGCCAGCAGTGATGGCTCCTGCCCTGCCTCCTGCCCCACAGGGGCTTTCTGCTTTACTTGCCCCCGCCTCCAGCATTCCTCTGCCCTTCTTGTTGGAGGGGACAGTAGAGGGGTCATGAGCAGTGAGGCAGAGCCTGAGGAAGGCACAGTTTGGGGGGCTCGGGTGAAGCCAGGGGCCGCTCTCCCAGCAGGCGCCCCAGTGCTGCATCCCTTGCACGAAGGGTCTCTGGCACAGGGGCCAGGCTGTTCCAGGGGCTGTGGGGAGCTGCAGGTGCTGCCCGGAGCTCTGCCCTGGTAGCTTTAATTAGCTATTTTTAGGTGCCAGTGAGGTGTGGTACTTCTGGACGTGACTCGGCTGAGTGTCTGGGCAGCGTGTCCCGGCGGGGAGGGAGCAGACACTGCTCCGAGTCCGAGCTGTGCTGGCCGTGCCAGTCCTGGCACAAGGGGTCAGGTACAAGGGACAAAGCTCCTCGGAGGGGCATGGACTGTGCCAGGACATCCCCGGGGTGCTGGGCTGCCATGAGCTGCACCCATCCAAGCTCTGGTGCCTCTCTGGGAGTGGGGGACCCTGGCACCCCAAGGGCTGGAGCTGCCCCTGGCTCCAGGCAGGAGGGCCAGGTCTGGCTGTGGGTGACATTCCCTGGGCCCAGGTTGACTCGGATCCATCCCGGCACGGGGGACTGGGACACAGCCCCCTCCAGCAGCTGGGTTTTTACCTTTTGGGTAACGATGCGTTTCTTATTTAACCACTAAAAGCATTCCGGGGCTCCCTCCTGCCCTGGACCCTGAGGACCCTCCATCCCCAAGGAGCCCAGTGGGGCTCGGGCAGGGGTTTGCCCCCACCGGGGTAGGATACCGGCCCGTGCCCCCCGTCCTGGGCCACCCCCGGCTCAGGAGAAAGGGGCTTTTGTGCGGTGCAGGGGCGGGGGCCGGGGCCGCCCGTCTGCGCGGCTGAATGCGGGCTCAGTGAGCGCATCCCGCACCCCGGCCCTGCCCGCGGAGGAGGGGGCCGCCATCCCGCCAGGAAGCGCGGGGCGTGGACAGCGCTTGTGGGAATGATTTCATTGGAAAGGCCTGCGATATTTTTTCCCCTCTTGTGTGTGGTTCTTGGAGGAGGCTGGAGGTGTATGTGGAGGGGACGCCGGAGCAGCCGCGCACGTCCAGAGCCCTCCGGGCCATCCCGCTGCCCTCGGCCGGCGCAGCCCTTGCCCCTGCCCCGCCACCCCTTGGCTGCCCCAGCCCCTGCTTAGGCTGGGCTTTTGGGCTTTTTTTTTTTCTTTTGCTTTTTTTGTTTCTTTTTTTAACCCCCTTTGAGTGTGCAAGTTTTTTTTAGTTTCCTGGGAGCTGTAGGCCAAGGAGAGGCGAGTGGGAGAGGAGCTGGCTGGCTCACCTCTGTGTTCCGCTCCTCCCAGCCGTCCTGGCTCTGGGGTTTATTCCATATTTTTGATCTTTCTGTTGTCTCTAGTCCTCCGGAGCCCCATCTGACAATGATCCTCTGGGGCCCCTTCCTCCCGGCTGGGGTAAGTACTGCGCTGCCTCACCTGCCCCTGCATGGCCCCCAGGGGACACTCCAGTCCCTCCCGCGGGGAGCACCGTGCTGCCAGCGGCTCCCATCCCTGGCATTACTGGGGAGGGTGGCCGTGGAGCCAGCACTCCCTGTGCTTGGCTGCACGTGGGGCTGAGTCTGCCTTTGACTAGCACGATCTCTGATGTGAAATTCAGCCTTTTTTCCCCTTTTCCTGGAGGAGTTCCCAGCCTCTCTCAGCTGCTGAATGCAGAAGTGCTTGTGATTGTTCTTTGGATGGGGGAAGATGTTGGGGATCCAAGTCCTTGCTTGTCCCCAGACCCCTCCTCTGGCGAGCAGGGATTCGTCCCTCTGCCGTGCTGTCTCCCGGGATGCTCTGCCTGGGTCTGGAGCAGGGCTGGGAGCTGGCAGGAGCGGGGCTGGCTGTCCCCACATGGCCCAAGCATTGTGTGCCGGGACATTGTGAGAAGTCCCTGTGCCACCCCCAGGGCAGAGAGAACCCCTGCACGGTGAGAGCATCCCTGGAGAGGGCAGGCTGGGATGCTCGTGGATGCAGCTGGCCTGTGCTGTGCCAGGGAGAGCAGGAGTAGGGTTAAAATTGCGGGAGCTTGGAGCAGGACAGAGGGGCCCAGGCTGCTCAGGGGGTCCCTAGGGGCAGTGTCTTGATGGGGGTGGTACTGGAGCCCTTGCTGGGTGTCCCACCGCCCATCAGCAAGGAGAAGGGGCCCATCGCCAGTGCCAGCTGGGCAGGCTGGGGAAGTGCAGTTCTGCATGGGGCTGACCACCCTGGGGTGTTCCTGGGATGGGTGGGATTCCTGGGATGGACGCAGTCCTGGCCATCATGTGGGGGCTGCTGCCCACAGTCCAGGAGTGAGATGGAGCAAGGGGCTGGTGCTGGCCAGAAGAGTGACAGGGAGGTGACAAGGTGTCCCTGCCTGCGTGGAGCAGGGCTGAGCGTGCGGGAGTGACGCAGCACACGGAGGAGGAGGAGGAGGTGTGGGGCACACGCGGTGCTGGGGGGGCAGGGGGTGTGTGTAGGGGTGGCTGGTGCGTGTGCTGGGGCTGTTTTGTGCCTGTGTGCAGCACAAGGAGGGTGTGTGTGTGTGTCTGTGTGTGTTCACACACGTCTGCACTCGCAGCGAGGCCACGGAGGGAGTTTGGGAAAGCACCTGTGCATCCATGTGGAGAGGTAGCGCTGCGTGTGCTGGGGTGGGTGTGTGTGCCATGACGGCGTGTGGCTGAGCACAGCGCCTGTGCCAGCCTGGCAGCGCCCTGGCAGCGCTGGCCTCCCCTGGCACCTCCCGCGCGCGGCACTGCTGGGCTGAGGCAGCTCGGCACGCGGAAGGAATGTGGGGTTTATCCTGCCTTCTCCAAACCAGCCAGGGAGGTGAGCTGGGAAGGGGAGGGCTGTTCCCAGGACTCCAGCTAATGCTTCCTCGCCCTTTTCTCCTAGAGAAGAGACAGGACAATGGGCGAGTGTATTACGTGAACCACAACACCCGGACCACGCAGTGGGAAGACCCTCGCACGCAGGGGTAGGCGGCTGCGGGGGGAGCGGGGAGGGTGCTCGTGGCTTGGGAAGGTGCAGTTCTCCGGGGACCTGCCCTGGCTGAGGACGTGTTGCTGGCCTGCACTGAGGCCGTGTGTCCCAGAGATGGAGAGTGAAGAAGCTCTGACAGTGCCATGGCTGTGGCTGGAGTGCTGCCCAGGCAGGGCTCCTCTCTCGGGGTGCGGGCAGGCACCGTCGCCAGTCCCGTGCCATGAATCCTTCCTTTTGCCTGGCACGGAGCTGTAATTCAGGGGGGCACTGCGCAAGGGTCAGTCTGGTGAGCCCTTCCTTGCCAGCAGGATGATCCAGGAGCCGCCGCTGCCGCCGGGCTGGGAGATGAAGTACACGAACGAGAGCGTGCGGTACTTCGTGGACCACAACACCCGCACCACCACCTTCAAGGACCCACGCCCGGGCTTCGAGTCCGGGTAAGCCCCGAGCAGAGGGTCTGGGGGATCGTGTGGGCTCTGACAGAGGAGAGCTGCACGCCAGTGACCCTTGTCCTGCCTGGCCGGTGATGGGGGCTGCTCAGGGCGGGGGGTGCTGACCCAGGCCCTGCTGTTCTGGCAGGAGCAAGCACGGTGGCTCCCCGGGCGCGTATGACCGGAGCTTTCGCTGGAAGTACCACCAGTTCCGCTTCCTCTGCCACGTGAGTAGAGCGGCTGTGGGTGGCTGAGTGGGTGCCCGGAGCTCATGGGCAGGTGTGGGTGAGGAGGGCTCTGCCAGCCTCACACAGCCCCGTGCCTCTGCCCTGCCCACAGTCGAACGCGCTGCCCAGCCACGTGAAGATCAGTGTGTCCCGGCAGACGCTCTTTGAGGACTCCTTCCAGCAGGTAGGGAGGTGCGGGGGCTGCGGAGCTGGGCAGGAGTGCAGCTGGCCCTCAGGAGTGGGGCTGGCCCTCAGGAGTAGGGCTGGCCCGGCCACGGTGACACTTCCTCCTTGTCCCCAGATCATGAACATGAAGCCGTACGACCTGCGGCGCCGGCTGTACATCATCATGCGAGGGGAGGAGGGCCTGGACTACGGTGGCATCGCCAGGTGAGCACAGTGTGCTGGGCCATGGGGCTGTGCCCTGACTGTGCTCGGGGTCCCAAGGGCAGCGCGGGCACAGGGCAGCTACACTCAGGGCCCCCAGCCCTTGGGCAGAGGAGTCCAGGGGCGTTCAAATGGAAAACGGGGTTTTAGGAATGGTGGAACACCTTTGAAGCATTGCACCAGCCTGTTCCTGCCAGTGAGAGCACAGGGGACCCGGCTGGGGCTCTCCTGCTGCCTCCAGGTGTGGGGGTGATGGGCTGAGTGTCCTCCCTGCAGCCGACAGGCCCTGGTGTTCCCAGACAGTGAGTGTGTGCCAGGGCAGACAGGGTGTGATGTGGTTGCTGCAGCCCTGCTGCTGCCCCAGGATGGTGTTACCACAGGGTGTGGGCTGTGGCTCGGCTGGAGGGGGTCCTGTGTCCCCATGAACCCCCTCTGGCTCACCTGGGACATCTTGGAGCTGGGCTGGCGTGTCCCTGTCTGCTGCCACCCCATGCTCGCCTGCTCCCTTTCGTGGGGCCGCTGCCTCGGCTGCGGTGCCGGGCTCCTCCTCCTCCTCTCTCCGTGTCCTGCCAGTGGTTTTACCCTATGGTAGGTTACGTCATGCTGTTCTACCACAGGGTAGAACCACGGACGGGATGCTGGGGCTGCCTCCACATCCGAGGATTGCTGTCTGCCTGCACAGCCGGGGAGCAAAGCCAGGGTGGTGCTGTCCCGAGCGGGGCAGGGGCTGCTGGGGCAGCATGTGCAGAGGGACGGGGTGCACTCGGGGGGTGGGCACGTGTGGGACAGCCTGGCTGGGACTGAGCGTGTGGCACCTGCGGGGGCTCCTGATGCTCTGAGCAGGGCCTGCAGCGAGCTGGCGTGTCCAGAAACCCTTCACAAGCCCCAAACAGCACCCTGGGGAGGGGACACACTTGCCCAGTCACACCAGTGCCCAACACCTGCCCAGCACCAGAGGAGGTGGGCACCCGGTTGGGGCAGGGACGCACACTGTCCCCTCCCCGAGCCACTCGTCACTGCATTCCCTTGTCTCATCCCAGGGAGTGGTTCTTCCTCCTGTCCCATGAGGTGCTCAACCCCATGTACTGCCTCTTTGAGTACGCGGGCAAGAACAACTACTGCCTGCAGATCAACCCCGCCTCCTCCATCAACCCTGACCACCTTACCTACTTCCGCTTCATCGGCCGCTTCATCGCCATGGTGAGAGCCTGGGGGATGGCACCAGGGCTTTGTGAGGGACGGGGTGGTCAGCAGGGTGAGGGGCAGCTCCACGTGCCATGGCTGTGCTAGGCTTGGCACTGCTGCTCTCCATGAGCCCCTTCTTGCCCACCTGTGGGTCCATGGGAGACAGGCCTTCGAGGGCGTGCTGTGGAATGATGCATTTGAATCCCAGGGAATGGCCGTGGGGCCAGAGGAGACCTGGTTTCCCAGGAGCTGTGTGGCAGGGATGGATGGCTCTAGGTCTTTGGCTGTCACCCCAGGTGCTGTCGGATCTGCAGCTCCAGGGACTATTTTTAGCCCCAGCAGTGTGAGATTTTCCAGCTGCCCAAGTTCCAGAGCAGCTCCTCCCGTTTGTCTCAGATTCCTCAAGGCCAGCGTGCCCCAGACTGGCAGGGGGGCTGCCGGGGCTCCCCGGGCCGGGGAAGGGTCCCTGGCGCGGAGCCCCACGGGGTGTGCGCGGGGGCGGCTCCGGCCCCGCTGTCCTGCCCTGCCCTGCCCCGCCTCGCAGGATACCAATAAAACCCCAGACTATTACTCACCGCTGGGCCGTTCTAGACAAGCGTCTGCATTATTTTTGGCTGCCTTTGCCTCGGGGCTCCTGGAAGCCAGGGATTCAGGGAAGCCGCAGCACAGCTCTGTTTAAACAAGTGCTCTTAATAGAGCTGTGAGGGGAGAGGGAGACGCGGTGGAATTTGCGGTGGGGAGGGAGAGGGGCTGCAGCCCACCCGCCCCGGGCAGCGCTGTCAGGGCAGCGCACCCTCTCCATCCTGTGTGCCAGCCAGGAGTGAGTGCCACAGCTCAGGGACCCAGGAATGAGTCCCTTCTGCCCTGTGGCTGCCCCAGGGTGGAGCGTGCTCTCGCCCCAGGGCTGTGTCCCTGGGTCCCCTGTGACTCGGTGTCCCCTCCCTGCCGCAGGCTCTGTACCACGGGAAGTTCATCGATACCGGCTTCACGCTGCCCTTCTACAAACGGATGCTGAACAAGCGCCCGACGCTGAAGGACCTGGAGTCCATTGACCCAGAGTTCTACAACTCCATCGTGTGGACCAAGTGAGTGCCCCACGCTCCCTCTGGTCCTGCCGCAGGCAGGCAGAGCTCTCCTCACAGCCCCTCACTGCTTCTGGGTGTCTCCATCAGAAATCACGTCCCGGTGTCTCCCACAGGGAGAACAGCCTGGAGGAGTGCGGCCTGGAGCTGTACTTCATCCAGGACATGGAGATCCTGGGCAAGGTGACCACCCATGAGCTGAAGGAGGGTGGTGAGAGCATCCGTGTGACGGAGGAGAACAAGGAGGAGTACATCATGTGAGTGGCTGTACCAAGGGTCCCGTCAGGCACCCGCCCCCGGTGGCTGCAGGGGTGGGACCCTGGGGCTTGGGACGTGGCCGCTTCCCTGGGCTACGTGGCCTGTGACAAGCCTGGGCTGGCGCAGTTGGCCGAGCTCTGCTGCGGTCTGGATTGCTGCGGGCTGGGCAGTTGCCAGTACTTTCAGGAAAAAGGAGAGGGAAAAGAGGGTGAGGCTGCTCTCCCGTCCCATGGCTGTTCCCCCTGCCTGCCTGGGATGTGGTTTGCACCACCGGAGTTCCCAAGGCTGCTGTGCTTGGGGCTGATGCTGCTCGTGGGTTTGGGGACAGAGACCGAAACCCACCAGTGGGAATTGAGGGGCCCTGATACTTTGAGGGGAGCCCCTCTCCCCTTCCCCACACTCCCACGGCCCTCGCTGTCAAAGGGGAGGGATCCTGGCGTGTCCCTGTGCCAGGCCAGCGGCGCGGGCTCTTTGCTGACCCCGTCTGCCTCCCCAGGCTGCTGACGGACTGGAGGTTCACACGGGGCGTGGAGGAGCAGACCAAGGCGTTCCTGGATGGCTTCAACGAGGTGGTGCCACTGGAGTGGCTGCGCTACTTCGACGAGAAGGAGCTGGAGGTGAGCTGGCACCTGGGGTGGGGACGTGGATGTGGAGTGGCACGTGGTGACCCTGCTCATGCTCTGTGCCCGTCGGCTCTGCTGACGAGGGTACAGCCCTGGGTGTTGGGTCTGGGGGTGGCTCGTTGGGTCCGTCGGCAAGAGAACATCTCGTTGGATGGGAGGAGTTCCTCCCAGGCACTTCATTGCTGGCGCCTGGGCCAGCTGAGGGCTGGCACCGGAGGAGTTGGTGCTCAGAGCGCGGGCACAAGGCCCCGTCTGTCCCCTGCTGAGTGTCCCCTGTCCCCAGCTGATGCTGTGCGGGATGCAGGAGATCGACATGAACGACTGGCAGAAAAATACCATCTACAGGCACTACACCAAGAACAGCAAACAGATCCAGTGGTTCTGGCAGGTTAGTCTGAGCCTGGTTGAGGGCATGGGGTGCCCTGGCAGGAGCTGTCCTGCGAGATGGGGCCAGGATCCTGCTCACCTGCCGCGTTCCTGCCGTAGGTGGTTAAGGAGATGGACAACGAGAAGAGGATCCGGCTGCTGCAGTTCGTGACAGGGACCTGCCGCCTGCCTGTCGGGGGCTTCGCCGAGCTCATCGGTGCGTCCCGGGGGGGCAGTGGTGGTGGCACCTTCCTGTCCCTGTGCCTGTCCCCACACAGAGCGCACGGCAGCACGTGAGCATGAGAGCAGCTGCGAGGTCTGAGCACAGTGATCCTATCTGGTGGTGTGCCATTCCCAGACACGTTCTTTGGCCGTCACTGTCCCACCAGGGTTAACTTTGTTGGGCTGGTTTGAAATCTCAATCTGATTGAGATTGTTGGATTTCTGATTGAATTTTGATTCTTGTGTGACAAAGCCTCTTTTTCAGAAAACCCCAGTGTGGTTCCACTCTCATCCTTTAGCTTGCTGCTTTTTGGGGCCTTTACTAGCCTTTCCCTGACTTTGCTGGCATTTGTGTCAAGCCAACCATCTTGCTTAACCCACTCTGTTGTTCCTGTTGGCGTATTAGCTTTTTCCACCCTGTGGAGCCTCTCCAGCGTCCCAATATGTTGAAAAGCCACCTCAGTGACTCAGACTTCCTGTGCCAGGTCATTTAAGACTCTTGGATGGACTCACACAATCCTGAGGGTTTACAGATCAATAGGTTTTAGCACTTGCTATGGAACCATCGTGCTCAGAGATGGTGCTCTTGCCCCTCTGTGCTGTGAATCTGCTTTTTGCTTTCTCCTTTGTATTTTGAACATCCTCTCTGCAGACAGGCAAGGATTGCTGTCATGGGTTTATGTCCCATGTGTCTCTGGGATCGTAGGGACTGTGGATCTCAGTGTGTGTGGGAGGAGTTTCTTTTTCAGCTCCTCGTCGTGTAATGAGCTTTGCTGTGCTCATCATTAACAGGCAGCAACGGGCCCCAGAAATTCTGCATCGATAAAGTTGGCAAAGAGACGTGGCTGCCGCGGAGCCACACGTGGTAAGTCACTGCCCCTCAGCCTGGCTGGAGTGCGCAGGGACAGGGGGGCTCTGCGGGGCTGCACGGGGCTCTCCATCCTGTGGGATGGACCTGCTGTTCCTGGCCGTGCCCCAGCCTCCGCTCCCTCCCCAGCTTCAACCGCCTGGATCTCCCTCCCTACAAGAGCTACGAACAGCTGAAGGAGAAGCTGCTTTACGCCATCGAGGAGACGGAAGGCTTCGGACAGGAGTGAAGTAGCTGTGGGGTGTTCCCGGAGCGCTGCCGGCCGGTGCCCAGGGCCGAGCCCTCCCCGGGATGTGTGCAGGCACCTACGGACACTGTGGCTCTTGTTCCCGGGCGAGATCTGCACTGACACGGCCCTGGGGGATCGGGGCTGTGTTTCCCTCCCTAAGGAAATCCGAGGTGTGATGGAGAGGAGAACACAAGCAGTTGGCATGCGAGGGCTGGCGCAGAGGGGCTGGGGGGCAGCACAGGGGCGCCGGGGCTCCCTGGTCACCCTCACAGGCACAGTTATGTGTTTGGTACAGGCTCTTGTTCCCCCTCGTGTTTTCTGCCTTTTCGTGGCATTTTGGTAGTGGCAGGTGAGAGGGGAAATGGCTCTCAGACTGACTTTTGGGCCCTATCCTGCACCCAGCAATAGTAAAAGGGACCCCGAAGATGATGCTTCTGAGGGGCTCTTGTGCAGCGCCTGAGCGCCAGGACAGCCCCTTCCCAGGCCACACCTGCAGCCACTGGAGCCAGAGCCCGGCTGAGCATTTCTGTGGTGTCTCCCGATTTGCAGCCCCTGGCCCCTGGGCAGTTGTATTTAAACGATGTGGTTCCTGCTGGGAGTTGGTGCTCCGCAGCAGCCCCGGGGCTCCGGGCACTGCCGGGGCCCTGCCGGCCTTTGCTCAGATCCTGGGCCCTGCCCACGCTCACTCCCTGTGTTCCCTGTGCTGGACGGGCTGCGACAAGGGCAAGATCGCCTGGATGTCACCTCTGCCCCTCCCCGTGCGTGCAGGGGACAGAGCCAGCGCATCCGTTCAGTTTGTCCGGGGCCTGTGGAGATGGGACCCTGCACGGCTCCGGGCTGGGAACCGGCCGGTTCCGCACGGCCCCGCCTGCTCTGCGCGGCTTCGTGTGCAATAAACGACAAAGCAGCTGCCGAGGTGTGCCTGTGTGCTGGGTCCGTGTGTGTCCTGGGGGTGTGTCCCAGCTCTGTGGCTGTCCTGGGTCAGTGTGGCTGTCCCAGGTCTGTGTCCCGGGTCGGTGCGTGTGTCCCTGCTCTGTGCAGGGCTGCGGCTCCAGGGCCGCGATGGACAGCTGGAGCTCAGCACTGGGATCACAGATCCTGTGGATTTTGTCCCTGCCCACTCTGGCAGCAGTGACGGCCCCAGTGCCTCCCAGGGCTCGCAGCCTCCTGCAGCCTGGGGAGCTGCTCAGCCCGGCCGGGGGGTGACAGGGCCACCAGCTCTGTCCCAGCTGTGCCACACGCACAGGGGCCGGGGCACAGAGCCAGATAAACGCAGGGATGGCTGTGGTGCACGAAACTGGTTGATGGTGATGGATTAGCCCTGGAAAATGAGAACACACTCACTGAGAGTAGAGTGGGTGTGAGCTGAGGCCTCAACACCTCCAAAGACACACTGGGGGAAGGCAAAGTGCTGTATAAAAGTATGATCAAATCAAATCAAAAACCTCCTCACCCCTGCCCGCGTGAGGAAGAGCAGAGTGCTGAGCACGGCACACAAGACCTCAATCCAGGGATTTAGTTTACAAGATTTTTAATTTACAAATAAAAAAACCTACATCTTTTACTTTTTCTCCTTTTTCTCCTCTTTCTTGCCATCACTCTTCTCCTTGTCCTTCTCCTTCTCATCCTTTCTCTCCTTTTTACTTTCTTCTTTTTCCTGTCCTTCCTTCTTCTCAGCATCCCTGTTGGCAATCTTGTTGTTGATGAGGTTGTGCAGGGCCACGACGGAGCGGATGAGCGAGGCCAGGTACACCACCACCATCTGGTCGTTGGTCTTCAGGTAGAAGGCCTTGACAAACTCCTGCAGGTTCACGTCTGGGAGCAGGTTGAAGACGTCCTGGAGGTGGTAGATGATCTGGTGGTTGATGGGCAGTTTGCCCAGGGCTACTTTCTCTAGGTAACTCCTGATGTCCAGAAGCTTGGAGTTCAGTCCCTTCAAGCCATGGACCTGGTTTGTGATCCGCTGGGACAGTGTGCCCACCGTGGTGTCCTTGATGTCCCTGGAACCCAGAGAGAATTGGGATTAGAGCCTCACCCTGCTGGGCACCGTCCCTCGGGCCCTTTCCCACCTAGAGCCATGTGAGCACGGCTGAGGGATGATGGGATCCAGCACTTCCAGGATTTGTGCCACGTGTTTAACGCGCTCCTCGGGCAGTGGCACCAGGAATGCTGGCAGGAGAGTGGGCAGGGCCCAGGACAGCTCCCCCCTCACCTCAGCAGGTGCTCCACACCCACTTCCTCGGCCTCCTCTGCGCCGATCTCGCTCGTCACGTGCTCAAAGGTCTTGGAGGTTGGGGTGCCATCCTAAAGGAACACACAAACAGGGAATTCTAGCCAGGGGATGAGGGATGGCACTGATGGAACCAGAAAAGCAGCCCTAGACAGCCCACAAGGAATCTGAGAGGAACGGCTCTGGTTTAGAGGTCCTTGATTTAATCAGTGCTACTGACTGCCCCAGCAATCTCTCCTGCTCTGGGTAACTTCCCATTTCTGCATTTTGCTGGTCTGTGCTCAGGGGTAAGCAATGGAAATTCTCACTAAATACCACAATTATTTCTCTCTGCCCTGATCCAACCTCGTTGCATTTTGGGGGAGCAGCTCCTGCTCTGTAGTGAAGCCCTCAGAAAGGCAACAAGATCACGTATTTTATATACATCCAGAATTAATTTAAATGCGAGAATTACAGCTGACTCACTGCTGGGTGTTGTTTGTCTGCAAGGGGCCCAGCAAAGAGTGAATTGCTCAAGGCAGGCCCACAATGACAACACACCCGGAGCACCTGCAGGCAGGGACACCCACAAGTTACACACTCCAAGTGTGCTGTGACTGTGACACTTCACACGGTGAGCACTCACATCATGGACCTCCTCCACTGAGATATAGGCTTCTGTGGGCAGCCCCAGGTCCTTCGGCTTCACGTCAATGATCACCAGCACCTGGCGGAGAAAGAAAATGTTCAGAAAACTGGATTTCAAAGAGTAGGAAGAAAATACCAGAGCCAGCTCTTCCCTTCTCAGCACAAGCACAAGGCTGCTCAGAGGGGTAACTTCAGGCACTGAGACAATGATTCAAAAAACTCTTGTTCCCAGTTCCTCTATCGCTTTACAGCCACCATGCTGTGTCACCAGCAAAAAAGGTGGGGGCCAAGGCTTCCCAGATGCCCCTTTCAGGGAAAGAGAGAGAAGAACAACGCCTAAAGCCAAAAGTGGCCCCACTTACCGAGTTGGGGCAGTATCTCTTCATCAGTTCGTTGATGGCGATGTCGTTCTTGTGCAGCTTTGGGCCTGTGTGGTACCACCCCACGATTCTTTCTCTGGCTGAGCAAAAGCAAAAAGGATTCAGAATCAGTACCGTGGGGAGGCCCCGGCAGAGAGACCTGGGCAGAGACTGCATGGGCAGACTGAGGAGGAGAGTCTGATCCGTGTGGAGGAGAGGGAAGTGGATTACAAGGCCATGGCTTGGGCCGCGCCTGTGCCCACTCATCACTGTTACTGGCCCACAGCTTTCCTGCTGGCCCCTTCACTGGGTATTTAACAGCTTCTGTTAATTGTGTAGCTCTCAGGGTGCGACAGCCTGCACCTCTGACATGCTGAGATGCAAATCTCATCCCTGAAGTGTTCAAAACTGTGTGGATGTGGGACATGGTTAATGGAGAACACAGTGGTGGTGCTGGTTGATGGCTCGACCTGATAACTTTACAGGGATTTTCGAATCTTAAGGATTCTGTGATTAATATGAAGTTTTGGGAGCATATCCCTGACTGTCAGAAGATCTCAACTCACCATTGACCTTCTTAAACATTCCATACATGTTCTCCAGATAGTCATGGTCCAGGAACCACACGGTATCATCCTTGTCATCCTCATCAAACGGTACTGGGGATAAAACAAAACACCAGTTTAAGAATCCAGCTTCCAGAATTAAAATGTTTATCAAAATGCCCTGGGTTTGGGTATTTTTGGCTACTTTAAAGGAGCCTGAGGTTTACTTAGGGGAGTTGACAGCAAGTTTGCATTTGTCGTTGGATATAGGGTGATTTGTACACGGATGGACCAAGGTGTCTTCAAAAACCTCAGCACAATCCATTCTCTAAAGAATTCAGTGGCTTTGGAGAAGGGCAGGACACCTGAACTCACCTGCAAAACTGTTGGACACATCCAGGATCTTTTTCTGCCAGGAGCCCAGCAGCACTCCGACCACTCGCTTCTGATTTCCCACTTTTCCTATTCTAAAAGGAAAAACGACTGTCAGACCCTGCCACAAACGGAGGGGAGAGATCAGGGACCCCCGGCTCGTGTCGGAGGTGACACAGTGCGGGTGAAAGAGTTGGTGTTATTGATTGTGTTATCACTGCTTGTGTTTACAGCCACAGAAGGGCGTTCCGGTGCCTCGGAACCAAAGCCTGTTCCCGGGCAGGCCGCGGAGGGGCCGATGTCACTCACGGGGGACGCGACCCCGACACAGGCCGCGAACAGCGAGCAGCGACCGATCCCCGTGTCACCCACCGCGGGCTCGGGCACCTCCTGGGACTTAGGGCTTTATTTTTGACTAAACCGCTGGGCACCGGCGGGACGGAATGGAATCAGACCCAAATTACCCGGGGTGCCGGAGGGACCGGGCTCCCTCCCGGCCCCGGGGCCCTCCCGCCCCGCCGGGTCCCGTCCCGGCCCCGGGTTTCCTCAGGACCCCGCTCCCGGCCCGGCCCCGCTCCGGCCCGGCCGTGACTCAGCGCCGCCGCGCCGCTGTTGAAGTGACTGACGCACCTGTTGAAGTGATCGACGACGCTGAGCAGCACCAGCGGGTGCACGACCACCCTGTCCACGGCCAGCTCCGGCATGGCGCCCGCCCTGCCCGGCCCGGCCCGGCCCGGCCCCGCTCGCTCCGACCGCCCGCGCCCGCACCAGGCCCGACCCGGCTCCGCGCCTCAGCCCGCCCCCGCGACCGGCGTGCACCGCGCGGGGCGGGGCGGGGCCGCGGCGGGGGCGGGGCCGCCGCCATCTTGGGAAGGCGCGTCCGCCATCTTGGGAGGGGACCGCCGCCACATTGGGACGTGACAATCGCCATCCTGAGAAGGTAAGCGTCGCCATCTTGGGAAGGTGCTTTCGCCATCTTGGGAGGGTGCCGCCGCCATCTTGGGACCGTGCGTTGCTCCGCCCCGAGGTGGGAAAAGGGCGGGAAGGGGGCGGCCCTCAGCTGAGGATCCTTCCCCTTCCCTTTCCCCCCCTTTTCTCTGCCTTTTCTCCTTCTTCCCCCTTCCCCCTCTTTTCCTCCCCCCTCTTTCTCTCCTCCCGCTTTTTTTAACTCCTCTTTTCTCCTCTCCATGGTTTCCCCTCATTTTGCCCCATGCCTCCCCTCAGTGGAGGGAGTGGCACCTCAGTGGTCCCAGTCCTGGGACGCTCCTGGGGCGTCCCGGCCCCCGCAGCTGCTCCCATATAAGATGATGGTGGCGTTGGCCTTTCGCAGGCTCAGGGATGTCCGTGCCCTCTCCGAGAGCGAGGAATCCTTCAGGACGCAGGAAAGGGGGCCCGGCCATCCCGGCTGGGGTGGGCTGGGAGCGCAGGGAGCCCTGCGATCAGTGGCAGTGCCATCAGCGGCTCTAATTGTCCCCTGCAGGTGTGCCCGGGGTCCCTGCGAGCCGCCCCGAAAGCTTCGCTGCCCTCGTCCCAGAGCCTCGGGACGGCAGAGATTGCGCCACCGCCGCGAAAACAGTCCACGAAAATAGGTAGAAATCTTTGTTAGCGTTTGGTTTCTTCCCAGGGACCGTGTCAGGTAAAGCCAATGCCCTTCAGCCTCTCAGGTTTTGTAGAGGTTCTTCCTCTGTGTAAAGAAGAAACAGGCTCAGGTGAGACTTTGGAGAAGGGTTTTTGCACCTCAGGAGCAGAAGCTGACACAGAACTTGTTTTTTACACATTATTTGTAGCAAAAAAAAAAGTATTACCAGAGTCTGTTACTTCAGAGTCTACATGGAGGGGTTACTAATATGAAAAATAGCAGTTGTTGAGGGTGAGGTCACAGTTTTTAAAGCATTTTGATATCCCCTTATTTTCTACACTTTCCCAAAATGGTTTTTGTATATTTATTGTATATTTTTTTTGTATATAGTGGTAATATTTTGGTATTTCCAAATACCAAATAGTATTTTGGGTACAATTGAAGGTTTTGTGTTGCTATTCAGCATCTTAAAACGTCACAGATTTTGGCAAAAGCAACAATTTACAAACCCCACAGAGTCTGAGACCTCTCATGGAGTTTTCCGTTTTTACATCCTTTAGTGTTGCTGCTTTAAAAAAAAAAAAGAAAAAAAGAAAAAAAAAAAAAAAGTCGAAAGTCGTCGTCTGTGGTGGAGTTTTCTGAGGTTTTTTCCCGGCAGAGGGAGATATCTGACCGTGGAATCCGAACACACCCAGGGTTCTTGTCGCTTGTTTTATCAATATACATATAAAACTCAATGTTCAAATTAACTAGTTCAATAAGTAATTTAGCTCATTGATTTTCGGGCATATCCTAAGTGCCATTACAAGCTACGGATATTTTAAATGCCATTACCTAATAGAAGGAATGTTTTAAGCACCTTTTATCGATTTTATTACTGCTTTATTTTGCTGTCTTGGTTTAAAAATCATTTTAACCACTCTGTCATCGAGAAGAAATATATCGTTGGTGAAATACAGTCAATTTCCTAAAAACCTTTGACATCGTTAAATAAGGAATTACAGTTGTTAAATCATGTCAGGCAGTGACGGGGGGACAGCCAAGAGATGGAATGGGGGCAGAGGGCCAGGGGGCTGTGCTGGCCTCTGCCACTGTCCCCGGCTGTGACAGAGCCACCTCGGGGCTGCCGGGGCTCCTCCAGCTCCCAGAGCAGCTCTGAAACCTCCAGAGGGTGCCAGGCGGGTGGCAGCATCACGGAGTGCGATGCAGACACGGTTAAGGGGCATTTTAATGACCTGCTGTGGCTTTTTGTTGAAATTACTCTGGAACTTGGCGCGTTTGAAGTTGGACTCTCTGGATTGCGTTGCTGGCAGCGTGGGGTATTGATGTGGTACACAAAGGGGTAAATTGAGCCAGCTCCCAGGGATTGCAGCTCCTTCCCTCCCCAGCTCTCTGGGTTTGAGATGATCAGAATTCTTGAGCTAATCAGCTGGCAGATGCAGGCTGGGGATCCCGGCAGTGTGGTGCTTAATCAGAGAATTGAGAAGTAAGTAATGAGTGTTGGTGCTCAATAAAAAGCAGCTAATGAGGAGGTTGAGCTGTGGAGTGGCAAACATCCACACAGAGAGGGGATCCTGCTCTGGAGTGCTGAGCTGGGACTGTCCCTGAGCACTGGCACCTGACCTGGGGTGGGGATGGAGCGAGGAAGGGACCTGGGGTCTGCTCTTTAAATGGAGCAAGTGATTCCTGCAGTAATTGTTGGGCTTTAAAAATAGCCCAATCCAACGCACACACAACCCCCAAAAGTTACACTCTGACTGTTCTCAGAGGATTAAGAATGGTTTCCAGATTGGAAAATAAGACTAAACCATCATAAATTAGTTTAAAAATTGAAGTAATGATCATGAATGTTAAAGCAGGCTCTAGTAGCCTCAGTGAGCTGCAGGGGGAGTGGGTAGCAGGGGAATGCTCATGGAAGTGGGGAGAGGCTGTGCTGGGTCTGTGTCCAGCTCAGGGGGTCCCAGGGAGTGCACATGATGAACCTGGGACTTCCTGCCAAATCCTCCTGTGCCTGGATTCTCCTCCTTTTGCCCCAGGGCTCTTCCTTTGGCTTGGTTTGGGCTTGTACCCTCTCCCCGAGTGGCAGGTTCCTCTTTCTGGTGGCACAGGGTGACACCTTTGTAGATGTCCTTTCCAGTAATGAGAGGGAGAAAAAGGCCCATGAAAAGATCCATGCATCTGGGAAATATTGATACCTGATACTTTGGATCCTAATCCTGAGCGACTCTTACTAATGTGCTCCTTTAATACTGGTTGGGTTTGTTTTTCGGGAAAAACCGTCCTTTATTTTTCCTACACTTACAGACCACGTCCACTAACGTGTATTTTCCTTGAGGTGCCGTCTCAGATGTGTTTAATCTCTCAGGAGAAGCTGCACTTCCTCCAGACCTGTTGATAGTCTGTCACATAATACCTTTGTGCTCCCAGTTTGAGCAGGAAATACATTTATTTCCCTATAAATACATTTTGCTTTGTCCAAATAACTGTAGTTTCCTGTTAAGATTTCCTCGGCTAGGGTGTGCCATAAACTGGTTCAGAAGGAATGATGCTGCCTGGAATTGAGCAGGGATAATGCTGCAAGCCGTAGAAGTGGAACAGAAAGCCACCACCATATGAATTGTGATTTATTTGGGTTCAAGTGTAACTTGGTGATGTGCTGACACTGTCTGTCAGTGCATGATGGCCTGAGCCAAGCTGCACTTTGCTTCTGAACACCTCCAAATAGCCATTTTCCCCCCTCAAATATCTGTTCTAGAATGTCATCTCTAAAGCAAACTATTAAATCTGTAATTATAAATGGCTCCATTCACTTTCTGATATGAACTTTAAATATTTGTGTTGTAGTAATTTATTTCTCTGTTTCCCTACAGGGTACTTGACCAAAGCTGTGTGTGTATAGATATATAAAATTAAATATATATATAAAAGTAGAAGTCGTTACTGGCCACGTCTGTGAATATTGTTGCAGTTGCTGCCAAGGGATTTAAACCCTTTTGTTCCCACCTGGGGGGCAGCAGGTGACTCAGATAATCCTGCCCTCTCTCAAAGAGTGGAATTTTGACGGGTAACTGTGGACGTGGAATCCGCACTTTCTTTAGTTAAAAACCAGGAGTATTGTCAATATGTCATATCACACCATGGAAGAGATTTAATGTTTTATATTCTGTGCCTCTGATTTTGTTGCCCTGTCCAGACATCACGGGGTATAGAAACACCAGAAATTGGGGTTTTAATAACTAAGTCCCGACTCTAATTTTTTATTTCAATACAGCCCGATTTCCTTATGTTATTCTAGTCCCTTTGCTACAAAATGATTAAAACAAATAATAGTGGAAACAAACAGTTAAAAAAAGCAAGCACAACAGGTTCTAGTCATATTCATTTTTCCACACCTTGAGGACTAGCAAATTCTTTAATATGAGATTTTATTTGTACAAAGCAAAACTTCAAACCCACTCCAAAGCTTTCTTATTAAGTGCTGTCAGTGTGGTGATTTACAGGGGCAATAAAGATCTGGAGGGGGCACATTCATCACGGGGTTCAGCACACCAGGAGCCATTTTCTCCAGCGCTAAAGCCAAGTGATAAAATGAATTCTTTTGTTCTATAACCAAGACACATTCCCTGGTTTTCTTGGTGGTTTTTTTTTTTTTTTTAAATTTAATGTGTGTTGGACTCCTTGGTTTGTCGCTTGGCCGTGTTCCTGTAACACATTTATAAATAATGAAAAATCGCTCACATGCAGATGTGATGATGCATCTGGCAAAGCCACTGTTGGAAACACAGGAACTTACTTTCTACTTTGTCTTACTCACTAACTTTTCTCCGTTGTTAATTCTGGTATGAAATTTTAACAGCACTTTTTAAACTAAAGGGTTTGAGGAGGGTTTTTTTGTTGTTGTTTTTTAGTGATTCTATACCTCTCTGCAAAGCTCAGCGAATACTGGTTAGGAAGTACAGTGGGATTTGGAAAGCTTCACTTCCTTCCTATGTTTCTAAGCTTGTGCTTTGGTGCTTTCTGGGATGCTGCTCCTTAGCAGCAGTGGAGAGCAAAGTTGGGCTTGTTGTGCAGAGGGAAAGGCTGCAGCCTGCGCGGGCACTGCCCAGGCCTGCTGGGGAGAATCGGTGTGTGCTGCGAGCAGGGGCTCAGGTCCTGTCCAGTGCCCACCAAACAGGCAGCTCTGGCTTTCCGTGCAAAGCTGCCGCCAGCTGCGGGATGTGCCTGGGAGCTCTGGGGAGCCCCTCACTCTCAGCATCCGAGGGGCTGCGCTGGCACCCTTGGGACAGGAGCAGGAGAGCCAAGTTGCAAAAAAATACTTCGGAGTATAATTTTGAACGTCTTTTACAGCGATTGTAAAGCTGTGTGAAGCTGCTGCCAATGGCGTGGTGTGGATTGGGCAGGGGCAGGAGGGTGGGAAATCCCCAGTGCTGAGCCTGTTTTGGGTTGCGGTTGGCACCACACTGTGCAGGGACACCTTCCACTGGAGCAGGCTGCTCCAAGCCCCTTCCAGCCCAGCCTCGGGCCCTTCCAGGGGTCCTGACCAACCTATCTGGTGATCTCCGCTCTTCAGCTGAGTGTGGGATGAGCAGTTTTCCGCTCGCTGTACTCTGCACCCAGGGGGAATTTGGAAGCAGTCCCGGCTGTTGCCCCCAGCCCGTGGGACTGAGAGCTTCTGGACAGTGTGTGTCGGTGGCTGCCTTGCAGGAGATGCTTATCCGGAGGGAAGCACTGCTGCACAGCCCCAAGTCTCCACCAGAGCTGCTGGGTGGCTGCTGGAAATCTAGAGCTTCACTTGACCAAAAAAAGGGATTTTGGAGATCCCTTTGCTGTAATTTTATGTTGGCACTTGAAATTCAGCAAGGAAAGCTGTAGTCTTGGAGGCTTTTTGTAGAGCCGTGTATGTTACTGCTGATACTTTTATTACAAAACCTTTAGTCTCTGATATTTAAGGTCAGTGTGTGTGTGCTATTTTTTTTAACCCAGGGGCCTCTTATACTGTAGTGTCATGAAATATCCTAAAGCTTTGAGGGGGAAAAAATGGAAATACTTCATTTTATGAAGCAGTTTTGGGGTCAGTTTTTCTGAAATGAATGCTTTTATGTTGGATAGTTTAAAGCCCATCTGTTAACTGAAACCAACCCTAAGTGAAGTTGCAGTTGTGTTTCCTATTAGTCTTGTATCTTTCCTATTAGTCATGTATGAAAGAATACAGAGCCATCCAGCAGAATTCCAAACAGAAATGGAAAAAGCAGATGGTGGAACTGTTGCCTTGTTGCCTTTCTTTTACAGGAGCGAGTAATTATTAATAGATCACAAAAATACTGTAAGAGAGGTTCTGTAAAGTGTTACCAGAGTCCCCGCTCAAGGTGTCCTTCTGATCATTGCGTATTGCAGGTGAAAATTGGTGCATTTCACTCAGAGACACTGAAGAGGGTTTGAAAAATAGATCATGGATGTTATGTCTGGAATCCTACAGTGAAAGATAAAATACACAATTTTAAATAGTTAAGCACTGCAAGTCTCTCAGGGCTCATTTATTATGTTGTCATGGTGAGCAAGGAATAAAAAAATAAAATAAAAAGGCTGTTCCTTGGGTAGTTGGTACTTAGAGGCACTTTTCTTTTACAAGAGTTCCATGCTGGCTTAAGGAAAGATCTTGGAGGAAAAGAACAAACTTTATTTTTCAAATAAATTCAGCTAGAAACTCACAGCCTCCCCTGACACAGGGCTGAATTATTGTTAGTGTACACTGCTGGGAGAGTAACACTTACTGCTGTTTAACAACAATGGCTTTCCATGGAATTTCAGAAAGGCAGGAGGAAAAAAAAGGCAGAGCTGAGTCCTGAAGCAGAAGGAAACACGTTCAGCCTGGAGCCAGGTTTCTTTATCAGGGCTGCTGGAAGGGAGAAGGAACACGTTCTGTGCATGCAGCTCCATATGATTTGGTTGTAAAATTCTTAATGGCTTGTGTGTGTGAAGCAGGAGGTCCTCTCTTCCCTGAATAAAATCTCCTTAGATGTATTTCTGCCAGGCTTTCTCTCTTTTCCATTCTTAACCTGCAGCCAAATATTGGGAACGTTGTGTCTGCAAAGCTCCAGTTGTCATGAACAGGAGACAGTAACTTTTTAACATTGTGATGGAAGGTCATGGGCTGCGCTTGGTAGATGATGGGTTTAAAATAGCTGGGAATGTCCAGGCTGTCCCAGCAAGGTTCCCTGGCTGTGAAATTCCGCTGAGCAGGCTCTTGGATGCTCCCATGGTCCCATATTTTCAGGTTGTGGAGGGCACCTGAACTCCTGGGTGCTAGACCTGTCCCATGTGAGTTTTTATAGTGCTGGAAGCAGTGGTGCAATGATAGGATATTCAGGATCTATGAGGAGGTGCCTCTGAGGTTTGTTTGGGGAGTGTTTCCTTGGGGTATAATCATTGGTGGACTCTCAGATTGCTTTTTAACTAGTAAGCTGATTGGGCTGATTGGGTACTGGGTGCTGAGTTTGGTAATTTTAAAATGAAAATAATTCTTTACTGGTTTTGCATTTACTGGGAGACAATTCCCCAAGTGCTGTTTTCGTATGAAAGTGTCATAAGCTGTGTTTGTTGATGTAAAATGAGTCAGTTTCTATTAAAGATTACTCCCTCGGCTCATGGAAAAGGGCTGTTCTAGCTCATCCATTCTCGGGTTCTAGTGATCGTCCCTTTACTTCCCTTTGCTCCTGTTGGATTCTAGAGAAGGCTAGTTCTTCATTGAACTTGATAAAAAAGGATTTTTTAAAAATACAGTGTTAAAAGGTTGGGGCATGAAGGTAACGACACAAGGGGGTACTATAATTTTATCGAATTTGCCTTGGTAAGTTGTTTTATTAAGTCATCCTTCTTGTGTCTGAAGCTTTGGATGAGCTCCAGAGAGCCAAGCTAGAAAACAGGGAAGAGATAACGTGTCACTACAACACGAGACAAATATCTTCTGCTAATTTCTACAGAAGAGAATGAATTCGTCATTCCTGTGATCCTGTTGAGTGAGTTTTACTTTCATTAGGAGGTTCCCAGGATCACCATTTTCCCCCAGGGTATGGAAAACCAAATTGCACGTCAACAAACCAGTGGAGAGGCCGGTTTGCCAGAGAGGTCATTGGGAATGACGGAATGATGGGATTTTCCAAACGCTTTTCAAGACGTTTTCAGTGGCTGTTTGCAGTCTGCGATTGAAATCCTCACATGGCATTGGAATGTGTGCAGCAGTTGGCCTCCAATAGCCACAGAGTGCTGTTTGTTCTGGTCAGCTCCGTGGTCATTGCCTGGCTTTGCGTGGAAGATGTGCCCAAGGACTATCATCAGAACATCGTAACAAAGAGCTGCAGCCTCAGTGTTGTGCATCTTCCACGCAGAGCCCGGGGGGGCTGGATTCAAGGACAGCTGAGTGCCAGTGAAAGGCTCTGATTTCCTGGGTGTGAGCTGTGTCCCTCTTAGAAAGGCTGCAGGTAAAATATGGCAAAATTGGGAGTTCTAGTGACAATGTTTAGTCACAGAGAAATCACAGGTAACTTTTTTCCAAGGAAGAAACCAAATAGTGCATTCTAGATTTGTATAACAAATTATTGGTATTGAATTATCAAATTATATGCACAATTAAATTTTTATTAAATAAGGAATAACGTATGCAATATTATGCTAATCTGGTGCAGTATAACAACTTTGTAAGTTTAACACACCGTGCGCTGTGCCTCTGCCTCCCGAGGGACTCGTTTGAGACGTAAGACATTCAGCAATTGAAAAGGAAATTATAAAATTAGTCACTTGAGTAATTTAAACATGCAAATAAGTGTCCCAACTGTGGTGATACCAGATTTAGCTGAATTTACTTGGGCTGCTTCGACTTTATCACCCTAATTATTCCAGCTTTGTGTCAGGCTGAAGAAAGCAGGAAGCCAGAATTCTCTGTTACAGAAGTTTCTTGTGGTGCTATTACTGCACTGTGTGTGCCCTAATGCACTCACTGGGAAAAACTTATTCCAAGGGTTTTTTCCCTGCTAATTAGCAGAACAAAGGCAATCAGGACTGTTCTATCACCAGAGACTTAACACACTTGGATTTTATGAGCCAAGCTGAGTGAGGTACAGTGCAGATATGTTCTGACAGCAAACATGAAGCACAGCTGAGTGAATTCCATATGCAGGAGCCCCTCAGGAATTCAGTAAATATTATCTATTTAGGTAATGATTTTTTTTTCTCAGAGCCATCTCCTTGCGTGTCTCTGACGTCGAAACATCACTGGCTCTGTGAAAATATTAATTATTTTAGAAACCTTATCTACAAGAAACTGATTGTGAGAGGAACACTGATGGAAATAAGTATGTGATCCAGTTGCACATGGAGGGCTGTTTTCAGGCTCCTGTTAATATGAAAAGAATGTTAATGTAAAACATTAAGATATCAGAGGACAGTCTCTACCTCCATGAAGCCCAGGAGCTCCTGCTGAGCTTTGCTCAACCAGCAAGTACAGAAGCTCTGTGATTAAATTGATTTAGCCCTTATTACTGGCAATAGGGTGACCATTCCTTGGATGTAAGAGTCATTTTTTTTAAAGGTATCTTGGTGATAAAATGATGAGAGTGTAACAGACATTTCTTCTTAGTTTTTGTCATAACTCTTCAAATTTTTTTCCCTCAGGAAGTGTACACAACAGCCCCATTTTTCACATGAATAAATGGAAATAATCTTTTCAGCCATGGATGCTTCTTAATATTAGTTGAAAGTAAAGACGCACATAGGGCTTCTAGTCTATAAAGAAGGTGAGAAAACAAATAAGAACAAGTGTTAATTCATGTACACAGAATTTGTGTCTGCACAGCAGGTGAAAATGCTACATTAATGCTGGAAATATCTGTCCTGCTGTGTAGTTTTCCTTCCTTTTTATTACTCCAGTGTTTGGTCTCGTATGAATGCACCGTACTTATTTGCATGTTATCACGACGGATTCCTCTTTGCTTCTAGTTATCCATATAAAGAGATAGATGCTCCACATGACCTCAAGAAAGTATTCAGATGAAACACTATCTTAAAATATTGTGGGTTTCATAGTGCAGTGTATATATACTTAAATTTTATTTTTAGTCGAGGTTATTAATTGCTCACAAAAATGCCAACCAAGAAGAATGTGGTTAAAGTATTATGTCAAATGCTTCTAATTATGGCAATGTCAGGAGCAGGGGTCAGTTGGAATGTCCATGAGATTAAATACAAAATTATCTGGCCTGTGTGACTCAAAGCTTTTGGCACCCCTGTTTGAGGAGCCACGAGCTGTGGCTGTGGTCCCCCAAGGAGCTCAGAAATGCATCGTGGATCAATGTCTGGATTTGTAAAGGGCCCCAGACCTTGCTCTGGACACGTGCAGGGATGGACAGTCCTTTGGGGAGTAACTTGTCAGCCATCAGCCCAGCTGTGGCTGGAACCTTGAGCTGGATGTCTGGGTGAGCCTGTCCCCAGTAGGAACAGCCTCGCCTTGGTCTCAGGGGAGCGCAGTGGCTGTTCCCATGGGGCACGACAAGAGAGCTGTGTGTCAGTGCCTGGCCGGCTCACGCCCCCGCCGTGTGCTCCAGGTGTGTGATGCCACTGCCTTGCTGTGTCTTTCCACTCCTTTGCAGCTGGCTTGTGTCACTCTGTTTTTGAAAAGAAAGGCTACTCCTGCCATAGTTCCACTTGCCACATGCACGGGGCTGGTGCCTTGGGCTGGTGCTCCCCAGCCCTCTGGCATGTTGTCGGTCTGGATCTGCAGTTTTCATTTGTTGTGGAAATAATTCCTCTTTTTATTTTTTCTGTGAGAATAACAAGGTAAAAACCTTACAAAATGTGAATTAATTTGATAATTCAGTCTTGCTGGCCACTCAAATTCCCAGTTGAAGCTTGTACTTTGTGAGGAACCAAGTGTGGTAGATGCCATGCTCTGTTTTGGTCTGGATGTTTGTCTACCTCTGTTTTTAATGCTGTGTCGTACTCTGAAAGGATCAAAGACACTGTATAAGGGGAATATTTTTTTAAAAAAGGGAAATGAGTGTAGTGAGTGCAAGAAACGTGAGAATACATGCAAAAGTGACAAGCAGCCCATCAGTCATTTTAAGTTACTCCTCCAGACCGCTTTGTGTGGCACTTGCATTTTTCCAGTGGGTTATTCTGATTGTGCTTTATGTACTTTGCTTGACGCAGCAGGTACTTGGGGTCTGTACTTTAGTCTACTTGACTCACAAAATGGGCTTTTCTTTAAAATCGGTATTTTTGCACTGTTTTATGCAGCATTGTGGTGGATTGGTGCGCTGGTGCCTCAGACTGCAGGTCAGTGAAGCCTGGGGACAGTCAGCACAGGGGAGGATGGCAGGAAGCCTCTGAAGGGTTCTCTGAAACCTTGGCTGCTCCTCAGGTTCCTTTTCCTTGGTATCCCACAAAATGATCTGCTGCCAGAGAATTTCCTGCCTGTGTACAATCCCCTGTGCCCTAGGTGTTGGTAACAATGGTGCTGGGCTGCTCCAGGGTAAGGTGGCTGGGGTGAGGGTGGTGGAGCAATCTTTAGTGCTGTCCCCATCCCACGGCCAAAACCACGGTGCTGTCACTGCCCAGGTACACTGTCCTGCTGGAGTGGCCAGCGTGGGCATTGCCTCCTGGGGGCTGCACCTCCCAGCTCGGAAGAGCAAGTCATTTGCACGAGGTAATAAAAAGGAACAGTTTTTAATGAACCAGGGGGCAGGAGAAATCTCTTGCAGGAGACAATGCATGACACAGCAGCTCAGGGAAACCTCTGGAGCTGGCCACGCAGGATGTGTGAGCTGCTGTGTGGGTGCAGGCTGGGGGAGCCTGCGCAGGCTGGGCTGAGCTCTCTGAGGTTCCTGGGCCAAAACCCCGGGACATGCACAGGTGGCACCGTGGCAGGGCGGTGGGGCAGTCTCTGGGTCTACATCTTCCTAGTGCTTATTGTGTTTTCAGCATTTTAGAAAAGTTCATCCCTCAGGTCTTCAGTACACAATGAAACATTTAATCATTTAAAGTTCAAATTAGGTCTAAAATTGAAAGTAGGCTGGATCCTCTGGAGAAATTTCAGTGTCTCCAGACAATATCAATACGAGCTGTTTGAGCTGGCTCTTGGCTGCTCAGGTGACCCTGAGGCATCCCTGCTGCTTGGAGTCAGTGAGGAGACTGGGGATTCCTCTACAGGTTCTTTTGGAGCTTTCATTGAGCCACAAAAATGTCACTCAGAAGATTTTTCATTTATTGAAGCTGTTGCTTTGCAAAGAACAAGTTAGATGCGGTAGCTGTCAAAATGTGTGCTTGGTCCTCTTCTGACCTAAAAGGTCTGGGTTTGGTCCCTGATGTCTTGAGGCCAAACTTTCTCACCTCATTGACTTTAGAAAGGCAACTGTGTTGGATGTGTTGGGGACTGCGTAATTAGTGTCTGAAATCAGCGCTTAATAGCTTGTCTTCATAAATTTATTTTCCCTTCTGGAAAAAAGTGTTGATATTTTAAGCATTTTAACTGTTCCTGCTTATTTTTTTGCTTCCTTTTATGACATAAAAATTCAGTTTGGTTCATTTTGAGCCTGACTGGAAGGCGAAGTTTGTTTATTTTGGCAGCTTAGTTGTAGATCGGCCAAGAGGAAAATGAAAAACTGTAGCCTGTGGGCATTCTGCGTGTGCTTATCTCCGTCCTGCTGGAGCAGGGATAACTCTCCTTCCTAGGAAAGGAAAACAGGTTGAGGAGAAGTCTCACATATTTATATTTTCTCTTTTTGTTTGTTTTTTTTACTGTAACAATTCTGCACAAGGTCTGTTGGCAGTGTTGGGGGTGGCACAGACACACCCACAGCTCAGGGTATGCTCTGAAGTACTTCTGCTCAACAGAAGTTTAATCAATTTATTAAGTATTTGTTTTTTCTACTCCTAATGTTTGGAAAATAACTTGAGACTGTATATCTATGAGTATTAACCTAAGAGTGAATCAGAAAACAATAATTTCTGTAGGCTCCTTTTTTGGTGCTATAATTCAGCCAAGCGCACACATTCCAACAGCCCGGGCACTGGGCTGGTCCCCTCAGCGCTGAGCTCTCGCCACAGCCACGGACAGGCGTTGTCAGGTTGTCCTGCTGTGATCCCAGACACCTCCCAAACCCACTGGCGCTGTCAGGACCCCGCTGGGACACGAGGGGTGCAGAGGGAGCCTTGCTGCCAGCCCCGGTGCTGTGAGACCCCCGAGCCGCAGCAGCCTCTGCGCCGCCTTCGCTGCGTGGCACCGCGTGGCACCGCGTGGCACCGGGTGGCACCGGGTGGCACCGTGTGGGCAGAGCTCTGCTTGGGAGAGCAGGTAAGTCAGGGACAGCTGATCCCTGCTGCAACAGGACCTGTGACATTGGATGGGAGGTACCGAACAGCTTTCATTTACAAATCCGGGGATGCTCACTCTGTTTGATTTTGCGTTATCAGCTCTTTCACGTGAAACATTTTAAAGATTCGTAGTTATGGACTTTCCACCAAGTTCTATTGCTTTGTACTGTGTGCTGTTTTCCACTTGGATATACAGGAATTTTTTCTTATGAGAGATGATAAACTTGTAAAATCCTATTTTTTAGGAGTCGGTACAAGTTCAAATGCTGTTGCTTTAAAAGAAAAGGACTCTAGTGAGACACAGAGAAGAAACTAGATGGAAAAAGTGAGATACTTCTGTGCTTTTTGGTAGTTTTTTAATAGCTTCTTGCTCAAAGGCATCTACCCTGTCCTTGGAGGACTTGGGTATTGGTTTGATGTCAGTTCTTTCACAAATAAACTCTTTTTTCTGTTATTCTAATCATACATGTATGCTGCTAATAAAATTCTTCCTCAGGGTATCTGGGAGGAAAACCTTATTCCTTTGTTTTGGGCCCGCCGGTGACTGCGGCACTGGTGGATTAGCCGATGAGAAGCTTATTCCAGAGAAACAGCTTTTTCTGGAAAATCACTTTGACAGAAACCCCTCATTCCTGCGACCAGAATTCACAGACTTTCAAAGTAATTCGGCGGACCTCAGTAAGAAAGAAATACAGACAGCAAATCCAACAGGAGATTTGGCTGTTGCTCCACAGCCTTCCCGTCTGCGTGTCCCTCCTGCTGCTGGGGGGAGCAGGGAAGCCAAGGGGTTAGAGGAGTTACTGGTGCTGCTGAGAAGGTTTTATTGCTGGGACACCAAACGCATCCCTTTCCTTTGGGGCACAGCTCGTGTTTGGGAGTGGGAGCACGAGCAGCCTCACGGTGAAGGTGCGGTGGGGCAGCAGCAGCAGGCAGGAGCTGTGTGGTCTAACCGTGTCTGCTCCGAGGATCAGGGCAGAAGGTGTTCCAAAACGGGGCATTATGGTATGGAATGGCAGTGGCTGAGCTGGCCCGGCAGCTGGTGACACCTCCCAGGGGCTGTCCCTGTGGCTGGCATTGGTGTGTCCCAGCGTGGGCTGGAGGGGGCCACACGGGCCATGCAGTTCCCGTGAAGGGAAGAAAGCATCCGTATTTTCTGGATGTGCCTTTAAAGCATTAAAAAGTCTTTGCGGGTGGGAAGGGGAAGGATGAAACCCCTCTGGAGAAGCGGTGCCCTTAACGGCCTCCACTCCATGGCCGATGCCCAGCACCGAGCACTGCTGGCACTGCTCCCCCTTCTTTTGTCCACTGACAAACACACTGTGGGGATAAGGGTTCCTCCTGCAGCTGTGGGCCCAGCGGGCACCTTCTGGCTGACTCAGGGTTACTGAGGCTGTGCTGGGATCCTGGGCCAGCCTGGGCTGAGAGAAGAACAGCTTTCCTGGGTCTTTTCTGGGACTATACAATATTCCTAATGTTATTATACCTAAAATACAGTACCTAATTGCATTTCTTTACGCTGCCCAAGTGCGTTTCTCTCCCTCGTACCTCCCATCCAATGGCAAAAGAAATCACAGGTCACGATTAAGTAAATGCAAAATGTGTGGCGTTTGATCCACGTGTGCTGTGGTGGCAGCTGGATGGGTGGGGGTTTCCATGTGTGTGCTTTCTTGCAAAAGTTCAGGAAAAATCAATGTGCACAATCAGGATGACTCCCAGTGCAGAATTCCTGTGTAAAGGCGAGGTGGCCTGGTGCCACCGGAGCATCATCATCTGGTGCCAGAGCCTCCCCCATGCCAGGTCTGGGGGGCAGGTGTGCTGGGGGGGTGGCACACTGCAGGTGCCCCCCCAGCCTTGCCTGGGCAGGAATGTGCCCAGCAGCTTTCCCCCAAAGGAAACATGAGGAAAACATCTTGTTTTAGAGAGATATTTAATATGTTTTTCATATTTTGAAGGCAGTTAATGTCTGGGAATATCCTTTTGCTCCCTGGCCAGCATGATTAATATTACTTTTGATCTTTAAAAAAAAAAAAAAAATCAGAGTAAAAGTGATTTATCTGCAAGGAAAGCAACAGCAATTATTTACTCTGTATTCATGGTTAAAGTTGCTTTCTTTTAAACATTATTTTTGGGAGGGTAAAAGTTCTTAAAAATAAACATGGTTCAAATTATTTTTAGATTAAAATACTTTATGGAAGGAGAGCTGAGTTTCAGTGTTTGAGCAGTAAACCAGGTAGTTAAGTCTTTAGGGAAAACACAGATGTAGAAAGGCCAAGCAAAAATGTGCTTTCAACTACTCAGAGCTAATTACAGGAGCGGCTACGGAGGATTCTGATGAGGATGCTCGTGGATCAGGTGGCTGTGCCCAGGTGGGCTGGTTTGCTGCCTTCCTGCCAGCCCTGTGCGTGGCCTGTGCCGTGCGTGGCACCGTTTGGGTACAGGGTGTCCCCGGAGCAGGGCGGGAGGCACCCAGGCATCCTCGTGCTGCTCCTGTGAAATTGTGAAAGCTGCCCTCAGCAGAGCACCCCTGGGGCTCGGCAGGGCATTGTAGGTAATGTGCAGATAACTCGGGATGTGTTTGAAAAAGCCCATCAGAATTATTGCTGGAGCTTTTTTGCCTGTGAAGCTGAAAACTTCATCTCCCTGGTCCTCGGTGCCGCAGTCTGACTGGGAAGCACAGAACCATGGAACGTGGTCATGGGATGGAGTTCATGGTATTTTAAAACATACTAATTTTATCATGATCCCTTCCTTAACCAGCAGCAGACGTGGTGCCCTGAGGCCAGGGATGGTCCCTTTCTGCCCTGGGGAATGACAGACTACAAACCCAGGCCTAGCACCAAAACCAGGTGGCTGTTTGGGCTGACACCTCTCTCCATGCATCCATCTGGGATGCTGCTGTGCTGGAGCGGGAAGAGAAAAGCCTTTTTTGGTTCTTTATTTTTCTCAGTGTGAGTGTTTAAAGGCTGCCTGTGCTCACACGTTTCCTTTGGGAGGGGTGATAACTGGTGATTCATCCATGAGCCCTGTGAGGGCTTTGGGATGTGCAGGTGACAGCTGCAGGTGTGGGATTTGGAGGCACAGCCTTTGTCATGGACCCTTACAGACAGAGAGAGGACAGCAACTTTACAGCCAATGAGGTTCTGGCCCACGACTGTCGCAGGTTTTGTACTAATTTGATGCCAGAGGTGTCTCTTGGGCAGTCAGAGGCAGTGACGGTCCAGCTGGGCTGTAAGCAGGGTCCTCTGGAGGGGGATGCGTTGAGTCTGGATCTTTGCTGATTCTTCTGAGTGCTTTCCACCTCTGGTGACACCATGTCTAATTAGCAGTAACATATGAAAAACCAAGGCTAAGCTATTGAGTCCATAATGCATGAGTAAGCTAAAAGGATAACCCCAGGTTACTTCTCTGCTTACAGAAAAAGGCCCTGAGTTCTTAATTTTGTATTAAGGCTGTTCTGGTGTGACAGTAGGTCATGTACCATAGACACAACTGTCAAGAAAACATCGTTTATCCTTCTCATTTGTTTAAATTCTGGGATGAGTAACAGAGATTTCCTTTTACTTACACCTTCCATTATGGTCATACAGGTGCTATTTGGGGGGAAATATTGCACTGGTCCGATTATCGTGTAAAATCACTCATGTTATTTTCAGCCTTAAAAGCCCAAAGTGAAGCGTGTCCACCTCAGCTGGGGCAGAGACTCCTGAGAAAGGTTCTGCAGGACTTGTGTTTATTAAATCCTGGGGAGCAAATCGCAATGGACTCATTCCCAGTTGGGGCTCTTCAGGCTTCTTCACCTCTGTAGTTACTGGGTAATATACAAAGTGCTTTGTGCTTCATATCCCTGTTCATAACCTCACAGCACTTGGCTGCAAAATCCCTTGGAGTGGTGTTGTTCTGGATGCGGAGCTCAGGCTTGACTGAAAGAGTTTCACAGTTTCCTCTGCTGTGGCTGATGCAATTAGGGGTTTTGGTCTTATTAGCACAACGTGACAAAGGGATGTGGCCAGAGCGAGCCCATTTACCGAGCCGTGACTCACTTTGCGCATGGAGCAGCCCATGACTCACTCGGGTGTCTCTGTGATACCATCCTTCATCTAGGGCTGCTCTGTTGAATGGCCGATGATTTTGATTTGTCTCCTTGGAACTGCCTTGACACAAGGTTATCCAGGATCAGCCTATTGATCAGCAGCTCCTTCAGATACTGAAAAGTTTCCTTGTAGGTGATGCACCGTGCTCTCCAAACTCGACCTCTAGCCTGCAGCAGAGATGTTTGGTGGTTGAATCATCTTCACTTTGAGCCAGGCCCATCTCACACCTGGTCCCCCTGAGTAGTTGACCCTTGCTCTCAATGTGCTATTCACTACCAGAGTGTTTTGATTAATGCAATGACTCCTGTAGGGTAACATTTTCTGTGTCAGGATGCTGAGAGTCCATACCTGCCATCTCACCCACTTTGATACAGTTTTTGTTCTTTTCATTGTTAGTGTACAAAACATCACTCATAACGAGTTTACGCACTTAAAACTACCCTATTCCTAAGGGGAATTCAGATTGCAATTAGACATTGGAACAGTTCTCTGAAAAATAGTCCGCAAATTTCTGTTCTTCCTCAAGTGTCTCAGGGTTTGACAACTGGTTCCTCTGATGGGTTTTGCATATGTATTTTGTTCTGTTTTTTTTTAAAAATTATTCATCTTTCCACTTTTGGGCATGGAGTCCACTGGTCCCTCCCAAGGTGCTTCAGCACCACAGATGTGACTCGTCTGCTTCAGCTACACAGTGAGCTGAGAAATATCTTCTCAAGAGTGCTCAGAGTTGTGAACACTGTAAATGAGAGCAGCAACAGCAGAGATACAGGAAACAGATGCCGCGGCTTCCGGTTGGAAATTCAGTGACTATTCTGGCAAAATACTTTACACTTATTAGATACACAAACGTGCTACAAACCTGTCAGGCTTGAACGTTGTAGCCTTGGATGGTGGTAGTTACCATGCTGGCTCACAAGCTGTAGAAACTTAAAAGTACATTGTGAGACTCTGTTGTCTTGAATTTTATCAAAATATGCTCTTACTGAGTGGCAAAACCACTTGAAGGAAATGTCAGTGATACCAGAGAATCCTGGAATGGTTTGGGTTGGAAGGGACCTTAAAGCTCATCCCATCCCACCCCCTGCCAGGGACAGGGACACTTTCCATAGCCCAGGGTGCTCCAAGCCCTGTCCAGCCTGGCCTTGGACACTTCCAGGGATCCAGGGGCAGCCACAGCTTCTCTGGGCACCTGTGCCAGGGCCTGCCCACCCTCAGAGGAAAGAATTTTTTCCTAATATCCCACCTAACCCTGCCGTCTGGCAGAGCAAAGCCATTCTCCCCTGTCCTGTCATTCCTTGTAAATAGTCTCCATCTTTCTTGTAGACTCCTTCAGGTACTGGAAAGGTAAAAAGAGAAAAAATCTTTTGTACGCACCGGGGTTTGCTAAGTCCCAGGTGGTTTTTGGGATGCTGAGTTGTGGTCAGTACTGGGTGAATGTAAGTGATGTGGTTTAGTGATTTTACGGATGGCTCTTGCCACTGTGCGTGGGTGTGAAAACAGACCCTGTCGCACGCATTACCTTTATGGAGTGTATAAACAGGGGTTTCATCTGCTTCCCATTTACTGGTACATTTTGTTGTCTTTGCCATGGGCATTTAAAACTGAGATGTTCTGAAGAACCCTGCATGAAATTTTAAAGAGACTGGACCTTTCATCTGCACACCAGCAGGACACCAGATAGATGAACAAGAAAGAAAGAGAAATTGTTTTTGAAGCAATAGCAAAAAAAATAACAGTAGAAGCAATTATTTTATCAAAGGTTTATTTTCTTTCTTGTTTTTTAAAGACCTTTCCTCGGTTGAAGTTGGCTACCTTCTTATGTATGTTTGATTTGTGGTTTTCACAAGGTCCAAATGAAAAATGTCAGCTGGAAGATGTGTATTGTTAATGAGCAATCACAATGGCCCCGGTGATTTCAGTGAATTTTGGTGCTCAGAGGATTGCAAAACTCTTGTCTTCTATCCCCCAAGCACGAACACATTTATCTTTCACATTTCACTCTGTTCCTTGACTATGGACAGACCTTTACAAAGAGGAAGGATGGAGTTAGTCTTTGTTTGTCTTTGTTTGTCATGTTCTTGCTTGTAGTGACATAAATGGTGTTCCTTACGGCACGGAGCTGGACTGTGATCCCTCAGTCCCCTCTGCCAGGCCATTAGGCAGTAATCTCCACTTGGGTTGCTTTGGCTTGTGTTGGTGGCCCGACTGTGAGAAGTTCAGTGTCGCGTTGCTGGTTCCAGGTCCTTTCAATTCACTGCTGGTTTTGATCAGTTTTCCTTCTGCTGACTGATCTCCTGCCTGCTGATCCCCACCCTGCTGGGAGATGTTCCCCTGGGGTGATGGAAGCTCCAGCTGGGCCCTGTTGCCTGCTGGGGTGGCACTGACTTGCTCCACACGTGCAGGTGGGATGGTTTCGGTTTTAATGTTGATGGTGCTCTGGTGGGAAGGAAAATAAATCTCCTCTCCTTGTGTGTTTATCGTATGACACGCTGGGAGCAGACTGCAAATTCCACCGGCTGTTCCGAGAGCGGATTTGGAGCAGAAAAAGAGTTTGAGGAGAGAGCAAAGCCACCGGCTGTGACAGCTCAGAGTCACGGGGAGGAAGGTAATCCATCCCAGGGATGGGACGGCAGCTGGGCTGGGCTTTACTCCCCTGCTAACCAGAACAGTGCTGTGGGCGAGCTCTCCAGAACGTGCAGGACTGAAGACACCATGATGGTGGCTGTTTCCAGGCTGAGGAGCACTCAGAGAAATCTGAAATCTGAATAAACATATCTCGTGCTCATCACTTGCAAATCCATAGACCTTGTATTAATTAAATAGGGCAAGCAGGCAGGGAAGGGGTTTGTACTGCCAGTAAATATTGGATCTTGTTTGAATTAGGGTTATGTCTGCTGGGCGAGAGACACCTATGGCTATATATAAGACCAAAGCTTCCAGCAGTCCATACTGACTTCCCCGAAAAGTATATTTATATCTTCCAGACCAGTAATTAATCACTCGGTAGGATTTTTTGGGACGTGAATTCACAGAAGATCTTTTTGTACTGCCAGGAACCACAAAGCATGGGCACAATTAAAACTCTGATTTAATTTATTACGTAGAGGCATGGAATGGGAATGTTTTAAGCGATGTTGACAGACCAACATTTCAGAACCACCTTTTTTTTTTTTTTAATAGAAAACAACTGCTGCTCCTTACAAAAATTAAATTACATTAATAGCAGTTTTCTAATACACTGCTAAGAAAGAAAATCAAGTTTTGCCATTAAGATGTGAAGAAGCGGTATAATTTTTAAAGAGAATTCATTTCAAAGTTGTCTGTTTATATAAAACAAAAGATACTGCCTTTTGTTGAAATGCATTTTAAAAGTACATGGCTCTTTTGAAAAATTAAAAATAATTGATGAAAGGTTTTTTATGCTGATAATTTCCCTTTAGTTAATCTTGGGAGTCCCCGCAGCTCCTCTGGTGCCTTCATGTGCTGTTGTCCATTTCTTGGCCTGACACTCGGGGAAAGGCACTGAAACAGATGCACTGAAAATCCACAAAGGTGATTAAATAAGTGAAAAATTTATGGTGAAAAAAAAAATCAAGCCTCTTCTGTTACCAGAAAGGCACTAAAGAGGTGGTTGAGTGTGGTCAATAAGTGCCTACACTGGCAAAAGGAATTAGTGAATAGAGAGCTCTTAAGAGTAAAAGAAAAAAAATATAATGAGATTTAGTGAATTGAATTAAAGGTAGACAAAAATTTGACTAAAAATACTGTTCGTGTTAATCAGGGAAGGTGATTAATCACTGGAACAACTTAATGGCCGTTATGGTGGATATTTTAACATTGAGAGTGGACGATTTTCTAAACCTGCAGTTCAAGTGCAACTATTGAGCTTTAAACTGGAAGTAATACAGAAAATTCCGGTGGCCTGTATTATGCAAAGTGTCAGATCAAATCATCACATTATCTTGCGTCCTGTGAATTAACAAGGCACTTTTGTTTCTGAATAAACATGACCTCTAATAATTTCCTTTTTCTTGAACAATTCAGTCCTACCAGCTCAAGTTTTTCATGATGTTTTAGTCCATCACCATGAATTGTCTGAACAGAGATTTCTTCAGTGGTGAAACAAAGTACAGAAAATAAATGTGAGGAGCTGGCAGGAAAATACAATTTAAAAAATCCTTGATGTTTCTGCCTTTTTGTGTATCCCTATCTGTTCTTCTCTCAAATCTCCGTGCTTTACGTGGTGGTGGTGCTCGGTGTCACACGTGGGCTGATGCAGGGCTGGAGTGACACTCCAGCTCTAATTCCACTGCCAACTGTGCATGTCACAACGTTGGCTTGTGCATTTTATTATTTGGTGTTTGCCATATCTGCGTGTGAACGTCGTGTTAGTGTAGTGATGGAGAGCGCTGATGGGATAAACCACGAGGAGCCGGGAGAAGTGCCAATGGACAGAAATGATCTCGTGTTCATGAAGTGCACGTAAACATGTGCTGCTAAAAACCCTCCTGTGGCTGAGCTGTGCTGCAGGGCCAGGTGAACCTAGAGAGCTACAGAGATGTGACCCCAGAGAGGGGCTGGGCTCTCCCCTCAGGCAGAGGGGGCCTTTTGGACGTGGCACTGAAGGTTATCTCGCGAAAGCTTTCCCAGTTGGTGTTACATTTCAAGTGCGGAGGAACCGATGCATGGAAAGGCAGTCACAGAAATGAAATGTGGGTCACCAACTGCATAAGCAGATGTTTTTATACCTGGGATGCTGAGATGAGACCAGGCTCGTTGAAGCCAACAGGAGAAGCTTGTGGTGCTTTCAGCTGCCCAAAGATTCCCAGCTGTAGTGGGAATGCTGGAGCTCAGGGAGCAGAGAATAACACAGGACGATCGCAGCACTGCCCTTTGGGTGCCCACGCGAATGAATCTGACACGGAGGAATGAATGGATCAATCTTTAAAGATTGATCCTTACCGTAAAGATCAGTCAAATGTGATAAAAAAAGAGTAAATTTTTTAAACCCACAAAAATAATTGAGTTTTCAGAGCAAATTTGTCTGCAGTTTAAGACTCTTTTAAAATAACATATACAGAGATCTTTCCACTGGGGTTTGAAGGACTCTTTCATTTCTGAACTGACCAGATACAGTTTAAAATATGTAGGAGAAACCACAAACAGATTTTCAAACCTGTTCCAGGACAAGTGAAATTTGGGTATGATTTACAGGATTCCTGGGGGGATACTTCACAGTGCACGTCTCTGTTTCTTCTGGGACTTTAGAGGCATTCGTTATCCGCGTTTCCGTGTTTTAAGGAGCAGGTATTATCCCATGTACTGGTACCAAATGGTTTGGTCCTGCACTGGGAAGAGTTTTATTGCGCTGTTGATGGTGGGGTCGGGAGGCCAGGGGACACCTGTTTGTTTGGCTCTCGGAAGAGCTCCGTCCCTTGATGGATTTTAGATTTATTCACACACTGGAGATTGCAGATGACAGTTTCTCTGACTTTCTTTTGAGATTCATGGTTTGCAAAGTTTTTTTTCTTAAAGAGCTGTTAATTCATAACAGTATTCACCAGCGATGTAAAATAGCCGTCTGGTGCTTTCCAAGCTGGTTTGCATTGTGCTGCAGTTTGCAATTTTTGAAAGAAAAGGATTTATTTTCTCCTGAGATTTCTTTTTTAGATCACAAAATTTCGTAAAGAAAATTTTTTAAACTTGTTTGTGCTTAATATTTGCCCAGATATGTGCAACATCTGACCTTGATGTGCATCGTTGTGTTTTTATAAATGAATTCTCTTACATCTAGACCCCTACCTCTGATCCTTCAGAGCCCCAGCAGTGTCACTGTGTCATCTAGGTCTAGCACAGCTCCTTCTGCTCCCTTATGGACGTGCTCTAAAATCTCCTGGATGCTCTGATGCATAAGCTCCTGGATGCACAGAGCTTGTGCTTAAACCATCTTTTGTCATGAAATCTATTCTCCCCATCCCTGGAAGTGTCCAGGGCCAGTTTGGACATGACTTGGACTAACCTGGTCTAGTGGAAGATGCACCCTCCCAGTTGCTCTCATAGTTGGGTACAATGAAGAGCTATCCTGCCTGATATTTCAGCTTTTCCTGGTCAAACATTTTATTCCATTTTGCTTCTCAGCAATGCCAAACCTCTAAATAACTTCATAATTAGTTTCTGCAGTGGTGTGGGAATAAAACTGAAATGCGAAGCTACCGCTCAGAGAAAGCACCAGTTTGGTGACTGGGTGAGGGAGTGGGATGAACGCTCGGGCTCGGAGGCTTGAGGATCACATTCTCCCTGCTCACAGGGACCGAGAAAGGAGCAGGGGATGCCCTCAGCAGGGAACGTTGGGATGCACAATCCCCGCATATGCAGCAGGTGCCCGAGCCAGCCGCGGTGCCAGCTCAGGTGTTCCAGCGGCTGGGACAGGAGAAAGGGCAGCAGCGCCGTACCTGAGGGTCCTGCTGCCAGCGGGGTACGGGAGGGCACCGCGTCCCCCGGGCACGCGCGGCGGGGGCAGCGCGGGATCACACATCAAAGATGAACATAAATAGGAAAGAAGCCAGAGATAAAAAGGACCGTAAGGCTGGAACAGTCCGTGGAGATATTCCATGTTTATAGCGGGGTCTGGGGGAATAATGGGTGTTTATAAATGAGTTCAAGGGGATAATGTGTATTGAAATACGAGTCCGGAGGGAGCGTACGTATTCAAAAACTATCTACTGTATATAGCATAATAATCCCAGTATTTCATAAGCTCGTAGGAAAGTATTAAATAAAAATAAATTACAAATGTCTGTGGCTTGATTGCAAATCATTTCAGAGCAAAGGGAAAGAAAGTCCCTTGCAAAATGTGGAAACCATCTTGTGTTAAACAGCACCAGAAAAAAAACCTAATTGCAAAAAGTAAATGTCAGTTACAGTTATTACAGTGGCCATGTTGTTTCCAATAACAATTTGGCATTTTATTTAGTCTGTAACAATCTACAATTTAAATTTAAAATAAAGATTTTTCTTTTCTTTCCCTCTGAAGTTGTGTGCCAAGCACAGCAGAGCAGAATGTAACATCTGTTGATGATTAAAACAAGCTTTCCTATGGGCCCTGAATACAAAGTAAACATGGATTTTATCCATAGTCAACAGCATTTACAAATGTAAAGGGAGGAAGCTACTGAGTTTTTGAAGAATGAGCTGTGAGAGAGGAAATATAAGACCGGGGACGGCAGATGGCGATAATTAGTTCCATATCGTGAAAGGCTTCTATTAAAAAATAAAGAGGACAGAGTCCTGGATTATGCTGCTGGTTTATTAAAGGGCCTTTCTTTGCCATCGGCCCCTGTGTGTGCCACTGCAGGCTGGGATGGGTGGGCACAGCTGGCGTCCATGGGCACTGGCGGCTGGCACTGGGCACAGCTGCTCAAAATACGGAACTGCTGAGCTTTTCCCGTTTGCGCTATAAACGCTCCGCTGGCAGGAGGCAGAATCTGGGAGGAATTTATTATGTGGACCTATAGGCTAGTAATCTTGCATTTTATTCTGGTTTAATTTCTATTTAGAGGCAGGGTGTCCAAGGTTGAAGGCTACTGAACTCGGTGATGCCCTTGTCTGCTGCTTCTGCCCTGTTCAGTCACGCGGGGCATGGTCCCACCTCGCAGCTTGCCTCTCCTCACTGAGAGCTGCTGTGTTTTATCTCTTACCAAGGGGTTGTGCCTCTACTCCCTGTGTTTCATGTATGGTGTGTGTGTTCTTACATCACTGGGTCTCACCATACTGCCCCTGGATCCCTGGCAGTGTCCCAGGCCAGGCTGGACAGGGCTTGGAGCAGCCTGGTCCAGCGGAAGGTGTCCCTGCCCATGGCAGGGGGTGGAACGGGATGGGCTTTAAAGTCCCTTCCAACCCAAACCATTCTGGGATTCTGTGCTTAAAGAGCTAATCATTACTGCTGGAATGGTTTCATTTCATAGGGCTTTGCTCAGCCTGTTTGCCTGCTTTTGTCTTGCATTAATTTTTTTTCTGTAGTTATGCATAGATTACATTAAGTGAAGTGTCAAAGTGAAATTCCAATTTGCTGAGATTTACCTGCTTCCCAGGGAGAGGACAGCCCTCCTCCAGCTTCTGGGGCCTGAGCCAGCCCCAAGCTTGCACAAGAGTTTTTTGACTCTTCTTTCCAATCTGGGCTGGTTTCAGTTTGCTACAAAAGCCTCTTTTTTCCTTTTTTTTTTTTCCCCCAAAAGTATTTTGTAGCGTTCCAGTTCATATGTTGTTTTGGAATTCATTTCAGTTTTTAATTGCAATTTCTTCTTTCCTCACTTCCATCCTCTTTCAATTTTCTTTCCAACTGGAAGCTGTTGTAGCCGAGCTCTCAGCGCATGCAGCCGTGGAAGCGCCTTTGTAGCTCTGCACAAACACACTGAGTGTTAATCTGGCACTCGCTCGCTTTTTTCCCTTTCCCTTCCGTCATTTTATAATTACCTGAGGTGGTAACAGCTCTTAAGAGCCTCGTCTGTCACCCTGGAACCAAATGCTTTTCATTGAAAATTAAGGGGAGGCTTCAAAAGTTTTGAGTTCTTTCAGCAATGAAATATAACAGTCCTCCCGTAGCAAGAGCATTTTGCTGCTGGATCCCATTAGGGCGGTCCTGCCGGGTGCTGGTGTGCTCTTATGGTCAGGAGGCAGCAGGAGCTGCAGGGCCTGTGCTCGCTCTCCCAGCCCCACGAGCCCAGCCGCCAGTGCTGCTCGCCCGCGGAAGGGCCCACGGGAATCGCAGGGCTCTGCCAAGGTGGGCACCGATCCCCACCTGGCAGCACACGTGTCAGGAAAGCACAGCCCCTGGCCCTGCTCTTCTCCCAGGTGCCGATGGAACCGTCTCCTGACGTGAACTGTCACAGCAGTGGTGGGAAGGGGCTGAGGGAGGGAGGACGGGGTTGGCGCTGGATGGAAATGGAGGCAGTTTGTGCACATGATACCAAATGCACGCACTAAATGTAATGAAACTCCTCCCTGTGGCACAGGGGGCCCAGAGCAGCTGTGGCTGCCCCATCCCCGGCAGTGTCCAAGGCATAGTGCTTGGATCAGCTTGGGATAGTGGAAGGTGTTCCTGCCCATGGCAGGGGGTGGAACTGGATGAGCTTTAAGGCCCCTTCCCACCCAAAACATTCTGTGATTCTATGATTCTGATTTAAATTTAAAATGCAAAAAGAAAAACTGCATGGAAATCAAAATTACTTTAAAATTGCTGAAAGAATGTATGGGGAGAGTTTTAGGCAAAATAAAAGTGGCTCAAACCAAAATAAGTGTTCAGATCTGCTGAGACATATGTTTTGGGCAGAGTTTTCCTAAACTCATAGCTTTAGCAGAGTCTTCAGGTAACAGATTTTATACTTAAATGTCCAACTTCAAAGCAAAATGACAGCAGAAGCAGCCATGCTTTTATTTTTAATTAAAAATTCAATAGCATTACCTGAGTGGACTCCAAAAGTTAAAAAGCAGAAGGCAAATAAAATGTTATGTCTTTTAATGTCTTTGAAGTTGAATCTTACAATTGCTGGATCTCGTTATCTGGGGGTTTGTGCCTCTTTGGGGGTGGGTGTCTTGTGTCAGGCTGGCGATGAAGGGGGTGGATGAAGGGATGGACATTGCAGAGGTGTTTTTAACATCAGAAAATACTCTTAAATAAGAAAACCCACCCAAAACTCAGCCCTTGCTGACTCCTCTCCCTTCCAGGAAGGGCATGGCGAGCCGTGGTACCCCACACTTGGTGTTTGCAGGGACTCTGGCTTCCTCCCAGCTTTCCTTGTTTTCCAGGCCGTAATGGCTTTGGAGGCCCAGATGAGTGCTGGAGCCTTTCCAGGAGGTGATTGTCCTTCCTCTGCTGCCCATGGGCGAGGCTGCTGCAGAGCTGAGTGCCAGCCCCGGCTCTCTGTCCTGTCATGGACTGCTACCAGAGGGCCACCAGACTCGCTCTGCCTTGCCTTTCAAATAAGCAGCTTTTCATTCTCTGCTTGCAATTAAAATTTTGAGTCGGTCACATGTTGTAAGTCTGTGCAAGAAAAATGTAACTTCAATGAAATTTTGGCTCAAGTTGGGTTTACTGGAGCAACTGGAAGCTCAGCTCTCTGGCTCCATCAGCTCCAGTCTCCTCCGAGTGAGCGTCACTCCTCTGCTCCTCCGGAAGCTCACGCAGGAGTGAGCCAAGGGCCAGCCTCAGCCTCTTTAATAAAAGCCATTATTTCAGCTTCTGCACAAATTGGAGTCCGGCCATAACGTGGGATGGGAACACCTTGTAACATTTACAGATGAGCCCCTGCTTTCTGTGGATGGAGGCCAAACTTCTGTTTGGCTTCTTGTTTTCTCCGTGGGATTGGCTGCGGTGTCGCAGGGGCTGTGGTCCGAGGGGCGGTGGAGACGGCAGCGGTGGCAGTGAGAAGTGCCTCCAGCATCACGTGTTCTTCATGGGGGCTTCCCAACTGCAGCGGGGTGATAAAGCTCCAATTTTCTTAGGTTTTGCCATGTGTTTCTGTCAGCGGCGCAACCCCAGACTCTGAGGTCTGCTTGAGATTGGAACAGATTGCCCCGAGAGGCTGTGGAGTTTCTGGAGAGGCTGTGTCCAGAACCATCGGGATGCAATCCTGTGCCCTGTGCTCTGGGATGGCGCTGCTGGAGCAGGGAGGGTGGACCAGATGAGCCACTGTGGTCTCTCCCAACTTGCCCCGTCCTGTGACTCTGTGAGAGGATCAGCCAAAGTCAAGGATAGGATTTGTTGCCTTCAAACCCACGGGAAGTAGCTCTCTGTGGTCATGAGGGTCTGGATGGGCTGTGATAACCTGTGTGCTGCCTGGTGGCCATTGTCAGCACTGGGGACAGTCAGCTGCTGTCACTGGTCACCTGGGGCCAGGGCAGGGAAAGTCCTGCGAGGCCTTTGCTGCATGGAGCAGCCCTGTTTGCCCAAAAGGCTCTGACTCTGAGTCAGTCAATTGAAACAACACTATGAAACCTGAAAAAAAAAAATCAATGTTTGCTCAACAAGACTCTGTACAAAACATTTGTGACTTGAGTTAATTTTATTCCCATCCTCTAATATTTTATTGATCAAATTCTATATTAACTTCCCCGACTTTCTGCTGAGGATTGATGTCAGGTTAAGTAACCTGTAGTTACAAGTCCTGCTTGCTGTCGGTGAGTGTGGATATAATCTACAGCATTTCCAGGGTTCCACAATCCTCCTGCTCTGGTAACTTTTCTCCATTCCTATTGACAGATTAGAGATCTCTCCTGGCAATTCTCTTACAGTGTAGGAGCACAAGGCACCCAGAGGCTGCTAGATTTTAGATTGTTTAATGCTCCCTGTGCCTCGAGATCCTCAGATGGGTTCGTTGTCATCATCTGATTTGAGTGCACAGGCTGAATTTCCTAACAAAATGTTTATTGACCACTTCTGCCATGTCTGCTTCTTTATTAATAATATAATCACATCCATCCAACAATAAACCAGTCCTTGGAGTTTCTTTTGGTCCTCTTATGCTGAACACACTCCTTGCTGTCCAAAGTCTGAGCAGCCCAGACTTTGACATCTGCCTTCTGTCAGTGACTGACACCTCAAAGCATCCACAACTCTATTAATTCCTGTTTCTTTTCCCTCCTTGTAACATAAGGAGGTATAACAAAAGATATACCTTCTAACAGAAGTTGGTCTGGAGCTGTCACTGGAAAAGACAGTTTGGAGATGCTGCCATTCCGTGGGTGCAGGTGTCTGTGGAGGCTTTTCCCTGCCCCTCTCCAGGGTCTGCTCACAGGATGTGCCAATCCAAGAGCCCCTTCCTCTCCTGGAGGTGTTCAGTAGCCTGGGATTTGGCATCTCCAAAGATCTTATGGAAAGGTCATAGTCAACACCTGCTTTTGCCTTAAGCCACCTGTTGTAAGACTGAAGTTTATTTCTGAAAATAGAGATTTCTTGTGGTTGAGCCCAAGCTGGGACAGACTGCTGGGAAAAAGAGACCATTCACTGCCTTCTGCTCCACCTTCAAGCAAAACTCCTACAGTCTGGTGTTCAGTACTCCTGCAGTCAATGCAGAGTGTCCAGAACAAATAATTATATGGCCACTTGCCAAAAAATTGCCATACAGCAACTTTAAACTACTCAGCTGTCGACAGCTTTTGAGGATCTGTTGTTTCTGTAACTCAGCTGGGCTGTGTGGCACATGAAACAGGGATGTGGGCAAGGTTTTTGTAATAGATTGCCAAGATGGCAATCTTCCCTTGGATGATTTTTTCCCACTACAATAAAATGCCTCCCTTTAGGTTGCTCTGAAGTATTCTCTTTGGATGTTTAAAAGAGAGGTGCTTAGATTTCTGAATAAGATAATAGAGAGCAATTGCAGCCTGAAGTTGGAGGGTTAAACATGCTGATTTCCTTCTGATCCAGACAAAGCCCACGGGCACGGCTCTGGTGAGGGTGCCCATGACTCCTGCAAGCTGAAGGTTGCTGGCCTTAGCTGCAAAGAGAGCGCTTGATCAGCTTTCCAGCAGCGTCTCAGGGTTTCCTGAGTGGGAAGAAGATGCTGGTGTGATCAAACCGAGGCAGGTTCAAACCAGCTCCACAGCTGTGGGGTTATAGCAAAGGGCTCTGACCTCATCCAAGTCCTACCCCAGTCCTACATTTTTGATGAGACCAATACAGAATTCATTTGGTGTTTGCAGAAGGTACAGCAGGAAGATTCATGTTTGCTGCAAGTGCCTTCCCAATCTTCAAACAATTCCAAACAGCAACAGTGGCAACAGTGCCAGATTGGTCTTCAGAAGGTGGCCCAGGCACTGGTAATTGTCCCTGTGCTGGGGATTGAAGCTTGCAGCCTCATTAGAAATAGAGGTAAAAAGGTTCTTCAAAGGTCACTTTTCTTCACCCTTGGAATCAGTTGCCCAGGGAGGGGTTAGAGTCATCATCTCTGGAAGTGTTCAAGAGCCATCTGGATGTGGCACTTAGGGATGTGGTTTAGGGGTGATTATGGTGGTGCTGCATTGATGGTTGGACTTGATCTCGAAGGTCTCTTCTAATCTTGCTGATTCTGTAGTTCTGTGGAGGCAGTAGATTTCCTGTGGCAGGTTTGAGTGTCACAGCCCTTGTCTTCTCACGGATTCGTGTTTGAGAATTAATTTTGGTGGTACAGGTAGAGGCTCTGTCTACCAAACAGAAAACTCAATTAAAGAATGAAGTCTAAGAACAACAGTAAGCGCAGAATGTTTAAGGTGGTGGTGGGTTGTTTACAGCCACATGGCAGGTCCTGATCTAATTCTATGCATCACCTTTAATCATGAATCACAGAATGGTTTGGGTGGGAAGGGACCTGAAAGTTCATCTCATTCCAACCCCTGCCACGGGCAGGGACACCTTCCAGTGCTCCAAGCCCTGTCCAGCCTGGCCTTGGACACTGCCAGGGATGGGGCAGCCACAGCTGCTCTGAGCAACAACTTCTTAGTAGCTCCTGATAACTTGAGAGATGGAGGAAACCTCATCAGACTAACTCTGGAGAATGGTGAGATGCGAGTGGTTTTACACAGCTACAATACCAAGTTATTTATAGTTAGAAACAGGAAAGGGGAAAAATGAAATTCTGCTTTGAGAAATGAAAGTACTAATCCATCACAGGTATGTTCCATGGGAAAGGCCCTGAGTGGCAGCAGTGCTTGGAGGCATCTCAGGGAAACAACAGACACTGAGTTAGACAGGAGTTTGTCATATAGGAAAGATGAGCAGTTTGGATTTGCCTGCACTAAGCCATCATGGCAAAGAGCAGGAGAACCACAGTGACCCTTGTCGTGCCCCATGGCTGCAGCTGGGAAATCATTCTCTGTTCTGGTACCACATCCACGGCTTTCTGTTCACAAGTGGGAAGCAGTTCACAGAAAAGCAACAAGGAGAACTGAGGACCCGAAGGACTGCCTTATGAGGTGAGGAGAGGTTGGTAGTTGCAGCCTGGCTCTGCAGTGACTCAGCAGCCTCGTAAGCACCCACGGCTGTGAGCAGCCCTGGATGGGTCTGGGATTGGCAGGATGCCCATCCTACAAACCAAACAGGAGAAGCTGAATTTAACAGAAGAAATGTTTCAGCAATAGTAGTTAAAGAACATCCACTAATGAAATCTTTAAGCAAAAGTCTCTGAAAGGCAGGAGGAAACTCAGTTTCTAGAGAGTTTTAAAGCAAGACTAGGTGGTGGCAGAGAATGGAGTACAGTGAAATGCTGGATGCTGCTGAGATGTCCACAACCATTTGATATTCCCACCATTCCCAAATGTCAAATGTGCAGAGATTCCTGTGGGCAACTGACAGCGCATAGATTTTTTGGTACTTCATAGGTGCAAGCTTAAATTTTTCATCTTGAGAAACCTGTATGTGGATATGAATGGAAACTGCGGATCCCCATGGCGTTCATGCCTTCCCTTCCTACTGCAGCACCCGCCTTCTTGGGCTTTCAGATGTTTCGACCATAATTTCGCATCCCAGGCCCTGGTGCTGGGCGGCAGCAGCACCTTGTCTGCACAGTAACCCCAGAGAGGTCCCAAGTGTGGTCAGCCCATCGGGAGAGCAGTGCCCGGGGAGCTGCAGGGCAGCTGGGGAGCAGTCAGGCTCCGCAGGAGGTTCCTGTTGGACTTGACCCTTCACAAGCCATGAGGCTGCAGAGGGAAATGCTGCACATCTGGCAGCCTGCTCTGGAGCAGTGTGGAGCGTCTGGTGTAAAACAAAGCCAAATGCTTGTAAACTTACAAGACCACATTGATAAAGCACTGATATCAAGATTTATTAACGTGTTCTTTGCTCGGCCCCGACCTCGATGCTCCTCACATTGCAGCTCAATCAGGCATCAGCACCATGGCGCCAGGGCTGCTCAAAGGCACCACGGCAGCACCTCGTGGTGACAGCAGTGCTCGTGGTGCAGACCATGGGGCTGGGGCAACAGCTGATCTTTTGCATTGCACCTGGCCAGCCACTCTTCCACCTACTGTTTGGGGATATCTGTATGGCAAACGGGTGGGAAAACGTCTCCGCTGAGTGCCAACAAACTCCCAGCTGACGAGACGGAAATAGTGATGAAAGTGTTTTCTGCACTTGCCTCATTTCAGGCTGTGAGCTGTTAGCACACTGTTGTGATACATAATGAACGAGTTTCCTTTCTCAGTGAAGGAGAGACTGGAGGCATCCCAGAACAAGAAACTAACACCACGTCCATCCTAAGACACTGTCCGAGTGGCGGGGGGCCCTGTGGGCTGTGTGCTGCCCTGCCCTGCAGCATCAGGCTCTGCACAAGTGGTTTCTGTGCTCCTGACCTTGTTCTGGCATGTGCAGTGGGAAGAAAGTGCCCCTTCAGAGCTTGGTTTGGGAAGAAGAGAGAACAGGGGTATTTGAGACTGAGGTTAAAGCACAGGTCCTTTTCCATATTTGGGACCTTTACCCAGCCCTCAGGGGTGGCCCTCAGAAGTTACTCTGAAAACCCCAAGGCCTGTGGTGGACACTGAGGAAAGGCGTTGTGGCGAGGGTGTCTCTCCAGGAGCAGCTGAGCGGACTGGCCCAAAGGCAGCTGTGTGCCCACAGGAGGTCTGTGCCAGGCACTCCCCGTCTGGGCTGGGCAGGTCCCCCCCAGGGCACGGATGTGTGTGTCCAGGTGGTGCCTGGGGACAGCTCTGCTCAGCGCCTGGGCAGGAGCACTGGCTCTGCTTGGATAGGTGTGCACCTCTGTGGGCTGGTGCTCTTCTCTGTTCCAGAGCAGCCTGGCGTTCCCTTGCACACAGGCCCTGCTTTGTTCAAGTATTCATCCTCTGCCTGAATTATTTATTTATTCATTTTTTCCCCCTTCATTTTTCCTTCTGTCTTCTCCCTGCTGGTGCCAGATGAATTCCTGTTTCTCCAGCAGCTCAGCAGGGCAGGGATTAATGTGGCTGGAGCATGGCTGCAGCCGTGCCGGGCAGCCGAGTGACCTCCTCCTGGAAAAAAAAAAAAAAAGGAAAGTAAAAGGAAAGTATCCAGCAGTTAGAAATAAGGGAAAAAAGCTCTGGGTGCCTCTTGTTCCTTTTCACTGCAGACCTGTTTCCAGCACCTCCGACCCCCTCGGGGAGGAAAATATAATGGAAATCTTTAGCAGAAGATAAAATTGAGAGTGCAAATATCAAGTTGTATTGAAAGAAACTGCAAGCTCTGAACCCAAAACCACATAAACTTTGCAAACTTGTTGTCAAGGCTGAGCCTGTTCTCACAGCTCTGGTTGTTCCAAGCCCCAGAATGCAGGAGGAAGTGTCTCCTTTCCTGTTGTCCTTCTGCTAATGGCATGATGAATTCTGATTACACTGCAGTTGCATCCCGGCACTGTGGAAGGCCACGGTAACTATTTGGGACATCAGTTTTCCTTCTGCCAACTTTCAGGAGCATTTTATAGGATTAATATTCAATAAAACCCCCTTAACATTAAAAAAATGCTTAGTCCCCCAATTGTTATTAAATTCTTTTCCTGTGCCATAATGCGGCTGCTTTGATGTAAAGTCCTGCAGTTTCTGGAAGGAGCCTGCGTGATTACGCTAATGTGCAGTGCTCTTTCTGCTATTCCTATAGGGAAAATAAACCCCACATTAGTTCCATATTAGTACCTGACTTGGAGAAGTTAAAAAGTGCCAGAAAAAGGTTAACCAGAGTCAAGTACACATAAGAGAGCTGTGATTATTAGTGTTAGGGGAGCCATTTGAAAAAAACATTTCTGCTTTTACAGAAGAATTTATTGGTGTCTTTGCTTCTGGCTGCTTTATGCATTTTAATAAAGCAGTAGCAGCAATACCAGGGGGGAGTTGGTTGTGCCTGGTCCAAAGAAGGAGTTTCTGTGTGTGATATTGCCCCATGTCCCCCAGCCAGGGGGATGAGCCCCCTATCCAGCACTGCCCAGGAGGTCACGTTCCTGAGCGCCGGTGCAGTGCAGGCCCTGCCACTGCCAGCACACCGAGGGGATCCTTCTGGAGAGCCGGTGAAACCATGGCAATGATTGCTCTCTGTGTTAAAAGTGTTCAAAGTTACATCCAGCCGACAAGCAGCTTTGGCAATTTCCCTGCCAAACGTCTGGGAGTATTTGGAAAACGTGCTCTGTTGAAAGCAGCCACAGTCTGAGACCCAGCCTTGCGATGAGGTAAAATGCTGGGTCTGGATGCAGCTGGGGCCAGAAAAGATGGCCACCATCTTTTTGGTGGGAGAAACACTAAAATGCTCTTTGTGTGTGGAGAGCCTCTGTGCTCCTGAGGTACCCACTGACCTGGAGTGACAGTTCTTTGCTGTCATTTAGCTGTGAAAATGTTACATTTTTAATTTCGTAACAAAGACTTGTCATTTATTCATGGAAAACTCTGATTCTGTTTATCCTTCACATGACAATTTAATAATAACAACACAATTTAACCACATCAGAGGCCCTGGCACAGGTGCCCAGAGCAGCTGTGGCTGCCCCTGGATCCCTGGCAGTGTCCCAGGCCAGGCTGGACAGGGCTTGGAGCAGCCTGGGACAGTGGGAGGTGTCCCTGCCCATGGCACGGAGTGGGACTGGGTGAGCTTTCAGGTCCCTTCCGACCCAAACCACCCGGGATTCTCTGGTTCTATGATAATACAAATTGGGGGTGCCACCTGAGGGCCAGATTTTGCTCCAGGATCTATATTCCCTCTCTTCAGCTGTTTACATTTCTGAACTGTTTTGTGTGTTTCACACATGGATTCTGCTCTGGGGATCCCATTGTCTGTTCCTGTAGCGCTGGTTTCTCGGCCGTGCTAATTCCTCACAGGTTGTGTAACACTCCCATTCATCCATTTGGGGAGAGTGGGAAGGATTTTGCTTTGTAGGCCTGTAAGCTCATCTGCACTCCCACATCTGGAAAGGCTCACGCCGTCTGTCGTGTTAGTGCACTGGGACAAGACTTCTGATGGAAACACTTAATTCTCAAAGCACTGCTGGATAATGATAAATCCTTTGTGAAACATGGATTTGCATTTAAGATTCTTTCCTGCTCCCATTGTCTGTGGGACATTTTACTCAGCTTCATTTCCACTGTCCCAAGTCTAAACTCCTAATCCCCTCTCCTGATGCTTCAGCTTGAGCCGATACTCCTCCATTACTCCCTCATTTCCACGGTTTTCAGAGCCCAGGCTCCGTCTCCTTCCAGGCTTCCTTCTCCTGGAATCCTCGCCAGTTTTCTCCTGTTCTCCACTGCTGCTGAACTGGGAGTTAATCCCATCTCGCAGTCCCCGATTCCCCTCCTCCCGACCTGTCCCTGCTCCCCACCGGAGCCGCTCCCACTGCAGGTGCAGCGCCAGAGGTGCTCCTGGCCCTCGGTGTGGATCAGGCACAAGGAGACACACAGAAGGTCCCAGATCCTGTCCAGGGACCCCAATCCCAGGAGCATCCTGCGCCTCCCGGATGCGGGAGCAGTGCAGCAGTGAGTGAGGCTGGCAGAGGGAAGGAGGAGAGTGGCTGTTGTCCTTCCGGAGGGCAAGGCAGCAATTGGAAAGTTTGCAAAATGGCTGGAAATTACAGAGTTGAAATTCAATTAGGAGAGACCCAAGCCTCCATACTTGTTCATTGATTTATTTTCCCTTCCTGAGCATGGGCTGGAGAGAAACTGGCTGGACAAACCAGCCCCTCTTCACCAAAAGCAGCCTCAAATCAAAGAGGGAAATAAACTGCTGGGTCCTTAATGATGGGCTGGAGGCAGCATTTTATTTCATACTTTGTCCCTGCAATTTCCCCCTTTGTTTTACAGGGTGCGACTTTACCAAAAATAGTCAAAGGAAGAAAATAAAATTGAAAACTTCTGGGAACAAGCCAAGTTTTCCATGCTGAAAATCAATTATTACCCAATATTCTCAAGGCGAGATCCCTATGCTCTGGCATTAGGCCAGTTCACCCACCTTCACCTGCTTTGTACTTTATTCACAAGAGTCAAAGATCCTGACGATAAAACTCTTTATTTCAGGAGAGTTTTGAGTTTCAAGGCACTGCTGGTTCTTCTGGCCAGAACTGCCGGTGGAGGAAAGTGACTTCTTCTCTTGCTCTGTGTGTTGTTCAGGGTGACCAGCAACAAATACAATAATTCCATGAAATAAAATGATCGCTTTTGGAAGGAACTGCAAGGTGGCAGAATTAGACAGTGGCCATTTTAAAGGCTACTTTACTACGCCAGAGCTGCGAAGATGGAAATAATTTATTTCCTCTTGGTAATGTTCCTTTCTGGCCCAGCAATTTATCAGAAATGTTAATCCAACAAGCATAAGTGTGTATGTGGTGGGAGGAGGGAGGGGAGCAGAGGAAGGAAAGGGAGAAGGCATTTAAAATTAGCCTCGAAATACTGTACATCTCATTAAAAATGTAATCATGCATAAAATGAGATCAATGAAAATTTATCTAAAAGTGCAAGGAAAAGGCGTTTTCTGGTGTGATACTGGGTATAATAGTCCGGATTTTAATTTAGTCAGTTTGCAACAAAAAATCCCTCCAGGCTAAATAAACCAGTTTCCCTCCCAGTTATTGTCTGGACAGCTAATTTTCTGCACCTTTCCTTCTAATACTCAACCTTATCTCTTGCTGGATAGAGGTTTCAATATACTGCAGAGTTTGTTTTCTTTACATTTTCTATTACTGCAATTTAATTTGCATGATAAATGATGAGAGGTAGAAAGATGATAAAAAGAAGCAGAACATTTCTTTATTAATTTTGTTTAAATTAGTGTAACTTTTCCCTGACTGTGCTTTTTACCCAGAAAGCCTAGGTAGAAATTATTTTAAGTCTCCGTATTGCAGTTAGAAAACATTTAATACTTGACAATAAGCTCCTGCCTCCTGTGCCAGGGTGTACTTTCTTATTGTCATGTTTTCTTCCTACTTTGTGCTGTGTCTTATGATACTTCGGGACCAAATCCTTCAATTGGTCAAATCCTTCCAGTACCTAAGGTGGCTCCAAAGAGCTGGAAAGGGACCTTGGACAAGGGCCTGGAGCACCCAGGCAATGGGGCATGGCTTCCCAGTGCCAGAGCTCCATGTGGAGCCTGTTGCTGAAGAGGTTCTCCTTGCTGCGGGCTGTTCGTGCTCAGCTCGCTGTTGGCCTGCAGCTTCCAGAGAGGCTGGAGAAGGTCTCTTTTCCTGCTGGGGATCTATTCAGAAGGACCTACACCTGGGCTGTTTCTTGGGCCAGCCCTTGGCTTGTCCATCCATGCAAGAATGGAGGCTGCTCTTTCTCCACCGCATTGCTCATGGAGGCCTCAGCCAGGTTTCCCTGTTGTGTGCAGCTCCATGAGTCTTGTCAGCCTCCTGCCCACCCAACACCTTCTGTAGCTATTCTAGAGGAACCTAGAGGTTCTCCAAGTTTCTTCTGTTGTGTGTCTTCCAAAGGCATCATTATTCTAAGGCTTCTAATATTAAAAATCCTCATTTTCCAGTTAAAATGAATACCATGGCCATTACAGTGTGTTAATTGATGCCCTCCATGTTGTGGGTTGATGTGATCCATCTGGATGGATGTTTGTGTTATGATATTTTCTTCTCCACCTTACATGCCCAGAACAGAACTGGCTCCACTTTGCTCCCTCTGGTTTGTGCCAATGACACCACCAGGCTGTGAACTTCCTTCGTTTCATTCATCCATTCAAAGCTGGTGCATTTTTTGATTGATGTACTTTAATATACTGGCCTGCAGGCTGTGATGCGTCAAATAACCTTTTAAAATCCAAACAGATTATGTCCCATGTTTTCTTCCTGTCTGGAGTCTGTGTTACCTCTTAAAAAAATTCCAGCAGATTTGTCAAACAAGATTTGCCCTTTATAAGACTCTGCTGGCAACTTTTTGTATCAGCTCACGTTTCTCCAGATGTTTTGTGATCTCATCACTTATTAATGTCTCCATAATTCTGTCTTCTGCTGAAGTTACAGTTATTACTCTTAATGTGGCTGTGACTGCTCCGTCTCTTGCTTCCCTACTGGACTGCATCCGATGACACGGATCTGCTCGGGATGGGTTCGAAGCTTAAGGGAAAGAATATTTTTTTGGTCTTAGATTTGAGGGATTTAGATGTACCTCCATTTTCTTAATACATTACTTTATTACTGAGATTTAATAATCTTGTCTAAAAGGAGTTGGGATATTTCCAGTGACACATGCTGTGAGGGTCCCACACTATTCCTATCCGTCCTCATTTCATAATCTCTCCTGCAAATGCCATTTCAACTCTCAGAGTTAGTCATATCTAATCCTTTTCCTCTTCTAGGCCGACTGGGCTTTGACTCCTCCCTTCTGCCTCATGCAGCCATTGCCACAGGCCTGTGGCTGCCTCAGGCGCTTCCTGCAGGCAGGTGAGACAGAAATGTCTCCCCGTGACCAACCCTAAAGAAGCTGCCTGAAGATGCTCCCCGTTGCTGGCTGCCAGCAGCCAGTGCTAAGCAGGGTGCTGGCCTTCCCTGGCTTTTTCATGGAGCCAGTAGAAACAACAGCAACTCGATTTGCTGTTCTTGTGGTCATGAAAATACTTATTTTCACAGAATTTCCAGAATGCTGTTTCAGGGCATGAACACTGTTTTTGCCTTCCGTCTGCGCAGTCAGTGTGTGTAAACAAACACATCCCCTGGAGAACCTCACGGGAAGGTGGCACAAGACTTCCACTTGATTCCCTTCCTTCAAAAGTAATAAAACTCCATGGGGGAGCATGGGAACTTTTCCCAAAGCTGTCCCTGCTTTGGGACCGCTGGAGTGGCTGAGAATGGAGGTATGTCCCATGCTGCAGAAATTTATGGGAAAGTCGTAAGCTCCATGAAGCGCATGGAATTTGAATGGGATAGAAGCCAGCCTCTCCATTACATGTCTACAGCTCCCTGCATATTTGTGATTATCCTTATGAATAATGTAAGCTTCTGCTTTCAGATGGGAGAGGCTTTGGGAAGGGGTTAGGGAATGTGTCGGAGTGCTGGTAATGAACTTGGGATCCAGCAGTTTGTCACTGCATGGGGCAGTGCATCACATAGAGCCAATAAAGTTTCTGGGTAAAGGGGCAAAAATTCCTTTTCTTGCAGTCGCCACTTCTAGAACAATCTTTGATTTGTGTAATACAAGTGGTAGGGTTGGTGAGGAAGTTGACACAGTGGTGTCATTACGCAGCTTAAAACCTGCAGCTCTTATTTCAAAACACTCTTGTCTGTGAAAAGGGATTTTCTCATGGCACTGACTCTTGAATCACTTGGTTGCCACTGTTGGACTTCTTATTTTTTAAAGATTTTATAAAAATTTAACATTTTGATTCCCAGAACAAGAAGAATCCTTCCTCCTCCTTTCCAGGGAAATAAATTCTTTACCTATACTCCTTGCATTTCTCTACCTGGGAAATCCAGCAGGCAGAAGATGCTGGAAGCCTTTTCAGTGCTTCTGATGGGTAAGATTTTTACATTTCATGGGCCTGGATCAGAAGGGTCTGTTGTGTGGAGGCATTTTGCTAACTCATCGATGTCACCTGAGAAGATTGTGCTGAAAGCTCCGCCCTCAGCCTGTTCTCCCTGGTGCAGCGTGGCAGTGCCTGGTGTGGGCTGTTCTTCAGCGAGGTCACGCGTGTTTGCAGAGCCACAGAATGGAATAAAGAGAATTGTTCCAAAAATTAGGCTAAAAGCAGAGCACAGAGGGAGGGTTTAATCTTTTCCTTGCTTTATCTGAACAGTTTTAATGGATGACTGCAGTACATTTCCAGTGAGTTTGCTCATGCTTGTGGTAGCTGCTGCTGGCACGTGGACATCGCTTACACTGAGCAGTCTCATTCTCTGTACTTGGGAATGTGCCGACTCAGTGAACTTTGGCTACAATTGTCATTTGGTGGCTCCCCAAAATGCTGTGGTTCAGGTTAGCCTGGGAGATGCCAAGTTTTGTCCAGCTGTTCAGCCGTTTAGAAATGTTTCTTCATCCCTAACCTTCTGTCCTTCGCACCGCTGAGGAGGACTTGGCATTCAATGCAACAGCTCCACGCTGACGATCCAGGGCCTGGGGTATCCCTCCAGGAACATGTGCCCATGTGGTCCAAGACTGCTTAGTCCTCCAGGCTCCCAAAACTGCCCATTTCTGCTACTGTAGCAATCCTGTGGCCTGGGAGGAGGAAGGAGGGGGAAGGTTGGCTTCTAGTTCTGATTCATCACTTTTATTGAACTTAAATTCTTTTGTTTTAATGCACACTTGATTGAGCCAGCATTTATCCAAACGGTTATGGTTTGTGGGAAAAAGAGACAGTTGAAGAAAGAACAAATGAATCTAATGTAAATCAAATACTTAACGCTTTTATAGAAACTACAAAGCCTTAAATGTGTATTCCTAATGGTAATTTTACAAAACTCCACCAGGCATCTTCAAATGGAGGTGTGACAGTGATTGTTTCAGGCTGGAGATGGCTTTCCTTTCACATGCTAATCATCTGCTCATGGTGATATTTCCCAGCATCGTTGGAGTCAGCGAATTGAATAATTTATGGAATGAGTTTTGTTGTAAATTTATTGTGTCACAAGCAGGTTGTAATTTCACTAACAGTACACTTAAGTTATTAAGTAAAAAAAATAATGTGGTTGATAGGACCGTGCATTTGAAGGTTCTCTTGCTCCCTCCCCAACTAGTTCTCATCTTATATATTTTCAAACAGAGTATTTACCTAATTTTTATTCAGAATCTGATCTGAGAAAGAGAGCGAGAGAGGACATTAACATAAGTGGGTTTGCATTTGCACACTATTGTTGAATCTGGTAGTCGTAAACAAATTACAGAAGATTTTATACAGACAGAAATAGCATTAAAATGGCAGCGCTCCGGTGCGGCACCGCCTTTGTTCCCTGTTTGTTTCTGAGGATTGGCCTCAGCCACAAGTGATGCAGTGCTGAAGTTCAGGCAGATGAGCCGAGCGGAGCCCCCAGCTTGTCCCCCAGCGCTGGTGCTGAGGTGTTTGGGAGCTGTTGGTAGGAGGTGTTTCTGGCTGGATGGCACAGGGCAGGAGGCGAGGGCTGGGACCAGTGGCGGTTTAGGGGCTTGGCCAGCCCTGCTCCCCCAAAGGGAAGGGTCTGGCTGCCCCCACGGGAGGCCTGGAGAGCTTTATTGCTGCAGCTTCTGCAGAGTTTCTCTGCAGACTCAAAATGGCATTTTAGCATTTCAGAGCAGCGGGTGAACCTGCATCCAGCTGCTCTCCTCAGGCCCTGGGAATGCTGGTACAGGCTGTCTTTGATGGTGTGTTACAGACATGCAGGCTCTGCCTCAGCGCAGGCACCTCCCACACCTGAGGACACACACTGTCCTCCTCCTTTGCTTTGCTTTGTCCAGCCTCCTCTCTTCCCTCTGCCATCCCCTGGAGGTTCTGGAATGAGCTGGCCGTGCCTTTGCCTCTCCCGCAGCAGCGGTCCCCAGCAGCCACGGAAGGGGACAGCCTGCCTGGCTGGTACGGTGTGGCCAGGGGCCCCTGGTGCCTCCCGTGTTCCCACAAGGACTTTGCCAGCTGGAAGCTTCATGAGGCTGGAACTTCTGGTGATGTGTAAATACCAGAAAAGACTGAAGCGTTGTGATTGTTTATTTAATTGCTTCAATATGCCAATGTTAATACATATAATTACACAGTGTAAACAGAGTTAATTGCTTAAATGAACTAAATATTTTTGCATCCTAGTCTAAAATTGCAATCTAAAGTTCTCAATGGGTGGCAGAATTAGAAAATAATTTTTCTCCTGTATGGGCTTTAGTTTCAGTAGGTTTCTCGTCTCTGGCTACTTTTCCTGCTCCTGTAAATTGCACTTGGGAAGCATTTCTCCATTTCATTCCTCAGCTGAAATTCCTCGTAGTAGCTCTGTATTGTAATTATGGGGGCACATGTTAAATTTTTAATTTGATTTTCATTTGTCTATTCAATTGATATAATTGATGTGCATCTTTTCTCCCTCAGGATACAGGTTAATAACCTACTAACCTCGGAATGAAGGAATGATAAAAGGATCCCACACCAGGGTTTAAGGGACCAGTTATAATATATGTTTTCAGCAATAGACTTATTTTTTGTCCTTTGTAGCCTCCAGCGTTCTGTGCTTGCAAAGTCCTGACTGGCATTAAAAACATTAATTATTTTAATTTTAACAAAAAGAACTATTCACACTGGACCTGGAAGGAGGATAGCTGTGAATATCTTACAAAACAAAGGAGAAAAGTTTTACAAACAGAATCAGTTTGTTTATTTTCCAAGCAGGTGCTTCTTGGTTGGTTTTGGTTTGTTCAAGCTGCAATGGGGACTTGCCAAACAAGTAATGTACAGCTGCAGAAGCTAAAGAAGGTGCTGTAAGAGATGCTTTGATAAGATCAAGGCATTTGCTTCCCATGGAGGATTGCAGGTAACGCTGGAGCAGGAGAAAGTGCAAAGGGTGAAACGCTCCGCAGGTTTATTCTTGGTGCCTGTTCTGCAGTGAAGTGGGTTTTTCCCATGGTCCTGCATTAAATGATCACCCTGCAAACCCAAAGTTCCTGCTGCAGCTGGAGCTGGAAGGTTGAGCTGTTCTGCTGCTCCAGGCCCAAAGAGAGCCAGAGAAATTAGTGCTGGGCTGCTGCTGATGCTGGAGCAGGGCCCCTGCACCGCGTGTCTGCTTGGGGACACCCAGAGCTGTGACTGGCCTCTCCCAGCGCCGCTCTCCGCTGGCCACCTGCTGCTCTGGGACCCTGCGGCCGCCCCGGTAGCCCCGCAGGACATCTCTTCCCGGGGTCCCTCTTGGTCCCTTGGCTCGGCGGGGCCCTGCCCCTTGGCATTTCTGCCGGGACACCCTGGCAAGTGTCGCCCGAGCGGGCACTGGAGCCAGGCTGAGCAGGAAGGTTATTCTAGCAGAGAGAAACACTTCTGGTTACAGAGCTGGAAATGGAGCGATTAAATGAGCCAGCAGTAAGTGCAGAATTAGCACATGGCTGACTCCACACTCTGCTGGATGATGCTGGAGGTCTCGGAGGAATAGCAGGGCTGGGAGGTGGGGGAAGGGAACTGGCCCTGGCTGTTTTCTCACCTTCCCTCTTTGCCGAGGGACAATGTGTCCTAAAGTGCTTTGGAGCCAAACATTTTAGCAAAGCAAGAAAGTCGAGGTGTTGGGAGGAATAACTGAAATACTCCCAAATACATTAAATAAACAACCCAAGGCATCCAAATCTCATGCTTCAGGAAGTAATCGAGCTCTCAAGTGCTAGGAGCTGGCAGAAGATGTGCCTCGGTAAGTTATCCAGCACTGCTGTGGGCTCTCCTGAGGCTCTCTGTGGAGGGCCTGGTGCTGACCGTGTGAGGGTGCTGCAGGCAGGCTGTGGGAGTGCCAGGGTCAGCAAAGGAGCTCCTCCTGCCGCCATGCAGGAACTCCCCTTGGTGGTGTTCTGTTTAATCAACTGGGAGTACTGGAGAAACTGTCCCAAGAGAAATATTAAATGGCCCAGCTTGTCCTGGCTTTTCTCATGGTGCCATTCCGGTGCCTTCTGTGTGCAGATCAGGGTTAAAGAGGGTCTGGGAAGAGCAGACATCCATGGCCATTGGGCAGTGATGGATAATGGGCACCCGGGATTTTCTAAAATGTTTCAGCTGGATTTGGAAATGAAAACTATTAAAGTCGTAACCCTCTCTTTAGGTTGCTGATTGGTAACAAACACCATTTCAGTATCTGGTAGGAAATTTGGAGAATGGCAGCGCCCTATGCTTGTTGGCCAATGTAGTGGTGAGCTGCTTAAGACCTGAAAATGGGGATTGAGTTGATTAGATATAACCTGCACATTTATTCAATTACTCCCAGCAATGAAAAAGCCTTTGCATGTTGGAAATAGTGATGGCAGACAGAAACTTGCGCAAACTTCTCAGGCTGCTCCCCATCCCAGCTCCCACTCTGTGGCCACATCAACAAAGACCAAGTAATTTGCATTTGAAATTATTATACTAAACGGGAATATGTGCAGTCTTTACAGAAGCCAGCAGAACGAGCTCTAATGCCTTTATAAATACATTCAGTGGCCTGTTCCTGTGGGGAGAAAATTGAGTTTTCTGTGGGAATGTCAAATCACAAAATCTGGATGTGCGTGTAGAAAGCCTCATTTTTAAAGACATAACAGTAGAAGGACATAGGTTCCTTAAAAATTTCTGTGTGGTGTAATCCCGGGCAGTCTGCACAGCCAGATGAAAGCTGCAGAGCTAAGCTGGGTGGTTTGTAAGCCACAAAGAGGCTCAGCAGCATAAACAGTATAAGATGGATGAGCTGCGTTGCTGGGGACGCCACTGCAGCTCCCAAATTGAATCAGAGACTCTGGGATTTCAAACTAATGTGACTTGGTGCTGAGGTAAAGCAGAGTCTGTTTTGTTCTGCTGGTTCACCCTCATCCCTGGCTGTAATGGTTCTTGCATCTTCTAGGGGAAAACCCAAGAACCTCGGAGGAAACTGATGCTGTGCAATCCTGCCCCAAAATGTCTCTTACTTTGCTCCAGTAGTAAAAGTCTGACGGAAACCCTGGGGTACAAAGTTTAACATCCTTCTAAACTTATCAGAGTTAATTAGGAAATCTTGTTGATATAACCTGGCTGCGTTGGTGCCTGCAGTGACTTCCTTTGGGATACTCCAAGAGGATGCGTTACAAAAACATGCTTTGTTTTGACCCTGTTATCTGGGATATTGTTGAGTCTATAAATACATTAGTTTTTGCCTCTAGTATACATTTCCTTCTGCTTATTAACATCGATTTTCATTGCCAGTCGTGTTGCCGATTCCCCTCTTTCCGCACTATCCTCTTGTGTGCTAATTAACTGCTACCTTTTGTACCAACCATATTAAAGAGCATAAACTTACCTTGTGCCAAGAGTGACTCCGCCACGGTGTCCCACAAAGCTTCCCACAACTGGAGTGCTAAAAGGTGGGCACAGATTTAGGGACGCTGTGAAACTTCCTGGCTAAAGGTTCTCTAGAGCAGGTTTTACTCATCCCTGCTTTCATATGAGGCTTTTTTTTTTTTTTTTTTCTTGGGGAGCTCCCAGAGCCCCTTTAATTCCTGAAATTTCTTTTTGCCTTATGGTAGTGTCAGGCAGGTGAACTTTGCCGATTTCACTTAAAAAAATATTTACTCCCATTTTTTGTGTGACTCGGTCTGTGTGAACATGTGGCCCCAGTGTTGGTGGCTACTGTCAAAGTGTCCATAACGAGTTGATGGTTCCTGAGCTCATCCAGTTGATAGCTGGTTATCGCTCGTGAGTGACCCCCGAACCCGAGAACCCAGGGGGGCAGCAGCCCCTGGCACCCAGCCACACCCGCACCCATCAGCTCTTGTCCGTCCTGTCACTGCAACTGTTGTGTGCTGACCACAACATTCGGAGCAACTCCAGGCTTTGGAGATTAAACCCCGAACTTGAAGTGCACCCAAAGCTGGCAGTCAACATGGCACAGAAAGCAGGAGAGTTAATAACACACCGAGTCTCCTGCCACGTCCTAAGGCTTTTTTCTTCAATATTATTCAAAATTTAGGCACCTTTCATATTAATTAAATGGTAACTTTCTGTATCCCACGATCAAACTATTCAATAATGCTTGCTCAGAGCAATCAGAAATGACAAAAATAAAGTACTAATATAATTTTATTATGAATTATTCGATCCCTGGGGTTTCTATCATATTAAACAAAGAAACAAATTAACCAGTGACTGAATTAAGTGGAGGAACTTGCATCATGTAGAGACAATAGATTTTTTCATAGTTAAGCTGCCAGCTACTTTCATGCTTCAAGTCCAGTTTCCAAGTTTCCCCCTGAATTTCCTAGAAATTATCTTGCTTCTATGTATCAATGCATATGTCAGCACGGAGCTGGTTTTTTTCATGGGAAATACAGTAAAGAAGATCAGAAGAGGAATTTTGAATGTATTAATCTCCATTTCCATCCATCCATCCATTTATCCATCCGTCCATCCACCCGTCCATCCATCCATCCATCCATCCATCCATCCATCCATCCATCCATCCATCCATCCATCCATCCCTCTGTCCGTCCGTCCGTCCGTCCATCCCTCTATTCCATCCCTCTATTCCATCCACCCATCCATCCATCCATCCATCCATCCATCCATCCATCCATCCATCCCTCCCTCCATCCCTCCCTCCATCCATCCATCCATCCATCCATCCATCCATCCATCCATCCATCCATCCATCCATCCATCCCTCTGTCCGTCCGTCCGTCCGTCCATCCCTCCCTCCATCCCTCCCTCTATCCCATCCCTGCCCAGCCACGCTGTGGCTCTCAGCCCTCCTGGCAGTGATGCTCCACATCTGCTGCACCAAGGGGGTCAGACAGGGAACATTATTAAGTCCCTCAGCTTTTAATACCGCAGCTCATCCTAACACACCATATCAGATGGCTTTGGTCACGCATCTCCCTTTCTAAAAAAGATATTATTATAACAGAAGGATTAATCAAAAGTAGGCTGAGTGAAAGCCTGCCCATTCTGGTCAGCCCTTGGTTTCAGCAGTTGTTCAGTAATGGGCAGCCTCTTGCTCCTCACTATAAACATCTGGATGAGGAGGCTGAAAGAATTAAATTTTGTGCCTGAAAAATGACATATTGAGTAGCAGCTCTGCTTTCATCTCTGGGATCGTGTTTGGAGAAGAATCCGCGCAGAGGCTCAGCGTTAACATTCTTTAACTGCTCCTCAAATTACTAATGCTTCACGTTGCTTTAATCCATTCGGCTGTAATAGCTTTATTAGATTAAACTCCCTGCTGAGCGAGTGAGGAACAGTGGGATTATCACACTTCCCTTTGAACAGCCAGTAAAGACAAAATAAATGGTTAACAAAATAGAGCAAATTCAGTTTGCAGGTGAGCTGCAGTTCCCAGCCCCGCGTGCTGTGGATGGGCTCCGAGCCTCCCTATTATTCCTTGCTTGAAAAATGCCTCTTTAACAGCCTGAAGAAATTCCCGAGGAAAAAAGAAGTCCTAATGGAATAAAAATTCCTCTTTCTCCTTTAGACATGTTGCTAATTGCATCATGCCCACTGCAGGGATAGTGTGAGGAAAACCTGAAACTTTATTTAACCCCCCCCTATTTTTAGCTTCACTTTTGCCAGAGCTGTAGGTGTGCCAGTAACAGCCTTTATCCAGTGTCTCCAGAGTGGGAATGCCTAATGACTGATTTTTTATTATTTTTTTAGCAAATCTAATTAACTATTTGAAGTATTCTGTCGAGAGGCTCACGGTTACTATACACAAGCAGTGGGTGGCTCTTCTAGAGTCTCTTAAAAACTCAGTTTCTTCTCAGCATTCTTCAAATCCTCGTCTGCTGGAGCAATTTGAATTTTGTTATTAGTGACTGCTGGAAATCATAATTCAATAAAGACTAACTCATTTAAAAATGCTCCATGCTGAGCATGCATTAGGTAACTTGGGAAACTTCGGAGACACAGAAAAACATATACTAATATCCAGGTCTACACAGGAAATTGGTATGGCACTGAGCAGCTTGAAGGAGGCTTTTTGTATGTTTTTAAGAAGCTGCAGAAAGGTTGGAAGGAATGCAGGTTTTTTCTAGTAAATCTATTCCTTCCCTCTCCCCAGCATTTTTTTCCTAACACGCTGGCACCCGTCCAAAGGAATTAGAGCCCCCAACATGCAGGGGACAGTGAAAATACACAGGATAAACATTTCTGTAATCATTTCCTAGATAAGTAAGAAAGCCATCGGGTTTCTCTTCCTGGACTCTGCGTATGACCCTTATTACTCGTCTCAGATGAGTTTGGCAATTTTAAGGATCTCTCCTGCCCCATCTCTCCTTATTCCCCTCCTGGCCATAATCTTATGGCAATAGAATATATAGTCTTGCCACAGGGGATGGGCCTCCTGCTCGGGTTTTTAAGCCACATCTGCAGCTGCAGCTGGAGCAGGCTTGGAAAACTCCTGGCCTTGTGAAGGGATGTAATTTCCTAACACTGAATTCTCCTTCAGAGGACCCTGCGCCGCCTCGTTCCTGCCCGGCGCTGTCCGGCAGCCGCCTCTGCCGTGGTTCATTTGCTGCTCGGCTTCACCCTAGGAAATACACAGGGGTATTTTTTTCCCCCAATTTCCTTCCCCACAAGTTGTTTCATCTTTAGAATCACAACATTTCCTGCCAACATCAGAGGTTTCCATTCTTGTCTCCTCTCTCCCTTGTTCTTTCTAGCCATTTTCAGACTTATATAGCCCTTGTGTTTCTTACCCTCACTCCCTTTCATCCCCTGGTCCTCTCACAGAGCCTCCCTCGTTTCAATTCTCCACTTAGCTGGCCTTCAGAAAACAATTCCCGTCTTCCACCTGGTTTTCCTCCTTTGTTGCTCAGGGGTTTGATTTCGCCTCTCTTTGTCCGCTTTCCCCTTCTTGGGTTTTTTCTTTTTTTTTCCCCTCACCCTCTTTTTAAAATCGGAGAAAAGGATCAATATTATCCCCCCTTTCTGTTTGATAAGATAATGCTGGGTGAACACGGTGTCGATGGATTTGTTGTCACTGCAGAAAGGGAGGAGAAGGGGGGAAGGTCTGGCTGCAGGGGCAGGGCTAGGCCCTGGCAGTCCCAGGTCAGGCTGGACAAATATATGTAATTCTTCAGATAAAAATCTGGGACAAAGGCCTGGGTTCTTCACCCGGGCAAGGCGCCCAGGGAAACAAGCCGGTGCACGTCAGAACACAGAGGCTTTTAGGTTGTTTACCCAGGAGATAATTTAGGAAAGCCTGACACGCAGGAATGTCCAGCATTACACCACAGCCTGGGCACGTCTTCTAGACTTTGTGTTCTCCTTGTGATCCGTGGAAGCTGGTGATCCACAGGGACTGAGTATCCCTGTGATGTACTCACCGTGCTCTGAAACCTGCCCTGAAGTGGAGCACTCGGGGGAGCCCAGCCCAATCTGTGGGGGGATGGCACTGACTTGGAGAGGAGAAGGCTCCAGGGAGACCTTAAAGCCCTTTCTAGTACCTGAAGGGCTCCAGGAGAGCTGAAGAGGGACTGGGGACAAGGCCTGGAGGGATGGGACACGGGGGAATGGCTTCCCACGGCCAGAGGGCAGGGTTAGGTGGGATATTGGGGAGGAATTGTTCCCTGTGAGGGTGGGCAGGCCCTGGCACAGGTGCCCGGAGCAGCTGTGGCTGCCCCTGGATCCCTGGCAGTGCCCAAGGTTGGACATCGGGGCTTGGAGCACTGGAAGGTGTCCCTGCCCACGGCAGGGGGTAGGACGAGATGGGTTTTCAGATCCCTTCCAACACAAACCACTCTGGGATTCTGTGATTCCCAGAGCCTCTTTAGGAGGTTGGGTTTTTAAAAACTTGTTTCTTTCTTTCTTGCTAATATTGACAATGTGTGAAAAGTAGGTGAAATTGATTAGGGAGAGAACCGAGCCTGCCGCCCGTTCCTGCCTGCTGGGAATCCCGCTGCCCTCGTTCCCCGTGGCGCTACACGTGTGTCACACGTGTCCCTGCAGCCCCAGGGGCACCGTGCTCCCCTCGCTCGGCCCGGGCGTAGCCGTGCCTGTTTGCACAGTTACCCCGGGGGCGTTCCCGGGCTCTGTGTGTGTGTGTGCGCGTTTATTGTGTTCATTCCCGGTGGTTTCACCCGGGCTTGGCCCGGCCCGGCCGCGCCGGTTCCCGGGCCGAGGTTGCCCCCTGGTGCACCCGCGCCAGCGCACAGCGCGGGCACGCGCCGCGGGGCGTGGGGGCACGCGCGGGGGTGTGGGGGGGGATGGCACGCGCTGGGGCGCGCGAGGGGGCACGCGCTAGGCTCTCTGAAGGGGCACGCGCTGCGCTCCGTGAGGGGGCACGCGCCAGGCTCTCTGAGGGGGCACGCGCTGCGCTCCGTGAGGGGGCACGCGCCAGGCTCTCTGAGGGGGCACGCGCCAGGCTCTCTGAGGGGGCACGCGCCAGGCTCTCTGAGGGGGCACGCGCCAGGCTCTCTGAGGGGGCACGCGCTGCGCTCTCTGAGGGGGCACGCGCTGCGCTCTCTGAGGGGGCACGCGCCAGGCTCTCTGAGGGGGCACGCGCTGCGCTCTCTGAGGGGGCACGCGCCAGGCTCTCTGAGGGGGCACGCGCTGCGCTCCGTGAGGGGGCACGCGCCAGGCTCCGTGAGGGGGCACGCGCCAGGCTCTCTGAGGGGGCACGCGCTGCGCTCTCTGAGGGGGCACGCGCCAGGCTCTCTGAGGGGGCACGCGCCAGGCTCCGTGAGGGGGCACGCGCCAGGCTCTCTGAGGGGGCACGCGCCAGGCTCCGTGAGGGGGCACGCGCCAGGCTCTCTGAGGGGGCACGCGCTGCGCTCTCTGAGGGGGCACGCGCCGCGCTCTCTGAGGGGGCACGCGCTAGGCTCTCTGAAGGGGCACGCGCCAGGCTCCGTGAGGGGGCACGCGCCAGGCTCTCTGAGGGGGCACGCGCCAGGCTCCGTGAGGGGGCACGCGCCAGGCTCTCTGAGGGGGCACGCGCCAGGCTCTCTGAGGGGGCACGCGCCAGGCTCTCTGAGGGGGCACGCGCTGCGCTCTCTGAGGGGGCACGCGCCGGCTCCGAGCCGCCGGTGCTGGAGCGGGCTCGGTGCGGCGGGAACGTAGCTCCGACGAGAGCCGGTTAGTTCCAAATATCACCGAAGTTTGCTCTTTAAAAGTAATGGTGAAAGGGATGGACACGTTAAGGACAGTCCGTTTCCCCATGGAAGGAGAACTTCTGCAGGAGCGACACGCCAGGGAAAGCCAAAGCCCCGCTGAGCGGTAGCTGATGGAGGAGCCAGCGTCGGGGCGGCCCGCAGGAGAGGCTGCAGCAGGTGTGTGTGATTTACCACAGGTTTTCTCTGTGTTCAACCCACCCTTAGTAAGGCTTGACTGAGGATTTGGTTCATTCAATGCACATATTAATTATTTCAGTATGTTGAATGCACATATCGAGAGGGCAGGGTTAGTTGGGATATTGGGAAGGAATTGTTCCCTGGGAGGGTGGGGAGGCCCTGGCACAGGTGCCCAGAGAAGCTGTGGCTGCCCCTGGATCCCTGGCAGTGTCCAAGGCCAGGCTGGACGCTGGGGCTTGGAGCAGCCTGGGGTAGTGGAAGGTGTCCCTGCCCATGGCAGAGTATAGAACTTGGTGAGCTTTAAGGTCCCTTCCAACTGAAACCAGTCTGGGATATCTTGTGCTTAGTAGTCTATTTGAGACTGCTTTTACCTTTGCTAACTGTAAGTATGCATTTAGTACACAACTTTATTTCTTTAGCCTGTGTCTGGTTCAGCTCCAAGGCTTTAGGACTTGCCTCTTGCCATGTGCTGCCCCAAGAGCATCTGGTTTCTCACTCCCTGTTGACAGAAAAGAACGGCAGAGCTCTGAAAGAATCTGTCCAGTTTCAACCCGAAAGGAACCAGACCCACACAAATTCCTTAGCAGTTTAACCCTGGTGCCTTAGGATGGGGTAGGCCCATGGGAAGGTGCATAAAGCGCATTGTTGAAGCTCTTTAAATGACATGGCAAGGACAGGAATGCATTGTATCACAATTAAACCATGTGGCAAATCCTCCTTGGCACATGAGCAGGTAATGCCTTTATAGAGCCCTGGGTATCATCAGAGACCTGGAAATAATGGCTGAGGCCAGCACTGGGGAATATAATTTCTTTAAATGTAAGGAAAAAGCAAAACTCAGAAAATGGTGATGGCATTTTAACTAACTTCAAGTGTGCTGCTGGTTCAGTCACCCCTTTGATGTTGCAGCCGGATGACCTGGCCTCCCCCGCCATTCATCACTGCCTGGAAATCAAACTCTCCTGTGCTCCTGCTTTACAGTCCTCCCTCTGTTCTGCCAATAAACACAATGTTAGTGAAAATAACCATCCAGGAAGCGTTCAGAGGGAATATCCATGGATGAATTTTAGTGAGAGTGCAGTTTCTTGCCGCCAAGCCCAAACCTTCAAACTGCATGACAGAAAAAATAGCGTTCATCTAAACATACGGTGTCGGAATGTGAGGCTCTCAAATCCCGTTGCTTTTGGGGCAACTCTGATCAGAACCTCAGGGAAAATGCCTTTAGTTATTTCATTTCACCTGCATTTTAAAGTTCCAGTGTTAGTTAAGGTGACAGCTGTGTAAACACCCCTTCCTCCCTGTGTTTTTAAAGAGTAGGATCTGAGAATTCCCTCCCGACGGTCCCTGGACAGTGCTCAGTGAGTGGTCCCAGAGGCTGGCAATGCCTGGGAGGGACTGAGCTGGGGCTGCAGTGGGCTCAGTGTGTGTGTAACACGCCTGGGCATGGCATGTGTTTAACTCACCTGGGCACAGTGTGTGTGTAACACGCCTGGGCATGGCATGTGTTTAACTCACCTGGGCACAGTGTGTGTGTAACACGCCTGGGCATGGCATGTGTTTAACTCACCTGGGCACAGTGTGTGTGTAACACACCTGGGCATGGCATGTGTTTAACTCACCTGGGCACAGTGTGTATGTAACACGCCTGGGCATGGCATGTGTTTAACTCACCTGGGCACAGTGTGTGTGTAACACACCTGGGCATGGCATGTGTTTAACTCACCTGGGCACAGTGTGTATGTAACACGCCTGGGCATGGCATGTGTTTAACTCACCTGGGCACAGTGCATGTGTGTAACACGCCTGGGCATGGCATGTGTTTAACTCACCTGGGCACAGTGTGTATGTAACACGCCTGGGCATGGCATGTGTTTAACTCACCTGGGCACAGTGCATGTGTGTAACACACCTGGGCATGGCATGTGTTTAACTCACCTGGGCACAGTGCATGTGTGTAACACGCCTGGGCATGGCATGTGTTTAACTCACCTGGGCACAGTGTGTGTGTAACACACCTGGGCATGGCATGTGTTTAACTCACCTGGGCACAGTGCATGTGTGTAACACGCCTGGACACAGCACATGTGTAACTCACCTGGACACGGTGCATGTGTCACACCAGCATGACCCTTGTCTCTGGCCTCATTTAATTTGATTGTGACCTCACAGCGATGTTTTAATGGCTTCCTGTCATCGGCACTGTGGTGCCCAGGAAGCAGGACTTCATGCCTTATCCCTTCTGAGAGGCTGGATCAGAGGAAAATTTAGATGAGGATTTTTTGTTCTTTTGGATTTTGGAATCTGGCACAAGTTTATTCTGGGTTTAGCAATTGCTTTTGCAGGGTGTTGTCTGGATTGTGTAGCAGTGGATGAAGTGGGTTGGGTGAGCCTTGTGGTTGGGTGAGCACAGCTCTGCTGTGGCTTTTCAGAGCCTGTGTGTTTTCTCCTCTTAGATCTGGTGCTTTTCATCCTCTCTGCCTCTTTACCTTGTTCTAATCGGATCTGTTGTATCTGTTGTGCAGCGTAACAGACTTGTAAGTCTAAGACAGTAAATCGTTGTATGTATTATGGCAACACCATGGAAATATCTCTTAGCAGCACCAGAAAAAAAACTCCTCACATTATATTTTCTGATTTCTTGCTGAATATGGAATGGAAAATATGTTAACCCTAAAAAAATGTACAGTCAATTTAGGGGAAAAAGGAAAGAAAGGAACCCTTTACCATATCTAATTTCATTAGTAAACTGTAAATGGAAATGATGAAGAGGTATGATTTCAAAGGGCTGGGAACCCACACATTTTATGTAGCATTAATCATGTGCTCTTAATTTTTCTGCAGCAGAGCTCTGCAGCGCTGCCTTCCAGCTCAGCCACTCATGGGGCGCTGGACGAGGGTGGGCAGTGGAGCCCAGCAGGGACCCCCCCACGAGGGAGGTTTGTGGCCACGTGCCCGAGGTGTCGGGGCTCTGCTCGGGCTGATGCAAACACGGCATGTCTGTGGGCGGCTCGTGTGTTTCACATTCCCCTGTCAGAGGCTCTTTCTCTTCCAGGCTGTAAAGAGGGTTACGAAAGGAATTGTCTCTATCATGGTAATTAAACTCCCAGGAAACAGCCTCATTAGACTAATAAAGAGTAAATAAAGCAGGCAGGACACACTTTGCCTTCCAGTAGTGAGGGCATCACTCGCCTCCCTTCCTTCACCCACCTGCCTGTTTCGTGTTCCTGGGCTCTAGCACCCACCTGGATTGACCTCCTCAACTTTCCCAGCAGTTTTCCTCTTGGGCCAAAGTTTTGCTTGCTCTGTTGCAGGAGAGGGATTAAGTATTTCTAATGCTTGGGGAAGTTTTAAGTTGCATTTTGGCTATCTTTATTAAACACCTCCTAGTTTTGTCTGCTGGCTCCATGGGGGTGGCCCTGGCTTGGAGCTGATGCCATGGAAGGCCAGAGTATGCTGTGCGGGATGCATGTAACGAACTGTGAACACTGGGTTTGGGTTCTGGCAGCAGGGATGTTTGGGACACACTTGTGGGTGACATTACTCCTCCAGCCCTGGCCCCGAGGCAGGGCCTGCACTGAAAGCACGCATGCAGCTCTCCTGCTTTTCCAGCAGCAGAATATGGAGGGAGAATGAAATTAGCAGTAAAAGTATTAAAATATTGATAGCAATCATTCCATGTCCTGGCTTTACTAATTAATTATTAATTTTACCTTGAACGTTAGCGTAGGAGATGGACTTTACTTTATCAGGCCTCCACTTAGCATGATGTTTGACTATATATTTTTAAACATTATCAGGGCTCTAGCAAATAGCTCTCATTTTTTCTGGTGAGCAGTTGGGATATGCTTTGTGTGGCTTCATGAGGTGGGAGAAAAGAGGGTCACCAAGATGATTTAGAGGGATGGAACACCGCCCTCTGAGGAAAGGCAAAAAGAATTGGGATTGTTCAGCTTGTAGAAGAGAAGGCTTCAGGGAGAACTTAAAGCCCGTTCCAGTGACTAAAGGGGTGCAGGAGAGCTAGAGAGGGACTTGGAACAATGGTGAAGAGGGACACAACCAGAGGGAATGACTTCCCACTGCCAGAGGGCAGGGTTAGGTGGGATATTGGGAAGAAATTCTTCTCAGTGAAGGTGATGAAGCCCTGGCACAGGTGCCCAGAGCAGCTGTGGCTGCCCCTGGATCCCTGGAAGTGTCCAAGGCCAGGCTGGACAGGGCTTGGAGCAGCCTGGGACAGTGGAAGGTGTCCCAGCCCATGGCAGGGGGTGGAATGAGATGAGCTTTCAGGTCCCTTCCCACCCAGACCATTCCATGATTCCATGAAATAATTTTTAAACTGGGCAAACTTTGAATTTGCTGTGAAAAATGTTTTTTTCTTGAATGCAACTTTAGCATTGATAAAATATGCAAATATGGAACCGTTGATGTGTGACTGTGCTGGTAAGAAATCACTGAAATTGATTTCAGGGAACTCCACACCCAAGCAGGAGCAGGGCTGGGTGTGCAGGGCTGGAGCTTTATGTTTGTAAACTTCCCATTTCCTCCCCTGCATCAGCAAGGTTTAAAAGAACTTTTACTGTCTTAAGGGTAAATACCTTTCATTTCTGAAAAGGTAAAACCCAATTCTCACTTGTTTCTCTTAAAGTGGACCCAGCTTTAAATGTGGATGAATGGAAAAAACCTTTGCCAGCCCCCCTGGGGAAGGGAGGCTGCAAACCTCCAACTTTGGAAACGAGGATTTTTGTTCTGTCATTTTTTAAAAGGAATCACAGAAAATTAAAATTTTGCTGTAATGTTGTGAGAAACAGTATTTACTCAGTCTGGGCCCTTTTAAGGTAAAGGAAATTAAGGAAATGACAGCTTTCTTCTGCATGCTGCTTTCCACTTGTAGCGTTTGCAACGTGCGGGTCCCAGTGGTGCTGGGGATGTGTCTGAAGTTTCAATGTGTGAAGTTTTGATGCTCTTTCCAGGAGAAGGACTCTGCCTGTTTGTGCTGTGTGGAGATGTACCCAGGAGCACAGGGCTGGGCCTGCTTGCTTGAGCACTCACATGTTACTTTGGGGGTCTTGCTTGCTGAAAATAGTTATAATGCCCCAGTAATTTTAATTTTATTTGGGGGGCGGGGGGGGAGGGATTGTGTTTGTTAACTGAATGGCAAATCCAGTTTACGCAGCCATGTAAAGTACCTGGAACCCTGCACTGGCTTGCTGCTCATCACTGTGGGTGAGATATTGATACACTTAAAAAGTCTATGTGTAGCTTTTATCTCCAGCGCTTTTTGAAGATCTTTCTAAGGTCTTTCCCAGCCCCTCTGCTGGTACCTTGTCTCAGCACAACATGCACACCGGTATTACAAGTCCTTTGGGGCCAATGAGCACAAAGCTGGAGGCGCAGCTGGGGCAGCCACTGCACCCCATCATCCTGCACTTGCTCCCTTTCCAGGGCTGTGCAGCCACAGAGGAGCCTGGCTTGACCTCAGGATTGGTGATCCTCAGCAAGGAAAAAGCTCCTTCTGCACAGTCAGGTCTTGGTTGTGCTGAGCAGATGCACACTGGCTCACTCTGCAGCCAAGGAATTGGCACCGGTATAACAGAAATGTGATTTTAAGAAACTTGGTCCAATTACCTCTTTCCTCCCCCTTTCAGGGTATCATTTCCAGCAGAAAAATGCCACGTAGCATCCATCTGTGTCCACGTAATTGTGGGGTGTATTTCAGCACAGTGTGATCATTCGTGTGCATGTGACATGAAAGCAAATCTGGTTATGGTATCCAAAAGAAACAGCCAAAGGGGAATTTTCCTGCCATGTGGTGTGACTATCCTTGTGTTGTTTCTAAATTATGGGAATAAATATAGGATTGAAACAAAATTTCAGCTAGGATAGATAGCACCAGTTCCACAGAGACTGGCCGGATACATGGGATTTGGTGAGCTCAGGCCTTGTTCAGGCTCTCCTCTGCTCCAAGGACAGCCTGCAAAGCATCTTCTTCAAGTTGTTCTTGAAGAAACCCCCATTTGCGGTTTCTGTTAGAAGCGCTAAGGTGGAGAGATGGACTTCCAGAGGTCTGAGGGCTGGGAACAGCCGCCCAAAGCCTTGGGAGAAGCACACATTGGCTTCTGCTCAGAGATGCCTGATCTGAGACAGCTGTAGGCACAGGTAATTTTTCAGGGATTTGATACCAAACCCTTTGTCCCCCTCCCTGCTGCAGCTCACCGGGATGCCTTGAGAGTTTTGTGCCCAGAAGCACAAAGTCCTCCTGCCCCTCAGAGCAGTAGATCCACTAGGATACATCTTCTACAAAGATAATTTGGGTCACATCTGTCACAGGGTGACAAATGGATTCATTTCCTTTGTTATGGCTTTTGCCATGAAAATGTTTTGGACTGTTGTGTTGTAGGTTGAGCAGCAGTGAGGTGCAGGGCCTGGAATGGGAAGTGACACTGTCTGAGCAGCCTCCGCTGTGCTCAGCAGTGTGTTTCCTCCCCTCCCAGCCATCCTCCTCCTCCTCCTCATGCCTCTTCAAGGTGAGGATTTGCGGCAGCTTCTTCCCTGGGAAGCGACTGCTCCTCTCAGCTCCTGGAGTGGCTCTGTGTCCTTCCTTGAGCCTGGAAGCAAGCACCGGGTTTGTGGTTAATACCCAGCAGTTGAGGCTGACAAAGGGCCTTGGCGCCAGAGAAGCGGTGGCTGCCCCATCTCTGGCAGTGTCCAGGGCTAGGGTGGATGGGGCTTGGAGCAGCCTGGGATAGTGGAACGTGTCCCTGCCCATGGCAGGGGCATGGAATGAGATGAGCTTTAAGGGCCCCTTCCAGCCCGAACCATTTCATGATTCTAAGATAAGGTGTTCCTGAGCAGGAAAGAGAACAGCAACAGGACACTAATAAGCGCTTTGGAATGGGGAGGAGCAAGTTCTGATTTAGGTGCCTGCTTCTTGGCATCTGCATGGAAATATCTGTTCTGGTCATGCAGAGAGGTCATGGAAAATAAAGTGACTGGTGGGTTTGACTTGTGTGACTGATGTGTTAAAGATGATCTGCTCCTTCATTAGCAGCACTTAGTGATGGAGGACACCAGAGGACACTCAGGATAAGGACAAGATTTTTAACAAGTAATTTAGGGCCTGTCTGCACTATGGGATTAGCTGGAGGTATAACTTCAGAGCTGCCAGTAACCTGATGCTTGTGAGTGTCTGTGACTGGAGGCAGAGGTGGCAGAGCCAGGCCAGAGCTGCTGCTGGTGCTGATCACACTGTGGGGCTGGGCTGTCTCCTCTGAACATGCTGGGCTCCAGGGCTGGGTTCCAGGCTTGCTGCTCACACTTGGAGCTACTCAGGAAGAGCTAATAATGCAAGTGTAGATGGCTTCAGCTGACAGTGAAGTGAGGACAGCCCCATTGAGAGCTGAGACGCCCAATGGAACTTGAAAATCCACACAGAATGTTGGGAGACAGCACATAGCAGCTTGCAGTTAAATTCTTTTCTTTCTTTTTTTTTTTCTTTGAAAAAAATTCTTTCCACAGTAGCAGACTTGCAGCTGTTAACTAATCCCATAACAAGTGGCATTTAGCCACACATTTTCCAAATTAAATAAGCTTGTATGTTGGACTAGTTTCATACCCTGTAATACAAATACTTTCCCTGCTGGGGAAAAAAAATTAAAAGAAAAATCCTCTCAGGCTCAGGAAGAGTGGAGAAGGGGAAGGTGGGGTGTGCACGACTGTGTCTCTACTGCTGTCCCTGTCAGTGCGGCGGTTTTGCGCAGAGCACCGCGTTCGCTGGAGGATCTGATGGGTTATCAAGGACTGCTCATGCTTAAATTATTAGTTAAGGCTGTGACATTAAAGAATTGTTATTTGGTCATGGTCTCATGGCTGTGTTTTGCCAGGAGGTGTTTGGAAATTCTCATCTCTGCTGTCACGTAATCTGTACTTGCCCTTTTGGTGCTTTTTTTTCCTGGTCATTTGAATAATGTTTTCAGATCCTTGACTGACTCCAGGCTCGGCAGCTTTGGGCCACAAGCAATTAACAGCACATATTGGTAAAACTTAGGCTGGATCTCTTTTAAGGGTGTTTGAGAGCACCTCCTCTACCCGCTTCCTGCACATTTTTAAGAATCCCATTAAAAATTTTTCAGGATCCCCATCCAAGCCAAATGCATTGTTTCCATGGAAACAATTAATGGGGAGAGCAATTTATAAGACTGATGTAAAAAAATGAGCACTTCATCAGCCCCCCTGCTGCTCTGATATACAATCTCAAGGCAGAGGCATTGGGTGAGGTTTGCATAAGTGATATCCTTAAAAAAGGGGGAGACAGAGAAAGGAGCCTGGGAGTCTGCCCGTGGCATGGTGAGCGATGCCTCTTGTGCTGCACAGGCATTATTAGCTCTTGGAAAGGACGAGTAAATTCGTATTTTATGATGTCTTTCAAAATGCTTTTCCTTTAGAGGAGGGTTTTTTCCTAATCCCACCCTCTTGTACAAGACACATGGCTTGGAGTTGTGGCTGGGGCTTGAGTCATGGCTGGGGATGGCCACGGCAGCAGGGTCCCTGTGTGGGACCTGGCCTTTGATGAAAAGGCTTTCAAGAGGCCTTTAGATTGCCCTGGGTAAAGGTCTGCCTGGTTAGAGACCTGCCTTAAAAGTGTTCTCTTTCTTGGGTTTTTAAAATTGTTGTTGTTATTTTATTTTTATTTGTTTTAAATCTGCCACTTAAGCTTTCTCCCAGCCAACGTTTTGCATTGATTTTATCAATATATATATTTAAAACTAATCAGAATTTGCTGTTTAAAAAGGCGAGTGAGCAGGGCACACACAGCAAAGGCCATCGTTACGGACAGGTGTCTAGTCAGGATTTGATTTGGAATTTCCTAAAGATCTTATTTTTGGGGAAAAGCTAATAAAAATTCCATCCTGCACAGCTTTGCTGCAGCAAAAGGAGGAATCCTATGTGTCTGTGCTCCTGTGAAATGAGTAAAAATCATAATCAAGCAGGAGTTCTTTGCTCCTGTTTTTCCCCGATTTCCAAGGGTTTTTCCTGGCTGGGGGTTTTTCCTGCAGAGGGCACTCGCCATCCACGAACAGCACCCGCAGCGAGGCTGCGTCCCCTAGCATCCCCTGCCAAACCCTGAGAGATGGAGAGAAAAAAATGTAAATTATGAAAGCAAATGATTCCCTGGTAGTGCACGAGGCCAGCGGGAAGAGCCCAAGATTTAAGGAGGAAAAAATCCAGTGTGGGGAGCGAGAGGCTGGAGGGGTGGGGGGGAGCGGGGGCAGGAGCTACAGTAACGGGAATCATAAAAGGGGTGGGAAAAGGAAAGGCTGCGTGTCTGGGTTAAAATTTAATAGCAATGGAGACGGGAGACGCAAAATCCTTAATTAAAACACCATCCCAAAAAGGGAAAAGCCAACAGAGTGGGGCAAATACAGGGAATTATTTTTGGTTTGCAGCCCCAAGCACCGGGAAGCAGCTTTTATTCCATGCTTATATATGGGAAAGGGACAGACTTACAAAGAGCTCAGCCAGGGACATATCGGGAGCTCTCTGTGTGAGGCTCTGAAGTGCATCTCTGAGAAATAAATACTCAGCAGCCAAACGATAAAACAGTTTAGGAATTAAGTATTCTGGAGTTTGTGGAAAAAATCTCATATTACCAACAAGCTGCCTTTGAAAACAGATTATAGAAATTGTTTAGGGTTATTTTAAACCCGGGTAGAAATGGTCCGGCACCGTCTATGCCTGTCACTCATCTGAGGTGGAAAAACCCCCATGGATGTGTTCCAGTAAATAGCACTTGCATTTTATTATTTGCTTTTATTACAGCAAAGGAGAATGTAAACAAAAATATCCTCAGAACCAGTTCTGAAAATGTAGGTCTGGATGTCATAGAAATCCATATTCTGGAGAATTTTTACATTGCTGATGAGAAATGTGAATTTATTTTTAAAGTTTTTTTTCCACTACCTGTTTTAGTTTTTTTGTTTGGGTTTTTTTTTTCTCTGCAAATATTTTCTAATTTTCTTTTAAAAACTGGTTATTTTGAAAATGAATGTGAGTTCTTTTATTTTACCAAGGATGATTTTTTACAAAGCATGTTTTAACAAACATAATTTACGAACTATGATTTTTATGAAGTATGATTTTTATGAAGTATGATTTTCATTTGCTTTAAGTCCCTGATTAAAATATTATTGATTTGAGGAAATTCCCTCCTATCCACATATCTGTGCTCAGTGTTATGGGGAGGAGGGATGGGAGAATTATTGTTAATAACAAATTTTGTTTTGGGACGTTCCAATCCATTTTTAAATGTGTGGTTTGGGCTCCGTGGAGCCAAGTCAGGTGAAAAAGAAGCAACCCCAAATGGCAGAACAGTTACTGAACGAAGTGCTTGTGGAGGAGGGTTGTCAGATTTCTGTAGGAGCCTGGGGCAGACGGAAAGCCGATCCCATTTCCCCACTGGAATAACCCGGCTGGTTTGGTAAACACAAATTACGAACACTTCCAAATCCCAAACAAAAATCAGGGTTCACAACTGTGCGGTTTCTTGTCAGTTGAAAAGACTCAGAATTTTATTTCAGTAGGTTTTACCTGTGGATTTGAGGAGGTCACCCAGCCTGTTCGGAATTAGGATGATGTTATTGAGGCTCCTGCTGTTACATTTAATGTAACTGTTCTAGATATGAGTGTCCTGTTCGCAGATGTAGGATTCAGCCTTAAGAATTGGTACAGGTTAAAAGCAGGCACAGAATATTTCAGTCTCATTGTACCTTTTCTTAACAAAATTAAATTGTTTTAACAAATCATGATTTTAGTTGTGATTTGACAATAAAATCTGTGCCTGCTGCATTGACCTCTATTTGTATTTTAATATTTAAGATCGTTGTGAATGGAAAGGAGTGTGGCTGCTTGTATTTTCAAGGTATTTCTTCATTCCCTAGTCAAAAAATACAGGTGAACAAGGAAAAAAAAAGCTCCTCATTTTTATTCTCAAATATACTAATTACTAGGGAGCAATTTTTGTGTGAAAAACATGATTGTTCGTCATTTTTGTGTGGATGTGGGATTTCCTGAATGACAGGAGAAACAGCACCATGTCCCTGTTTTTGAGAGATTGCTACAGAATCTCATCCTTTATAAATTGCTTCCCCATATTCAAATTATGTTTTTATTTGTATGTTTTGCCAAATATATTTGTTTTTATCTTAATGTGTGTTTCATACCTGTATATTGATAGGTAAGTCCACAAATAGCTGTAAGGATTGACTCCTAAATAATCTCACAAAGGAAAATATATGTGAATTCCAGTTGCTGGTTTCTTAGGGATGCAGAATAAACCCAGAATTAAAGTCTGCAATCCCTCCTTCCCAAATGGATCCGTGTGAGCAGCCTGGCCATGGGGGGAGGTGGCTGGCCCTGGACAGTGGCCCCAAACAGTGGCCCTGGGGTGTCCTGTGGTGTCACTGCCCAGCCCAGGAGCCGCCTCTTGGGTTTCACCTGACCCTTCCTATTATCTCCCTCCCGTGTTACATTCCTTCTTGCTACAGATATTCCCATTCATAAAATCTTTTCCTGATTGCGGCGGTGAGGGCTGGGGTGTATCAGGAATAAATAAGATCCTGAGCAGCAGCTATTCGTCAAAGCCCTCATTTCCTGGAGTTCTGCCCTGATCCCTGTTGCATGCATCGCATTAGAGGGCAAAATCTCTTCTTATTTATTTTATACTTTCTTCTGTCATTTATTAAACATCAGAATGCTGTGGGTGTGCTCAGCCCTGGGCTCAGGCAGTCCTGCCTGGCAGTGCTTCCTGCTGGGGGAATGCGTGGCCAGGGCCGGATCCTGAGCACCATGTTTATGGTGATATCAAAAATCTGTTCAAACTTGCGCAGTCCTTTCCTGGCTCGTACCAGGAGCTGCCTTCACTCACGGCACAGCTGTGGGGATATGGGGAGCTGCCTGGGAATCCCCGTTGCCTTGGTGGGGATGGGAACCACCAGCACAGTCCGTGCTGGAAAATGGCCCCTTTGGCACCGGCTCGGCCAGCGTGGTTGTGCATGCCCCCCCTGCGTCGTATCAGGAGTCACGGAAAGATATTTGTGCTAGTTTATAATGGTGGGATGAAACTAGTAATTCCTTTCCCCTCTTTGCTCCATCCCATTTCAACAGGGCTTGTGTGCATTATTTTTGTTTGGTTGGGATTTTTAAAATAAAAAGCAACGCTTGTGCAGTAAATTTTGTTTATTTTTAATTTTTTATTCTGGGTTCACATTTCAAATCTTTCAGAATATTATTTGCTAATATTTTCTTCTTTTCCCTCTGGCTTTCTCCCTCCTTTAGCTCCTGTTTCCCTCTCACCCTGCTCACTGGATGGGTTGCATTTTCTCCCCGAGCTGAAGCCGTTGCTCCCTGTGCATCAGGAGGAAAGGATTAGCTGTACTTCTCTCAGACCTGAGGCATTGCTATTTCTTCCCCATACTCAGCATCCAATTGTCTGGCTCTATCTGGGTCCTAAATCCATCCTGAATTGGTTTCCTAGCTGGCAGATTTGTGTGTTCCATCTTGTTTTGGGACCTGGCTTTCATCTGAATATCTCAAATAATTTTCTATTTTTCCAAGCAGAAGTTTTATTACATGCAGACAATCTGTATATGACTAGCGAAAATGAGAAGATAAAGGGTTGATTGAAAACATGTCAGATGCTGGTTTTTGCCAACAACCCTGGGTTTGATTGTGGAGGGAGCAGTGACAAACCCTTGTCTTGCGAATGGATGGGCTGGCGTTGGCCTCCGGGAGCGAAATGGTTAAATTATGCACTCGCTGGAGTATGAAGGCAGTTCTTCTTTGCTGACAGATAGTTTGACCAGTGTCAGGTTATCCCGATGCGTTCAGCATACCTTCATTGCATCATAAATAAAACAGACAAATTACTTTTTTTTTTTCCTCCTAGGGTGGAATAAGCAGGAGGAAGGGGCGGGATAGGGATCAGGACAGATGGGGGCTCGGGGGGGGGGTGAAGAATTAGAAGGAAAGGAAAAAAGAGAGAGATCTTCGCAGACACTCTATGAATCTCTGCTTGGCAGCTGAGAACAATGAGAAAAGCAAGCAATTACCTCGAATCCTTCCCCTTATCCAGACATAGGAAATATATTCCTGCCTGAGCCTTTTTTCTCCTCTCACCCTCCCTCCCTCTCTCCCTCCTTCTCTCCCTGCCTCCCTCCCTCCCTTGCCCTCCCTCTCTCCATCTCTCCCTCTCTCTTTCCCCCTTGTATATCTAATTTAATTCTTCAAGGCATGGCAGATGTAACAAAGAAAGGAGGGTCTGTGTGGATGGGCCACTTCCCAGCACAGGACGAAGCCGTCCTCCATGGCAAATGTCCTTTTCCATTCCCTGCCCTGGCAGACTCCGGCACCCTCAGCAGCAGCAGCTGTCAAAAAGGAGCAGAAAGGTATTTTATAGCTCCGGCTCTTTTACAAATTCCTCCCAAATCCAGTGGTGTGAATAGTCAATCCCGCCGGCCGGGCGCAGAAAGCCAACATGTTCTTTATCTGCAGAAATTCCTCCCAGAGGGGCAAGCAGAGCCCTTTCCCTACATTTCCCTTAGCCCCTGTTTGCAGTGGTCTCTTTACCAGCAGCTCCCTTATTCTCCTGGAATTCTTGTAGGATTTAAATTCTCACTCTTCAACCTCTTTTACCCCCTTTTTTTCCAAAGCAACATTAACAAATATTTCCTGGGGTTGCTGGGTCTGTAACAAGGATGTCCCTGGGGGGTTCCCCTCTGCTTCCCTGCTTCGGCCCCCATGGGAAAAGGGGCACTGGCGTGCTGGGTTACATGGATATGACGGTGATGAACACGTAGGACCCATGTCCCTTTGGGGCTGTGAGCCTTCCAGGTGGGAGAATGGTCATTTACGTGAAGGTATTCTAGCTTTTTAATTGCTGATAGGCATTTAGGTAGCAGATGTATTTTTATTTTTGAGGTAATAAATACTGCAGGTACGGTAGTGCTTATGGGATCGCTACTTCTCTTGGTCAACCATGTGCTGTGCTCAGGGCGGTCCTGGGTTTGCAGTGTCCTGGAATTGTTTGGGAACAGTGTCCAGACACCTCCCCACGGCTGGCCCAGTGGGCGTCTCAGTTGTCAGGGTCCCCTGGTTGCTGCCTCCCCCTTCCCACCTGGCATTTGGCTTTCAGGGGACATCCATAATATTGTTTGTCCTGTGCTCTCTTACAGACCTTTTCCTTGCACTGCCTGGAGTCACCCCAACACCTCCATGTCGGGATTTAAAAGGGGACGAACTGTCTGTTGCCACTGCCTTTGCTTTTAGAAACAAACTGAAACCACTATTAGACTTTTAATAATTTAAGCTAAAAATGCCGTTCCTTACGGATGTCTCTGGCTGTATTTTCACAGTCAGGGGATAGAAAGGAACATTATAGGAAATTTAAAGGAGGCTTTGGGTATTAAATCTTCACCTCTTCCAGAAGATAACGCAATTCCGTAAATCTGCGCGAGACCTTTGTTTAACCCACCCCCCGCTAGCGCGGGCAGGTTTTATAGGCGCCTGTCTCGCTGCCGCTCACAGCCTGTGTTTTACATAATACCCTTCAGCATCACTGATATTAACCTTGATGGCATTATTATTGCTATTTACAGTTCATATGCTGGGAATGGTAAACCTGAATGGGATTAATGAAATAAATTAAGTGATGGAAATATTAATGCTATTAACAATCAGTAACAATAGTTGACAGCGTAAGAAAAGGAATAACCTGCCATTAACCAAGCAGGGTAGGATCTCTCTTGCATCAGCATAAAGGTATCTGACACTTCATTTTGATAAACCCAAGATTAATTTTCTTTCAAGAAGCAACTTCTCCACGGTCTTCATGCTTCTGTGTTTCAAAATGGAGCTCCTGGCAAGTTTCCCGTGTCACCTTTCTGATGACCAAGAGACCAAGGGCAGGAGCTCGGTCGTGCGGACAGGCCCCGTGGGCTCTGTCCGACACCGCTGAACTTCGCCTGGGCTTGGTCCCGCAGGGATTCTGGGCTTCATGAAGCTGCTGCAACACATTCTCTGTGTCCCTTCTCTAGCAAAATAAAAGACCCCCTGCTGCTGGTGTGAATTCACAGCTGGAGGAGTCACTGGTGATGCACAACTGGTTCTTTCTGTTGTGCCATTTCCATTTGAGAAATAAGATTCATCCGGCTGGAGGGTTACTGGGCTCCTGGGCTGTTGGGAGCTGTTGGATGTCATTTTGGGTTGATGTGCTGCTGCACAGGGACCTCTCCTCTCTGTCCCTGCCACACTGGCTTGGGAACAGGAGAAGGTTACTTTATCAGGCCTGCGGGAGATATGGTGGCTCCAGGGCTTTGTAGGGCTCGCTGAGATTTTGGCAAAGCCCTGGAGAACAGAAATACCAGTCTGGCTTCCTTTGTGTTCCTCATGGGAGATGTATCCTGAGCCAGAGCCTAGGTTTACCAGATGTGACCACATTTCAGCACCCATTGCCCTTGTGCATTGCTGCTCATGGGGCAGATGCTGAGACTCTGGAAAATTCACTGCTGATAAGGTGAGCAAAGGTTGGAGAGAAAAAAGCGTAGCTAATTTTTTTCCCTTTCCAATCCTTCCCAGCTGGCTAAAAGCTTGGGTTTCTCACACTAGGGAAGAAAGTGAGCCCATAAATAAATGCGGGCAGGACACCTGGAAAGAATAAAGTGCCCTTCTCAGCCTTGCAGGGGAGGATGACTCAGTGTCTGCCGGCTGGGACATGGAGGCGGTGTGGGAAAGAAGCGGGGCTGGGGGCTGGCCAGTGTGGGGACGCTTGGAAGATGCCGTTGTGCTCTGCCGTAACAATTTGTCAGCTAAAACATGGCTTTTAGTTTTACTGGTAGTGGTCTTTTGCTGAAGCTCAGTATGATGAGCACTTGCCACTGTTCTGGTAGTGCTGGCTTTGGTCTTTAGGAGGCTGAAATCTGTTTCTCAGTAGAACCCCAAATTTCAACCCCTTAATGGCTTCAGCTCTGGGAGCTGCTCAGGTCAGGGTTCCCAGGTTCCTTGCCAATAAACAGGGCTGTACAGTGGTGAAACAGTCTAGTTGGAGTGTTTGACTCCTTTCTGTCACATCTTGAATAATCTCATGTCCAAATTTCAGTGTGTGTGGTTTTGTCTATGTGGAAAAAACCAATTCCTTCAAATAACTCGCTTTCTTTTTACTTTCTGGTTGGACAAAAATGCTCAGCCACCTGAGATACTCCTCAGACAACTCCCTTCAGTAGAAATTATCTTCTGATTCTCAAACCCCCGTTTCAGGAGTATCTGAAAAGGAATAATGGACTTTGATCCAGGGACATGAAATATGGCCAGAAAAGCCCATTGTTTCACCAACAGCCTTATCTCTGGTGCACTCCCTGCCACTCTCAGAACCTGACACTCTTTCCCGGAGCACATCAGACCTGTCCATTCATTGTCCACTCAGGGAGCAGAGAAATGAGTATACACACCTTTCCTCGGGCCTGGAGGGGCCTTCACCTGCCATGTTCTTCTCTGTGGGGACAAGCGTGTGCCTGGTGCAGGTTCCGTCATTGGCGCCTTGGAGAGCCTCTGGCATCTCCTGCGTTACGGACACATTTCTCCCTGAGATGTGCTTCATATTCTACATGCTGGCCCACCTCTGCCTCTCTGCTGTTGAGCACTGAGGCGTTTCCCCTGGCTGTGTCCTCTTCCACATGCTGCCTCCCTGTTCTCTCTCCGATGCTGTGGTCCGTGTTTGCTGTTGCTGCTCAGATTGCAGGCTCCCAGGCACTGCCTTGGGAAGGGAATGGGAGACTCTGTGCTCTTCCAGAGTGAAGCTGCTGCAGGCAGGAAAGCAAATTCAGCAAATATGGAACCAAATAAATGATTATATTTTGAAATAACGAGCCTAAGAGCTTGATGAATTGCAATCCTGGTTTAACACCAAAATGTGGGAGCACTTCTGGAGAGAGGCAGCTCCTTTGGCCTTGGAATTACAGAGTTGTCTTGAGATATTAAGAAAATCCCTCTTTTTAACTGATAACAGCCTTAATCATCCATTAGCCATTGCTTACCTCCCATTAGCCCATGAACCAATATTAGGGTTTATTTGAGGAAGAATCTTATTTTCTGTTCCTTCTTGGTGAAGGTAAAATGGCTGCAGTGTGCTGTAAGATGGAGCCTCACTTCTGGAGGGATAGAAATGGAATTAGCAAACATAAATTGTATTAAAAATAGCAGTTTCTGCTTTATCTCATTGCACTCTGCTTTCCTCCCAGTCCTCCTCTCCCTCCCTCTGTCCCAGCCCCTTTCCAGAGCAGAGCAAGTAGTCATTATGGGGGAGAGTTTTTTATCCATTGGTTTAACTTGCATATTCCTGCAGGGAGGCTGCGAGTTAAAGTTACAGCACGTTGGGTTTGCTCATGCTTTTTCATTGGAAGTCTTGTAAAATAGCCTGAGAGAACTGACAGCAGGATAAGGCCTGGCATAAACTTGGGAATAATCTTTTTGAATGCTACAAAAAAATACCAAAATACAATTTACTTTCCTATTTTTAACTTCACATCCTTCAGGCTGCACACATTTCTAAGCACCTTCAGTTCCCATTTATTTTAGTGCTCCCCATCTCCTAAGAGCAATTCAACATCTGAAAGCTTTGGATCCAAAAGGGGTTTGTAGGAATAATGCCGGACCTGGGGGGAGGGGGTCAGGGGATCAGACAGAGGGGGGTTAATTTTAGCTGCCTGTGCCTGAATCTTTTTTTCCACCTGAAACCAATAACAATGTGGTGATAGGGATTCTGTAGGTACTAATTAGTCTTCTCCTTTTTCCTAATTCTACTCCAAGTTGGGCTGGCATTAGATGTAATTGTTTTTATTACAGAATAATACTGGAAACAACCATTTATAAACTTGCTAAAGCTGTGGAAACATTTACTCTCAAAGTTTCATGGAGCTTTTTCTGATTTCTGTGCATATTATGGTTAACGTTTCCAATTAAGCTATCACACGTGCCACATATATTATGTAATTATGCTGGAGGAGCAACTCAGAAATTACAAGACAAGGACACAACAAAAAGTTAATTAAAAATGTGAAAGCCTTAAGAGGCAGAGAGAACAACAAATTTCAGGAAATTAATAGTCTAGATTAAAAATTATTCAATGCCTTCACTCGAATGGGAGTCTGTTTTAATATTCAGCATTCCATGTCAATATTGGAAGTTTAAATCCTGAAATGTGAATTTCCATGCTTTTGTGACATTGGCTCACAATCTTAACGTCCTTTTAATGTACTTTTTGTTGTGTAAATCTGTGTAAGTACCATCAGTCATCAAACCTGACATGTGCCGGCGTGCGGCAGCCCCTGCCTGCATCTATTAGGGCTTTTTGTGTTTGTGCACTGGAACCTCCTTACACAAATTCCACTGAAGGCACAAACCTGCTAAAGGAATACATTTGCTTTCCCCTGAAACAATAGACCTGCATCAAAGGAACATCCAGGGAAAGAATAAGTCACTGCAAAAGACAAATTTCTTTCCTGCAGCAAGGCAAAATGTACCAAGGGTCTGACCTGTTGAGAAGGTGGAGCTGTTGACTTATCAGGGCAGTGGGCAACCCAATTAGTATATAGACCATAATTTAAATATTTTAAAAATTATCAAACAGGAATCCAGTCAACACCTTGTGCTTTTCATGTGCTGCTGTGGTTTGAGGTGATTTAATAAAATGTAAGGAGAACGTGAATGAGAACATTCCTCTCGCCTGAACTTGAGCGCTTGGCTGAAGCTGAATTTACACACTTCTCAACAACAAGCTGGCAGCCACATGGGATTTTATTTAAAGATATTAAAATTTAAAACATGTGTTGCCTATGTCCACAAATAAACAGCAGTGGGACAGGAATAGAGCAGGGGTTTGAGGAGAGTGGGGCCAGCATAGCCAGCTGTGGACATCTGTTTGTCCCAACCCTGGGATGGCTGGTGCTTTGCTGAGTGATGGTGCCCTGAGTGCTTTTAGCTCAGGGTGGGGTTCTGACTGGGGCTGCAGGGAAACCTTTCAGGGACCTTCAGCTGGGCAGAGGTATCTTCCAGCCGCTCAGCTGAGAGGATGGGGCTGGAAGACCATCCTGAAAAACCTGTGTCACACAGCAGGCACCTGCAGCCATGGGGAAGGAGAAGGGAGGGGAAGGGGCTCAGGATTTTCTCCTGCCATGACAATATCTTTTTGCAATTTTTTATTTTAAAGATGGGAAAGGTGATGTCTTCACTGACTATGAAGAGTTCTCTAAAAAGTGCCAGGGAAAAGCTTTATTAAGTTCTTCTCTCAGTATACTCTCAAAAATCTTTCCAAGTGTGTCTGTGGGGAGAGGTGAATGGCACGAGCTGCATGGAAAAAGGGAGAGTCAGTCTGCACACCTGGTGCCTCTGCAGTCCTGCTGGAAGGCCAGAGGTGTCCTGGCAGGTTGCTGGATTGGGCCTTTTGACACAGTGCTTGTGAGAATTGCCCAGCTGACACCTGGGCAGGGAAACCCTGGATGAGGATGGATTTGGTGAGTCCATCACCGTGAGCACCAGGCAACAAGGGACATTAAAGGGATGCATGTTCCTGTCTGGATTTGAAGTAGACTATTTACCTACCTGGCACAGTCGAGCTCTATGTGTACTTTTATGGGTGTCTGCTCTGTACCTGGCACTCTAAGCCTGAGTTTTGGCCAAATTCTGTCCATAAGTAGATTCATTGCTGTCATTTGGATTTGTAGTGGCGGCATTTGCCCATTATTGTGTTATTTTAATTCCCTCAAGAATCTAATGAAAATTAAGTGAAAAAATAAGGCTTTCTGTATTCTATTTTCAGAATGATGGATTGATAGAAGGACAGGCGACTTTGACTTGTAGGCTGAAGATTTTATGCATATAAACATAACAGATATGGAAACAGAATTTTTCCCTTATGGCAATGGAATGGTTTCGATAGTTTCCATTAAAATAGATTTGAAAATACCATTTGTTTTATGTTTAAACCTTAAATTAAATTTTTCAATAATAAAGTATGCTTATTATAACCCAATTCTATCAATCACTGAAATGAACAGCACATTGGTGGGTTCAAGCAAGTAAATAAATGTGTTATTTTATTGCATGTCAGGAAGGTTTATTGGGTAGAATTCTTTCCTCTGAACTGGTGCGTTAGACATTTAAACATCATATCAAGGACTTGCAGTGATGCAGAGTGCTGACCCTGCCTCTCAGGGCCTTGGATGGAGGCTGGCAGCTCAGACAAGGCATAAAAGTGTTTTGCTCTCTGTCCAGGCTGTTCCCATGGTCGCTTTGAGAAGGTGCCTTCAGAGGTGTGGTGTTGGGAGAGCCACGTGATGTGCTGTGTTCTGCAAGGATGTTGTTTGAGTTGTTGCTATGGATCTTCCAGCTGCTGCATTTGTCTGGGGTCATTGTGATCGTTAAACTGATTATTTTAATATGTGCTTGGAGAGAAGTTGAATGAGAAAATAGTTTTAGATAATATTTGGTTCTCTGCTGGAAGCCGGTGTAGGCATGGGGACCATCTTGCTCCTTTGTCACCCCTCGAGGCTTTGCAAAATCTTTCCTTTGCACAGTGCAATAATTACCTATAGACAAGGTGTGTCAGTGCTGTAGGACAGGGACCTTTGGACTGAACAGGTTCGGCTGGGTGACTTTGGACATTTCTGGGTGCTGGGCTGTAACCCTCCATGTCCCAGGGATCCCCGCCAGCATTGAAGCGGTTCAAGGAAGGAGGCACAGGCATTGTTGTACTGTTGTGTTCCTGTGGTTGATAGTGTACCAGGCACATATCCTGTTTTCCTTCATATCCCAGATGTTTGTGGAGCACAGAGAGTGCCCAGAGCTGGCTGCAGCTGCTGGGTGCAGATGTGGGGTGGGAAACATCCCTCTGTTGTGGCCTGCACTCCCACATTTGCTGGGTGCGTGGAGTCTTGCTGTCCTTACCCAGCCTGGTCTGCCCTGTATGTCCCGGTGGCTCCAGACATGCAGAGCCTGGCGTGGAGCATCCCTGTGCCAGCATCACTGCGCTTGTAGCTCACGGGCAGAGGGTGCAGGTCATGGAGCACAGCTCCCAGTAACTCGGAGCTGAGAGCCTATACTCCTGTGTTCTGTTCCACCGGGGCTCGTGAGTGCTCTCTGAGAGGAGACCTGAATAAATCACATTACGGTAGCCTGGAGAAGAGGTCACAGATCTTTTTGGAAAAGAAAAAAGGCACTTCTGGCCACTGCTGAAACATGAACTTCCACATGTATCCTGTTAGAAAAAATGAATTCCATGTTGGGAAACGTATCGACATGTTTGGGCATAGCTCATAGACAGGGAGAGCTACTAACACTCCAGTGACACCTTCCAGATGTTCTCCCCTCAATGATTATCCATCTCCTCCAGGCTGGCTTGCTGCTCCCCGGACATCCCGGGCAGGCGGGATGACAGCTGCCGAAGGCCACTGACAGTTTTGGCAGAGATGGGAATATTGTGGCAAGTTGAATAAATTCTGAGTGTTCTGGGTTATCCGTCACTAATGTGGCTCAAAAGAAAGAGCAGGGATGGAATTCAGAGGTTGTCCCTTGTTCAGACACAGCGAGAATGCCGTCCCTTCACCCTCTCCTGGGGAAGGCAGACTCTCCTGCCCAGCTTGTGTTCTTCCAGCCCCCACTGATCACCACGTGGGGTGTGCACACCACAGTAAAGCTGTTAGAGGTGTTGACGTAGCAGATCATCAGCTAACACGAGCGTCGTGGAGAGAAAAATGTCTGTGACAGGTTGAAGTCTGTTCCCAAATTACTGAAAGAATGAGAAAGTGAGAGGTGCTCCCCATGAGTTGTTTTAGCAAAGCAGGTTGGTCCCAGTGCGTGGGGGTTAATTCAAAATCTCCAGCCTGCAGTTCCCAGGCTCTGCTCCCTTCAGCACTCGAGGGGTCTGTCCCACTGCCAGCCCACCCAGCCAAGCATGTTCTCAGGGCCCCAGTCACTGCAGCCTCTAGGGACAAGCAGAAAGTTAAAGAAATATTTTCCCCAGAAAGATAAAGTAGAAGAAAAATATGTTTTTGCAATGACAGGTGAAATCTCTTTGTACAGATGCTTTGGAGATGAAATGCACAAAGCGGAGCTTGCATGCATCTTTTGTTTTACAGAATGTGTAAAAGCTCCACAAGCAGCTCCAGCAAAGCCCATGGAAGGGCTTGCCTTGACTGTGTGAACAGCGCTGACGAAAAGGGGGTTATCAGTTCAAACCAAGCAGGATAATCACTGATCTGGGCTGGCAGTTCTGGCATGCTCCCCAATTTTTTGTCCCTTCGGAAGTAAAAGAACTGAGAAGAACAGAACTTAGTTTAAAAAAAAAATAGAAAATACTAGATTTAGATTAACTGAAAACCTTCAGATCAGGAATATTCATCAAACATGAAATTTCTGGCATGCAAAATTTTTTAGATTATCATAATTGGGTTTTGCTGTTTGTGACTTGAGACTTATGATGTCATTTCATGTTCATCTGTGAAGGGACCTGGGTATAACATCATGTGAACATGACCAAGTGTGATGGAATGCCAAAAGCTAAAGAGAAACAGATGACTTCTGGGCTGGATACCTGCTTTACCCTCATATCTAATAAGGGAAAAGCTGGGATGTGGAAACAGGGTGAACAGTAAGAAGAGAAAAAAATTTGGCACGTCTTTTGTTGAAATTCAATCTTCCCCCTCCCTAGTATGCCCAGAAACCATCTGCAAACTTTTCAATCATTTTTTAGGATACAGTGAATTTTATCATAATTTTGTCAATCAAAACCATATGTGCTTTTTCTATTGACAACATAGAATAACAAAATCATATTTGTTCAGACCACAAGGCAGGTAATAAATAACTGTGGACACACTGCAACAATTTAATGTTTTTGGTTTTTTTTAAAAAAGGTATTGAATATTACCAAAAAATTTAATTTGGGAGGTAAAGTAAACTTCTGAAGAGAAAACCATCTGAGAGAAAGCTTGTGGCTCAATAACTTTCCCCTTCCTGTTAGACTGATTCTCAGTGTCCTGAGGCCATAACAAAATGAGCTCTTCCCTTGCCTGGCCATGGCCTTCCGTGGTTATTCTTGCACGTGGTTATCCATGTGTGTGGTTATCTGTGTATGCGGTTACCTGTGCATGTGGTTATCAATGCACATGGTTATCTGTGCACGTGGTTATCAATGCACATGGTTATCTGTGCACGTGGTTATCCATGTACGTGGGTATCTGTGCACGTGGTTATCCATGTACGTGGGTATCCGTGCATGTGGTTATCCGTGTACATGGGTATCTGTGCATGTGGTTATCCAGGTACGTGGGTATCCATGTATGTGGTTATCAAAGCACGTGGTTATCCATGTATGTGGGTATCTGTGCATGTGGTTATCCATGTATGTGGGTATCTGTGCATGTGGTTATCCATGTATGTGGGTATCCATGTATGTGGTTATCAATGCATGTGGTTATTAATGCACATGGTTACCTGTGCACGTGGTTATCCATGTGTGTGGTTATCTGTGTATGCGGTTACCTGTGCACGTGGTTATCCATGTACATGGGTATCTGTGCATGTGGTTATCCGTGTACGTGGTTATCAATGCACATGGTTATCTGTGCATGTGGTTATCCAGAGAGGCTGTTGCTGCCCCTGGATCCTTGACAGTGTCCAGGGCCAGGTTGGACAGGGCTTGGAGCGCCCTGGTTTAGTGGAAGGTGTCCCTGCCTGTGGTAGGGGGTGGAATGGAATGGTTTTAAGGTCTGTTCCCACCTAAACCATTCTGGGATTCTGTAATTCTGTGAAAAATCTTCACTCTAGAGCATCAGAATAGTCCTGTCCCAGGTTGGCTTTGCTGATGAGCAACATTTGCTCATTCTCTGGGTCTAGAAAATGCAAAAAATAGGAATACAAGGAACCACCTAAAGCACTTTAGAGATGTTAGCCCTTTTTGTGGAGTGGGCTCAGCTTCTAATCACCAATCTCCAACATGGAATATGACACTGATGTGTTAACAATACCAGTTAACAACTGGAAAAAGTTCCCAAAAAAGCTGGTGAACTCCTTGTCTCAGCCTGTCTGTAACTTGGACAGGGAACTTGCCTGGTCCGTGCTTTAACAAGACTTTGAGTGTTAAAGGATGGACATTATTACAGTGTGTTACACTGACGTTTGGGTCAGGTGAGTTAAAACAAATCAGTGAACCCATGTGTAGACAAACATATGGTTTGAATATGATTCCATATATTACATTAGTAAACACACAGTTGTCATGGTGTTAGCAGTGATAAACAGCCATAGATTTTTATGGCAATGCCTCATTAAGATTCACTTGGGGACATGATTGGATCTCCACCACCTGACTTTGCGCTCTCCTCACTGTACCTGTTTTAGTGCAGCACCTCCTTGCTCCCCATCCTTAACCACAGCGTTGGGCTCTGCCAGGTTGTTTTCATTCTTTCTCCATAACAATGAGATAAACAGAAAGACAGAAACCTTGGGCTGAAGAATTTACCCGTAAAGCTCTGCATATCTGTTGTAATAATACCCCAAGACTTCAGCTGGGTTGTGGCCTAGGGGTGGTCAAGTACCATGAAGTTCACCTTGAGCCTTTCCAATCAAAAGGACTCAGTGGTAAAGGTGGAAAATCGTACAATTTGTCAGAAATGATGATAAAATAATTAATCGATTTTGCAGGTCATTAAAGCCCTCCTTCTAAGTTCTTGATGATTTTAACAAATAATCAATTAAAGGCTTCTGAGATTAGCAAGCATTATTATCCCTGTTTTATGGATTAGGTGACTGAGGTAAAAAGGAATTAAATCCTCAACCCTGTACCTTCCGCCCAGGTTAGGGTCCTCCTGCCCCAAACCCTTGGACACCTGTGGACGTGCCGGCACACAGCAAATGTAGGACTGGATGGTCTTAAAGGACTGGATTGGTCTCTTCCAGCCTTGATGATTCAGTGAAGTCACAACAGCAGGTTGTGAGCACGTTTGAGGATGACACATGGGAGAGGGCTGGTGGGCAGCACCTTCACCAAGGTCAAGCGGGAGCCATCAGGTCACTGGAGCGACCACTGTGGAGGGGCTTTGGTCCCACCAGTGAAAGTTTCTGGCCTGGGGAATGTGACTGCTCGGGAGTCTCGGGAATGGGCTGACTGGGAAGTTTCCTTCACAGACACCACAAAACCTACAAACAGAGGAGGTGAAATATTCCACCAGAATTAGTGATTAGTAATTTGCTTCTCTTAAACCTTGAGACCTAGTATAACTGTTAAGGAAACCAGCACTTTGGTGGGAGCGCCTGGGAGGTGCCTTCACTGAGCAGAAGGTGAGGATACCACCTTTCAGCAGGGACCTCTTGAGCTGTGGCTGTTGCTTGGGAAGGTCGGAGCTGGGCTTTCCTCCTGTCCTACCCAAAGCATCAGCCCAGGGACAACTGTTGGAAGAGGGCTGTTGGTGGTGACAGGGAATGGTGGGGGAATGTATTTGAGAGGCATGGAGTCCAAAAGTGGGTGTCCCCTCTGGCTGCAGGGCAGCCAAGGTGGCCAAATTTTGGGTAGTGATGTGGTGAATGTTAGTGCTAAGGTGGTGAGAGACAAGGCACCTGTGTACCCTGGTCCTCTCCTGCTGTCACCAGCGGCAAACAGATGTGCTTTGCTCGCGGCTGTCATTGTCTGACTTGGCATCTCTGGGGCTGGGCCGGGGTGCCACCACCCTGCCGAGGGGCTCACTGGGACCTGAGAGCCCCCCAGGCCCCTCACCCCAAGGACCTTGTGGTGCCAATGCACCTCCTGCCCTGAGCTGTGCATCTGACTGGAGACCCTCTCACCTCCTGGGCTCCCCCAAACCACCAGGTGGGCGCAGCGTTCAGCCTCCTGCACAGCTGCTCCGGGGGCTGAACCTACTTGAACTTACTTCACCACACAAGGGGTTGGTCAATACGTGCTTTAGTAGCAAATCCAGGAGATACAGGGGAATCGTGGCAATTGCTGGGCTTGGGAAAGATGCACTGGAAATATCCAAAGGGTTTCGATTCCAAATGAAGTAGAAATGGGATTTTGGGTGTTTTTTCTCTTCCAACAGATGCTCTGTTTTCCATTCCTTTTGCTGTTTTCTAGTGGAAGTTCTGCCTCCTCCTTTATGTGGAAATGAAAGACAGTGCTTGCCCTGTTGCCAAAATACGGGCCATTTTCTTAGAAATCCTCGATTTTCAAGACAAAGCACGTGTGCCCAGGTTTCCTTTCAGGCAAATGGCAAGGGAGAATACATGGTCTGTTTTGCAGTGAAAATTAGACTATTTTTATCTCTGAAGAGCTCTCATTAACACCTAATTTCCAGGTAAAGGAGCCACTTACTTTTCCTTCCTTTCTGAACACCGAATGAGGGGTATTTCATAACTGTGTTCTGTAACATGCTCAAACCTGCAGGATCCACAACTCCTTTCATAACTCACCACGCTGATCGCTTTGTCTGGGTTGTAAATTCCAGCAGTTGCCACCAGCCTCCTTCTTTCTCTTCAATATTTTAATATTGCATCTAATATTTAACAAGCACAGAAACAATGAAAATGCTACCAAATGTGTGACATAGTACTGTGCATTGGGTTGAGGCTGCTAAAAATCTTCGTTTTTTGCAGAGATTGGTGTTGCTTTTGTGTTGGTTTGTTTTTAAAACCAAAGCAGAAACCACTCCAAGAGCACTAAAGAAAATCTATGAGGTAAAATGCTTTGCGGGTCTGGGTGCTAATAAACACAAGAGCCCTGGTCTCAGTACACTTTAAAGAAAAACAAGATTAGGGTTTCTTTCACAGCTGCCTCAGTTTGGAGGCCAGAGTTTAAAAAAAAACGCCTTCTGCCTTCCAAAACCAGAAGGCAATTCCATTGGGGCAGCTCCTCTGTGCAAGCAGGGTGAGGGCCAGGAAGGGAAGCTGAGTTGGAGAAAGTGCTACTTAAAGTAAATGCTAATGATTTAAAATGTTATTCCTTCTGTGCTTTTAGAGACAAGGGGAAAAAAAAGTAAAAAAAAAAAGTAATAAAGGCTTCCAGCCTGTACCGCATCTCCAGTCACTCCCGTGAAATTCCCAAGAGAGCATCCAGGCTCCCCTCTCCCCCTCTTTAAAAATGGTGGACCTGGAACCACTTACAAGAGAGGCTTAATAAGAGGCAAATGTGTTTTATATTTTGTATCTTGTTAAGTGAAAAAAGATGGATTCTCACAAGTAGTCTCCTGGTGCAGATTTGAGTGGTCTGTGCATGCAAATGTTGTGATGCTTCGGCTGCCAGCATCCCGCTCCAGTCCCCCTTGGCCACTTAAAATCCCACCCCCAGAGCGAGCTGAGATGAAATTGCTTCATTTGTACAATGGATCTGCAGATCTGGGGAGCTTGTTTATATCTGATTTGCTGATAATTTACTCCTCATCTGGTTTTTTTTCCTTTCCTTTTTCCCCCACCTTAGAAAGGAAACAGTGTCTCAGCTCACATCTCTTCCCTAAGGAGGGGGGAATTGTTTCACTGGGCTGAGAGGATGGTGGAAAGCAACTGAAAAAATTTAAAAAGAGACCTACACAAAGATGAAACATTTTTTAGAGGACAAGAAAACCCCTTTGCATCTGAACACTGATAGAAAAATTTTTAATTTTTGTTCCTAATTGCTGAAAAACCTGCTAGAAAAACCCATGGTGCCTCTGTGAAGGTGTGTGTTGAGCAGTAAGACGTGTTCCCCGTCAGATAATAATTTTTATGACCTTTTGGTGCGAGATAGTGCTGTGCTCGCTGTCGGCTTTCACTAGTCAGTGGTGAGGAAACGCCTTCTATTTGTCTTTGATCCAGAGATCTGGATTGCTAAACCTGATGGCCACAATTAAAGACAGTCCCACTGCAGACCTGACCTCTGCCTGCTCTCAACTTCATGTAAACTTTTCAATATGGATGTAATTTTGTATTAAATTACCCATACTTTATTGCTTTTTAGCACAGCACTGTCCCATTGCCTTTGAAAAATCTAAAGAGTAACAAAAAAGAAAACTTGCAGTGCATCTGCTCAATTATGTAATTATAGACTTGTTTTCCTGCATTTAGGAGCTTTTGGATGTGTTGTCTGTTAGAAAGCTGTGATACTTGCGGTGGATTGGTTTGCTGTGTCCTCGGAGCACATCCAGAATGAAACACGTAACTGCAGTCGAGGGCTTGCTGAAGAGCTTGTGTTGACATGTGCCCTGTTTTCACGGCAGCCCAATGAGCTGTGAGGTTTTCCCCCCAAACCCTAAACACCACATCAGCCCATGATTCTCACTCTGTGGTCATGTGGACCTGTGTAAATGAAGACTAAATTCCTCAGCTTTAGGAGATCGTGGGAATCACACACAAGGATTGGAAGGGACTAGGAGGCCTCAACTGAGCTCCCACCACTTCTAAAAAGAAAAAATGAAGTGGAATTTAGCGGCTAGGAGACCCTGGGCTCCTGTTAGTTTGTGCCAGCTGCTCCTGTGTCAATGCTGGTGTCCCCAGCGAGCTCCTCCCTTGCCGCACTCACTGGTGGGCGGCTGCCCCCATCCTTGGCTGTCCCCATCCTCGGCTGCCCCCATCCTCGGCTGTCCCCATCCTCGGCTGCCCCCATCCTCGGCTGTCCCCATCCTCGGCTGCCCCCATCCTCGGCTGCCCCCATCCTCGGCTGCCCCCATCCTCGGCTGCCCCCATCCTTGGCTGTCCCCATCCTCGGCTGCCCCCATCCTCGGCTGTCCCCGTCCTTGGCTGCCCCCATCCTCGGCTGTCCCCATCCTCGGCTGCCCCCATCCTCGGCTGCCCCCATCCTCGGCTGCCCCCATCCTCGGCTGCCCCCATCCTTGGCTGTCCCCATCCTCGGCTGCCCCCATCCTCGGCTGTCCTGTCCCGACATCCTCCACCTGTGTCTCCTCAGCAGAACATCCAGTGCCTGCTCTGCTGTGCCATCCTGCGGATCCTGCAGATCCTCAGGGATCCCATGTGGGATCCTGGAATTAAATGAAATTAATCCAGGGCAGCACTGGCGGGGTTTAACAGTCATGTGGTTGTGGCGCTTGGGGATGTGGCTAGTGGTGGCCTTGGCACTGCTGGGGGCACAGTTTGACTCAGTGGTCTTAGAGGGTTTTCCAACCCAAATCTCTCTGTGATTCCAAGAGTGGGTCATTGCTGGTCTCACCCAGCCTCTCCCAGCTGGGTGATACCTGCTCACCTGGCTGTAGTGGGAGCTCCTGACTGCTTCAAACAAAGAAAAGATGAGATGTCATTTTATTTTATTTTATTTTATTTTATTTTATTTTATTTTATTTTATTTTATTTTATTTTATTTTATTTTATTTTATTTTATTTTATTTTATTTTATTTTCAGCAATACTGTGAGAGCTGCAGGTCTCCTTCCAGACTCTGCTGTGTTAAATATGCTATGGAAAGATTTTTCCATCACAACCACTCAGGCACTAAAGCGTATAAATAACCAGATATCAAAACACATCACCAAAAGGAGGTAAATGTGATTTATTAGAGACTTAAAATATAAAATTATAAGGCTAAAAATCATTAAAAATGAATCTAACAGGTGCAGTAATAAAAGAAGAGTTAAAGGTGTTTGCAGCCTAATCTGGTTGCCTTTTCTGGCACTGCCTCACTTTGATCCTCTTCTCCTTTAAGCACAAATGCAGCTTTACCCATCTATTCATTTATTTATCGCTTTTTGGGGGCTAAAAAATTGCATTCATTGGACTACAAACACACACTGCATGGAATTCTAACAGCTTGGATGCAAAACTGAGCCTGCAGACCATCAGGCATCTGATGGGAGTAGGTTTTACCTCTTGCCTGACTTTTCTTGTGGATTTCCCAGTAAAGCTTTGACTGAGTTCTGTTGTGAAGGCTCTTCTCCAAGTGTGCCATCCCCATGGATGCACGCGGTTCCCCTTCCCACGCCGTGCTCCTGAGCACTGCCCTGCTGTGGGGTCAGGGCCGACGCTGCCGTTGTCCCATGCTGTGCCCAAGAAGGGTGACTGCCACATCCCTGGCAGTGTCCAAGGCCACGTTGGATGGAGCTTGGAGAAACCTGCGATAGTGGAAGGTGTCCCTGCGCATGGCGGGGGGTGGAACGGGATGAGCTTTAAGGTCCCTTCCAACCCAAACCATTCTGGGATTCTGTGATTATGCAGAGGAACAAGAGACAGTTGGAAAAATGCTACACTTGCCCTTTTTTCTCGGCTAAAAATGTGGTGAGGAAACGGAATTTTTCACCTAAATATCTGTCTTGATGGAAAGTCTTGGACCTTTAACAGGAAAACAACAACTAATTTTTGAAAGCAGTTTTTTTTAATTTTAATTTTTTTTTTCTTTTTGATTAAACTGAGTCAAACAATTCTTTGTTAAATGGACTGGGCTGGGTTTATTTCCCACACAAAAAAGGGAGAAAATGCTTTGTGACAAGATTTAATCAAAAGGCAGTTAAAGGGATGTTTTCTCATGTGGATTCCATTTCCTGGGATGCTGAGCCTAGAACCTGAGCTGTCTGGGTTTTCATCCACAGCCTTTGCTCAGTAGTGAAGAGGGAAACACTGGGGCATTTTAAAGAGTAAAATCTACAACCAGCTTGCTGGACACAGTGTGAGCCTTCCTGGGGAGCTGCGGGGCTGCAGAGAGGAAGGAGCTATTTTTCTTCCTGATTCCCTATAATGAAAAAAGTGAATTAAACCATAACTTGTATGAGGTGTTTTGTTGGGGTTTTTAAATTGTAGCCATTAACAACTATAATTCTGGATTTTTAAAATATTACTGTAGTATTACCAGAAGTGTCCGCTCCATTTTTGCATCTGTCTGTGCTCCTCCTCAGTGTCAGGGAGTCCCCAGGTTTAATTTTATTTGTGGAAAGAAATTCCCCTGATCGGTTTCAAATGCATCACCTTTTAATTTCATGGAGGATGCCCAGGTACTCATGTTATGAGATGGCCCAGAAGCAGCTGATCTACCCCCTGTAGGTTGTTCATTATCTTATTGCTGTTGTTATGTCTCCTCTTATTTATTGCCTAGTTAAGATTAGAAAAAAAATCTTTCATTCTGGTCATCAAGAGATTTTCCATATCCCCTATCATTCCTGGCAGTTTGCTGTGAATCATCTCTAATTGTGCAATATTACTTTGGAAGTAGGATTGTCACTACTGTACCTTGCAGCAGAAAATACTCCATTTCCATGTGTTACACGTTATTTTCCTGTGATACTTGTCATCCTCATGCACTGTTTCCTCTCTCTCTCTCGTGAACCTTGGGTTTGCTGCTTTGCAGCCCTGGAGGCTTCTTCTTGCTCAAGGACTCGGGCCGCTTCTCCTTTCCTCATGATGTCTCCTCAAGCAGCTGGGGTGGCTGCGCCTCCTGTGCGTGCAGCAGCGGTGTGCCGGGAAGTTGGAGCAGGCGCTGCTCCCCCATGGGCTGGACAGACAAGAGGGGAGGATTTAAGGCAATGCTTTTTCCCCATCTTGCTCCCAGTCTGAGCTGCCCCAGGGCTACGTGGCCACCAGCATCCATGATGGTGACAAGGGCAGTCCGCTATTGCTGCCGATTTCTCTGGAGAGCTTTGGGGAGCCCTGGGTGGGATTGCTTCTCATTTGCACCACCGTGTTCCTTTATCGTTATTGCTGCTCATTTTTTGGGTCCTTCTGTGTACAGATGGAAAAGGGAAAGGGAAAGGAGTGGGTTTTAAGGCAACACAGAGCTAGGTTGAAGTTAATGAATTTCCACTACCTGTGAATGGGATGGGGCTCTGCCTGCCCAGTGCCCACCGGGATCCCAGCAGGTTCCCACCAGATGCCCCTGTGGTGGTGGCACTGCTGGCGACACCGGGAAAGGCTGCTGGGGACTGGGTGTTGGAGCTGTTTCCCTGGATTGCTAAACAGGGCAATTCTGTAATTATGCCAATTGCCTGATTTGTAGTGAAATTCACTGGCGTTTTGGGGTTTTGCATTGTCACGTTTGTCTTTTTTTTTTATTTTAATTTAAATTAATATTTCAAGTAGGTGTAAATCCCGGCATAAAAATTGCTAAGTTATATAGTGAAAATTGTGCAACACAGAAGACAAATTTCCAATTTTTTTAAAGAAGCCAAATTTTGCTTCTTTGGTTTGTGTAATTTTTGGTCTGAGCTGAGCGGTTGAGGCTGAGATGTCTGTTTGATATTTAGGGAAAGATTTGATGCTTTAATAAGGGAATCCTCTGCCTCCCTCATCCATCATTTGTCATCCTCATCCATCCAAACCCCACTGTAAATTTGTTAGAGCCTTTTCCATATTCAGGGCTTGTATAAATAATGGCTGTTGTGAATGGAAAAAGGAAATGGGAATTTTCTTGTTTGTATTCTGTCTCCGGTTGTAGCTGTGGAAATGTTTAGCGGGTTTTTGCTTTCAGTGTTGCCCCTTGCTGTGGTCACCAATTGCCCAGATGCCCGAGTTCGGGAGCCTTGCTCTAATATCTATATAATATATGTATGAAGCTGCCTGTGCTCGTTACTGTGCGCTTTTATCCTGCTCCATCGTGTCTTCCTCCTTCTCTCTGCTATCTTAGGGATTATGCAGCTTCTCTGCAATATTCTGAAATTAATCAAACCGAGGCAAACCTCATGCTATATTATCCATCATTGGAGGAGAATGATTTCCACAAGCCAGGCAGCTTTACATTGTTTTGTCCAGGGGCTGCAGCAGAATTCCATTAACTGGAATATGCTGGAAATCTGATTTCTCACAAAACCCATTTGTTGAATATTTGCAAGCAGCAAATTTTTAGATTTGATGCCAAGTGTAGCCCTAAGCGCAAGTTTCTTTTTCTCTTATTTTAATTAGGCAGTGGACCAACACACTGTCCACTCCTTTCTGGGTGTTTTCCCCCATGGAGCAGCTGCGGGTGCAGACGCAGCCTGGCTGGAGCAGCTTTGCTCCGCACTGAGGGATGTACAAACTGAATGGCTGCTTACCCAGACTGTTTTATATTTTGTCTGTTATATAATCAAGCTCTACAGGTAATTTCTTTCACTAAATTAGTAACCATGCTGCAGATTGCAGACACTTAGTTTGATTGAAAGTAATAAAGGGAGATTATCCGTAGAGTTCGTTGAATGACGGTTCTGACTTGACCCACTGCCCAGAGAGATAAGAATTAATCTTATAAACCTCTCCACACTTCCAGGGCTCTGATCTGCCGAGCAGCGGTGTAGGGGCCCAGCAGCCCCTCTTTGTTCCAGGGCAGCGCTGGCTGGGAGAGGGAGCCCAGTGCAGGGAGGGCTGATCCAGGTCCTGGGGAGGCCATGGATGATTTCGGAGTGGTGATGTGCTCTCCTGACAGTGGTGCCCAAACCACACCGGTGGGGCAGCTGGGCCCCCAACCGTGGGCAGGAACAGGAAGATGGAAGTTGGAGACTGGGAGGGGAATATGGCTGTTCCCCAGACACAAGTGCTTGTGCTGCAGATTGGGAGAAACTGAATGGGTCTTTAAACACCTCCCATTGATACAGAGCTAGTCTGTAGGTTCAGGTAGTTTCTGCACCATTTTCCTTCCCGTCCTCCTGTCCAAGGGTTTCTTTGAGTCCTGGGCTGCCATGGACTAATTTTTCCCCAGGTGTTTTGTCTTTGTCCAAGGTATTTCCTGTTTCAAAGTGGCATTTTAATGAATGCTTCCACGGTTACTGACAATAAGTCATTAATTTATGTTGTACAGCTTTTGCTAACATCTGTGAGCTGTGTACATGTGACGATCCTGACTTCTCACCTCCTCCTCGGCATCTTGGGGGCTGTGTTAGATTAAGTGGGGGAAGTGGGAATGCCTGGAAAGACCAGAATTGAACCACTCTCTGCATTTGGGGAGTGACAGTCACTGGGGAGTGATGCTGACCACAAATGGGAAGAAGGGCAGAGGAAAGATTTGTGTCCACAGGGGGACAGGAAGGACCTGGTGCATCGCCGTGCCTGTATGCTCAGCTCCCGAGCCTAGGGAGCGACACAGGAGCTTCCCGAGGGCAGAGGGACAAGGAGAAGTGTCACCTGTGTACATCGCTTCCCTTGTGAAGTGAGACATTAGTGCTCTTTGCCGTGCTCTTGTCGTTGCACATCCGTGGTGTGCTGGTGCCTTGCGCAGAGGACAGGCAGGCGAGAGCCAAGCTGTAGGCAGGGTACACATTGACCTGTGGGAGAGGGACTGAGGTACCTCAGCTGCCCTGGGTTCCTCCCGTTCCTGGCAAATGATATTCCAGTTTGTGGAGGATCTATCAAACTGCTGCATCCTTCCCTTCTTCCTTTCCTGAATTTGTAATTTCTGCTAAAATTCAAAGATTAGGAGAGCAGAATCTGTTATTACAATGTCTAAACCCTAGAGAAAGTAGTGTGCTTCTGTATTGCCTCTGTGTTTCACACTTTCCTAAGGGAGTGAAGGACTTCAGTTACTACTGAATGACGACACATCAGAAAAGCTGCCTCACCACCAAGACAAAGTTAAACACGAATAATGCAAGTTAACAGCACTTTCCAGCTGGAGTACCACCAGAGCCTCCTGCCACACCAAACCCAAGATCCCACTGACAAATAACCATCGCTGTAAGTCAGTGTTGTTGAGGAGTTGCTGTTCTTTCCTTTCTTTTTTCCTATTGCCGAATTTCCCCCTCCAGCTGGATGGCCTGAACTCACGTGCTGTTCTCCCCACTCCCAGGCAGCCCCCCGCTCTCCTCATTAGCCATTCTGCTGGGACAGTGCTGGGGTTAATGCACCAGCTTTGCATCTGTTGACATCCCCCTACAACCCCATGTGCCAGTGAGCGAGATGTGGGTGATGGTGGCCTCAGATGGATCTCTGGTGGACATTATTTCATCTCAAATCTTATCATTCCTCTGATTCAGTGCATAGTTTTTGCTCTGATACCAAGGAACAAGGTCCAGCTCTGCAGTTTTGGGATGCACTCAGGTGAATCCAAGCAAACATTGGGCATTTCCCAGCACTCAAAATCGTGAAGGAACATGCTGAGTGCCTTCTCCTGCCACAGCTGGGTGCAGTGCTCCCAAATCCTTATCTCTGCCAGGCAGATGGACAAATGTGGATGTAGATGGATAACTTCCTGCCAGAAACAGGGATCATCCCATTGCCAGGAATTCAGAGTGACAATGACAAAGTGAATTACTGGGTGAACTGGGAGCTGTTGTGTGAGTCACATTTAATCATTCCGTGTGTAATACAGACACACATAGCTCCATCTTTTATGATATTTATCCTATGGTGGGATGAACTTTTTTCACATACTCCTAAAAAAACCCGACAAGTCCCATCCAAAGTGCAGGTGGGTGACAAGGAGCCCTGAGCATTTGGGTGTGAGACTGATGTCGTGGCATCACCAGGGTGGGGGGAAAGGGATATTCAGATGTCTGATGCAAATAACAAGTTTAAGTTCTGGCTTAATCAGGACCCTCTGGGTGTTCTGCTTCGGGTTAAAAACATAGGAAAAAGGTCAAGCACCACTGAGCTGGCCTGAGAGGGTAAACATGATTTCAAATGCTGGGGTGTGCTCACTTCCACCATGAGAGCTTCTGCTCACAGCAATCCAGTAGCATTCAAGTATTTAGGTCTCCTTAAAACTGTTTCTTCCCCCACTTGTGTTAATACAGATATTAAGCCTAATAGTATCTACTTAGCATAAACAAGAAGATAAAAATGATTTCTGTGATTGAAATGTTTGTTATTTAGCATTAAGCATCTTCATACTCTCATGTGTTTTGCATTTTAATCCACTCTGTGCTTGGTTTTGGGATTGATAGATTAGTTTTAATCCCCTGTCTAATAGTGTAGGACTGGTGAGATTTATTAAACAGGCAGGGTTTGGTACTTGGATTTAAGAGGACTCACATGCAGTGTTCATGCATATTAAATTTGGGAAACCACCGGTTCAGTTTATAAAGAGCTGTGATGTCCTTTATCACTGAGTGTTTCTGTTGTGCTTCACTAGCTCAGGAAGCCTTTATATTTCTGAAATGGAACGGTTTTGATGGTTCCTTTCCACTGCATAAATCTAATATTCCAAAGATGTGTCTTTGGCTGTTGTTATTGAAATTCTGTTCATTTTATACCCAGTTTGTGTTGTCCCTCTCTGCCTTGGCTCGGGAGCACGGAAGGTTGGCCAAGGATCCCACCACACCATAGTTGGAGCTGAAATACAAGACATGTACCAAGGGCCTGGAGTGGCAGGACAAAGGGGAAAGGTTTCCCACTATTAGAGGATGGATTAGATGGGATACTGGGAAGAAATTGTTCCCTGTGAGGGTGGGCAGGCCCTGGCACAGGTGCCCAGAGCAGCTGTGGCTGCCCCTGCATCCCTGGAGTGTCCCAGGCCAGGTTGGACAGGGCTTGGAACAGCCTGGGCTAGTGGAAGGTGTCCCTGCCATGGCAGGAGTAGACCGGATGAGCTTTAAGGTCTCTTCCCACCCAAAGCATTCCATGATTGCCTGCAGTAGATGTTCCACAAGCTCTCCGCACGGAGGGCTCTGACGTGGTTGCTCAGGACTGACCCGGCTGGGGAGGTGGTGCCTCTGCTGCCGTGTTCCATGGATAGCACAGCGTGGGCATGACTGGCACGCTGAGGCTGTGCACTACCTGAGCAGGGCAGTAGTGCAGAAGGACCCTTAGCAAATCTCTCTGGAGCAGCCCTGGAGCTCCACTGGCTCTGGGCATTGCCAGGGACTGGCTATGTCACCACCTCCCCAGACGTACCCAGGGCGAAATGTTGTGGGCTGCTCTCTGCTGGAGCACTCCCACGTTGGCTGTGCTTCAGGAAACAGCTCAAAAGGGCTGAGTGCGGATTAGAACACGGCAATGGCTCCTGTGTGGGTTTTACTGGAACACTGGGAAAAACAGAAGCTCAACAAAAGTTAAAAAACCACTGAAAACTTCCAACCTGCCTAAATTACAGATTCTTGCCCTATCAGAGCAAGATGAGTTGACTTAATTTGCAGGTTTACTGGTTAATTTGCCATTAACGCTGTAATTCCAGTAATGTGGTGAGAAATGGGGGAAATTTACTTTTTTGTTAATGTAATTATAGGATGGCTGTATAAAAGTTATTAACTGCAGAAGTGAAAACCAGGAAAAATGAGTTTAAATTTAATGCTAAGTTAGAGAAACCACTGAAAGCTTTTTGCAAGAAGATGCTTTATTATTGTAGGTTGCTTCTTTATCTGTGCTCTATTTTTGATTTACTAAATAAACATGTAAAACAGAGATTGCAAATACAAGTGGCAGTGCTGTAATCACCAGCTTAGGAATTCCTGTGTTTGATTAGAACACAGATAATAAAAAACAATAATCTTTCTGGAGTTTTACTTGGTTGTTGGGAACTGATCAGTCCTGTGAACTGAAGGAGGATATCAACACCTGGGTTTAAGATCTGGTAATGGAAAATAGTTAGAAACTTTAATTGAAAATAAATTCTGTGATATGCTGGATAATTGACAATTCCACCTCAGTTAAAGCAAATTTTTTATTCTGCATGTGGTATAAAAGGAGATAAAGAAGGCTAATATTACGCAGTTCTTTGTTCCCACGCCTTCCTTTTTGTTTTCCTCTTTCCTAATGCAAGAAGCCAGGTAGTGACACTAAAAGGTGACAGATTTAAACACTGATGTTTTCACATTCTGGGCTTGCAACCCTCGGAGTTCATCATCACCAGATGTTGATGCACCAAGACGGAAAATACTAGATGTTTTATTTTATGGCTAATGAGAACACCCATGCTAATATATGTAATTTCAATTAAATAATCAAAATTTGACAGCTCCAAGACATAAGACAATCCCTAACCAATGGTGCTGGGGAGGGAACTCCCCTGTGTCCATGGTATTTCATAATTATCAGCTGCAGGTTTCTGGCCCACTTGTGGTGGATACTGAGCAAAATTAACCATTTGAGGGATGTGAAAGCTGGAAACCACTTGGATCATGTGTTTTTTGTATCCTTCAGGAAAAACAGCCCTTTACAGTGCAAGGGTTTCCTGGGACCCTCCTTTTTGGTACATGTAAATTCAGAAATTCTGCAGTTATTATGTTGTCAGAAGGGTAAAAAAATCACTTTATTATATCTTTTTTACAGTTTTCCCTTTGTCATGGAGCACTGGCAATTTGGAACAGGCAAATTTTTCCCAATGTAATGTCCTAAAAGAGAAAATCAGGCTTTTGTGTCAGAAGCTGTCCCAGCCTCTCCCCCGCTGGCCCATGCTGGCCGTGCTGGTTGAACAGGGGCATGTTGGTCACATGAGGGACTGCCTTATGGCCCAGCACACCTGGGAGATTCCCCACGAGACTCTGGTTTTTAGCTGATGATGCAGGATTTGAGCAAAATGAGGAAAACCATGGGAAGTCTGTACTTTGGTAGCTGTGATCTTCTGAAGGAGCTGCATTTGTGAGACTAAACTTGGCTCCTGACTGATGGGGGTGGGCTGCTAAATCCCAGGTCCCACGGACTCTTTCTGCCCAGAGGAGCTGTGGCTGCCCCTGGATCCCTGGCAGTGTCCAGGGCCAGGCTGGACAGGGCTTGGAGCAGCCTGGGACAGAGGAAGGTGTCCCTGCCATGGCAGGCGTGAGACTGGATGGGCATTAGGGTCCCTCCAACCCAAACCACTCCTTGTTCCTTGCACTTTGGAATGTGTTTAGAGATGCAGCTCCAAGACCAAGTTCCTGCTTAGCACCAACACTGAGATGTTTCCCTGCTCTTCCCTTCCTCCCTTGTGCCCACAGAAGGTATTTTTTCTCTTTGGATTCTTTTCTGAAGCTCCAACCCTGTCAGTGCAGTCCTGAACCTATGTCCTTCTCCCTGGGACTGGTTCCAGTCCTTGCACAGTGGGATGGCTGTTGTTTCAGCACACAGATGCTGAATTTTAAGTAGAAAACTCCCTATTTTCTGCTTTTGATGAGTACGGAAGTAGTGTGTGAGCTCGTGGAGGTCCTGGGGCTGGCACACGCTGCCATGTGCTGTGCTCTCCCTGCCTGACGAATCTGGCTACTGCAAATCTGCCAGTGTCCTCAGCTATTTCAATTAATTCAGTACAACATGACCATGTCACGTGGATAGATGTAAGAAAACATCATCTTCTGAACTAATTTCTGGCTTTCCTCACTGCGTGCCAGAAGTTCTTGCCAGTTAAAGAAAAATTTTTTTGTATCCTTTTATGTAAACACATTGTGTTAAAAAAGGCAAACTATAAAACATTAAAAACCCTGCAGGGTATTAAAAATACCAGTCTCAATGCATGTGTTCATTCCTTTCACTTTCTTTTTAGATCACTAGGGTTGGTACAAAATGAGTTGAGTGAAGGAGAGAATTCTAATTAGGTTTAAAAAAGAAAAAATATGGCAGTTTATTTTGAGCGCATGTCTGCTTCGCTAAGGCATCTCCCATTTCAGATGCAGGCGGAATGAATCATTATTACACATTTATCATCATAAAAATGCTTATTTGGACTTTTTTTTTTTTTTTTTTTTTTTTTAAGCAAAGGGAAAAAATTATAAAAAGGGCAAAGCAAAGAGCCATCTCGGAAGGGCAGTTATTGCTTGCCCTTGCTTGGGAAAAAGCCTTCCTCAATGGGATTACGTCCCCGCTCATAACCTATCAGCCGTCTGATCAGAAATTCATAACGCAGGCCATCCATTTCCAGCTCGGCGAGGGCTGCGTGATTGAATTTAAATAGGCAAATGCCAGACTTGAGCTTTGACATTCTCTCTGTCTCTCTCAATCTCTCTCTTTCCCCTGCCCTCCCCGTCGTAGCCCCTTTCTTCCTCCCGCTCTTCCTCCCTTCCCTCTGCCCACCACCATTTCACAGGAGGCTGGAGGGCGTGCCGAGGAGTCAGTGGGAAATGGAGGATGGATGTGGGGGGAGAGGAGAGGAGGGATGTGCAGCCAGGGAGAAACATGGAGGGAACTGGACAACAGAAAATTGTAAATTGTTGCTGTCATGCTTTCATCAGGACACTAAAACCTGTTTTCCAAGGCCCCCACCTTTTTTTCCCTCATTTAAAGATATTTCAGCTGACGTTACCAGCGTGTCCTCACCCAACCCGCATGATGGCTGCAAGCACAAAGCTCCTCAGCAATTCTCTTTTTTCTGCGTCTTTCTGAGCTGATAAGGATGAAAATGAATTCAAATATGTGCTCCCTCACTCCTAGCGTACCAAGGGGCAGGGATGGAAAAGCTGCCTGGTGGCAGGGGGTCACTGGGCGAGGGGCTGTCCTGCCCCATGCAAGCCCTGTGCAAGGCCTTGGGATCCACTGGGGAGGGCACTGTGCACCATGGCCTCGGGATGACCCAGGGCACCAGAGGGGACAGAGGCAGGGACAGCAGCCAGGCGGAGCCGGCGCGGCAGGGAAAGCAGAGCACATGGGGCGTGTCTGTGCCGTGTGTTGTGTTCCTTATGAGCCTCGTGTGCCCCTGTGTGAGGGACACATGCCCCATGCTCCCCTGCCCATGCCCTGCCCTGCTTGGAGAGAGACAATGATTGACTTGGGGTTATTACAATGATATTTTTATTCCTTTCTTCCCCGCTGGGCCTTTCATCCCTTCTTCAGCGTAGGGATGTGGTTTCTGCCCAAATCCTCACTGTAAATTGTGCTTCAAAACAAACATGTTAAAAGTCTTGTTCTGTCCTTCAGATGGCAGAAATGTTCCAGACCCTGCATTGTGGCCAGCAGTACTTTACTGCCAAGAAAAAGGGCAGAGAAGTACCCTGAGTGCAAGAGAGTGATGACACTGGAACAGTTGGGTTTGACTTATTGAGGGTGCTCTGAGGGCATTTTTGGGGTTATTTTTTTAAATTTTTCTTTTCACCTTAGAATGTAAAGCCACAGATATCTTTGGCTACACAACCTCTCTAGTGATTGAATTTTTTTAATTAGTGATTTTTATAGTCCAAAAGTACATATTTACTGGGCTCAAGAATGGCACTGAATGGGGATTAAAATTGTCCCATGGAGAATCAAGCCCTCCTCTCTGAATATTTTGCAGAGATAAATCACAGTCATGGTAAGAAATGTGTCCTCAGAGTCTCATTTGGTTAGTCTTCTAACTTCACCACCAGATCTTTGTTTTCCCACAGTAAAATACAAGACATAGAGGGGCAAGGGCCTGTAGTGCCAGGACAAGGGGAAAGACTTCCCACTGCCAGAGGGCAGGGTTAGTTGGGGTCTTGGGCAGGAATTGTTCCCTGTGAGGGGGATGAGGCTCTGGCACAGGGTGCCCAGAGAAGCCCAGAGCAGCTGTGGCTGCCCCATCCCTGGAAGTGTCCCAAGCCAGGCTGGACAGGGCTTGGAGCAGCCTGGGACAGTGGAAGGTGTCCCTGCCCATGGCAGGGTAGAGTGAGAAGAGCTCTAAGGTCCCTTCCAACCCAAACGCTTCTGTGGTTCTCTGATTCTGTGATTTCTGTGTCATCTTTATCATCAATAATGGTTTTCTATTGTTGTTGTTGTTGTTATTATTATTATTACCATTATTATTATTATTGTTGGCTTCAGAATTCTTAGGCTCTTGGCCAGGGCTGTGCCTGGTACAGTCCTGCAGACACTGGTCCATGCTCTTCGTGGAGGGATCAGTTCTTTGCCCACCAGCGGCTGCTCCCAGGTGGACCACCCAGAGCCTCCTGACCCTCAGCCAGATGTGGCTGTTGGAGAACATCTGTTCTGCACAGAACTGACCAACATTCTCCTCCCAATTTCTAAAGCCTTGTTTAATTTCACCAGAGCTCAGCACTACGAACCTCTTAAGTGCTTCATGGTTCTTTGGTAACTTTCCCAAAATGCTTCCTTTGAAGTAAGAACTGTGAAGATTCCTAGGTTTTCTACTTTATATTTTCCACTTTGCCATCATCATCTCATTGTGGTTTTACATCAGTGCTATGACTTCTGTATGTTCTACTACACTTTGAAGCTGAATATCCCAACTCTGAAACCATTTTCATGCTCTCTTCAGCTTCCCCCACCCACGTCCTACTGCCCACAGCTTTTGGTTTATTTTACTTGTTACCTATTGCACTTGTTTCTATTTGTCATCTGGGTTTTCTGTTTTCATTGCTGACTTTATATTGCTGATAAACTGAGACTCCTTTCAGCTGAAGTTGTCACCTTTCTTCAGTGTCCAGTTGTCTTTTTGGAGATTTAATATGGGTTTTTTTGTGGTTTGGGTTGTTTTCCCCCTAAATCCTTTCTTATGATCAGTTTTCAGTGCTTTTTTTAGCTTTAGGAAATACCATGTCCACGTACTTTGGAACTGTGATCAGCATAAGCAGGTTAAATAAAAGGTGAAAGTTCCTGAAGCCCTGGCTTCAGACTTCCAGATGGGAATTATTTGGTGCTAAACCCATGTGTCCTTTATTCTGTGTGCCTTCTGTAAGAACTCATTCTCCTTTCCAAATAGCTTATCCCAAATTTAGGGTAGAAAAGGAGGGTATTAAACTAGTAAAGGAAACTGTAATTTCAGATCTGAATTTAACAATGAAATGCAGAGTAGAAAAATTTGAAGAGATTAATTTTAATTCAAATAATTAAATTTTGTTAATTCAAAATCTTATTTGAGGGTCCAGCTGTTTTTGCCTCCTGCTGAGAGACTGAGCTGGCAATATCAAGTAGAGCAATGGTGACATTTGGGATAATTCCTTCCCAGGGGCATTGCAGAGAGTGAAGCCGGTGGTGATGGTGGGGTTGGAATCACAAACAGGGTTTGTGATCGACCGATTTAGAGATGAGTTCAGCTCACCTGGAAAAATCCATAGTTCCGCTGAAAACCAAGTGAGGTTTTTAATTCTTCTGAAGGAAAAACTTTGCTTAAGCTTAATTAAGTTATAATTAGTTGGAGCCAGTTGAGTTGTTCTTCCTCCAAGATCGCGGCTTCCAAACTGAGGTCACGGGTGTGGATTCAGAGGTCGCAGTCCATGGTCAGGGGGCCGTGGCATGGGAACCTCACTGGAGCTGGCCCCAGTTCTCAGTTCCATGGAAGGGGAGTCGCCGAGGGGCAGTTGGGCTGGGCTGATTCTGTTTCAATTAGTGAACACGAACCTACCCTGGCTAGGGCTGGGTCTGCACTGCCTTATTTTGGAGTATATTTTCTTTGTGTACATTTCCATGTCTTTGTATAAAAACGGCCTGTGCCATATGCCATGACTTTGGAGATTAAATCTAAACTGCACAGCAGAACGTATGTGCTGCGTGTATAGTTTGTGGCTTTTGTTAAAGTCACAGTGCCAACACCCTCTGTATTTACAGTTCCAGGAATAATCATGGAGTTAGTAGGAATATCTATTTCAATCATGCATGAGACTTGTCAGCTGGCACCTTCACGAGTAAGCTGCTGGTAACGGGAATGGGCTTTGTGCTTTCTTGTTTAAAGATGTGGCCCAAGAGTTGCAGATAATATTTAATTGACTGTCTGTTCTCACAATGCCCTTCTTGATCCCCCTGGAAGAGATTTTGTTTATTCCCTATGTTGTATATATCCAATCCCTGGGCAGGCAGAGGGAGGTGAGGAGCAAGCCTGGAGACAGAAGGATGTAGGTGCAGTTTCTTGGCTTCATATTCCGAATTTTTACCCAGATAATTTTACAATTTTTTATTTCTTTCATTTTTATTTTGGTATTTTTCAAATGGATGCATGCATCTCCAAAAACATCTGATTTAGGAACGCAAAGGCCATTGCGCTTCAGGAGTTGAGCTGTTCAGGACCTGTTGACACAGGAAGGTTACACCTCCTGTAGCAGTATAGTTCTACTCATGATCACTCCATCCAGAATAATTGGCTTTTTTGGCTTAGTTTAACCTTTTCCAACCACTGGCTCTTTAACTATAGTCTCTAGAATTCCATTAAACAGTAAAATTTATGAATGAGTCAGCTCTCTGTGGTTGTGCAAGGTGACTTGAAGAATTCCACTACTGGCAGTGGTTTCTTGGTCCTAGCATTAAGAACCATTAAATAAAATAAAATAAAGATGCCTCTATACCAAATTAAGGGCATTTGGGGAGTTACAACTAAGTATGTTTAAAGTTCATGCCTTGGTTTTTATTAAGGTAGCCCCCAACTCATTACAGAAATTCAGTCAGAATTACTCTGCACTTCTTACAGTGCAGAGCCACAACCACACCCTTTAAGAAATGAGAATAACACTAATATTGAGCCGATGTAGAGTATTTTAGATCTTAAAGTAATTTTGAAAGATAAGCACACTCATTCATTCTCTTAATAGTTAAATTGCAATATTGACTATATAATTCTGAAATTCTTAAGCAACAGCAACAAAAAAAATGATACCATAATTCTGAATCAACTGCATTTGAGGGGGGATGAGATTCTGGTTTTTTTTCAGAAACCAGATTTTCATGCTTATGACAGCTTGGAGTTGTGGCATGATCCTTAACAGAAAAAGCGGAATATTTTTTATTTTCCCCTAACAACAAAGTCTTTTAGATTTGTGAAATATCTTCCTGGAATAGGCCTAAAAAGGAACAAATTTCGTCATTGAGAGAAATTCAGCATCTTCCTCCACATCACTCTCAGCTGTAGCCAGATTTGGGGATTTATTTAATGATTTGTAGGCTTCCTTCTGTGTCCTTTGTGGGAACTTGGGTCTTCTCCAGGACCTTCTCTATTCCATGCAGAACTGCCAGCTGCTCATGGAGGAGCCTCTTGTAGGCCAGAGGATTCTTCTGAACCAGGTAGTGCAGACCCTGGGACACCCCGAGGCTTCCCCTTTCTCCCCTCCCCGAGTTCCATACCACAGTACCCCTCTGCAACAGCCACATTTGAAAGACTGCTCTTCTCTGCAGCGCTCACTCCTAACGCGGTTCTCTGTGGGCTTGAAATCCCAGTTGTGATCTCTGCTTTCCTGCTCTGTTTTCCACACGGATGCAGCACTGCTGGCTGTAAGTGAAGAGGAGGAAACATTTCCCTGATCACGCGCCCTGGACTGCTGCTGGTATATTTTCCTGTGTAGATGGTTTTGGCAGCATTCAGATGACTGAAAACAGAGACCTTACATTTCTGTGGCTGCAATGTAGTCTTGGATATGCCACCACATTCTTATTCTTAGCACTCTAAAAGCACCAAGGGACCACATCCCAGATCAGGGTTTCACTACACTGACACCTGAACTCACTTAAACAACCATGTGTGTTCATGAGGGGTGAGCCAAACTCACTGGGCTGTGAAGAGCTCAACTTTCACTCCCTATCTTGTGGAGTTTTAGTTTAAATAGCTACAGCAGATGAGTCATGGGAGAGGAGAATCACTGCCTTCATGCTTCAGCAGCATTGAGGAGCCATCCACAGCCCAGGAGGCAGCAGGTGGCATGTCCAGGGCCTGGACCACACCTTCACCACAGGCACCTTGGTTTTCTGTACCAGTCCTGCACTAAAACCAGAATGAACAAAAACCCCAAACCCCTTTAGAACTTTTCAGAGGACACATGCAGAGCCTTCATATATTTAAATACTAGGTTTTGCATGCAAAAAGCTTTGCAAGCTGTTTTTCAGCAACTGAGAATGATACGGCTTAGAAAATTGAGCAGGTGAGTCCTGTTCTGTACAAAACATCTGGATATTCTGTTTCCCAGGAGAATGCCTTATAATGCACCTGTATATTTGTTATGGATATAATAAAGTTACAGGATTAGTTGCAGGATTTTCTGTTCTTATGAAGCTGTTTAGGTGGCTGTGGGTTGCTGGGATGTTTGGGAGCAGGGGAGGGCAGAACCAGAATTCTGGCAGAAGCCTGGGGGGGTGTGTAGGGCAGCACAGGAGTGTTGGCTCAGTGCCTCCTACTCATTGTGGTCCTGCCTGTTGGGGCTCTGTGGATGGGCACATCCAAGGAATTACAGATTTAGGAATGAGAACCTGCTTATTCTGCATGTACTGATAACCTGAGCAGAATTCAGCATCTTTCTCTCTGCCCAGTACAAAACCATATGGACAATGTTGCCTCACAGCCAACAATTCCAAGTGTGTTAGAGACCACAAAGGCAGGAGAAGCAAATTTTAGATTAATAACATATGAATGAAATGGCTTTCAGCTTCAGGAGAGTAGATTGACATTAGGTGCTGGAAAGAAATCCTTCCCTGTGAGTATGGTGAGGCCCTGGCACAGGTGCCCAGAGGAGCTGTGGCTGCCCCTGGATCCCTGGCAGTGCCCAAGGCCAGGTTGGATTGGGATCGGAGCAGCTTGGGGTAGTGGAAGGTGTCCCTGCCCATGGCAGGGGTGGAATGGGATGATTTTTAAGGTCCCTTCCCACCCAACCCATTCTGTGATTCTATGATTCCATGATAATCCAGAGAATCCAAAATGGCAAGAGAATCTTTGAAGTTTAGAGAAGAGATACAGAATGAAATGTGAGGCAGGTAAATACCACGGGGCCTTATGGGGGGGCTGATACAGCCTGTTACATAGGGAATAATTTGCGCTGTTGTTTTTATAAATGTGGTTTTGAAGTCCATTCAGGAGGACATTATTGTGAGAGCTGCGGGGAATTAGAAACCCTCCAATCCGCTCCTTTCTGGCAGCCTGACTTTGCCTGGGTTTCTAAGGAGAAATAGTGCTTTTTATGGGATCAGCTGGTAGAGCTGAAAAAAATGAGCATGCTTCTGAGATCAGAGTTTGGCAATCAGTTCTGAAAATTGTATTTTTAAATCCAGTAGAGTGTTGTCACGGTTCGAACACTCTCGTTACTTAAGCTTTAACCACCTGAAGGCTGAGCACAAGAGCTGCTTAACACAGTCCTCTGAGTCTCCACACCTTTGATTTTACCCTAAAACGTTTGGCTATTCCAACTAAAATGTGGAGCATCATGGTTCTTGCTGTTATTATTCCTTCTAGTAGGGATAGGATTTTGCATATGTGTGTATGCAAAAATGATCAAATACAGTGTAGGCAAGTCCAGCAATGTAACAACGTGTTGATAAAAGTTACTTCATCCTTTGGAGACAGAGGAGTTGGAAATATCTGATAGGACCTCTTTGGCTGCTTTGGAGGATTCACAAAAGCAGGATGCCAGAAAGGGAACAAGTGGGAGGGGGCAGCGAGGCTTCTGGTTTGTATCTACCTCTTTGTCAGGTATCAGCTTTAATTCCTTGTTTACATTTGGTGCTTTCAAAAACCTGAATTTCATTTCCCTGCCTTAGCTGGCAGTTACCCCTTGCTCCAAAGCTTTTCATTTGCAATTTGTTCCCACAACGTGTAGTATTTCAACCTTCACTGTTGTCACTGATGTCACTGACTCTGGCTGGTTGTGATGGGGACAGGATGGTTTGGGACAGAAGCAATGAACATGTTCACGCTGGGACCTGTTCAAGATGCTGTGGGACACGCTGCTCTCCAACAGAGAGCTCAGGGTGCCCTGGGGGTCTCGTTTCAAACCCCACCTTTGGTCCCTGAATGTGCAGGACCATATATATATATATATATATATATATATATATATATATATATATATATTTTACATTGTTTCCGTGTGTGATGGCAGTTACATGTATCTCATCACATTTCCATCATTGATTGCCACTGTCATCCCATGTCTTCCCAGCAACTGCTCACATTAACCTTTCAGAAGAACATCTCTGAACATGCAGGAAAACCCAGTTGCCTTGGACAGCTCAAGAATTGCTGTGGCTCTCATGTGCTCTTAAGAATTCTGTCGAATCCCTCCGGTAGCTGATTTTGTGGAATCCCTGACCGTAAACCACCCTCAGCTCAGCTCAGCTCCATGGAAAGCTGCCCTTGGCTCAGCCTGTTGCCATGAATGGCTCAATCCTGTTCTGTATTTACCTTGAGGATGTTATTTATCATTGATCCCCGTTCTCAGCAATGTCTCCCATGTGCACTCAGCTGCTTTGCCACCGAAAATAAATAATACTTGAGTCCTAATTCTGGTCGGGTCTCCCCTAGCAGCAGCTGCAGACTCTGCCCGTGCCCCTGCTGGTACCAGATGGGCTCTGCAGCCCCTCAAAGGTCAAGTTGAAAATGCCTGTCCATAAAAAGTGACTCAGAGAAAGCAAAAGCATCTGAAAGAGCAGCTCAGCTCAGTTTCTGTAAAGTCTGATCTCTAAGGTGCAAATGTACATCGTAGGGTTGGTGTATGTCCCCCCAGCAGGGACCTGGTGGGGACCCTCTCCAGGGAGTCTCGTCTGTTATTTGGGAATGTTATGGGAATCAGCTCAGCAGGTGCAGGGTGGGTGCTGAAGGAGCAGGAAGGGGAGTAGTGGGAGCAGGGATCGAGACAAAGTAGATTTTTCCACCGTGTCCATCTTTGAGTTTTACCTTTTGTCCAGCTGCTGGAAAAGCAAAACCCCAAGATGCCAAATGGCTCCGTATTTACAGAAGGCAGAATCCTAGAATGCTTTCAGGTGTTCTGATACCTGTTCACATGGCCCTGCTGAGGATGGCCCCACAATGCAGCAGGTCCTTTTGTGTTTCCATCATGCAGTCCCTGTTATCCACCATGTTGAGTGTTTTAAGCTCTGCTCACATCTGATGTAAATGTGGAGCAGTGCTACTGGAAACAGGGGGCAGGATTTGTCCCACAAGGCCTCAGCCTGACCTCATCTGAGACGTTTCACACCTTTCCTTTTTGCTGACCATTTGCCATAGTGGGGGAATTTTTAAAATTTTTTTTTATTTTTCTAAACCAGATTTTATTCAAATAATAAATAACAACCTATTAACCCAGCATGCTTTAATGCTCCAAATCTGAATCTAAAGACTAGAGAGAGCACAAACATACCATTAAAAAAGCGTGTGCAGTTCTTCCTCCTGCCCAGCCTCTCCCCCATCGCGCACGCAAGCTGTCTCTTTAATAATGCAAAGGAGCAGTAAATTTCAAGCTGAGGATGGGCAATAACAAGGAGAGTTATTTCCACAATGCCCCAGTGTCAGCCCCTGGCTTAGGCGCACACCTTATTAGTTCTAACAGGCTGGTTAGCATCGGGTCACCTCTGCGGCTCCACTCCCTGCAGGGTCACCCGGCTCCAGGCAGCATTTGGGGAGGGGGAAGGGAGGCGAGATTTACAGATTCTCTTCTCACCCGGCATTTTTAGCACTGGTTATTTTTATTTACATCCTCCCCCCCTCCCCTTCCCCTTTTATGCCTTGCCTTTCTCTTGCCCCTTCTCCCAACCAAAACCTGTGTAAGTCCCGAACCCCTCCCTGGTGAGTGTGGAGAAGAGGGACCCCTTGGAATGGGGGGTTCCTCTGCTTCTCTTCAGAAGAGAAATAATTCAAATTAATCAGGCCGGGTGTGTGTCTGCACAAGTAACAACATCCACAAGCCAGTGTTGATGAAAGCAAGCCCAAGGTGGTTGCACTCTCAATTAAGCATGACGGTAGCATGTCTGCAGTGAACACGTGTGTGTGTGTGTGTGTATGTATGTGTGTGTGTGTTCGTGTGTGTGAGATGGGTGATGCTTCACCTCTCTCTCACTTTCTCATGGCCGCAGGAATTGTCTGTAAGATGGTTCTTTAAAGCAAGCTAACCCAGGTATGTGTTAAAATGAATGTTCATTTTTTCCCTAACTGGAATGTAGGAGAAGCTGCCCATTATGGAAATGCACAGGCGGTTGTGGCCCTCTCCTCGGCCCCCTCCCCCACCCGCCAGTTCCCATCCAAAAATGAATGCAAAGAAATACTATTAGGCTGTCTGGTTATGTATTTTTTATGAGGCCATACAAGACACTGCCTGACCTCGTCCAGCTCATGTTATAACCACATTGAAGATGCTTTTCATTTGGGTTCTGCTTTTCAGCCTGGGTGACCTCTATTAAATAAAAAAAAAAAAAGAAAAAAATGGCCTAATATGTGACCCCTGGGACGAGTCGCTCCAAGGATTACATTTAATTCATATGATAATATTGAAATATAATGTTTCTGTGTCTAATGTTTTGGATGTTTTTCTTTCTTCTTTATTTCAGGGATCCTTTGAGTCTTGTAGAGGATTCTTTTTTCTTTTTTCTTTTTGGAGGGGGGAGGACAAGTAACTCGTGCTTGGTAGGCAGATTCTTAAAAATTACCTTTTTTCCTGTGGAAGGCCAGTGTGAAACAGGAGCCTGCTCTTCCACTCGCTTTGAAGGAGAAGGGGAGAAACAAAGGCAGGGAAATTATTTTTTATAAGAAAGCACGTCCGGCTCGTCAAAATGCAGCCCCACTCTTTGTTTTGGCATTTGCTTTCCCAGTTGATAAGGAGTGACCTGCTTTCCTGGCCGGGGGGGCAAGGGCAGACCCCCCTCTACCTCCTTGCTCGCCTCCAGCTCCCATTGTCTGCCTCAGCCCCGCCGCTCCTCAGCTCCCCACGCACGCGGAGTTGGTGGCCAGCCCCACCGCTCCGTGCCTGCCGCGGTGGAGCATCGTGGCCTTTCTCATAGCCAACGCATGTTTCAGGGCTTTAGAACTTCTCCAGAAAAATGTACTCTGGGATGAAACGTGACTTGGCGATGCCTCACCTTTGGAGCAAATTTGCTTTTGCTAATTGCAAAAATAAATTCGAACCTTTCCTAAATATTCTGCGTACGAAAAAACATTTAATAAAGTGCCTTTTCTTCCCCCGATCCTCGCACTAAAATCATGTTGCGAGGTGTATGGGGGAATTCAGCCATCAGTCAGCAATCCAAGCTGAGACCTTGCACTGGGAAGCAACGAAGCCCTTAATCATTCCCGGTAATGACATGTTTGGAAAAAAGTGCCACACGTGTGCACCGTGTATTTTCAGCAAACATCTAATGCGAGGGTGTGAAACAGTGGCTGCGGTGCACGGTGTGCTTGTGCAAGGGCTTCCCTCCCCTCTTCCTCCTCCTCCTGCTGCTCCGGCTTGGCTGTGCTGCCCCGCTCACAAAAGCCGTGTCCTTAGAACAATAGGCCTGTGCTCCTGGAGACCCGTCCCGGCACATGCGATGCTGCTTCTGTGACATTTGCAAGGGGATACACAACCCTGATTATTAATTTTTTTTCCCTTTTTCCCACTGTGAGTAGAGCTGTGAAATAGTGAAATTAATTTGTGCAAAAATACCCCTGGAATAGCACTCGGGTTGAAATAGTCCAGGTCGGTGCCGCGTGGTTGCGGATGACCCATGGTCCCTGCCGCCGTGGGAGCTCTCGACGCACCCCATAAACCCTCGCCCTCCTGGGCACTCGCTCCGGGAGGCTCGGGCAGGTGAGGGCTGAGTGCTGGGGGGCTCAGGGCAGGTGAGGGCTCATAACTCCCAGCCCCGTTGCGTTTATTCGTGTCATAGGCTGAACCTTGACAGTTTTTGGCAAAAACCTAATTAGCGCCAGGTCTGGGGCCTGCGTTACATATATATGTGTGGTGGCGTTTTGTGTAGGATATTAAAAAAATATCCAGGCTTTGGGTTGCCTTTTGTAAGGCATGGAGCTGTGACCCTCCCTCCGCTGCTCCCTCCCCCCGGAGCCCCAGACTTCGCCGTGCCCTGGCTGCGAGCTTACATGGAGTTGTCTTTTTTATTTTTTTTATAAACCCAGTCACAACACGGGAAGAGGAGGAGGAGGAGGAGGAAGAGAAAAAGACAGAACTAAAACCCCTTGAAGGATGGCTCTCCAAAATTCCTGGCGGAACCACGGGGAATCCCTGGTAGCACGGCAGCGGAGGTAAGGCAGCCTGCGCCCACCCTCCTGCCGGCCCCCCGTGCCCTCGCTTTTGGGCTGGGAGCGCGGCTTGCGGGGAGCGGGAGGCAAGGTGGAGGTGGAGGTGGAGGTGGAGGTGGGTGGTGGGTGGTGGTGGGTGGTGGGTGGTGGTGGGTGGTGGGTGGTGGTGGTGGTGGTGGGTGGTGGTGGTGGGTGGAGGAGACACCTTCGCCTCGCGCTGCTTAAGTGGGCGCGGCGCTGATGTGAATATGCAAATGAGCGGCCGGGCGCGTCACACGTGCGGCTGCTCCCCCTCCCCTCGCTCCCCTCCCTCGCGCGCTCCTTCCCCACCCGGGGCTCGGGGGGACGTGGGCACAGGGGGCCCCGGCCCGTCCCGTCCCGTCGCACTCGTCCCGTCGCACTCGTCCCGTCCCGCCCTGGGAGCGGCGGAGGTGCGAGGCCGGGAGGGGAGCGGGGTGACCCCGACACGCGGGGAACGGGCGCGATCGCTGCCGGGGGGCGCGGGGGGCGCCTGGGTGCCCCCGCGTCGCTGATTGATGTCAGGGGCCAACAGGACCCGGCTTTCCTGGCGATGATGATGATGGTGGTGATTGCGATGATTACACTCGTCATTAGTGGGAATTTGAATTTTGCCATGGTCAAGGCTGGGTGGGGGCACGACCCCCGCGCCCGGGAACTTAAGGAAAGAAAAGACAGGATTTGGAAAGTGATTAATTTATGCACTGGAAGGGTCGAGTTACAAAGGTTTTCACGCAGACCCGTTTTTATTGCGAGTATACGCCGAGATCGGCAAAAAGATGGGAAAGGCATTTTTGTTATTAAAGGAAAATCCTTTATTGGAGGGATGATTTAGAAATTTACAGTCAATGGAATTTAATTTTATCCTTTGCCTTTTGCTTTATCCACATTTTAATAAAAGAGCCATGAAGAATAAGAGTAGCCGGGTGATTGCTGAACAAAGCAGATCTTGAGTCTGAATAGGATTTAAAATCGGTGCCTGCGCTCCCCGCGCCTGGCGGGGTCGCGGGCGGCACCCCCAGCTGTGCGCCTGGGCTGGGGGACGCTGCCAGTGACGACACACACCTTAATGCAAAATTAGTGTTTCATATTTAGGAGGCACAAACTTTGTGGTACATTTTTCCTTCCCCTCTGTTTGCCTCCCTGGTGATTTGGGTATACCTGATCACGCCTTAGGTTTATATGTGGTTATTCCATGGAGTGAGAGCAATTTCCAGGGGAGTGCAGCGCCGCTGGGGATGTCTGCCAGCATCCTGAGGTGGCAATGACCATGTGTGGCTCTGCAGAACATCACTGGCATTAATTCACTGGAAAAAAAAAAAATGCAAAGCAACTCCATTAGTTTTTCTTAGGTATTACCAGGGACTTTAAAAGGATCTGCTAATGGGATAACTGTATTCGCTAGATTGATAAATAAATAGAAAATCCCTAATTCTTTCGAGGCATGGGGCTGAAGGAGCAGATGAAAGTGACTCCAGGGTAACTGAATGAAACCCCTGTGCTGCTGCTGCCCAATTGATCACAGTGTAGTGCTCGAAGAGACAAGGAGGCAGCTGAGGGAAAAGGTGAGAGCCTGTGTAGCAGGAGAGCAGCGAAACCCACTTCCAGCAGGACAGACCACCTGCCCGCGTGCCCTGCTGTCCCAAAGCGCGCCCAGTGTCCCACATGGCTCTACCACCCAAACGCCACGCTGGCCTTCAGCTCTCAGGCAGCCCAGCTGGTCAGTGCTGCGTTTTCTCTCATTATTCCGGTCTCTGCGCTTTCCCTGGCCGTGGCTGCGGGCCCATGCTGTCTGCGCTGCTCTGCGGGGTATGCCCGGCACGGCCTCGTGCCAAGGGCACCGTGCCCGGGGCAGCGTGGCTGCCGAGGGGCAGAGCGGGCAGGCCGGGCCCCGCCAGCGCAGCAAGGCCACGCTGGCTCAGGGGCCCTTTCGGGTGCCCGGCCCTCGTCCGGCACCTGCCGCCGTGCACGCACACACCATTGCCGCTCCCGCTTCCGCCGTGCCAATAAAGAAGAAAGGCAGGGATGAGGATTGTTGCTATTGATCTGCCCAAGGGGATCATTAGGCATCAGTATCAATCTACAAATCAGTGGGCCTGTGTTACTTGCTTGGGCAGTCATTGCCAATTTGTTCCTATTAGATGGCCGAGCCCGGAGGTGTTTGATGAGCAGATTGGGTCTTTATCTTGGCGCTGGAGACCAGGCGGGCGCGGGGAGACGCCGCAGCTTTGCAGGATTTCTGCTGTTTGTTTGTTTTCTTCTGCTGAAAACCTTTTCTCTGCTCTGTACAGAATTTTGTAGAGGCTGAATGTGTTTCTGCTTTATGGGATGTTTTTTCATATCGTCAGATTAAACATATTGAGAGTTTAGGAGAAACTATTTTAAAATAATCCCCTCGCTTTTATTTGGTCTGTTTACCAGCAGCTCTCCCTATAAAAATACATATTCATGCCAGATTCTTTTGTTATCCTTTCCAGGTCAGACCCAACATTAGGAATGCAAACAATTTTGCTTTTGCTATCCCAGTGCCCATTCCTTGAGATTTATTGAGTTGTGTTTAGTGAGGTGATTTTTCTCACAATATTTCCTTCTGTGATTTAATTAATTAAGCAAAAAAATTAAAGCTTGCAGGTAATATTTTATTTTTGAAGTGTTTTTACGTGGAGGGCAGCCCTGGGGGTCAGTGGCCCCTTGGACACAGCCCTGCTCTGTGTGGCACCTTCCAGAGCTGCCTCCCTCATCTGCATATTTGCAAATAAGAAAAATGTTTGATACTATGGAAAATGAACAACAAATTTAGACCACAACAGGAGAATGGAAATTAATGGCAAAAAAGGGATAAAACCGGTTCACATGAATGATCTGATCTGACATCAATGCCGAGTTATTTAATGCAAACCTTGATTCCAGCGTTTCCATCTCACTCCTCACACGAGCATCGCACAGTTTAAACATCTGTCCAGCCGTTAAAGACCCTATTGATGCTGTGTTATTGGATTTCTGATTTCCAGGTTTTGTCAGGGGGTTTAACAGACTATATGAGTGTTTATAATTTCTAATGAGTTTAATCTCTAATTTGCCTCCATTACTTGGGACTGTCAAATCCCTTTCTCAGCACTGGGTCTGTGAAAATTTAAAATACAGAAATACAGGTTTCTGAAGAACTCGAAATATTTGTCATATCTTTTATATACAAATATGTGTGCAGTAAACAGAACTATACATTCTTATTCTCTTTGAAGATCAAGCCTGATTTTAATCCTGCCTATCTGCTGCAATCACAATATATTACCTAAACCCAAGTTTCTTTGAGGACTTTTTGGATAGATGTCACTATTTCATTGGAGATAAAATAGGGTGTGTTTTAGGATACCACATTATTTCTGCCTGATTAGTATTTGATCAAATCCTATGTGTTTTTTTTGTCCCTGAGACAATCCAGCTCCTCCACATCCGGAGGCGAATTCGCCTCATTCTGTCTGACAAGTGTTTTGTTGGGGAGCAGCGGCTCAGATCCGTGTAAACATGCGGCCGGGGCGGGGAGCCCCGCACTTTTAATTTATCATAAACTCCATAGAACTCATTAGCTTTCATCTTTACATCGCACGTATAGAAATGAATTCCGAGCGCACTCGGGGAGGCTTTTTTTCTGTGGAGTTTGCTGTACAAATATTTATGGACCTTTTCCTTTGTAGTAGAGATTCCAGTGGCAACAGCTATCATACGATGAACAGCAGCTTGTGACTTAGGGAAGAGGTTGCCAAAAGCTGTTGTTTATTTAGTCGCGTGGCATTTTTTCTGAAATTTTCATTGAAATTTGTTTTGCTACTGTTTGCAAAAAATACAGGGCTCTCTTGGGAAGAGAAATCGGGATTTTTTGCCTATTCTCCTGCAGGAAAAAAACAAAAAAAAACCAAAAAAAAAAAAAGGGAAAAAAGCCTCCCAGGAAATGAAATCGAAGTGTGTTTGTATGTATGAACATGACTTTATAATCAGCATATTTTGAAGATTTTTAGAGCAGGAGGCTGTTCACTGCCCATCCACAAACACACATATGGAGATTTTATGGTGGGTTTTGTTTTAAAGATAATGATTTGTCTCCGCGATGCAGTTGTTTATGTTTCTGTCTATATCTCTTTCCTCTCCCCTGTTTTATTTAGTAAGGTTTCAGCTGTGAAATTTCTCCGTGAAACAATTGATACATTCTCCACACGCTGCAGCGAGGGAAAAAAAGCCCCTTAGATTAATGGTCAGTGTCTCATCCACACAAATTTGTGTTACGATACTACCGAGAAGCTGCGAATTACTGACAAGATCTAGAATAATTCCTAATGCTGTCGAAGGCTTCATTTTCTCCTCCGCATGATGGATGAGGCATAAGAAGTGCTTTCTGAGATCGTTAATGTGCATCATTCTGTTAAGTGTTATTAAAGTCCGTCTGTCTTCGGCAGCAGAAACAATGGCTTCGCCCTTATTTTGTCTCTCTCTTTGCTAAACTCCAACTGGCTTTTACTAATGTGGCCTATTTTGAGACTCTTTTAATGGCTGGTTTGTACCACGGCGTTTCGGTGGGTTTGGGGAATTGTATTTTCCTTTCGAGTTAAATATTGGCTTGTGGCATGGGAAGGCACAGCAAATTCCCGGTGATTCTATCTGTAACCTGTGGATAATGTCCAAGCAGTGCAGGATCTGTACCAAAGCTTCTGTTTAAGCTTGGAAAATAGGATTGAACTTTCCCTTTGGAAGGCTGCTCCTGCAGAGCAGTGCTGGGCTGTAAAACTACCCCTGGGAGTGCCCGTGTCTGCTCATTTTCCCCTGGATTAATTGTTTAAAAATCTGGGAATTGCTGTCTGAGGAGAGGGTGAGCTGGTCCCTTGCTGGGAGGGAAGCTGGCGCAGGGCGACGCAAACTCGTCCTGTTTGAGCAGAAATTGCTGCCCTGTCCCAGTGCCGTGGGCATCGCCCTGTTCCCCCAGGGGGAGGAGGCCAGGCCCAGATTGCAGATGGATTGTATTAAATCAAAAGTACTTTTAACCAAACAGAAGAATTCACTTTAAAGGTTTTTAACCTTTCTTAAGAGCCAATTTTTCCTTAAGCCCTGCGATAGTAAAATACAATATAATTTATAGAGCGTTCTCCACGGGTATACATTCCTCCTCTCTTATTTTTTTTTGGTACAGTCAGATAAAACATCCAACAACTGGGATGATAATCAAGAAAAAACAAAAAGCAACTGATCATAAAGCATTTAGAAATGTAACATTCCTTTTACAAGGGATTCAGACATCCTTGGGAAGCCTCACTTCTATACTTTTAATAGAATTAGAGAAGTGTGATGCACAGCTGGTAAAAGCTCAGTCATCCACAGCGCAGCGAGTTTTTGAGTATTTAATTTTATATTTGAATAATTCTCCAGATCAGGCTATAATCATGGATGTCATATAAAAAGATTTTTTTCATAAATTACATTATTTCACAGATGTGCAAATACTTCTGTGAAAAAAATTACATTGATCAGTTTTTAATACCCCCCTGTCTCACCCTTCAGTCAAAAGAAAAAATAGCTTTTTTCCCATCTTTGTCTTCAGAAAGGTGCTAGATTGTAAACATCTGAAGGAAATGAAAGGGGGTTGGCCAGTCCACCCCAAATTCTTTCCAGATTTTCATTCCTTTCACCAGCAGCCTTCTGTTCTTGGAGGAGAGGGAGGAACAACAGAAGAAAGAGAGGGAAGATGTCTCTGTTTCTTATTAAAATTTAAAGTGCAAAGCAGGGGCTATATTTTGCTAATTTTCAGTCTGCTGATTGGGAAGGGGGTTAGGAGGTGAGAGGCCGTGGGGACTTGGGAGGTTGGGTGGGACAAAGCCCGGCTGGTGACACGGCCCCGGCGGGGACGGCAGGCACCAGGCACGGCCCCGGCGTCACTGCCGGACAGGGCTCGGGCTCACTGCACTGAGTAATCCCAAATTGTAACATCCTGTTTATTTTTCTAATTAGAAAATGACTCGTTTACCAAGAATAAACTTCCCCACAGGCCCGTGCTCTGCCTGGCCAGGGCTCGGGCCCCGACACCCTCCAGGGTGCCCCAAAACCTCATGCCCAGTGTGGGACCGGGGGGTCCCTACGGCGACCTGGGCACCAGAACTTGTGTCCCTCCAGCTCCTGAGCACTTTGCCTTTTATCTGGCCAAAACACGGGAAACATTTAATTGAGGCACAGAGAATTCCACAGTGCATCCTCACATGCAGAGTATCTGGTTGTCTTGGATATTGTGAATGGAAAAGTTTGCCCTAATGTTAAATTCAGGGATGGCAATTAAGATAAATGCCAACTTCACAGCTCTCTCGTCCCATCTCCTATGAAATTACACTTTTAGGGGAAAGGATGGCTAAAAATAACTTTATAGAAGTAAACCAAGGTGTCACACCCTGCCTGCTTGGGCTTCAATCAGAGTTGTCAGCTTGTTTTTCAGGAAATTTAAGTACCAGATGCACTTGGCGAAAGCAAGCTAAACATCAGAGTTTATTTTCAATATGCAAGTGGTATAAAAATATGCAAGCCCTGATCTGAGTGCTATGGAAACTGCTCCACAAAAATGTGGAACGAAAGCTGTTACTGTAAGCTTGGTTCATGTCCTGTAACAGCTGTGACAGCCCGGCGCAGCTCAACACTTGTCCAATTAGATGAAAATATTAAAAAGAAACCCTGATTTAAATAAGATTTGTAATAATATTTCACAATTGCAAAGTATCCCAGTGACAAACACTGTCCCCCCAGCCTGGGTCGCCCAGACCCTGCATTGGCCTCGGCTCCGTGGACGCGTCTCTCCCTCCTTGCGCCAGCTCCAAAAGCATTTTTCAGGGCTTATGTTACAGTTATTTGCAGAGTATTTTAGGTCTGTGTTCTTTTATATCCACTTAGCAACTTGCAAGGAATATTTCAGGAGCAGCCCATGCTTGACGTGCCCCTTTTTGGGGAGCAGGAGGATTTGGGTGGGGTGGATTTAAAAGCCATTATTGTATTTATGACAGATGGTTTTCAGTTTAGGCAAGAAAGCCCCGATAGACACTAGCACAGAGACAGGAATGTGGACACGTATCATTAGGCTCTTTCTGTTAATCAAATACAAGAAATTCAGTAAATTTATTTTTATACCTGACCTGTGGAACAAATATGGCCAATGGATATTACACATAATAGGTCTTAAAAGGAACAATTCTATTTTTCCTTTACTTTTCTGATTTGTTACAAGTTGTATCTCTTTCTACGATTTTTAAGGATACCAACGATTAAAATCATCTGACTGCATAAATTTTAGTTATTTGCCATAGTTTATAAGTATCGTGCGATGACCTTTTTCTGGCTTCATAACATCAGTGACTTAATATAATTTAGGATCTGAGAGTGCAAGTTCCTCGATTCATTTATCATTTGATGCTGAAATTTGTTTAGTCTGGATCGAAGGCCCTACTCAGCTTTTCCTATTGGCCATAGATTCTTTTTACATTGGAAATTGGGAGACCTTCGTGTCTTGTCTCTTTCTTTCAAGTTTGACGAAAAATAGTCATTAAATACTTCAGAAGCCCCCTGACTTTATAAATAAAGGCTCTTGACTGACTCTGATGGGAGTTCCATGCACAGAACAGCTTCTATCACTAATTTTTCAGAATGGCAGAATGTGTTAATATAGAATACACCTTGAATTAAGTGGTCGGTTTTGACTGTGTTCCAGACAACTTTTTATGAATGTAATTAAATAGAGAGTTTTAATAGCTTTGGGGGAATTAATTTTGATTTTTTCTATAAAGAATATTTATAAATATATATAGATAGATGATAGATGTAGCTGAAAGCAGAAGGCAATACAGTAATTTATTTTAAAAATTCTTCTGTAGTCACTGTGAGTGATTTCAAATGGGATCCCAGAATCTCCAAGCCAAAGCTCTCATCTTCTAAGGAATTTCAGTTACCTGGAATAAAATGTTGCCTTAGAAATTATTGACGTAATAGTCCCCTTGGGAACTCCAGAGCAGTCAAAGAGAAATCCAACAATAAATCCAGGGGCCACCTGGATAACTCCCATTAAAGGCTTTTTTTCAGTGGAAAAAATTCTTTAAAAGCTTAATTCTTCCTAAATGTAAAGTCCAGTGATCGCGTTTGTGTAGAACTTAGACAGTTGGGTGTTTTACTTAGTTTTGTTTAAAGAACACCTCCAGGGCTCTGAGGCAGTGGCAGCAGCACTGTCACTGTCCCTGCATCCCCCGGCCGTGCCCCCTGTGCCATGGCTGGGGAGCCAAGGGCACCGCGCACCCAGGGGGCTGTGCCTGGCTCTGGATCAGGCCTGGCCCAGGTGCTGCTCGCAGCAGTGCCCTGGCACGGACCCCACGGCAGCAGTCCTGCTCCGCTGATCCCCAGCAGGAGTGGCAAGTGGCTCCTGCCAGTGCCTGCCTGCGTTTGCAGCGCTGCTGCACCGCTGCACGGTGCTGCAAGAGCCGTGGGCAGCCGGCCCCAGGCCGAGCCGCTGAGCGGGGCGCTGGGGGTCAGTTACATCTGCTTTTCTCACCAAGACAGAGTCAAACAAGCCCTTGTGTGCCCATCGCCGTCCCCGCTGTGCACAGGCAGAGCGCTCAGGCTGCAGAGGCTGATGTGGCAGTGGCAGGGAATTTCCGTGTCGGTGTGACAGACGGAGCAGCTCCCAGAGCATTCCCTGCTCCGCAGCTCGTCCGTCGCACCAGTGAGATGTGAAATCCTCATTTCTTGGAGGGACCCGCAGACCCCCCAGGCAGCTTTGCTGAAAACTGCCCGGGCTACATCGCAATGAGGGAATATGTGTGGTCTGACTCGACTGAAAACCAAACCTGTTTTTTAAGGGGGGCGTGAGGTGAAATAAAGGTACCTCAGGACATCCTGGGGCGCGTGCACATGGACGCACAAAATCACAGATTGCGGCCGCTCCGTGTTCTCCACAATCCAAGTTGGGTTTTGTGCTGCAGCAAAAAGGCACCGTCTGGCTTTCAGTTGAAAGTATTCAGGGAGAAACAATCATCCCGTAAATCAGTGGAAATTTTATCACAATTTAATTTATTATCAACATTTTTAAAAGGAAGAAGGGGACAAGAACGACGTGTGTTATTCTTAATTGTTTTTATTATTAGTTAACATCAGCTCTCTGTTGATCCCCACGTCCATGCCCAGTGCAAAGGACACTATAAACCATACTAAAAAAAAAAAGACACTTCTGATTTTTATAGAAATACGTATAAAAATAGATTCAATATCTGTGTGTATTTACATATGGGCATTTTACAGATTTCCTGCTGTGGCTGGAAGACAGACCTCTTTCAAACCCTGTGAAATTCAACATTTCACTGAATTTAACATATTCTAAGTTATACATAATACATATTTTGAAGTAGTTTTACATTTTTTCTATATTTTCGATTTTAAACAGTCTTTACTTTTCATGTATAATGAAGGTGTCATTTATAACAATATTTTAAATAGTCCAAACCAGTTATTTTTACTGGTTTTTATCTTGAAATGAAGTTCGTTCTTTCTTTTGGTTTTGCGTTATTTACCTCATCATTCCCTTATCACCCAGAGCCTTTTTTGCAATTGCATTTCTTTAAAATGGTATTTTTTACTTTTAATATAATTGTGTTGTTTAGACAAGAGTGTTTTTTCTTGTGAGTATTAAGAAACTTGTTTTGTTGCTCTCCCTGGAGCTGTTCAGTGCAGCAATATGTGCAGTCAGACAGGGGAGATTCCCAGATCGTCTGTTTCTGTGCTTGGGATGGGGACAAGCAGGCACTGTCTCTGTTGCTGTTAAGAGTAGTGAAATTTGGTGTCATCAGTCTGGGTTTAAACTGTTCCAGAAGCAATTTCTGTTTTTCTGGACATTTTCTTGTGGTCTTGAGCCGAAAGCAGGTATGCTGCACTGGAGAGGTAATCACTGAGTGCGGGCTGCGCTGGGTAGGACAGGGCCACGTTCTCACTGGGATAATGCACAGAACTGTGTGGGATAAGGGCAGCGGGGCCAGTTTCTGTTCATTGTGGCCTTGCTCGTCACCTCCCCTGCCCACAGAGCCTCCCACAGCTGCCTGGCCTGTGTCTGCCTGCCAGGAACAAGGGATCCCCAGGGACGGAGCAGCCCAGGGAGCCCACCTCCATCCCATCCCATCCCATCCCATCCCATCCCATCCCATCCCATCCCATCCCATCCCATCCCATCCCATCCCATCCCATCCCACCTCCAGTGCCACGAGCCCATTGTGGAGCTCCTCGTGGGTCCTCTCCCACCTCACCTGCCTCCTGCTCTCCTGCCCTCCTGCCCTGGCCTCAGGGGTGAGTGCCTGCAGGAGGTGGGGAAGGTGAGGTGGCCGAGGCCATGCATGGTGGCAGTGGTGTCCTTGGTCCTGAGTGACTCTTGGCTCCTTGTCCGTGTCCTTGCAGCCTCCTGGCTGGACAGAGCAGGGACAGGCCCTGCCCGGTGGGCCCGGGAGCAGGTAGAAGCTGCGTCCCCATCTGTGAGATAGTGATGGATGGTTTTCCCGCATTGTTACCAGAACGGGGATCGTTTTGGTTGGAAAGGCGCTCAGCGGTGATGGAGCACAGGTGCCCTCCCCGCCATGGCTGGTGACGGTGCAGCGGGGCCGGAGGAGCTCCCGGTGGGCTCCTCGTGCGGGCGGGCACGGGGCAGCGGCCGAGGGGCGCCCGGGGCCGGAGGAGCTCCCGGTGGGCTCCTCGTGCGGGCGGGCACGGGGCAGCGGCCGAGGGGCGCCCGGGGCCGGAGGAGCTCCCGGTGGGCTCCTCGTGCGGGCGGGCACGGGGCAGCGGCCGAGGGGCGCCCGGGGCCGGAGGAGCTCCCGGTGGGCTCCTCGTGCGGGCGGGCACGGGGCAGCGGCCGAGGGGCGCCCGGGGCCGGAGGAGCTCCCGGTGGGCTCCTCGTGCGGGCGGGCACGGGGCAGCGGCCGAGGGGCGCCCGGGGCCGGAGGAGCTCCCGGTGGGCTCCGAGCGCGGGCGGGCACGGGGCAGCGGCCGAGGGGCGCCCGGGGCCGGCGATTGCCTCGCCGCTCGCGGGCAGTCCCCGCCGCGCCCGCCGCGCCCGCCAGGGGGCGGTGCCGCCCGCGCAGCGCCGCCGCCGCCTCGGCCCCCCACCCTCGCTCCCGCCGGGGCCGCGCGGGGCGGGAGCGCCCGGAGCCTTCCCGGGGCTGCGACACGCGGCACGGCACCGCGGGGCCGCCTCGGGCCCTTGGGGCTCCCCGCCCACCCATCCCATCCCATCCCCGTCCCCGGCCGCGTCCCCATCCCCATCCCCGTCCCCATCCCCATCCCCATCCTAGTCCCCATCCCCATCCCATCCCCATCCCCATCCCCATCCCCGTCCCCATCCCCATCCCCATCCCCATCCCCATCCTAGTCCCCATCCCCATCCCATCCCCATCCCCATCCCCATCCCCATCCCCATCCCCATCCCCATCCCCATCCCCGTCCCCATCCCCATCCCCATCCCCATCCCCATCCCCATCCCCATCTCCATCCCCATCCCCATCCCCATCCCATCCCCATCCCCATCCCCATCCCCATCCCCATCCCCATCCCCATCCCCATCCCCATCCCCATCCCCGTCCCCATCCCCGTCCCCGTCCCCATCCCCATCCCCATCCCCATCCCCATCCCCATCCCATCCCCATCCCCATCCCCGTCCCCATCCCCGTCCCCATCCCCATCCCCATCCCCGTCCCCATCCCCATCCCCGTCCCCATCCCCGTCCCCATCCCCATCCCCATCCCCGTCCCCATCCCCATCCCCATCCCCGTCCCCATCCCCATCCCCGTCCCCATCCCCATCCCCATCCCCGTCCCCATCCCCATCCCCGTCCCCATCCCCATCCCCATCCCCGTCCCCATCTCTGCCGTCCCCCTCCCAGTGAGCACAGGCACAACTCAAATTGTTTGGGGACTTTTGCATTCAAATGCTGTTTTCTCTAACAATATCCCTAAACCCCACCTGCATTTATATGGTGATAGTCCTCCTCAGGGCTGTTGGGGAACAAACTCAGTTCCTGCCACAAAGACAGAGGTGGTGGCCAATTAATTTCCATATAATATTAATTTTAGATGCATATAGTTACAGAATTTGTTCCTCAAAATGTGAGATCACAAAAATGAGGCGGTTTTTGTGCAGGTGCATTGGGTTCCTGGGGGGGTGCAGTGGATATTCCATCACTTCTATTTCTGCCTCAAATATTTGTGTTTGTTTTTCAGGGGCTTTGTTAATACCTGAGGGAACCATTAATGCAGCCGAAATAACAGGAGATCTGATGTTCTCATGGTATTTTAGTATTTCAATTCCTCGATGGAAATGCCAGGAGAACACCAGATCTCGCGGTATTTGGGCCCCAGAAATAGCTCCCTTGGGAATTTTTAAAAAGCCCATAAAATACATAAACACAAATATGGAGATATCCAGGTTCCTGCCGAAGTTGCCTGCGCAGCCTTCCCTCGATTGAAGCCATCAGTCAGCAGCTTTGCCTCCCTTCCAGCTGATTTGTCTTTGTCACTGACCGAAACTACTCTTCCTCCCTCAAACCGATGGCAGAAAGCTGAACCTGTGTTGGTAATTGTGATTATGGAGAGGACAGTTCTGAATTGCTCACACAGACAGAAGATTTCCCCCAATCTGCTTATTTTTTCCTAATATAGCTGTTTCCTTTTTTAAAACATGTTATTATTTTTTATTATTATTTTCGGTTTCACTATAATTTTCATTGGATATTTGGCTGTATCCAGTTAATTATCTAATCAAGCAAATGGTTTCTTTGGCTCTTAGCTAAAACAGGAAAACACCCCAGTATCGGGATTAAGTTTTCATCTCTACCAACTGGCTTAAAAATACTGAACTTGATTCCTTTTGAATTAACTGAGTCTTATTTTATTTTTTTTTTTCAATATCACCTATCACCATAGTAACCACCAGCTGTCAGTTCAGTTTCTGACATTTTTCTCATTTGGTAAGATTTCAGAATTGCCATCCTCCCTGCCAACATGTCATGAACAAGAAAAAAAAAAATTGCATGAAAAATCTAATGGGTGTCTGGTCTGATTGTCCTCACTCGTGGCAGGGAAGACAAAAACTGATGAATTGTGAAATGTATTCAGAGGGATTCAAGAAAAGCAAGTGTCTCGGACCCCCTCCTCACCCACACCTCCTCGTTTTCATCTTGTTATGCTTGATGCACTAGACATGCTTGCCCTGACACTCGGGTTTGTAGAAATTTAAGATTAACAGTTTTTACATTCACCTCGCTGATCCCTGGGTTTTAAAGTCATCATTAAAAATAAAGTTCGCAGAGCTTGTATTTAGCACTATTTCCCACTCATTGATGAGGTTTTAGCACCTGCAGATTCTCAACAAAACACTTCCCGTGCCTGAAGTCAACAGCCAGTTCGGTACATTCCCACAATTCTGTCCCTATTTCTGTATTTTATGTACATTAGAGAGCAACCTTTGAGCAGGCCGAAAGAGAAAAGCAAATTCTGAGTAACTCCGTGGGCTGGGGTTTTGTTTGTGCTGGAAAAGGGTAGCAAATGGTAAAATTTGGCTGCTTTTACTTCTCCAATTGGTTTAGCTGAAATAATGTAAATTTAAGTAAAAGCATGTTTGTACTGAATAAATGATGCTGCACCTCCTGGATGGTAAAATATCTGTGAGAAACCTGCTCGCCAGTGCTGCAGCAGGGCAGGAGAAAGGGAAAGGGCTCGTTTACCTCTGGCAAAGCAAATAAAACTCCAGCAATGCCTTTATAGCATGGTTTTTTTTTTTAGATTTTCTATACAAGACACACACATGGAACTGGCACGTTGTGTTTCCGTAGGTATAAAACAAATCCCCCCAGCTGCCTCCGTAGGGGCACAAAGAGCCGTCCCCTGGACGTGCTTCCAGGGGGGTTGTTTGGGGCTATATCCATCTCTTTTTTCCCCTGACTGTCTGTGAATTCAGGCTCAGCAGCAGGAACTCATTTCAGGAACATAAACCTGATTTGATGAGCAGCTGCAGCGCTCGGGTCCCTTTGCTGCCGGGGACACCCCGGCGCTGCCGGGGCTCAGCCCCGCTCCCGGCTCACGTTTCACTTTCGGGGGCTCCGGCGCTTCAAATCCGGCAAGCCCAAAGGGGAATAATTGAAACAATCCCGGGACATTATAGCCACTTGGGAACATTTGGGGGAGTTTGTGTTTGTGAGTATATTCGCTCAGTTCTGCTGCATCTACATGGAGCAGGGATGTAGCTCTTCCCAGGAAAAATACTGATTCCCGTAGTAAAATCCAGGGCTGCGTATTTGTCGGTGTTTTTCTCTGGGAAGTCGTGGGGTGAGCTCTCGCAGCCCCGTGGTTTGGGTGTTCGAGCTCGGGGTGCGAGGCGGTGGCACCGCAGGTCCGCGGGGGAGCAGCGGCGGCGAGAGCTCAGGGAGAGATGTCGGAGCTCCGGGAGCGCACGGCTGCGGGGCTGCGGCTCAGGGTCCACCCAAACCACGCAGATTTCTTCATCTAAGTGTCTTTTTAAATTAGACATTTCAGAGATAGCTGGTGCTTAAATGTCTTCTCGATTTTAGAATGAAAAAACCATCATCTTTGGAAAAAAATTGAAAATTATCCCATTTTCCTACCTGTTTCAGCCATGCATTTTTCCAGCTGTATTTTTTTAATAGTTCTATAAATGTATCTCATGAAATAAATGCACTGGGAAAGTGTAACTCTTTTAATGATAAATAATATTGTTGTATACAATATTTGAAAACAAATGGGGTAAACAAAATGCACCTTAATGTCTTTATGGTTTGTGAGATTTATAACAATAATCAGCAACCGACTGTAACACTGTTTGCACCTTGTGTGCCCTAAAGCCATTGGATCCCTCCGTTAATTGTATAAATTCCATGCACTATGGAAAATCATGATGTATCATTTATATTCAGCTATGTCAGGTATATAAATATTAAAATATATTGGCCAAAAATGGCTGATTACCCCTCAAACATTTAATGATAAATCTTATCTTTTTATGGTGGTGGTAACACTGAGGGTGGGGTGAAGGGGGAATGGACTAAATATTTCATGTTATTTGGAAATATTCTTTAAACAACCCAGATATATTATTAATGTTTTACAACTGCTTCAAAAATCCAGCAGCTCGGTTCAGGTTTAGAGGATAAAGTGGTTCAGTACCTGAAGGAAAAGTGATTTTTATATGCAAAGCACCCCAATGGTGAGGATTATGTTATTTATTCAGCCTGGGATCCGTGTGGCTCGCGGAGGCTCCGCGCTGACGCCCCGGTATAAAATAGAGGTGACGTTCCTGGAGCCAGTGACAGCAGCACCTCCCTGCTCTGCTGCTCCAAATATTCATGGGCATTTATCAGGCCCTTATTATTCACCTATAGTCTTATTTAATAAACTCCTGCTCTCGCCAGTCACAGTGTAAAGGTACAGGGACAGTGTTTGTGACAGTGTTTTGCCTAAAAATATTTACATGAAATGTGATCTATTTCTGTGTGTTCCCCACACAGCCCCAGCCCGAGCCTTGGCCTGTGCAGGGACAGGGAGAAAATATTGTTATACATATTTATTGATACTAATGCCTGCGTTTTAATGAATAAAGAAATACACGGTTGGGCTGTGGCTCAAATGTGTCGGGCAAGTGGCCGTCTGCAGCGCGGAGGGAGGAGATGTCGGCGCAGGGGCTTGGAAATCCGCGTGGCTGGGAAGAATGGAATGGGAATGATGCAGGCACCGACAGGCAGACTTGGGGTGTGTGATAGACTTTGTTCATTTCATTCTCAGAACTCAGTCGGGGTTAAATTGGAATCCAGACATCAAAGAATTCTTCCAGCAGCCCCAAATTTTGCCCGTATAATTTTTTTCTTGCAGTTGTCATAATTGTAGCTAATTTCACACTGCAAAAAATTTTTTTTCTGTTTGAAGTATTTTCCTAAATATGCACAGAACGTAGGAGTGGGATTATTCGTTCTCTCTGGTGTTTCCCTGATGGTCACAGCCAGGCGCTCCGAGCCCTCGGTGGCCGTGAGGAACCCTTGGGTTTGGTGGGGTGTGTCCACATCCCCTCGGACTCGCAGGTCGGAGCAGGATCCTGAAATTTGAAGGGAGGGGAAGGCTCAGGGCTGGAAATAGCAACGCCCTTCTCTCTGTTCCTTTTTTTCGCCCGACTGTTGTGTCTGAACACAAGTGTGTGGTGCTGCATATTTGGTGGGTTTGCAGATTTCTGTGCGATTTTTATCTGAAGGTCAGGGCTGTGGAAATACATCAGGTTGGGATTTGGGATGTTTGCCATTTGCCATTTAGCCTTGCTCCTGCTTATCAGATTGCTGGGAGCACGGGCCTAATAAACCAGGGAGCTGCTCCGAAAAGGAAAAATAAATATTGTTCTGGTTTTATGGAGTCTCTTTACTATTACACAGCAGGAGATTTAAATGTATTTATTTAAGTTTTTGCCTTTTTGCTTTGGAATTGTCAAACTAGGGAAAAGAAATTAATGGTGGCTATTTATAATTTTACTGGATATTTGCATACATTAATTTTTTTAAATGAAAAATTTATTTCCCTTTTTTTCCGCATTTGAAAAATAAAAAAGGAAAAACGTTGTGGGAAGGCCATGCCAGAGAGGGGGAGTGAGAAGGGGGCAGGGGAATTCTCTGCATGCAACATCAGTTTGAAACCAAAACATGGTATTTGAGGTTTCTCCTGCTGGGGTTTTGGGCTATTTCTCCCCTTTTCCCATGGAACAGGAAGTTCGGCTGCAGCCCCTGATGCCAAGCACAGAGTTCCCGAGCTGTGGGGCAGCGAGTCACTGCCTGGGCTGGCCTCAGTCTCTGCGTTCCCTGGGCTGGAATTACTGACAGCGGCAATGCCATTTGCATCTTTAACTCACATTGTTAATGCTGCTTTTTGTGGTCCTGATCAGGCCTGTCCAGGTGTCCAACACTTGCAGAATAGCCTCACCTGGAGGTGGCGATGGGCCCTGGCTCCTCTGGCACAGTGCTCTGACATCTGCAGGCCCTGTGGCACAGGGACTCCCCAGTCTGGCGCAGGGACTCCCCAGTTTGGTGCAGGGACTCCCCAGTTTGGCACAGGGATGCCCCAGTTTGGCGCAGGGATGCCCCAGTTTGGCACAGGGATGCCCCAGTTTGGCGCAGGGACTCCCCAGTTTGGCGCAGGGACTCCCCAGTTTGGCACAGGGATGCCCCAGTTTGGCGCAGGGACTCCCCAGTTGGGCGCAGGGACTCCCCAGTTTGGCGCAGGGATGCCCCAGTTTGGCTCAGGGATGCCCCAGTTTGGCTCAGGGATGCCCCATGGCACAGGAATGCCCATGGTCCAGCCGGCTCGGGCACTGCATGGCAGCAGCATCGTGCTCCCGGCCAAGCTCCCACCTCTCGGGGACCCCATTTTCCTGGTGTCACCAGAGGGCTGTTCAGGTAGTTTGGGAAGTGGCTGTGGCTCCCAGGCAGTGGTTAATGGCTCCATTTGCCCAAAGCCATGTGCAAAGGGCACAAACTCCTTCCCTCCTGGTCACCTCATGGCCAAAGCCCGTCCAACACAAGGAGTGTGTTTTTCTCCGGAGTTGGCTAGAGGGGGAGGGAGAGGACTGAAAGGCCATGGCAATCCTTAAGAAAACATTAGTTTGTTATTTCAGTATTTTTGAGAGGAAAGCATTTTGCTCCTGTGTCGATACCTTTTTGTGGTTTATTATTTTGTTGCTAATTTACTTAACCATTAGCAAATTAAGGTGGATTATGGCTTGGATGCATTAAAAGCACCAAGGAGTTGTGGTCCTTGTGGCTATTTCGGGCAATGTCATAAGCACACTCTTTTTTTTTATTGTCCTCCCAGGGAGCAGAATTTGAACTTAATATTCCATGAAATAAGCCATTGTAATCACGTTGGGTTAATAGAAGAAGTAAAATTGCCTCTCCTCTCACAAGACATTAGAGCAAGGCTGCATTATTAAAGTTTTCTTGCGGACAGGCGGTTTAAAATATATCCTCAGTGGCTGACGCAAGTCTTTTCAGCAGGGATGACAGCTTTTCAGATCTTAATAGGCTGTTCATTTCTGGCCTACGAGTTTTCAGCATTTCTTCTTTTCAAGCCAGGCTGTGACATGATGGCTAAAAACTGACATAAAGAAGTGCCATGTACTGTGAAAACCTTTATTCACTAAGTGGCTCCATGTAAATTGGTGTCAATAAGCAAACAATTAGTACTTAAAAAAAAATTGTTGGTTTAAATCCCTTTTCTCCTTAATCATTTGACCTAAAAATCTCTCCTTTCTCTCTCCCTTCTTTGGAAGTGGTGCATATAAACCAGCAACAAAGTGTTTTGCAAGTGAAAGTGGATCAGATCTTTTTTAGAAATCAGTAAATGATATTTAGCCAAGGTAAGTTTATCATAAGGTGTTTTGCCTTTGACATAAAATTTACAGTGAACTAAATTCCAGGTAAACAATAAAGGAAGAAGAAGGGGCTGGTTCTTCTGCCCTTTCCCCCCCACCCCCAGTCCCCCCCATTTCAGAGCCACAGCTTCCTGCAGCACGAACAGCCAGCCGCCAGGTTCTGGGAGCTTGGCTAATTTAAAGAATTTTGGTCTTGTTGTTCATGCTGTCCGCAGATTGTTTACTTGAATTATTTGCAGAAAAGACGTTTTTTTCTGTGTCATTAGGTGAAGAAAAGGCAGTGCTTAATGCTCTCCCCACTCTTGCTTGTCCCCAAATGTTCAGTAGAGCTTTTCGTCTCTGTTTTAATTTATGATTTCTGCTTTTCTTTTTATAACTCGACTCCTCTCCTTGTTCCTTCGTCCTGATGGATCCAGCAGGGCAGCCCATCGCCGCTCTGATGGCTCCCGGGCTGGCTCCAGGCAGTGCCCCATGGGCACGGCTCCCGCCGTCCCCGTGTCCCTCGGCTGGTGCCCAGCAGGCCGTGGGGACATTGCAGAGCCTCCTGCGCTTCCAGGCTGCTCCACGCTTGGCTGTCCAGTGTTCCCTGGGGATGTCACCTCCCGCGTTCCACCCGTAAACACAGGCCTGTGTTTCAGGTGGCCCTTGAGGACAAATTGCTCGCTGGAGCAGAGGAGCTGGCTTCACCTTACTTTCTGCTTTATTTCTGTGGGGTTTTAGGCTCTCCCTAATGTAGCAGGGCATAAAGGGAGGCTGCAGGAATAGGGCAAACTGTTGCATTCCCTCTGAGGCTGAGTAGGGCAGTGTGCAGGGTGTGCTGCTGTGTGGCCAGTGCAGAGCTGCTGCTGGCGTGAGGGCGCCTGGCAATGGCCAGGAGGAACTGGATGAGGCCCCTGTGGCTGCAGGGAGCACATCCTGCCCCAAAACCTGGAGAACGAGGGTCTGGCTGGGGGTATGGAGATGCCAGGGTGAGTGGTGCCTCCAACCCAGAGCCCCTGTGCTGTCCTGGGGCAGCGAGTCCCAGTGACGTGTCCTTGCTCCCCTCCCTCTGCCCAGGGCTGCTCTGAAGGCAGAGCCCCACAGAACATGGATTTGTCTTCTGAAACCTGCACAATTCGTTTGAGCTTAAGGTGGAGATGGCACCAGGGAAGAATGAGCAGGTGCCCCTTGGTACAAAACTGGCCGGGTTGAAATGCCAGGGCTGGGCGATATTTTAATGCAACAAGCCTGGCTAGGAGGTGACTTCACCTGGGGGTGTTTCTCATCATCACAGTTTCAAAGAGCCTTTTCAGATGCCAAAAGCACTACCCAAATACAGTTACAAAAAAAGGTAATTCAGAGAATCACAGAACGGTTTGGGTGAGAAAGGACCTCAAAGCCAAAGCCATTCCACTCCCTGCCATGGGCAGGGTCACCTCCCACTGTCCCAGGCTGCTCCAAGCCCCAGCGTCCAGCCTGGCCTGGGACACTGCAGGGATCCAGGGGCAGCCACAGCTGCTCTGGGCACCTGTGCCAGGGCCTGCCCACCCTCCTAGGATAGAATTTCTTCCCAATATCCCGTCCATCCCTGCCCTCCGGCAGTGGGAACCATTCCCTGTGTCCTGTCCCTCCATCCCTTGTCCCCAGTCCCTCTGCAGCTCTCCTGGAGCCCTTTAGGCACTGCCAGGGGCTCAGAGCTCTCCCTGGAGCATTCTCCTTTCCAGGTGAGCCCCCCCAGCTCTCCCAGCCTGGCTCTGGAGTAGAGGGGCTCCAGCCCTTGGAGCAGATCCATGGCCCCCTCTGGACTCACTACAGCAGATCTGGATCATTGTTTTGGGGGCTCCAGTGAGGAACTGGTCTAAGTCCACATGTGTGTTTCAAATAATTTGATATCAGTGGCCTTGTATTTGTTTCCTAATTAAAGGATATATTAGTGACTTCAGCAGGAATTTCTCACAGACCGGGACGGGTGTGGACATTTGAGGGTGCTCAGGCACTGCACTGAGGCAGTGACAGGGAAAGCTTCAGGTCCTGGAAAGGAATTTTTACAAAGGAAAAGAAAATGGCTGATTATTGCCTTTAATTTATGAAAAATCCATTACAAAATTATATCTAATTTTACAAATTTTGCCAAGTGTATGAATGAAGGGGAATGCGGCAGCTGGCTCTGGAAACCTGGATGTGGGAACTAGGTTGTTTTATTTTAGATCACTGGCAATGAAAACGATATTCAAAGACGGTTTAATTCCAAGCTTTCATTCAGGCCTGCCTGGAGACAATAGAGGCAGAACATCAAACAGGCTCCGGTTCTCCTCAGAATCCGTGGGGTTTTTGTTCTAAACAAAGCTGTAAGTGAGATACACCTCCAAAGGCTCTAATGGGCCCAGGAGAGTGGGAGCATCAGGCTGAGCTGGGATCCCTCAGTGCCAGGCCCTTGTGCTGCAGCCCCACGCTTCTCCTTGTGACTTTCAGAACTACATTTAATATTTTTCTCAAAGTTTGCAGGAAAAGGCCTAGAACAATATAAATACAATTAAAAGAAATCAAAGGTATAATCAAAGGTTTTGTGTTTACAGGAATTAAAGCAGCAAACATTTCTTAAAATTTTCAGAAATAATTGAAATTTATTTAGGCATAACAGGACAGGTTAGGACATATTTCTTACACTGAAAACATAATTCCAAAAATTGTATCGATTATTTCTGACAATTTTCTATAATTTGGTAATTACACGACATTTGGCAATTTAAAAAATTATTCCTGTTGTTCCTTTTAAAGCAAAGGACAAGGATCCACGGCTGGAGTCCTCGGAGGCTGGCTGGCCTGCCCCCGGATTTGTGTTTATGTATCTTGCAATATTTTTCGGTAATCAAGGCAATGCCTTTAAATAAAAGTGAAAAGTTATGTGACCTTGGTTGTCAGACTCAATTTAGACTCTGCCGCAACACTTCGCATTTTATTTTTTAAATTAGCTGTTGCCATCTTTTACAATTTGTTTATAGGCAGAAAGAGCCACACAGAATGGGAAGTATGAGGGAGGAGTTGAGAGGTGCTGCTTTGGCCTCAGATAGAGGCATTTTTAATAACCTTAACAGCTCTTTATTTTATTTTTTCCTTTAATCTCTTTTCTCAGGTGGTGCCTTGATTCATTCTGCATTTTGCAAAAAATTTGTTTCCTTTTTTGAAGAACATTGGGGTTCTGTTCCCCCTTCTGGGGGAACACACTGTATTTTTGGGAAGCTCACCATTAAAAGGTGTGCAAGGTAAAGTTCCCTCTTAGGTTACGCTTATCAAACCATTTTGTTCCCCAGCTGTTTTTTGCCTGTTACAAGGATCAGGAAAAAGGGACTTTGCTGGGCCCACAGTGTGTCCGTGGCCCCACGCCAGCACCACCTCCCTCCCTCTCCAGTGCCCATTCCAGGCTGGATTTTCCTTCCTTGGACATTTGCACAGGTTTTGGTGTTAACTCCTCCCTTCCCTTCACTGCCAACATCCATGGATTTTCCCCATCTTTGTGGCTGAAGTAGGTCATCTGCTTTGCGAGAGACACCAATCAGCCCCTCTTGTATCTGATTTTTACTTTTTGTAGGATACATTTTGAAAGCATATGTAAAATAGGACTGAAAATAGCATTCCAAATGTCAGCAGCCCTGTAGCATCTTGGCTGAGCTGCTCTGCTTCACTGTTTGGAACAGATAAAGTCATTCTATTCAATGAAAACCAAAAGCAAGCGTGAATTGGAGCAAAACTACAACATTTTGTAGTTGTGGCCTGGCACACAGGGCAGCGTCTCCGCTTTCGAGGGTGGAATAGAAAAGGGAAAGTTTGAGGCTTGTATTCATGAAAAATACAAGAACTGTTTTGCTCTAAATAGAATAAAAAAATAAGGAAGATCATATGGCAAACCACAAACATGTGACCATGTTGTGCTCCTCTGGCTCCTTTTTGAATATGAGAGTTCAATGACTGTAAAATCAGGCCCTGACTGAAGATGGGCTGACAGCATGGCCAGCACCCCCAGAACTGCTGCACAACAATGACATGGACATATCTCACGTTTATCGTTTCAGCCTTTTCTCTCCCACAGCTCTGCATTTTCAAGGGAATTGGTACATTAAAATGCATACTGGGGAGTATTTTAGGCTTGATAGAGTCAATTGGGTTGTTCCATATGACTCTTCTGCTACCAAAAATTAAAATTAGATCATTTGAGTTGGTTTAAATTTTGTACTTCTAATAAGAACAAAACTGTTCAAGTCTGCTCAAGTAGAAGTAGGAAATTAACACATGAAAATACATCTTTAAAGCTTTAACCCAGCCTATGAGTGCGGGAAACGATGGGCTGCTAATTACTGTGTGATGCTGTGGCAGCACCGCACAGTTTGCAACTGTCTCTGCAATTCTGTTTGGGGACAGTGTTGTTTGCTTTTGAAAAAGCAGCTTTTTCAAATGCCGGCTGTGTGGCCAGGCCTGAAGAGGCACCCGCTGTTCTCACCGGCCCCTCTGAGGCACCACATCTGGAGCAGAGAGCGGCGGCGAAGCGCGGCTCACCCGAGGGGCTCGCTCCTGCTGCAGACGTGCCGTGTCTCTGTGTGGGTTTGCCTTTCTCAGGCCCTTTCCCCCCAGTCCCAGGCTGCAGTGCTGCTGCTGCAGGTATGGCTGGGCTGCCTCGGCCATCAAAGAGCCGCTGGGTTCGTAATGCGGGGACGGCCCCCGCCTCCTCTTTGAGCATATTCTATCCCCGCGTTATTGCATCAAACATCACTTTTAATACAATACCACAGGAAACTAAGGGCCCTATTCAGAGATTACATGCACCCCATGGAAGGGTGCTTTTCATCTATTGGAAGCCTGATTTAAAACCCAGCCCTATGTGACTCTTCCCTGTACTGTAACTTGCACAAAACGGGGAGTTCTTGAGGTTTCCTGTATTAGTCCCTGCTCCTTTGACACGCCTGGCACAAGCCCGACAGGGTCTCATTGTGGCATTTTTATTAAGAAAGAGGATGCTGATTCTTTTTTCTCTGTCAGCTGCTGAAATAAGAAGGTTTTAAGAACAAAGAAAAAGCTTGTGCCAAGGGGACACACAAGAGGATTATGATTCCCAAAGGGAGGTGGATGTCCCGCACACCAAACCACTGTCCTAATGAGCCGATGGGTTTTTCTGGTAAATATATTTAGGGAGAAGTACATTTGGGTGCCATCTCTACTCATTTATTCTTCAAACTGTAATGCTGCACATTTTGGGTTTCACTATATTGCATTTTAAAACTAATGATGCATTCATTCTCCGAGCAAATCTTATTTCTAAGCCCTAATTTAATAGAATTAAACTCTAAGCTGAATTGGTTTTATGAGATAAAACTCTGAAGTTGATAACTGCATTTAGGAATAGTTCAGGTATTGAGTTTCTAATTTGCTTCCTGAGCATGGAAATCCCTCAGATAGTCAATATTGACGCCCTGTAATTGGTAAGAGTGGGGCTTGCTGAGTTTCCTCTCCGGTGCTGGAGCGATGCTCCGAGCACGGCCCTGGGGCTGCGGCCAAGCCCTGCCCAGCCCAGCCTGGCTCCGCTTGCCCCAGGAGCCAGCCCCTGACCCCTTCCCACCAGCACATGCCCCTCTGCCAGGGAAATCACCAAATACTTCATTTGGAGCTCCCTGAGGCTTTGGTGAGTGAGGGTGTGTGCACACAGATAATGCCACAAGTTTTAGCATTTAGCGAAGTTTGTTGGTGGGTGGTTCTCCAGAGAAACTGGTTATCAAGCCTAGTTCCAAAAATAAATAAAAGCAGAGTTGTGTGATTTGAAAAAAGAAGGAGGGGAAAGAAAACAACCTATTTTTGTTGTAGTTGCTTAATGAAAGGTTTGGGTTTGTATGTAATATGTAATGATTTAAAGCATTGGGAAGAGGTTTGCCAGACAGTTTGTCTCCCTCATTAGGTAATGAGGTTTTTATTGAAATTTTCCCCAGCCTTCTGCTGTTGCTCCAGGTGTCTTCTCTGCATTTAGAACCCACTGTATAATATTAAATGAAGGAGAACACAGACCAGTTCATGCCGCCGTGTTTTGTCAGGCCTAGAACCAGGCAGGGTTGATGATGTAAGGTCAGTTCATAGAATCAGTCACAGAATGGTTTGGGTTTGAAGGGCCCTTAAAGATATCTGCTTCCAGCCTCCTGCTGTGGGGCAGTGACTGGGTTCTGGTGACAGCGATGGTGCTCCATGCCTGCTGGGCAGCCCGGACGGCTTCAGGGGCTGATTCTCGCTCCTGTGTCATTGATCCCAGCCAGAAGCCCGGGGCCAGGGCACTGGTGGCATTGGGCAGGCGGTGTGGCGTGGCACAGCAAGCTGGCGCCGTGCCACAAGGGGAGGCTGCTCTGGCAGGGAAGAACAGCCGTCCTGGGCTCTGCCCATCCTTGGCTCTGCTCTGCCTCCCCGTGCTGTGACTCAGCCGAGCCCCTAATGCAAGGTTTCGCTTGGCTCTCAGCAGCAGCACGAGCGGTTCCCTGGAATGCCTGGAAATTTTAGTCATTTTGTGAAATAACTGGTTTCATAATATGACAGTAACACGTCCTCTGAGCCGGCAGTTGGGTGACAGGGTAACGGGGGTTGCTCCTTCCTCCTGCAGCTGAGGAAGCTTCTCTTCTGCATTCTCAGGGATTAAAGTTTCTTCTCCCTACCAAGAGTATAAAGGCAGCTGTTTAGCGATAAACAGTTGCAAATGATAAACAAATCAATATTTGTTAATGTTATGATGCACTCGCATCTCTCAGATACACATGGAATGATTTATAGAGTACAGCATTTCAGGGCTGACCCTTGCAGGTCTCAGAAAGCACTTAAAAAATAAATTTACCCTGGCCTCTCTCACCCCATTTCAAAAAGGGTGACAAAGATGAAGTAATTTATAAGTCACACTTTTATTAATGCTTTTAACTTTCATATACTTGGCTTTCTTGCCCTCTGAGCAGCTAAGTGCAGCTCTTGGTCGAATGGTAACCTTCGGTGCTTTGAGAGGGGTTTTGTACAAATGATCAACTCATAAATAGGTGCTGTGCTCCGCATTATCCTGCCATAAATTCCCAGGACCTTTCAAGTACATCAAGAAAGAGCAACTTGAACTAGGCGTTCTGCGCTCGAGTTTACAGACTAATGCAGTCCTAATGAGCAGCTGGGCAAAGGCTTTCCAGAGCATGTCTGATGCTTTCTGTGGTGATCCTGTGCTGGAAGAGCCTGCGAGGCAGGAGGGAGGTGGCCATGGCAGCATGGCTCCCGTGGCAGCACGGCCCCCGTGGCAGCGTGGCGATGTGGCCAGGAAATGTGGCAGGGGGACACAGCTGGGGGACATGGCCATGGCAGGAGGGGCATGGCCGTAGCAGGAGGGACACGGCTGAGGTCACCTCACCTCTGCAGCTCAGGCACGATTTTTGTTGTGAACTCAGTCATGGAGCGTATAGGGAACATTAACCGGATTAGAGTATTGACTAATTATCACCCCTCTGATCGTAGGTGTTGTTGGGAAAAATTGATCTAAAAGAGAACAGTACACAGATAAACTCCAAAATGCTTCTCATGGCGAGTTCTTGCTGTGTGTTGTAAGCCCTCATGATGACACTGCTGGGACACCCAGCCAGCACTTATGTGGCTGCCTGCCAACATATGCAGAACCTTTTCCATACAGTAACAACCTGTGTGGGGAAGGGCTGTGTGGTGGTGCTTGTTTGAATAAAAACATGCCTGAACCAAACAGCCCCTGCACCCCTGAGCAGGTACCATTGACACGAACAAATTGTTCCACTTCAGCTCTCCCCACTGAGTGCTAAATGTACAGCCCGGGAGCTGCTGCTGAGGGAGAGCTCAGCCCGTGGTGTGGAGATCTGCTGGCATATGTGTCCTTTCTTCTTGGTGAGCCCTTGGATGGGAAGCAGGGGCACAACCTGAAACTCCATTGCAACACCAGAAAAGCCTTTTTCACGGTGAGGGCAGTTAGACTGACACAGGCTCCCCACAGAGATTGTGGAGTCTCCATCCCTGGAGATTTCCTTCTGGACATGGCCCTGGACCCCTGCTCTGCATGACCCTGCAGGAGTAGGTGGGCTGGACTGTATGATCTGCAGACATGGTTTCTAACCTTGGCTCTGTGACTCTGTAGTCCACCCTTTGCAGCATCATGTCTGGGGGTTGATTTATTCCGAGCAGAGCCTGCTCTTCCCCATGGGAAACATCCTCAGGACCTGTCCAGCCTTAGGAGGAAGAGCACTGTGTCCAGCTGCAGCTCTGCGAGGCAGCAGAGCCCCTCTCCACTAGATCTGAGGGGGGAGAGTTGGTCTCAAGGAAAGGGAAGAGTGGTAAACACAGGAGTAGGTTACTCCTTTTCTGGAAGAATCATGCTTTGGGGCTCTCTGGTGCACTTCTGCTGTGGGCACTTGAGATATCTTGAGCCTTGTTCTAGTGAAAGAGCATATCCTGGCAAAACTTGATGTTAAGTTCTCCTCAATCTCTTGCTTTGTCTTCTCTTTTTCCCCATGCAAGTAGGATTTTTTCCTGGTATTATTTTCGGTGTTGCTGTCTGAAGTGCAGTCTGTGTGCTCAGGTGTCACTTGCACCTGGGGGCTGTGAAACCACCTTGAACCTTCTACCTCAGGCAGCTCCTGCTGGGTGTCCAGTACCCATTGTTGGTTTGGGTATATGATGTAACAAAAATACACTTGATTTTTACTTGAAAGGAACTTACTCGTGCACATAAGACTTTCATTATTAGTACGGTGAAAACTGTGTTGGGTTTTTGACTTGATTGCAGGGAAACTTGCTGTAGCAGGCTGGAGTTCTTTAAAAGAAAATCTCCTGTGAAAAGCTGCAGGAACTTTAATTTTAAAAAAATGTCCATAGACCCTTGTGTAATATAGTATTTGAAGCTGGGGCAGAGCAGCATGGGTTGAGGCTCTTTGAGTGCATTGATTACTCTTTTTGGAATCAGATCCATCTGCCAATTACCCCAGAAGTGTGCGTGTGTTGGGGGGGAGCTCTTATTTTGGTACAAATATGTAATGCAGTGCATGGGAAAAGCAAATTCCCTGGATTCAAACCATATGCTTGGGCTGAACATGGGCACTGTCTGGTCTGTTATTAATGGATATTGTTAAGTCTGGGATCAATGTGGAATCGCCCCTGAATGCAGTGTCTGGTGGCCAGGGGGAACTCATTGAGGCAGTTGAGGGGCAGCAGGTGGGGCTTGGGGGGTTTGGAACAGAAGTGGCTTTTCACCATCCCTGTTTTCCACGTGCTACATTTGGAAAAATGTAGTTATAAAGGAGAGAAGTTAATTTGCTTGGGATTTGGTGCTTTACTGAGACTTTGCACAGTTATGACACTTGATTTTTCTTTTTTGAATAGATAATGACAGCAGTACGGGTATAACAGATAGGAAATTATTTCATCTTCCTAATGAGAAGATGACAGAGAAGACATCAGTGAGCTGGAACCCACGAGGTTCTTGATGCTCCTGTCCTGCTTTTCTTCTCCTACCCTCTGGAGTCACGGTGTTTTTCTCCCTGTGCGTTTGATTTACACTGGTGTGTAATTTACACCTATGCTGCTCGTGGTTGTACCAGGTGTGTGCTTTGCAAGCATTGTCACCGTTGGTGGAGGAAGCCTCCCACGCTGGAGGCTCACAGGAGGTTTGTGCTGCTCCCAGGTCTTGGGGACACCTGCGTGGCCCTGGAGGGTCCAGCGATGATGGAGGGATGAAGGCACCGCCTGCTCTGATGTGCGGTGCCTCCGTTGGGCAGTTCCAGGGCTCTCACTGAGTGAAGGTACCTGAGTGCCAATCTGCAGGCGACCATCTGAAGAGCTCTTCCAGTTTTTTTCTGTTATTCTCATCCTAACCTTCTGCCAGATCAGCACTGAAATGATGCAATGACCCTTATACCTGAATTTCCTCCACTTTCTCTCTTCCACTCAATGTGTATTAACATGTTACATGCAAACCTTTGTATGTTAAAGCTGCCTGTTCCAGCTCTCAGTCAGTGTAAATCTGCTGTTAATAATTTAAATGATAAAGTAGAGGTGGTGAGAACAATAACCGTGAAACAGATGGAGCTGGGCATAAATCCGTGAAAACTGGAGGCTCTGCTGTGGAGCATCCGAGTGGATTAGTGGCTCCAGGTATTAGAGGTATTTTCTAATGATTCTCTGATTTGTCTGGATATTATGGTTGCAGAGTCTTAAGGTCTCTTAAATGGGAAAGGGACAGGGTCTTCTTCCCATCCAGCCATGCTGCCATGGCTCCAACAGCTGGAAGGTGGCTCACTCTGTGCTGTGTCCACTCTTGCAATTCTCCGGAGATTCTCTGGAAAAGAAAATAGCCCAAAAATTTCATGGTTTCCAAGAAAGGATTAAAACAAATCACCCCAGAAGTTTAGATAACAAACCCTGAAGTGGGTGTTTTTGGGGAAATCCCATGCTTTCCAAGCACCCAAGTGTGGATTTGCATGCCTGGAAGTGCTCTGTGCCTGCTGAATCCCACGAGTGGGTGCTGTCGTTGGCTGAGGGTGTCAGGTGTGGCTGAGGCGCAGCTGGGGCACATGGAGAGTGGAGCCCAACTCCCCTTGCCCGGCACAGCCCTGGCTCCGTGGGAACGTGGCTCACTCATAACGAGGTCGGGGTTGTCACGGGAGGAGAGATGAGGTGGGATTTGCAAATTGATTAAACTTACTGCACTTAATTACAGCTCGAGCTGCCAAGCAGCGCAGACAGGCTGCAGGCTTCGTTAGCCGGCCGTGCCCGGTCCCAGCGCAGCCAAGTTCCGCTGGACTCGGGGCCGCGTCCCAGCGCCGCCGCTGCCCTGAGCTCTTGCGGAGCTATGGGATCTGGCCCTGACATTTCATTATGCTGATTCTAACTGGCATGAGGAGAAGTTGTGGACAGGCTCCAGTCTTGTGAGGGGGAGGAAAGAGTGGAAAAAGCAAACCATAAATTAAAATAATAACAGTATGGGCCAACAAACAGCACACACATGTGCAACAAAGAGAGGCGACCTAGTAAATACATTCACTTTGATTTACGGCATTCTGATAATCCAGTTCGTCATCCTCGCTGTGGTTGGGAGGTTTTTTGTGTGGTGATGAAGGACAAAATCAATGGTGGATCTTTTCATTCTTTTAATAAGAAGGAAATAATTCCCCCTCCATGTTCTGCCAATCTTGGGACTTGGCTTCAAAACCCTTTTAAATCTGTAAAAATGTAATATTGCCTTAGGAGCCTCTTCCTCCTGCTCCTGGAGGAGGGTTTTCCTGGAGGTATTTGAGCTTTGGCTCATCAACCTGGCTGCTCTGGCCTACCTTCACCTTCCCTTCCTGTTTGCTCGGCTGGGGATGGCCCATTCTGCCCTCAATTTGATTCCTTTGAAGTGAATAATGCACCTGAAATTCTGCTGCAAGAGTAGGACAAACATCCTTTGAGTCTATAAGAGACATTTATTCATTCTTAATATCACAGGATCATGGGATGGTTTTGGAAGGGACCTTACAGCTCATCCTGTTCCACCCCCTGCCATGGGGATGGACACCTTCCACTAGCCCAGGCTGCTCCAAGCCCCTCCAGCCTGCTTGGTTTGTGGGTTTTGTTTCTCTCATTGCACGTACACAGTAGAAAATACTGTGTTTAAATTGATAAAAATATTGATAAAATTAGCCTGGTTTATTTACTTGTTATTTTAGTATCAGCCTCATCATCAACATCATGTGATATTTCTGTAAAGAAATTACAGCAATCTTGGAAACACTTTTCTGGATATAAATCAAAATTCCTCCTTTGCCTGCCCTCAACCAAGGATATTTAGAAAAATTAAACATCTAAACTCTTTTATTCTCTCTGTGGAATTAGCTGATGAGTAATTTAATATATGTGCTTTGTGGTGCATTATTGTGAAATATATTTCATTAGCTTTAAGTGCATTAGCTGGTATTTTAAATTCTGTGAAAATGGGAGAGTAGTTTTGAGCTTACGCTTTTTGCACAGTGTGGGCACGTTCTTGCAGAGCTGGATTAGCAAACACCTCCCTTTGGTGTATGTATAGCATACACATGGAAGGGAAGTTTTGAAGTTTGTGCATAGAAAACACAATTATTGCCAGAATAAATTATCAGGGTAAACCTAATAAATGTTTTTGTGGTGCATTTTTTTTTTTTTTTTTGAATGTAGGGAAACTCCCACTTTTTCCTGCTCAATGGGTTCATGGTTTTGTGTGCTGCAAAGGCTGTGAAGGCTTTTCCTGCTGTTCGGGAGGGTGGGTGTGATACTGTGTGTGTTCAGCAGAATATTGCACAGGGTGGGTTCCTGGAGTGGGGGGAGGTGGGATCCACCCCCGCAGGGCAAACCGGGGGGTTGGAGTGCTGCTGGACCGACCCCCCAGGGGTGGCAGGGACCCCCAGGTGCCACATCCCAGGGTCACACAGAGGGATTCCCCTCACTGGGGTACAGCTGGGCCTCTGCACTTACCAGACTGTTTCTTTCCAGCCCTTGAGCATCCCTGCTCTCACTCAGGGTCCAGGACCTGTTTTTCCATGTTCCATGTGATTTTTGAATCACTTTCCTGTGACCTTTAACCCTCACAGATTACATTTTGGGGAGCTGCAGAGGACAAGCCTGCTGTCAGAGCAGAAAATCAAATTTTTTGATGTGATGTTGTTGCATTAAAAGGGCCAATCTCGTGTCATGTAACATGTGAATAATGGGACTAGCATGTGATGTCAGAAATTTCCAACTGCCTCATAAATAAATGCAGTCCCTCCCCTTCCCCCAAAAGGTCACCCCGCTTGAACCTGGGCTCGCATCCCAAATTACCAACGTGCTCAGAGTCAAGGTTAAAGGTACAGTATCCCCTTTCAAAAGGCACATGTCAGTGTCTGTGCTGGGAATGATAAATAATGCCTGGAACAGGCTATCAATTTCCCAGGGCCCTGCCTCCCCTTTCTGCTGTGCTGAACTTTGCTGAGGGCCTGGGCCTGGGGAGGGAGCAGATCCCACCGTAGCTCCGAGGGCTGCCTGTGGTTTTGGCTGTGCTGACTCTTGCCCTGGCCACCCCTCAGACCCCAGGGGTGCTCTCCCAGCACCTGCTGTGTCTCTGGGTGAGTGCAGCCTGTAAATGTCACCGCTCTTGGTCCAGAAAAGTCCTTTGGGGAGCTGATTTCACACATTTTAGTCTTCAAAGCTTTATGTGCCCATAAGTCATTAAGGTTGCAAAATCAAGCAATGAACTGAAAAATTTTGGAAGTGCCCAAGTTTGCACATAAACCCCAACTCGCCCTCCCTGAGTGGATGTGTCTGACCCAGCCTGAAAGCCCATCAGCTTGTGGGGCTGCTCTTGGGGAAGCCTTGGCTGATGTGGGCGCAGGGAGCAGAGGTGCTGAAGGTGGGAATATCCCACTTTCCCCTCCCTGCCTGCTCCTGCCTCTGTGTGTCATTCACTGTAGATGAGCTGAACAATGCCCAGGCTCCAAAATTCATCCTTTGTTTCTTGATTCATCATCTATTGAGTGGCATTGGAACTTAGTTGGGAAAACACCCTCAACACTTCCTTGTGAAATACTGTTATCATATGGCATAAAGCCAAAATAAACCCCTTTTTGCTCACGGGCAGCAGAGTTGGCGTGGTTAAGGTCCTGTGCAGGAGCTACATACCTGACTTTGGTTGAATTGTCTGTGTGTCTCCAACCAGCAGAGAACTTGGTTGGTGATTCAGCACCACCCTGTAGCATACCCTGCTGTGCTCACTAAATGGGGTCAGGCTCCTGGCCAATGATAGCAAATTAGCATCAAATTTGGGCACGTGTAATAATGAATATGCAACAGAGGGACAAATTAAGGGTGAATAGGTAAATTTAATGATAATGTTTTCTAGCTTTTTGCAACTTTAGCCTTTTATATGTAGCTTTTTTAAAAATAAACATCACGTGTGGTTCTCGGAGGGGGCAGCCACAAAAGCCAGTGGTTTCCATGGAGAATGTGTGGACACTGGGAAGGTGGCTGACTCACCTGGCTTGGCTACGGGGCTCCCATCAGCCATGGGGCAGGAGAGCACTTCTTGCTGATTTGCTGCATCTATAGGTTTACCAATCTGCAGACACCACCTTTGTTTTCTAGGCTTATTCAGAATTTGGAGTTTTGCTATCTCAGGTCTTCGGCAGTTGGAGCGATTGGGGGGTCCCTGTCCTTGTGGAGGAGCGTTGGCAGGATGCAGATGTCGCCCGAGTGGTGTCTGTGTGCCTGTGGAGATGGGTGCAGCTGTGGGAGCATCGCTCAGGGCTCACTGTGGAGACAGAGAAACCCTCTCAGGGAGCAGCTCGGACGGGCCGGGGCAGTGCTGGCCCCTCCCCAGGGAGCCATCTGTGCCCGGCCTCGGCTGCCCTGTGCCGCATCGTCCCCTCCTGTGACCGTGCAGGGAGCAGGGCCTGCTGAGATCAGACTTCCCGAGGAGCTGGGTGTCCCAGCAGGGCCAGCAGCCCCAGCCTGCCTGCACCCCGCTGTGCCCCGAACCCAGCCGGGTGCTCGGGGAGATGGATGGGTGACCTCAGCCCTGAGGAATGACACATCCCTGGTGCAGCTGTTGCTGAGCCAAGGGAGGGATGGAGCTGATGTCACTGGCCCAAGGGGGATCATTACCCACATATTTGGTATTAACCAGCAGCTGTTATGGAGCTTCCCAGTCGTCAGACGATGAAGTGTCTGTGCGGTACCTCTTGGCACACACTTTTACCTGTACCTGCTCCAAGTTACCACCTGGCAGCTGCATCAGCCCGGAGTGTGGCAAGGTTGAGTCTGTTGCCCAATAGCAAGGCGTGAGTGAGGAACTTTTGAAAAACTCAAAAATGTTAATAAGTTCTATAGTGTTTTGTGAATTTGAAACTTTTTCTTTAAAAAGTCTTTGCTTTGAGGAAGCCTTTTCTATCCCTGGCTCTGTGGTAATGAAATGCTGAGTGCCACCTTCCTGGTGGGTCACTTCCCTGAGGTAGGAGGATGATCATTTGAGATGTGAAGCCTGTCTCTGCCCAAGCAATACCCTGTCTTCTCCTTTTTATTGGTAATATTTTTGTTAAATTATGCTTAGACTATCAACAGATGAACTAGTTGGGCACATAAAACCAGTATTCCTAGAATCACAGACTGGTTTTGGTTGGAAGGGACCTTAAAGCTCATCTCATTCCACCCCCAGCCATGCGCAGCGACACCTTCCACTAGAATTCCATATTCATGTTTGCTTATAAGGAAGGAATGGGGCTTTATGGAATTAGGAGTGTGAGGCTGGAAGTCAGTGCAGGTCTGTGGCTGCTGATGGCTTTGGCTGCGCTCACAGCGCCAGGCCCCGTGCTGCCCGTGCCGGAGCCGCGCCATGCCCGCTGACCTGCTCAGTGTCACGGCCGTCAGCCCCAGCCCAGCCACCGCAGCTACATCTGTTTTGGCTTTGTTCTCCGGCAGAGGGGAGGGAGGTGCTTGCTGTGGTCAGGGGCCAAACTACATGTCATATTTCATTACCTTCATTAGCTACTACAGAGGGCTGTGTTAAAAGGGAGAAGGTTGTGCTTAACTCTTCAGCTGCCAGGGGCTTGTTTTCTAAATGCATTTTTAATTTTGCTTCCTGTTCTTCTCAATGCATCTTTACCTTTGCTTTGAGCTTATCAAACCCATAAATCATGTTTCTGCCCAGGGTTCTGCCCCTTGGTGTTGGGGAGGCACAGGCGGCAGGGCTGTTTGCAGCTCGCTGCTCAGATGGTTGCCGAACCATCTGGAAACAGTTACGGGAGCAGTAGTGTAAACCTAAAAGGGAAAGTGTGTTTAGCGTTAATAGAACTTCGCTTTTTATTTTGTCCACAGTTGTCTTTTCCTTTTTCACCTTGCATAGTTCTGTGGATTTAATGTCACCGATTTGTCCAGAGAAGCTGTGGCTGCCCCATCACTGAAGTGTCCAAGACCAAGTTGGTTAGGGATAGTGGAAGGTGTCCCTGCCCATGGCACAGGGTGGGACTGGATGGGCTTTGAGGTCCCTTCCAATCCAACCCGGTCTGTGATTCCATGATTTCTTTTGGGGGAAGTAAAGGTAAAGGGACACTTTGTGGTTGGGGTAAGGCTGGGATGAGTTTGTCTCGTCATTAAAGGTGTAATTTCTTATGTGAATGAGTATCACAATAAAGAATTAAGACCTCCCTATGAATTGATGGCATGAAACACGGTATAGAGCTGTTTATAGCAGATGTCTTCATTAGGGTTACCTGCCTTCAAACTATGTGTCAGCCCGTGAGTCCAGGCAGAGCTGTGATGGTACGGGTGTTCCATCACACTGTACCATGTGTTTTGTGAGCAAAAATGTCGTAGAATCGTGGAACGGTTTGGTTTGGGAGGGACCTTAAAGATTATCCAGTTCCAACACTTTGCCACGGGCGGGAACCTCTAATTGCATCACCTTGTAAACGTGGCAGTGCCAGCACAGCTCACTGTGCTCTCTGACTGTGTGGAGGTTTCCAGAAGGATGCAGGATGAGCCACACAGGGGCTGGGATGGGCAGGAAACTCAGCTCCTTTCAGCTCCAGGCTGCTGGGGGCTGGAAATGCCTTTGGGTGACACCCAAATTATGTCCGTCTACAAAAATGTAGGAATGGATTTACAGCTCCAGATGTTTTCATTGGTATTTCTGTGTTACAGATTTACAGTAGGAACAAAACCAAATTGTGTATTAATTAGTAAAAAAAATAGTAAGCAAGAGACTATAAACCCAGCCCCATTTCCCTGTCACTCTGTAAATCTCCATTTTCCCAGACAAGTATCTGGCTGTTATTTGTTCCAGCATTTTACAGAGATAGGCTGCAGCATAATCTGCACAGAGGCAAGATAGCAGGGAGGATTAAGATTTAGCTTTTTATCTGATGGTAACAACAGCGCATCCAGTATCTCCACTATTATTCTTAAAATTCCAAAAGCCTGCATTCTGAAATTACTCAGATTTTTAAAGGGCGTGTGTGAGGGGCATTTGTGGCTCTGCCTGTAATGTCAAGCCTGCAGTGCTTTTTCTGAAAATTTAATGAAAATTTGGATTTGAAATGAGGTTTTTACCTGGCTGTGTTTTGTCTGAAACAGGTGATGGCTATGTCAAATTGTAGACCTTTAGTAAAAGGTGCTTTTTGATGGGAAAGCCCACACCACTGTAGCCAGAGCACTGTGATTAAAAAATGAGGCAGAACAGCAAAATACTGGTTTTAATTTATCATTTAATGGTGGAATAAGGCTTGTTTACTTCTTCTTTTTCATCTCCTGTGCTCCTAAGTCTTTCAGCCATTCTTTTGAAATGTATTTTATAGTAAAACCTCAGTAGTTACATTGCCTAGGGGTTTAGTGTCCGTTTTCAAGAAAGGGAGTATTTTTAAGCTTAAAAAAAAATTCTGCTGACTGATTGCGTTTCAGCATTTGACTTGGATGCTGCTGCCTTGATATATACTTATTGTACCAGTGATTTAAAAATAATTCTTTGGCATCCTGTGAATTCAGAAGGTTTGGTAATATGTGCGTTATAATAAAAATTCTATTGCATGTATATTTCAAGCAATTAGTTCAGCTTTAGGTGGTTGGTCTGTGCTGTAGTTGTTTTCAATAACAGAAGTAAATGCAGTTGTACATGTGTTGGGTGATGTGTCCGGCCAGCGTGAAGCAGAGGTGCCCTTTGGTGTGGCGGGGAGTGACAGGCTGGCTCCCCGCAGCTCCTGCAGCGCCGGGGCAGGGGCACATTCCCAGCTCCTGCCCAGGGACTGTCCTGGGGCTGCCCAGCGCTCCTCTCCCAGCTCCTGTCTCCCAACAGGGCTCTGCCAGCCCTGCAGAGCCAGCTTGTCAGGGCCGTGGCGACTTTGCCTGCCCTTTTGTGGCTCTCGTCCCAAGGAGAGGGAGGCAGGTGGACCTGGCAGGGAGGACCTTCTCCAAGGCTTTTGCTGGAGTCAAACCTGATCTTGTCGTGTGCAGCAATTTTTCTTTGCTCTGTGTGCTCTTGGTGCAGTCCAGGGTGTAAAATGTGGACTTTACTCCCTCAACCAAACCAGGCTGTGCCAGGCTCTGCGCATGGTCACGGACCCAGCCCAGCTCACCACCAGGGTCCTGCAGCTGATGTGGTACCTGGGAGCAGTTCTAATCCCCAGGGTGCAAATGTGCAGAAAGACAGGGATTGTCAGGAGAAGCCTCTCAGGCTGTGGCTATTGCAGCAAGACCTCAAATTAATTCTCCTCCATGTCAAGAGCATTTGGCCTTAGACACAGCAGAGACAGTCACATCTCATTGCCAAGTCAGGTTTCAAAGTCTGTTTGCCCAGGTGCTCGTTCCGTTTTCCTCAGCAGAAGAACCTCAGGCAAGGCTGTGCCGAGCAGGAATCAGCCCTGGCTCGCCTGTGCCCAGTGCTCCCGGAGCCCTCAGGCTGATGGCAGCCGTGGCTGCCTGCCCCTCTGCCCAGGGATGCTCCCAGCAGCATGGGCAGGCTGTGTGCAGGAGGCGAGCAGAGAGTGGATCCCTTCTCTACCAGGGCAGTTCCCCCTGGAAACTTGATGTAACTGTAATCCCTCATACTTACTCATGTGGGAATTCCCAAACCACATGCTTCTCGTTTCCCTTGGGATGAGTAAACACCTGCATGAGCTCTAAATGAGATCTCCTGCAAACAGCCCTGTTGCTGAAAGAGCAGCTAATGAATGTGTTCTGTAAAACCCAGATCTTCCTCAGGGTTACATCTGCAGAGCACACCCCGAGCAGGGATGTTCCCACACAAGGTAGGCTGGTAATTATCATGTGCTACAGAGTGTTAATGCCTTGCATTATTTTCACAAGGTTTGCTTGATTTTTCTGGGCGTCTAAACAGAAGGTTGAGTGGGAAGTGTGGAACAAGATGTGACTTCCTGGCTGTGAGAAGACGCAGGAGGTGAAATGTGGTGAAGGCACTCGGGGCCTGCAGAGATGGGGGAAGGTATTTGCCTCCAGCTGCACGAGGCTGCTGTTAGCACACAGAGCAACTTCAGGGTTCCGCACTTACCGTCCTCTAGGAAAATCCAGGGCTTTGTCTTAAAGATCAAAGGGAAAGCGGAAACTAAAGAGCACCGAGCACCCGAGCAGCACTGTGGCTGTCTGCAGCTTGTGCCCCAGGAGTCACTCCTGCTTTGGGGGGGCCATGCCTTCCCCGGGCTGCAGCTGGGGCCAGGTGTTCAGCAGGAGCTGCTTCTCTCTGCACAAACTACCCGAGTGCAAGTAAGAATGGCCAAGGAAACAAAACACATAGAAAGTCCGTGTATGCTGCAGCAGTCCTTTGATCACAGGTCTCTCTTTAGTCTTTCCAAGACTGGAATTCAGAGATGGAAGGGATGAGGAGTGTGGTACCTTGGCAAGATCACACAGGGCTGGAGGAATGGTGCATTGGGGCCAGCATAATTTGTGAGTAGGAATGTTGTTGAGGTGCCGTACCAAAGTGCTTCCTTCCTGCCTCTGACTAGAGCTATCAGTGTATCACTTTCAAATGAGCAGCTGAAATTAAAAGCTAAACTAAAAGAAACCTGGCTGCATCTGGGACTTGTCAGAAGCCTCATTCAGAGATGCCATTGTCACATTTTCCAAGAGCCTGAAGATGTGGAAGATAATTATCCCATCCCATAGACAAGTGTATTTGTTCCTTACACCATTTGCTGTGCAATCTGAGTATCTCTTTTTTTTTGCTCCTTATTTAAAGGGTCCAGTAGGTGCTCCAGGCTGCTTCTCTCCTTAGATTGCCTATTTGCATATGCTGCAAATGTAAACATTTGATGAAGCTAAGTTTGCCTGGATTGCCCATGCCCCAGAACACCTTACAGATCTGCAGATGAACCTGCTGTGCTGCTCCCTGGCCATCTCTGGGCTCCCATCCCACTTGACAGACGTGGCAAGTGTCCCTTGAGTTTGGTCAGACTTGGTCAGACAGACGCTGCCCAGTTTGGCTCCAGTTTGGTGTAGCTCAGTGGGACGGGCAGGAGGAGAAAGGCATTGGCTCTCACATCTCTCGGGCCCACGGGGCTGAGCACGTGTGCTTTGGTGTTGTGCAGCACCAACAGCCCCCACACAGCCAGACACTTCCTCTGTGGGTCTGAAATCACCGTGCCTGGGCTGGCTCCTGCCTTCTGGCTCTGAAGGTCATGGCGCTGGAATGAGAGCCAGGGCTGCCCTCCCTCCTTCCTGACATTGCTGGCGTTGGCACTTGGCAGCACCAACCCACTGCAAAGGACCTGTGAGGAGTGAGCTGTTGTGGTGACCTGATGGTACAGAGTGGCAATGGATGTCCCCAAATTCATTATACTCATTATTTAATATTCTGCTCGCTCAGATTGAAGCCTCTGTAATGGCTGTTTTCTCACAGTGTCAGGTTCGAGGGGGGGATTCTTTGTATCAGAAATCTTAATGTTCACAAATACGGAGTATTCTGCAGAGAAAAATCACTCAGGAGAATTTGGGCTGAGGTAAATTTTTTTTCTGATGGAGAATTTTCTTTCTGAATAGACAGTCAGGACCCAGCATCCCACATGCTCCCTGCAGAGCCTGGTAAGGCAGCCCCAGAGCACCTGGGTGGGCTGAATGACAGCAGGAGCTGCTGGGGATGGGGTGCAGGATCACCTCAGCCCCCAAGCATTATCACAATAATCTTCACATTTGGCTAGAAGAAAATTGGAGATACCTGTTTGTACTGGTGAAGAAGGAAATATAGATTTCAGGAGGGGAGGAAAGGAGAGGGAAGGGATTGCCTTTCTTTGAATTAATATAAGATTAAGATTAATTCTGCTAGCAGGATTCTGTCTGCTTGTCAGAATTCAGTGATTTTCCATTTTGGATCAGTGCGGTGCCAGAATGTAAATCCGATCGCCTTGTGTCTTTCAAAATAAAATCAAAAAGCCTCCCTGATTGCTTATATGGGCAGCCAGCACACCTTAAGAAGTAAGAAAGGTTCAGACAGGAATATAATAAGGCCCAGGAAAGTGGCAGCATGAAAGGGATGACCTTTATTTGCAATCATAGCTGAGATTTACAGTTTATTACTGATAGCTTTTATAAAGAGCCATTCAGTTCAGAGGTGAGAGGTTTGTCATCTGGAAATGCAATTAACTTTAGCCTTATCCCAATCCCCCTGGTCTTAGTGTGAGAGCAGCACTTCAGCAATATCATGATTTTCCCTCTAATTTCTTTTTTCCCTACATTTTTGTCTCTTCTATCCCTTGTTCTTTGGCATAAATGCAGGTGCATGTTTTTTGCTGCCATTATTTCATTATTATTAGATGCACCTTTGAATTTTTTATTAGCTCCAACTTGATTATTGAATGAGAAGATTTCAAAGAAGAGTGACATTTAAACCTGAGAATAGCTAAGATCACTCATGGAAAGGAATTGTGCTATTTATGTCAAAAATTAATTACAGACATAGAGAATCTAAAAAAAAAAAGTGTGTGTGGGGAAGAAGAAACAGTTGCTTTTTAAATAGCAATGCTCATTGCTATCCCCACACAAAGCCTGTGTTCAGCACCATCCTTGAGTATTTATCCTTGTGTTTGGTTCTGTGCCCTTATCCACGATCCGGATGTGGGTGTGCCGGGAGCACCAAAGGAATATGGAGTGAACAAATAAGAGGAGTTTTGGTTTCTGTGTGCACGTGAGAAATCCTGAGATGTCTGTTTTGGTTTCACGGTTTGCTTTTATGGCCCCCCATGTCCGCTAAGTTGGGTCGGTAGGAATTTAAGAGCCGGGCTCCAAAGCCAGAAGTCAGTGTGCTCGGCCCATTGTTGGGTGGGTTTCCCACACCCAGCCCAGGAGGTTTTCCACAGGGGGCTCCTGCTGGAGGGAGCGGCTGGAGGTGCTGACCCCATGGGCAGCAGAGTGGGGTCCCCAGCCCTGCCATCCCCCAGCCTGCTGCGCCCTGTGCACGGCCAGGAATTCCTACAGGGTTTGCTTGCTCCTGGGTAAATTAGAGCAGAATAATTACTGCCACTGTGGCTTTCATCCGGTTTTATTGTGGCTATTATTTTCATCAGTGTTAGAGGTTAATATCCCTGTTTTTCTCCTCTGCTGCCTGAACACAATGGGGCTTAGCACGGCCTCAGCCCAGGTACCGAGGCAGCGACAGCATCGCCGGTGAGCCCCGATCAGCACATCCCTCACGATGTGCTGGGTCCCAGCCCGGGGTGGCAATGTTGGCCCAGCAGCTCGTGGAGCTGGGGCTGCTGCGGAGCCTTTCCTCTTTTGTCTGCGTGGAAAGGATGGACTGAGTCTGGGCGAGGAGCACTGGGATCGAACCTTCCCCAGCCTGTCGGCTCCTCCCGCTCCTCCCAGTGTACCCAAGGGTCCAGCAGAGTGCAGAGAAGGCAGCTGGGCGTCAGTGTCCTTAAAAACACTTTTCTGGGGTGCAAAGAAGTGTTACTGTACGAGGGGAGATTGGCTCAGACAGGAGAGTAAACGCTGCCCTTTGCTGCAGAAAGCTTTTGTTCTAGGCTGCTCTTTATCTTGATGATATTCCAATCCAAAAAGCCTCCTTCCTGCCACTTGACAGCCATAAAGAAACCTCAGTTGTACTTATAGATTTTTATTTTCCCCCTGAAGATGCGGGGCTGGGTTCGGGTGTCCTTGGGAGCGATGCCTTTTTATTTACTGCTTTTTTTTTTTCTTTATTTTAAGCTGAGTGCTTTTATCTTAAACCTCCTGGTTGCACAGGAATGTTCATGCTGCTTACAGTGCAATTATTTATTTTGTTTGGAGGCAGAGGATCTGATTTTCCTGAGCTGAGCAATGGGATCAGTTTGTACGTCCCAAGGTACATCCACCCAATTCCCACAGAGCAGGAGCAGCAGTAGAGATGCTGCAGGTGCAGCAGGGCCCAGCAGTGTTGGGAAACAGCTGGGTTTGGGGGTTCCTGGTGTGGAATGGAAATGGAATAAGCTAAAATGTAAATAGCTGGTAAACTTTCATGTTGTTAATATTGGAGACAAACGGCTCCATCCTGATTTTTGTTTTCCTATTCTGAGTTATGAGGGATGGAAAAAAAGGAGTTGACAGCTTGTCCAGGAGCTGGCACAGGGGCTGGTCTACAGGGAAAGGACAATTTTGCCAGCAGTTTTTCTCACAGCAGGTGGGTCCATTGGTAAAAATCTGTGGGAAATTACAAAAATAAAGGATCACCAAAGGAAAGCTCATGCTCTGCCTTCAGAGTTACCAGGTTGGTAACCCTAACTGGGCTTGCAGCAACCTGGTCTATGGAAGTGCAGGGGGGTGGAACCAGATCAGTTTTAAGGTCCCTCCCAACTCAAACCATTCCATGATTCTAGTAAAATAGAAAATCAAATGAGGCTGATTGAGATTGACCTCAAAATCAGAAGTAGGAAATGCCAGTAGGACAGAGCTAACTTTAGGAACCCAGAGAAATGAGAAAAATGTATTTCAGAGAGAAAAATGATGTTCAGCCCAAAATAATGAGTCAGACAAGGACCTGACATGGGTTTCAATCATACCATCCCCCTGCAATCAAAATGTGAATAGCTGTTTCCCGTGTGGGTGTGCTGGGCTGTGCTTCTGTCCGAGGTGTGTCAGGGAGGGCAGGGCGAAATTCCCGAGAGCGAGGCAGTGCGTGAGAGATTCCCACGTGTGAGAGCTCTGGGGAGGGCTGAGCTCCTCAGCAGAGGGAAGGGAGCTCAGGGCCACAGCCCCAGGGCAGATGCTCAGCCCAGAGCCGCGGCTCTGGCGCTGGGGGCTGGAGCAGCTCTCCTGCCGTGCCCCGAAAGCCGTGTGCCCTTCACTTCTACTGCCTGGGACATGTGGCAGCTCAGAAATGGTTAATAAATTTTATGGTTTCATTTAATCCACTAGAAAATATATTCCCCATGTGCACTGAGTGAATAATCTGTTACTTTTTGATCACCTGAAAAGATAAATGAAAATAAATCCTGTGTGCTCATACACTGAGGCTTAAAAAAAAAAATCTGATTTCAGTGTAATAAATAAAAGTGAGAGAATTCCTAAAACTTGCAGAGGCTGCAGGGCTCGTCATAGTGTGGCTGCTCCAGTGTTTGCATCTGTGTTTTTCTTAGGAGTGTGAGGAACATCTCTCTCACACTCTCCAAGTTTGTGTTGAATTTTAGGAAGACTCAGAGCAAGACCCAGTGGGAAGGTCTGTGGCTGAGGGAGCTGGGCTGCTCTTCGGTTGGTTTATTGTTTTCATTTTGGCAGAGAATGTAGATTTTGGTACCAAATATTGGTGCCTCCACTCCCTGAAGGTCCCTGGGAGGAACAGGAGTGGTGGAGTCGTGTCTGTGTGGAGGTAGAGCTACTGAGGCAGCAAAACAAACACACCTTAGAGATCATGGGCTGTTTTCCCTTCCTCATGTGCAAAGGAGCATAAATGGGTTCGTGCGAAACAGGGATAATAGCCAAGATGTGGTAGGAAATTAATTAGAATTTATTTATAATTACACACCTAACTCAGACCTCTTAGTTACACTATATATGTTTTAATTGCATTCATTTTGTGGATTTCTTCAGACTTTAAAATACTTAGTATTTAATTCAAACATTCTGGGAAGTTTGTACCTAGAAATATGTTAAGTCCAGGTGAGGCGATTTTTTTCAACTGGGAAATGGTTTTGAAGAAACACCCAATGCTTGGCCACTGTTCTTTGGATTTGCTCACATTGGTAATTTCTGGATATTCTTTAAAAACAGACTAGAAATAACATGAAAAATTACACACACATTGTATTCTGTCCCAAAAACTAGTCTGGTCTTCCCTCTGCTTGTTGATATAATTAAAGCTGTATTAGTTGCATGGATTATATTTTTCTTGAGTCTTTAGGGAGTTTTGAGACTGCCCCATCCATCCCCACATTTAACTCTGTTTCACACTGGCTCGTAGCAGCCGGGGTTGGCTGGCTGCGGTTTGTTCCCAAGCCTTTTCTCTAGTTTGACTCGTTCACGAGTGTGTGATGGTTTCTGTGATTTACTCGACCTGAGTGTGAATAGAAATCCTTCAGCTTCCCAACTCACTGGTGAAGGCAGCCCAAGGTGTGAGTAGGGATACGCGAGGGTGGTTTAAAGCAATTTAGGAGTAGCACCAGCATGTATGGCCCTAAATGGAATAGATCTGCACTAAATAGCAGTATTGGCAAGGTCAGTCAGATTTTTTGGGGGGAGAGAGAGGGAATATTCATTTCACGAAAGTATTTTATGTTCCAAGCTATTGAAAACATTATTTACTTATGATATCAGCATTAAAGATACTCTACAAAGTTCTCCTCTACTTTACTGACTAAAGCAGCTATGCTAAATGAAAAGATCAATTGTATGAATTGCCACAATACCCACAAGTGCTTTGTTTGCCACCAAAGAGAATTTTGTATGAACCCATCAGCCAAACCCAACCAAGCAATCAGAAATGGGGGTTTAAAATGGGCGTAAAATGCAGTATATATAATTTTTAAAATGTAAAAAAGTAAGGCTTTTTTTACTGAGATAGGAGTTAGGGCTGGGGCAGTCACAGCTTCTGTGGGCAGCCTGTACCAGGGCCTTGCCACCCAAAGCAGGGACAGCCCACACAATAAAAAAATGCAGGTTACAACAGGTAGCCAGCCTGGCAAAATTCCTGGTTTGGACAAGCAACCTTTTGTTGTTCCCCTGAGCAGATCACAGAATGATTTGGGTTGGAAAGGGTCCTTAAGGCCATCGAGTCCAACCGTGGTGACAGTCCAGCACAGAGGTGGGAGCTCTTCATCCCTTCTCCATTGCACCCTCTGCGCTGTAGGGTCAGAACTGCTCTGCTCTGGTCCTTGAGAGAGTGAAATATTCTCAGGATTGTGGATGCCCAGGTCTCCCCAATACCCCAAAGCATGTTTTACAGCTAGGAATGTCTGTGACGGGTGAGAGCAGCCCGAGGAAACAGGGTGGCCAGTGTGGCTTATTTGGACCCAGAGCAGCTGTGCTGTTCCTTTCTGAGAGGTTGTCAAGTAAAATTGAAGGCTTTAAGTATCTGACCTTTTGCAGGAATTACTTCAACAATGGCTTATTCTACTGTGTCAACTGTGGTTGTGGTTATAACAATGGATTTCACTTTGAGAATGCAAATTGGGTTCTTAATTGTGAGATTTAATCCGGGGTGTGCTGGGCTGTAATCACTGAAGAGCTTTTTCCTGCTAAAGCATTTTAGGTTCCTGCAAGAGCCAAAAGTACTGCTCCAAAGTTGGAAATATTATATATGTGGGGAGAAAAAAGGGAAAAATGGTGCTGTTCAGGAAAACAGCACTGGCACGGGAAGGAAAAGGCTTCCAGGCTTTGTGAAACAGGGAAGTTTTAGATGTACAGTCCAGATTTTCATGGGAGCTCCTAAGGACACCCAAAGAGAGAACACCTGGGCTCGCTGGCATCCCCATGGCCAGAGGGGCAAGGAGGAAACTGCTGGCACACGGCCTGGGCTTGGCCAGGGTGGGCCATGGGCAAGCCCAGCTGGGCACCTCTGCGTGGAAGGGCTTCAGCTGTTGTTCAGGTAAATTCTGGGCTCTTTTCTGCCTTTTTTCATTTTAGTACCAAGCAAACACCCCCAGCCCCTTGATAACTCATCTCTGTGCAAACTTCAGAAAGTTCCATGTGTGTATTGGGGGGTAAAGAAATGAATTGCCAAAGTTAAAAAACAAACGAAAAAAAACTCTAGAAAAAATCAACCAACCAAAAGAAAAAAACCCAGAATCAAAACAGCAAACCAAGCCAAACAAATTACAAAAAAAAACCCCTGATAAAAAACCAACCAAAAAAAAAAAAAAAAAAAAAACCTCAAAAAAAAAAAAAAAATCCAACAAAAGCCCCCAAACAAGCAAAAGGACTTGTATATCCTTTGAGTCATCTTTTAATTACTGAGGGTGGAGTTCTGGAAGAGTTTCTGAACCAGGTATTCAATATTTTTAGGTCTTAGAGTTGTGACTGTGGGGTTTGCCAGAGATGTTGAAATGCCTGTGTACATTGAGCAAAAATCCCTCAAACTGTGATTAAACACCACTTTGTGAGGCTGTACAATTAAATGTGTTTTACCTGTGAAGATAAGGATTTAGTGGAATTTCTTTCTGGTTTTTTTCCAAACCAAGTATCTGATTTCTGTGACTTATCAAGAGGCTTATTTGGATAATGACTGCAAATTTGGAACTACTTTTGTACGTCAGAAGGCATCACAGGATTCCAGTGTTATGCCCTTTGGGTTCACATACAACCAGAGTCTTTTACAGATTAATGAACCCTGTCTTGCAAAGATTAATTTATGAAATATTTGTTGTCTGTTTCTATGAAGTCACACTGGCACCGTCTGCTTCAGTGCAGTGTGTGTGGATGACTGAATTTAAACATGAAACGCCAAGAAAAATTAACTTCCTGTGACATCAGGTCATGGTTTCAGGAGTGACAGAGAATCCTGCAGGAATGGGAAACGTTCCGACGTGAAACATCCTCCGCTGCTGGGAGATGTTAGATAACGAGTGGGAGGATGAAACCCTTGCCAGTTCCACCAAATTTACTTCATTTGCAGGAAATTCAAAGCTGAAAGCAGTGTACAGGAGGAGCTTGGCAGCCTGCAGAATATGTAAATAAACCATACAAACTAAAAGTTGTAGTTGTGCCATCCCTGGAAGTATTCCGGGCCAGGCTGGATGGCGCTTGGAGCAACCTGGTCTAGTGGAAGAGGGCATGGCAGAGGGGTGGAACTGAGTGAGTTTTAAGGTTCCTTCCAACCCAAACCATTCTATGATTCCGTGATAAGCAGAGTTGGTTTTGACCAGTATTTGGGTTTTTCTTGCATCTCCTGTTTGTCCCAGTTTGGATCTTGGGAGCCACGATGGCTATTTCCAAGTGCCTTGTGCTGCTGGGGCAGGTATGCCATGGGACCATTGTCCCACTGTTGCCAAGCTGTGTGAGTCTGGGATCCAGCAGAAGGCATGGCTGGGCTGGGATGAGCCTTTTGTCCCCAGGTCAGCTGCAGGAGGCAGTCGGGTGCCTGCAGGTGCTTCTCTTGGCAGGAGCCAGAGGGGAGCGTGCTGCTCGTTGGGTTTGGAAACACGGGAGCAGGCAGCAGGGGAAGCGTTCTCCAGGCAGCATGGAAAAGCCATCCCCAGCAGGTCCCCGGCCCCGTGCCTGTGCAGGAGCACATGGGGCAGCGGAGCTCTGCTTTTCCGTTCAGCCTCGCCCGGCTCTGCACGCAGCAGGATTCGGTTTCACCGAATAAATCTTAGGGCCATTTCAGGAAAATTAGACAGTCTGTGAAATGAAATGTAAGCATCTGGCAGATGGCTTGTAAAACAAAATCTCGGGAGCCACCTGCATTTTAGGGGTGTGGGTTACCTGAACTCAGAGGAGGTTTTCTGGCGTTGCTGACCTGTGTGAGCTTTGCTTTGGAAACTTCACATGAAACCAGTTTTACAGATGTTGGGATTGCTGTGAAAACCGTGTATTCCCCAAATGCAGGACGTGGTGTCAGCCTGGTGATTACCCTGTGAAAAAGAAGCCTCACATCCAGCTTGAGGATTTCTGGGGCTCTCATGGCTCATCTGAGCAGCTGCCCTGGTTGGGACCACGGGGGTCTGAGGGGAGGGGAGCAGGGATCAGCCGTCCCTGCGCAGCCCCTGGACCTGGGTGACCACAAGGAGCAATGCTGAATCGTGAATTAGGTCACACTCCTCTCCTGGGAGTGGTTCTGTGCTCATCCCCTGCCGGTCAGTTCTGGGGCCGTGTGTGAGTTCCCCAGGCCTGTGTGCTCTGCTGATTTATTCAATATCACTAGGTAGTGATTGAATTGAGGCAGCACCGAGCAAGAACTGGCTCCAAAACAATGTTTCTCCTTAACAAAGGAAGTAAAGAACAAGTGACTCCAAATAATGATCTTGGGCTTCAAATACTGTCACTCGAAGTAAATTAGGAAGTCTGAAATTGTGCTTTATTCTGAGACATCTGCTTTGTGTCTCATCTTCCTGCACAGAGTTAGAGCAGTCTTGACGGGGCAGGACAAGCCCAGGTGAGTTATCTGAAGGTCACGAGGACCCTCCTCAGCAGCTGCAGCCATGGGCAGGCTCTGCCCAGGGCACTCAGTCAACTCTTGCAGATTTTCTTATGGAATCAATCGCTGCAGAATCTCCTCCTTTTACATCCTTTTGGTGATTGCCTTTTACCCGACAGATCCTTTCATGCTCTTCCTCTGTGTAGGTTGTCACTTGTTATTTGAGAAACTTTACTTGAGGAATTTGGAGTGTCGTGTTATACTTTGCACATCATCGGTTTATGTGTGTGAGCTGCAGTAAAGCGCAGTGATTGCTTAAAAACACTATAGTTACTTAAAAGAGATGACTTTGATTGTGTGTTTTTTGTTCCCATCACAATAACACTTTGCAGGTGATTATTAAATTAGAGATTTTCTTTGTTTTTTGAACAAAAAAACCCCAACCTTTTTCATGTCAGTGCCAATTATGAGTAGTAATTTTTCACATTTTACAAAAGAATTTTTTGTCCTGCCTCCACGCCCCCCCAAATAAAGAAGGGCTTTGACACTCTATGACAAGGAGGTGGGGGGTAGGGTTTTTTATTATTATTTTTTGCAAACACAGTGCTTTTGACTTTTCTTTAAAAAATCTGTTGACTCTATTGAAATGTGACAGGGCAATATTTAACCTGAATAGAGGCATGTTGACTCCTCTTATTAAAACTGACAGTTAAGGACATTTCTCTCTTTATTCCTTCTGATACACGCAGACAAGTCTTCACTGCTAACTAGTATACAAAATCAAAAACAAAAAAATAGCGAGTGAGGAGATGAGTACCTTATAAACAATATATGAATGACAATTGCAAGTTTAATCTAGCAAAGAAACCTTTTTTTATCCTTTAAGAAAATTAAAGCCCTTTCAAATTAGCTTGATATATGAAGACAGGCTGACATCATTAATTTTCAAGTATTCATTCTTCTTCCCTCGCTCCCCTCGCACAGGGATGCGTTCCAGGTGCTGGATGCGTCCACAGCGACACCTATAGCGAGAGGGGCTTTGTGCCATGCCTGGGGTGGGCACAGGTTGGCTCACAGGTGACACCTGCTCGTCCTCTTCCCTGGGCTCTTCCCCAGGGCGTTGGCCTGGGCTTTGGGTTTCTTTTTGACAGAAAAGACAATCCAGTGGTCTCATGGTGAGCTGCTCTCCCGTTGGGTTGTGAAGAGTTTGTGGACTCCCTGTCTCTGGAAGTGTCCAAGGCCAGGTTGGACAGGACTTGGAGCAACCTGGGATAGTGCAAGGTGTCCCTGCCCATGGCAGGGGGTGGGATGGGAGGAGCTTTAAGGTCCCTCTGATGCCTTAAGAATTTTTAGTTTCTATTATTCGTGTATCTGTGGCTTTGGTGTGTAGTTCTAGGCTTCATAAAATGCTAAAAACCTCTGTTCCCAGCATTTTAGACAAAACATTACTCTCAACTGGAAAATCCAAGGACGCTTTGCTGCCTCAGAACCCCAAAATATGTAAACAGCAGTGAATTGGGGGGAGCAAGCTTGGGGTGGTTGGCATCGTCACCTGAAGGTGTAATTGGAGAATTGGGGCCCAATATGTTAATAAGACAAAGCTTAAAAAAGGTGAAGATCTCATGACTCGGTGTCCGTTTTGGGTGTAGCCTCATGAGTAGGCTCTGTCTGCCCTAAATGTACCTAAAGGCCTTTAATAAATTTGTCTGCTTTTTACTCTCCTAACTTTGTCTGGCCCCTGGTTCAGGTAACCCTGGATAAGGCATCACCTCCTAACCCAAACCATTCCCTGGCCCTTTTGGCAGCCTGACCTACACAAGGCTCTTTGGGAAGATCAAAGTTTATTCGGACTTGTTGCACCCAAGGCTGGTGGTGTGGTTTGACTTTGGCCAAATGCCAGGCACCCACGACATTTGCTAGCTTGCTCTCCCCTGCCACAGTTGGGCAGAGGAGAGAGAAAAAAGAGTTAACACAAAGGGTTCATGAGTGAGATAAGGATGGGGAGAAAATGCTTCTGTTGCACCAGCTGGCTCACTTGAGAGGGAAGGATGCATGTTTTGTACCTGCCTTAGGGGAGATCAGGAGAAGCTGGAGCACTCTAAGGCAGCAGCTTGGGCTGTTTCGAGGAGGGGCTGGTGCACAGTGTGTCATGCAGGTTCCGTGCTGCAGTCTGGGCTCTGTAGACATTTGCACAGGCTTGAGAGAAGGATGATCAGATGATGAGCTGTATCGTTTGGGAAATCCTTGATGGGCAGTCAGTAGCAGGAGTGAGGACTGACAGAAGGAACAGGAGACCGGAACTGGGGATTGGAAAATTTATGGTGTTGAACCTTCTGTAAAACCAACTGAACTTAAGGTACAAGATTTAACATCTTTATAGTGGGAGTCACATTTCAGAATTAAGCTGCTAGTGAATTTTTTCTGGAGCAATCTTGCTCCCGAAACACGTGTGTGCTTCCAAGCCACAAAAGAAGATCCAAATCTATATGGAAAATGTGTGATCTGATGCCTTGGTTAAAGTGTGTGGTTAATAGCTGTGTTTCAGCACATAACAAAGGGATCAAGGACTGTGGGCAGAGAATTCCTGTGTGCTTAGACCCAGGGACAAATGAAAACTGCCAGGTGATTGGCACAAGAAGTGGGGAGAGGAGATATTCTTGTAGTGGTGTTTCATGCACTGTTCCTGTTGTGCTGATGTTTCTGCTCTCAAGACACCGCAGGCTTTACGGGAAGCAAGGCTCTAACCGTGACACAGCAGCCTGTTTGCTCTGTGTGCTGTGCTCTGATTGTGTTTCAGCAGGGTCTGCTCCTGGAGCCTGGCCTGCCGTGGGCAGCAATCGCCTGCCCCTGCTCCACAGCCCCAGCTGCTTGTCTCACATCTGCTCTGGATGTGCTCAGCCAGGTGATCTCACAGCTCTGGCTCAGACCCTTCCCTGGCCCTGCTGCTCCCAGCAGAACCTCTGTCTTTCTTTCAATCCACTCATAGTTTTGCCGGGGCTCACTTTTCTGGTGTGGTTTGGGGTGGGTGCATCCTCTGCAATTATTTGCTTTTCTGATGAGCATTTTTGTAGTTTCTCCCATACTGTCACTAAAGGGTGAGAAAAGCACTGCAAGTCCCCAAAGGCACTGCCCTCCCTCTGTCACCTCTCCTGAGTCCCTCTGTGGCCACTGCAGCCTGCCCCCGGCGAGCCAAGAGCCGCACGGCTCCCTTGGGAATTGCTCATATCCAGCTGAGGGTAGTCCAGGCGCTCCCGTCACCTGTCCAGCCCCCTTCTGCAGCTGATGCTTTACTTGTTAGCTCCCAAGGCAGTTGCTGTAGATTCTTCCATTGGTACAGAGCTCGACAATGATGCCGCAGTATAAATATGGAATAATAATAAATGCTCAATATCAAACAGGATAAGCTTGGTAATAACTTTTAGAAGGGAAGAAGTCATTCTGTGTAGTTCCAAAAAATGCTTCTATCCTGGCCAGCAGCAGTCAGCCTACACTGATTGCAGGCTTGTTGGGTTTTTAAACAGGTTTTTTTGGTTTTAGCAATCTTTGCATGATCACATCTTTGGTTCTGTCCCTTGTAAGTCAAGGCAAATACATGGATCACTCTGGATTCTTTAGCCAAAACCCATAGTGATGAAGAGCCCTTCATTTAATGTGTGGTGTGATGAAGCACTGGACGACTGGAAACTGGTGGAGATCTGGTCACGCTGTTACCCTCATACCTTCTTAGGCTCCCGCCCCAGCCCCAGGTGGCCCTTCAGGGGCGTGGGGGTGGCCATCCAGGAGGCTCTCAGAGCAGCACTGTGGATTGGCACATGACAAGAAATGGCCTTGAATTCGCTGACAGTGCTCTTCATTTTGGTCTTTCTAAGGAATAGCAGAGGAAGGTTTCAATGCTGAGGGCAGAGCACAGTTAGAGGCTGATTCTCATCTGCTCCTTGTCTCTGTCCAGTCTGAAGAGAGGGTTAGTTTAGAAACCTTAATTTCAGGGTTGTATATAAAGCTTTTAAAAATACATCTTTCTTCTTCAAAAGAAGTAAACTTTTATTGCGCTTTTTCTATTGTTGTAAATTTGATTGGCCAGATGTTGTTTAGGCTCACTGTGGTTTTGTTCAGAAATTCTTTTTGTAGATTTTGATGGGGGCCTGGTTTGGTGAATGAGGAAGTTATCAAAGGGGGAAATAATTCTTTTTTATTTTTTTGTTGCGCCTTAACTTCTCCAGATGTTGTAAGTTCTATGATTTCCAACGTTTTCAGCACATCTTTGCTTTAGTTTGGTGAAATAAAATGTCCTGGGTCTGCAGAGATGAAGGGTGACAGACTGAATGTTCTTGGCTGAGTATCTCCTCCCTGGCAGGAAACCTCATCCGTAGCTGTAGGTCCATCCGTGTGAGAAAGGGACACAGCCATGGGTGTGTGCTGATCCCAACTCCTCCTGTCCCACCTCCAGGCAAGGGTTACTGCCAAGGGCAACGTGACCTATTGGGAAGTGCACTAGGAGCCCAGTGGCCTTCAAAACGGAATTTTAATGCTTCCTCTTCCCTTGGGATGAAGGCACGGGTGTCTTGCTGTCACCCAGGATTTTTCCCCTCACACAAGTCACTTCCTCTCCGAATGTCTTACTGCAGAAGCCTTGCAGTTTCTTGGTAGTTTCCCATAATGCTGTGATCAGCGATAGCAAGCAGGAGGGGAGGGACAGCAGGTCCTGATGTCCAACACAGGCACCACTGTTGGCCAAAAAAATTAATCACAGAAGAATTTGTCTTAAAAATATCCATTAATTTATGCTTTTCTCTAAGAATAACATTAGGGCTATAGCTTCCCGTGTAGCTGCTGAGAGTTGGCCGCGCTGAGCCACAGCACAGTGAGCCATGGCTTCAAAGACTAAGGGTGTTCCTGAGTTCTCGTGCTGTCATTTTGGTCCCTTTGGAATAGGAAGGATTGTTGGAAAGACCATGTTGTGTGTGTCCATGGGAAATTCCATAATATTGTAAGCCAGAAATAAAAATTAGTCTTCCCTGGATGAGACCTGCATTTGAATACGCTGCTATTGATGCATTATCTGCATGCGTGTGATCTTTATTCCCTTGGTGAGCGGTGATGCAGCCTTCGCCCCTGAATTAGGATGTTCTCTACACATTCCAGTTGGAGTCATATTAAAGAGAATTAACTTTGGTAGCGCCACGCTGGAGCAGGAATGGCTCTCTTAGCTCGGCGCCGCTTGGGGTCCTCAGGTCAACCTCTTTAATTAAGTCTTGTAATGTTAAGAGTGAATTCAATACCCATCCTACCCTATCAGAGCTAACACTCTTTCCTGCACTGCTTTTATCAGCATGCCCAATTTTCCACCTGGAATTTGTTTTAACGAAGCCCAAATCCTATTTTGCCGAACGCTGGAGGCTGTGTGGAACATTCTGCCTGTGATTCCGTTAGCCACACTCTGGAACTCGGCACAAACAAGCTGTAAGCTGCGTTTTGATGTCAGGTTAAGCTATTATGGTACAAATTGTGTTTAATATATTTTTAAATACTTTCTTTAATATTTTATAGGGTTTTTTCCCTATTGAATTAGCAGTAAAACAGCGGTGCTTCATATTTCAGATCTTTTTCCACCTTTCGGAGGCCTGCGTTCCACATGATCTGGTTACCAGCTGGACAGCCAGAGGCTGAGCACAAAGCAGCACAGCAGACTCAATTTCTGCCCTAGTGTTCAGCCAGAGTGTTTTTCCACAAATAACCTGTTTTCTTATGTACTCCCTTCCTAGTTTAATTCCACCCAAAACCCAGATGTTTCTTTCTTCCAGCTTTTACTCTGTGGGCCACCAAACCCATGGAAATTCAATACATGTGTTTTTACCTACAAGGAGGGTACATCACTTGCCCTATTTGTTCATTTAAATATCGGTTTAAATTAGATACTCAGTTCCATTTATCTCTTCTAAGATGAGCAGTTCACTTAATTTCTCTTTATATTTTATTTGTTTAATGGTAACAGTGTGCTTGAAGTGTAGGTGAGAACTGTGGCATGACACTGTCAGACTTAACAAACACTACAAGAAACAAAGTTGTTAAAATATAGGTTTGACAACAGTTGGATTGCCACTAGTGACAAACCCAGGGAGTATAGAGGGACATGTGAGAAATTAATTCCATCAAAAAAAAAAAAAAAAAAAAAAAAAAGGAAAAAAAAGGCTTGGTAGATGCCAGCAAATACTGTCTGGCCAAAGCAAGCACAGGTGCAGGTGGATCACCTCTGGTGAGATCCATATCAGTCACTCATGTGAGCGTGCCCTTGGAATTGGACTCTTCCCTTGTCCCCTTCTCTTTGCCCTTGCCCCTTCAGTTAGAGCTGATGAGAGCTCAGTAAATGTGACGAAATTGCCATTTCTGTAGTGATTTTTCAGAGTGAAGCCACACTTAATGCTCCCGCCGGAAGGAAGGGGGGTGGTCTGCACGTGTTCCATGTCTGCAGTGAAATCTCATTTGTTCCCAGATGTAAACACTGGGCATCACACCCTTGAACTCGTCTGGTTTCAGCACTTACTCCTCTTGTGATCATGGTTAATTTAATATAGTTGAAAATTAAAAAGTTAAATGAAAGCTGTTTTTCTGCAGGCTGTTTTCCAAATTTTCCCACTCCTCCTGTTTTTACTGTGCTTGTTGCATTAACCAGCAGCCACATATGTGTGTGTGTGGGTACATCTGTTCCGGGCGGGGATGGCTGTGTCTGAACATATGTAGGAATGAAGTGCAGCTCGATATTGGCTAAATGACAGAGGCAGGAGGTGGCCACCTGCCCTGACACAGCCCTCAGCGCAGACACGGAGAGGGGAGAGTTAGAAACAATTACAATCTCGCATGTACTTGTAAGAGCAAAGGAGCAAACGGAACTAATTTCAACTAATGTTTCCCCTAGGATGGAAATTCAATGTCAGGATGGCCCTGTTGTTGGCACATCGGAGAGTGTGAGATACAATTAATAAACTAGCAAAATTGTCCTGATATGGTTGATGTGTATGACAAAGTTTATTTTTTACTTTCTAGTGAGAAACTAGATTTGAATTTCTATAGATACCTGAGGTAGATACAAGGCTTGTGGCTAGGGTGTCATGGTGGGGTCTGGAGGCCATGGAGCTCCAAAGGGAGAGCGTGGCACTGCCAGGCCTGTCCGTGCCTGCTGTCCCCATCACTGCTGCCCTCCCAGCTCCCATTTGCTTACCATGAAATCACAGACTCATGGAATATCCTGAGCTGGAAGGGACTCACAAGGATCATCACAGTCCAACTCCATCATGAAAGGCACTGGCTGGTTACTGAGAGCAGCAGCATCATCTCCTGTTCGTACATGTGTACCTAGGATGACAGCTATTGCTTTATGTTCAGTTTTCTTTTTAATAGGTAGGGGTTTTTATATAAATACATCCGGTGAGGGCCGGACCAGAAATATCTGCCAAACACAAAGCTGTTGTTGTGATGACTGTGGGTCCAAGGACACAAAAACCCACGTGGTGCCAAGGCTCTGCTCCTTGTCCTCCAGTCTTGAAAAGCTCACATGGGGATGTTGCTGTGGACTAGTTTGAGGTGTGGATTTTAGCTGAGCCAGCGCTGATTCTCTGAGTGGACAGTCTCAGGGCAGGGGCTTTGCCTCTGAGAGGGGCAGCTCACTCTGTTTGCAGCTTGCTGGGATCTGCTGGACACACAGGGCTGTCCTGGGGGAGCAGGGGCAGCAGATGCAGGCACAGGGACACCCATTTGTCCAGGACACGCGTCCGAGCTCAGGCGTGGTGCAGCTCCGGGGTGGATTAAGGCAGGGGGTGAAGACCTGGGGCTGGATCCTGGAGCTTGGGCACGCGGGGCGTCTGTTGAAAGCACTTGAGCTGCGCTGGATCTGGCTGCATTTATTCTTAATCCACTGCTCAGTAAAGTACCCACTTTACTCCTGAACCTCTTAGATTTTGCTGCCCTGCATCACAGCCTTATAATTACTTGGACACGGGACTGCTCTATGGCTCTGCTGCACCCTGCCTGGGAGCAATTCCGTGATGTTTCTGTCCAGCCACCTTGCTGGTTTTCTCACTATTTGCCTGGCCTAATTGCGATGAATTCCAGCTTCAGTATTAATGTCTGGATCTGCCTGGCAGTCCAGAGGGACAGTGCAGGTGAGCTTTAAATGCTGGAGGTAATAGGAAGTTCAGTTGTTCTCAGGGCTCTTCCCTGCTCCCAGGGAACAAGGAGCAGTACAAGAGGAAACATCCTTAAGCTGTGCCGGGGGAGGCTCAGGTTGGACATCTGGAGGGATTTCTTCACGGAAAGGATGGCCAGGCACTGGCACAGGCTGCCAGTGGTGGAGTCCTCATCTCTGGAGGGATTTAACAGCCAAGTGGATGTGGCTCTTGAAGACAAGGGTTCGTGGTGGCCCTGGCAGTGCTGGGGAAGCAGCTGGGCTAAATGATCTTAAAGGCCTTTTCCAACCCAAAGGGTTCTGTGATGTTCACAAGTGCTCGTATGGAAGGGTTAAAAAGCCAAGCCGAGTCTCCTTTAGTGCCAGTGCTCCTGAAGGATGGGTAGGGTGATTTAAATTTTGTCATAACACGTGTTCTTACAGAAAGCACCACTTGGAAACAAACTTCACAGATCCCTTGCTCCTTACCAAGAGCAAACTTGCTGCTTTTCATTAAGCTGTTTGATTGCTATCGAGCTCCTCGTGTCAGTGCCAGAGGCAGCCGGGGCTTTGTGCGCTGCGCTGGGTAATTGTGCCGTTTCTGTGGCCTGCTTTGGAACAATGGCTCATAAAAATCTTAAGCAGCTATCACTTTTCATGGCTAATGAACTGAGGATCTGGGAATTAGATCCAGAGCCAATTCTTGGATTAAACCCTCTGAGCCCAAAACAAGGCTGTCTTCAGGAATAAAAAACAAGCCAGGGCGGCTGCAGTAGGGGAGTACAGAGTGTGACCTTCAAGATGTGAGATAAGTGACCAACATGAAGGGTACAGCAAAAACTAATCAAGGAGGAGGGATGAATACCAAAGGGCTTGTCGGAGAGTCAGTAATGCAGGCGAGGGGCAGGGGGGAATTGTTTGTTTTTAGATGTGATTTCTAAAAGGCTTTTTTAGTTTCAGAAATATTTGAAGTAAGTGTCCCTCAACATTCACATGCTGATCAGGGACAGAATGAGTTTGGTGGCCTCAGCCTGCCCTGGAGAACGGGGAGCGCGAGAAGCCCCCAGACCCGCACAAAGGAGCAAGAGCAACAGTAATCCCGGGGCGGGTGGGTGGTCTGCATTCACAGGGAGCTTTCATGGCACATTTCATCCCCCAGACCAATAATATTTAATAACTGCATCCCCAAACCCGCAATCTCCTCTACACCCTAGAAGCCAAAGCAAATATCTGTATAAAGTATAGATTTCAGCACTTCCTGAGAAATGAGAACATGAAGAACAACTGGAAGAGTTGTAAATAGCAGCTTTAACAGGAAAATTCCAGAATGTGTTCAAAGTAAATTAGCTCCTGCTATGCCTCCTCGCCCCCCCTTCCTGTCCTCCCCCCAGCCCACTTTTATTTGCTTTGAATTTCCCTTCCACTCTCTTAGTTGACAGCATTTGCACTTATTTCTGTTAGGGAACACGGCCATTTTTTTTTTTATGGCAAGGTGAAAATAATTTTATTTTCATCACTTTTCCCCCACTCCTGTGATGGATTTACTTGAAAAAAAATAATGACGGGCTTCACAAACTGGCCTGACAGTTGTGATGCAGAGAGTGAGCTGGCTGAGCGGGGACAGTGAGGCATCTCTGTACCTATTATGGCAAAAATCGATAATGCTTTCTGTAAATTGCTCCTCCCAAAGGAGATGAACAAATGCAGGAGACAAGGGAAGCCATCATTCTGTATGAAAGCCCTGCACATTTGGACCAGTGCAATTATCAGGAAGGGCTTTCTTTTCCCCTTTTCTCTCCCTTTTTTTGGGGGGGTTGGAAAGTGAGAAAGAGTGGGATGTGAGAAAGGAAAGACTTATTTTTCCAGAAGTGTAAATTGAAGGCAGAGGTTCTGTGGCTTGTCCAAACAGATTGCTTTGGCACGGGGCAAGGAAGGAATTAAGATAATTTTGGAAGTACTTATACTCTTTGGATGTCTTTACAGTCCTGTTACACATTCAGACTTAATTTTTTCTGAGACAGCAGTTCCTTTCTCTCATTGTCTGGAACCATGAGGTTCTGTTAATCCTCCCCCGTGTTCTGTTGCCCTGAGTGGGAATTCCATAAAACACCAAGAACAGATTTTTCATATTGTGGGGGGTCATATGAATTCAATATCAAGTGGTATGAAAGGTCATCAGGAACTGAGTAGAAGAGCCTGTGATGCCTTTACTTAGAGCAGGGACTGGCTGGAGTAAAGTCATTATTTGTCCAGTAAACAAGGAATAATGGGGAATATAAGAGGACATTCCCTTTGTGAACAGCTTTTCTTGAAGACGACATGAGCTGCCACGATCCAGAATGGGTGGCATGTACCTGGAGTGAGGGTCTCCATCCCTGGGGCACTGCCTTATGATGGTGTCATGTGAGGCCCTTGGCAAGGCTTGCAGTTTCACCAAGGCTAAGCTCTCCCATCGCACAAGTGAGTTCACGATGACACTTTCTGTGTTAAGGTCTTCACTTCTTCAAACAGCAACAGTTGAATGCTGATTCTGTTATTGATAGAAGCTCCTCTGCCCAGCAAATAGAGTCTGTTGTTGTGAGACCCTTTGTGCCCACACTCTGAAAGAGAAGCATGAAGCACAGCTCCTCAGCAACGTGACAATAAAATATCTGAATTTGTGCTGTTCTATCACCTTTCTCTTAGCCTGACATTGCTGTTTCAGTGAGAAAACAGAGAAAATACCACAGATGAATGAGAAATATATCAGAGTTGTTGGTTCTTATCAGAGTTGGAAGACAGAGAAGAGAGACTGCAGGCAGCTGCTCGAATTTCAAGTACCCTGAAGTTCAGAAGGACTTTTCACAAAGACATGTTTGGAAAGGGCATTCAGCAAGTTCAGAAAAAGCCACGGTAGGTAAAAGAGTTCAGCACCCATCACCTCGAATTAAATCAGAAGTGAAAGGAGAGGCACTGGTGGGAGATGTTCAGCCCTTCAAAATATATCTCAGTGCTGTTGTCCCAGGAACACGGTTAAATGCTCAGGGCTGTGTTGCCAGATGTGGGCACTTATCACCAGCAGGACTGGGGAGAGCACGGCAAAGCTCTCACTGTGTGGGGTATGTTGAACTGGTGACGTCATGTCGGAGGAGTTAAGCTGCTTTTCCAGTGCTAAGAGATGGATGTTGAGTGAAGATGGATAAATAACAGGCAGAAAGACTGGGATGGAAAAGAGGTTTTCAAGAGAGAAATGATTTATTCACATGGATTTTCTGAATTTATAAGTCTTGCCTTTTTATTAACTTCAATTCCTTTGGCAAGTGTTTTGTTTCTGATTTTTAGGTCTCCTTTTAGAGGCCTAATAGTTGCTTCAGAGCTGGAGGAGAATGTGGGAATGAAAGCTGACATTGTCATTCCAGCAAACGGTTTTGTTGGAGCTATTTCATGGTTTGTTAGAAGCACAACAGCTGTTTACAGTTTGTGTCCATCTCCTGCACCCTGCAGACGTGGTGCTGCTGAGAGCCTTTCTGTCCTGTGATAAGCACAGAAGGACTGATGAGCTTCTCATGTCGCGTTCTCAGAACCTGAGAAACAGCTTGAGTTTCGTCTTCCTAATGCCTCTGGCATGGCCCTGCACTTGCTGGTTGGGAGATGTGGTGGATCAGGTTTCTGCTTTGGCAGTGGGAAGCCATGAGGAAAATGCCCGAGTGGGTTTGGCAGGGGAAGGCAATCGCTGTGAAGGGACACATTCCATTGTTCCCACTGTTTGGAGGTTGAGGAATTGTGGTGGAGCAGGGGGTGAGGCCACTCCTCTTTACGCCAGTGTTCTGTCTCCCTCTCATGGAAGGGAAAAGCACGGCTTTGCCATTTGTCTGAGCACAGGAACAGAACAAGCAAAAATGATTTGCTAAAATCAATAATTCTCATGTCATCTTAATGCATCTAAAATATTTAAAGGAAATATGTTTAAAAGCTATTATTACGGTTTACATCTACTGCAAGTTTTAAATAATGAATTTGAGAAAGGCTTCTGAAAAATAAGGGTGGTTCTCATAACCAGGAGGCAAGTCTGGGAACGCAGCGGGCTGTGGGTCAGGAAAGGGCAACTGGAAAGGTGACATCCATCACCCCGCTGCCAGCGGCGGGGTGTTGGTGATCTGCCTCCACCAGCAGTAGTTATTCTTCTGAAGGGAAAGCCTTCTAAACAAGGCTGTGAATTGGTTTTCATGCTCGCATTGACAGATTGGGAAAGCAGTTTGTTCTACCAAATTTAACAATGATATATCATTATCACAACTTTGGGGGAAATCTATAAAATCAATAAGTTTGTAGCCTGAACAGGATTTGTATCGCTTGCTTGCTGTGCTGGTGTCAAAGCGTGAGCATATGGATTGAGTCACAGCCTGAGATCAATGGAATTTGTGGACAGTAAGCTCAATAACAAGCCCTTCTGAAAAGAAATAGATGTAAAAAGCAAATTTACTAGAGTATAAAAAAAAAGCTAATATCTTTTCCGCGTTGGCTGCAAAGTGCTGTTTGGCTGCCGTTGGCTGCTGGTACTTTGAAAGCTGTCTGGGGTGTGTGCTCGCAATGCTGAGTGCTGCTCCCGGCTTCCATGCGTCGCATGTACAGTTGGATGCTTCTGTTTGTAGGGCTTGTATTAGGAAACTCGCCAAGAATAGGAGGAGGGGGGAAAAATAGCCCTTTATATTGTAAACTGAATAAAGAATAAAAACAGTCAGTGTGTCTGCTGGGGAAAGACCATGGTGGCTTTATTTACTTTGTACTGGCAGGGCTTGCTAATGGAGAAAAATAAAAAGGCATAATTAAATAGTTTAATGAATTCGCAGCTCTTTTGTTTGAGTGGAGCTGGGAATGCATGTTCCAGAGGGCCTCACAAAGAGCTCGGCTGGTAGTGAGTTAAAAGTAGGAAATCAGTCCTTTGAAGGCATTTTTATACTTCATTATCCCAGCATGTAAAATGACTTGTACTAAACGATTGAGGATTTTTTTTTTCACTCTCTCTCTTTCTCTCTTCTTTTTCTAAACAAAGGAGAGCATCAGGGCGGCAGGAGCATAATTCCCCTCAGTGTCCTAGAGCCAATAGATCAGCTTGTCAGCAAATTGGTGGGCCTGTACTTATGTTTCAGTAAAATATAGGGCTCTGGGAAACTGTAGTGAACAACGAAACCACAAGCCAACCACCACAGAAACACACACGCTCTAAGAGATCCTGGGGGAACGGTGATGATAACACCTCCCTTTTCACCTCAATACTTTGCAGTAGGCAGATATTCACTTTTAAAGATTTTTTTTTTTTTTGTATGTATGTGGAGTAAAAAGAATAATGTTACATTTTTTTCCCCCAGGTTTTTTATTTCTTTGTTGTTGTGGATGAGTAAAGTGGGATCAGCAAAGGTGGATTTTCTTCTTCACAGTATGCCAAGTAGTGCTAGGAGGGGTTTAATGAAAGTTGTAGCATTCCTGGGTGCTGCCCAGCTGGAGTGTGCTCACTGGGTGGCCGTGGAGGTGGGAGGGTGGCTGTGCTGCAGAGCCAGGCGCAGGGACTGCTCTGGCCCTGCATCCGTGTCCCTGCTGTTCCCCAGCAGCCTTTGGCTTTCCTGGGGCTGCTCTTCAGTCTCCACATGGGCAGCATCCCTGGATTTTCCTGCCCTGGGGGCACGGAAGTGTGGATGCTCCATGCACCAGCCTGGAGTGGCTGCTCCTGTTGTTGTGCAGGTGCTAAGGGCGCGGTCACGGTCACGCTGCTCTGCAGGGAGACCCCAAAGTCTGCCTGGGGCTCAGCCTTAGGAATTGAGGTCATTAAAACAGACAGTGTGTTGCGGTGCTGAGTAGGAATATGGGCAATTCCTATAAAACAAGGTGGCAGTGGGAAACCAGACCATATTGAATTTAGGACTGGATCCAAGCACTCTGCTGTGCACCAGAGGGGCCTCGAGCAGGCTCTGCTTGACCTTCTTGCTGTGGGATCATAGACTTCTCTGTCTCTTGACGCCTTACAGATGCAGAGGTGGCATTTCAGGACATGGTTTAGTGGTGGCCTTGGCAGTGCTGCATTAATGGTTGGACTTGAGGAGCTTAGAAGCCTTTTCCAACCTCAACAATATCAGAATACTGTGGTTAGGCATTGTGGCCATTTTGCATATGGACAGGACAAGGAGGTTGTTCCGTGCAGTGGAAGGGAGGAGCTGTGAGAAGAAATACCTTTAACAACAAATGAAGGTTTTGTCCCTGCCATCCTTGGGCAAAGCCACCGGCTCTGATGTCACCTGGCTGCTGGAGCTGGTCACACTGTGCATGTGAGAGCCAGCTGCAAGCAGCAGGGAGCTTCCCTCCAGGGCCTCACCTGGCCCATGGATGGACATTTACAAAGCATTCCCTGCATTTTACAGCTCGAGTTTGCTTATAAACAACACTAACTGTTTGTTTCTTGTTAAAATTTACCTCATAAACAAATTTTACTGCCTTAGTTTCAGGCAATAATTGTTTAATCCCAACTTTCTCATACCCATAACACAGTGACTGTAAAGCTGTGGTTGGCACTTCATGGAATTTCTCGGTGCTCTCTCCAGCCACGTGCTGCTCCCAGGGACATTTTGTGCCTGCGAGGAGGACCATGGCCCTCCCCATCGAGGAGGCTGTTATTGGGAATGGCTCAAAGCAGCTGCAGTGCTTTGCTCTGGCTGGGAAGAACTAAAACAGGGAAAATCCCAAAAGAAGTCCAAAAGTCCAAAATAAAAGCAGGCTCCTTTTTCTGAAGTTTAACTTTCTGATGCACCACTGAGGCTGTTCGCTATTTACAACCCGTGGCACTCTCTCGTCCTTCTTGCTAAGTAGCAGGGAAATGCTGTGGAAGTGACTGCTTATATTGATTAGCGAGACAAGAGAGAGTTAGAGACCCTCAGCACTGCCACTTACAGTGGGCAGGAAACCCAAATTGACCAGTAATAAAGTGTTTGAGGTTGTTCGAGGCGGCTCCTGGGGAAACGGCCTTCTCAGAGTGGGGATGCTGGGGGTGGAGAGCTGTCAATTGCCCGTGTTTGATGAGGACTAAGTAAATGTGCTCCTGAAGCAGCCTATGAAATGGGAGAGAAAATGTGCTAGGGCTGGGTTCCCTTTGCAAAAATGTTTTTGCAAAGTTGGAGGAATGGATGTTCTTGGACCCATGAATAAGCACTGCCACCAGCAATGAGTGCAAGCTTGATTTTTCTCTTTGTTGTGGCCTCCAGTTACAGACAGGAGAAAAGTGACAATATTGTTAGTCCCTCATATAGCAATAGTGTAAACAAACTTAGGTGCTTGCTGGAATGTAGAGTGAGTATGTCAAAGGAAGGCAGAAGGTTGAGCCAAAACTGTTTGGGCCACCACAGACAAAAGGGCAGCAAGTTTTGAGTTTAGTGGGCAGTTAAAACTAAGAATAATCAGTGACAGTGAAAGCCTTGGACACCTAATGTGACAATTATTGGGAATTATTCAGACCTGGAACCTGAATAATTACATAAATGGAATCTTTTTATCAAGTGCAAACTATCCTAGTGCAGAGGATGGATGCCACGTGTAAGGAACCACCTTGCAGATTGACATGAATGAGTATAAAAATACAGCAGAGCACATTGTGATAAAACCAGAGAGGCCAAATCATCAAATAGGAAGCAAGATGTATCAAAATAGCAAAAATAACAATGGAAAGAACATGAGGAACGGGAAAACAAAGAAAAGTGTAGGATCACCATTCAGTGGACAGCAAAGAGAATTCTGAGACAGCCAAAAGTTTCTGTATCCTTCTCTCTTGAAGGTGGCCCGTGGGACAGCAGTTACCATAATTAATGCCCTTGCCAAAGGGGTGAGATCTGAGTCCCAAAGAGAGAAGAAGTGGCTTAAAGTGTCCTGAAGAGCTGCTGTCAGAACTGTTGGTTTCAAAACTCATTAAAAGAATATGTAGAGCCAAAATAAACTCAGAACTAGAGGTGGCTTGTTTTGAAGACTTGTGCAGGGAAGGCGAAATCCTGGAAGACAGTTCGGTGTCCTGACTGTAGACAGGAGTTATAGACCAGTCTGGTATCCTCCAGTTCCTGCAGAAACTCTGGAAAAAGCAACCAAACTATTTGTGAGCACTTGGCAGGTGATGAGGGAATGAGTAACAAACACAGACTTAGCAGAAAAAATATTGTCTAAGCAACACAGCAACTTGTACGGCAGCGTAACAGGTGTGGGCAGAGGAGGAGCAATGGCTGCCGTGGATCTCTCATTTAGGGAGGATTTTGGCACTCCTCACATGACTTTATTTATAAGCAAGGTGAGGAAATCTGGTTGAGATGAGTGTAGGTGTACAATGGGCTGAAGAATCGTTTTTAGGGCAAACTTATCACTGTCAGAATGCAAGGAGGTATAAACTGAGGTTTGGCAGGGGTCTGTCCTGACCCTGGGTCCCTGTAGTGTTTGCTCTAGTGAGCTGAATTACGGAGTAAGAAATATATTTACTGAGCTTTCAGACAACAGAAAGCTGAGCTAGTGAGCACATTCAGTGATAGCAGCACAACTCAAAGTAATCTGACAGGTGGGAGTGATGGCTTGGCAAAAACAGAATTAAATTCTGTAGGAACAACTACAAGATCTTAGGGAAAGTTTGTGGTGTGCACGAGAAATAGAATGTGTTAATAGTAAGTAGTGGTTTCTTGGCCAACAGCCCTGGTGGTGGCTCCAAGCCTTTTGTTATCTTTCTGCTTTGAGAACTGAAATTATTTTCTACCTGTGTCCCTGCAATCTGATTTTGTTTGTTCATTTAGGAGTAAAGTCTGACATCTTCTGTGAATCCCCCTAGGATCCTTGAATCCGTGTGTTGCGTGAAGCCATTCAGTTAGAGGCAGTCAGTGACACTTCCTTACTCATTAATTTGTACAGGCAAAATTCCCTCTGTTTTTATGATGTTTGTGGTACTGTGGACGCTCCCTCCTTTCCCCTTCACTGCCCCCCAAAAGCTCACTGCAGCAGTATGAAGTGAGCCATGCTTGGAGTGTTATTAAGTAATATTCCTTATTACAAAAAGCACAGGGCTCCCTTTAATGAGAGCTTTAATGCTCCCAGCTCGTGTCACTGTCTGGGGAGCCCCTTTCCTTTGTCCATAATGAGCACCTCCTCATTTGCACTGTCCCTGGATTTATGGAGGGACAGGAAAAAAACAATTTATTATGTCTTAAATGAACTGCTCCCAAAGCAAAACCAAAGAGAGCAGTAAACTGGTGCCTCTGCATTATATAGTTTGATTTTTATGGAGCTGTATCGTGATGTTCTGCCTCACCCTAAGCAGGGTGAGCACAGGCTATAATTACCTCTTGTGAACCCCATTTTCAGATAACCTCCCTGGCCTCTCTCTCTTCAGGATGTTGAATCTGTCAGTTAGGGGATTTTATTTGTTCTCACTGATGGAGCTGATGGTAAGAAGCAATGAAGCTCATTTGATATCTCATTTACCTGAAAAAAATGGGGCTCGCTCCCTGAATTTGAAACAGGAAAAACATTCCAGTGTTGTGAATTTTACTCTACAATACTTGAGAAATTCTTTCTGTTAATTCTTTCTCTGTATGCTCATCCTCACCTTTTCCTGCTCCACCTGCACTCAGTTCCCCTCTTGGCAGATGCATTCCTGCATACCCTAAGAGTTAACTTGAAAGAAAACAGGTTTTAGTTGATTAATCCCAATTTTAGGAAAAAGGGCTCTAAGGTCAAAGCCTTCCACATAGAGGCAGTGACAGCTGTGTTCCTGGGCTGAGATTAAATCCACATCTCTCGTGCAACATGAACTGATATAATGGTGTTGCTCCTTGCTTTTCTGACTTAGGGAAAAATGCACTAATTCCTTAAAGTTTTACTATAATTTAACTTCCTTACAGGAGTGTTTTGGATAAGCGTAACTGTGCCTTTGATGTGATCAATTTAAAATAAAATCTGAGGTCTAAGAAGACAGTTCAATGATGGTTGGTTTTGTTTGTTCAATTTGGTTTTCCTCTGCCTTGGCTCACCTTAGACTTCCTTGTATTCCTAAATGTGGAGGTACCTAAACCGTATTTTTCAGCTGGAGAGCAGCAGTCCAGGACTTTCTGTTTAACCTATGGCAAAAAGCAGAGATCGATAATAAATGGTCTGGTGCCTTCCTGCTTTTGCCTTGTGTGAGTGTTTTCTCTGTAGTTCAAGGGTTATAGAAATTATAGTTGACAAATCTCAGCTACAAATAATATTTCTATCATTTTGCATAAAGTCTTAAAATCTTTTTATTTATTTCCTTTCTTGGAAGAGTCAAGTAAGAGGCTTTTATATACCGAGGAAAGGTTTTTTAGACTTAAACTTCAGAATATTTTCAATATCTGCAACATTATCTTTTGAATAATAATTACCTCTTATATTAAATTATAAGACAGCAGGATTCAGGATTAGATCTCTGCATATTATTCTAGTGAAGGAAATTATGACAGGGGTCATTTTTTAGAATTATGTAGGAGGGTAAAAGGTCCCAGGCAGCATTAGAAGGGAAGGCGTTTATAATTAAATTGTAATTTAGGCCTATGATTTATAGTTTTCTCAATGAAAAATTTGGTGCTGTAGCGAGATCCTAGGAGGAACTTTAGTGAGATACAACTTAATGAAATAATAAAAAGAAAAATGATTCTGGAATAGACTGTATTGCAGTGGTCCCCATCAGGATGCTGCAGTGGAGCTGCTGTGCTGTCGCTGTTTCCCTTAGAAATTCCCTTTTCCAGGGGTATTTTCCAGGCAGTAAAGTTTGTTTAGGCTGAAACGTGGCATGGAAGAGGCATTCAGATCGAGGCAGTGTTCACAATAGATACCTCTTTAACTCATTTAGCTCATTAAAACTTAGGAAGGTGTTCTCAACTATACAAGTTGTCAGTTCAGGACAAACTGCTGTTTCTTTTTGTTGTTGTTAGTCACGAGCTGCAGGCAAACGGTGAGCCTTGTTCTTCTTCACAATTTGTGAAGTCATTAGAGTGTGGATGCTGAAAACCTGCTCTGAAATAGCACCCACTTATCTAGAAATAGCTTATTTCTACCTAATGTGCTGAGGGGGTTGGAGTTTCAGTATTATTCTGCAGAGCAGACAGATACTGGAATTAAAGAAAGAACATTTTTATAGTTATTTTTATTAATTAACGGGCTAAACTCCTCCCGACCGTGATGAAGAACTATTCTACTGGCAGGAAACCATTAATACAGAAAGGTTAAATGGTTTGCCAAAGGTAATTGAGGCAGTCAGTGACTGATCTGACACCAGGAGCCATCTCTGACCTGATCTCTTCTGGCAGTAAAACTCTGCTGGACTGGTGGTGCTGGATGCTGGTCAACAGCTCTGCCTTCGATTAAACCACATTTGGGTTAGGAAATACTTAAAAATGCCTTAAAAATGACTTTAAGAAAGGGATGTAGGTTCAGACATTGTCTTTTAAACATGTAAACATTTTCTTGTGCAAACTCAGCAGTCATTCCTACAAATGGTAGGAACAGGCTGGCTCGGGCTATAACAATATCCTTGTTTTTTAAAATTCTGCAATTACTTGAATTTTGTGTACAGTTGTAGAAAGTCAGCAGGTAAGTTTAGAGTGTGGGTTTCAAGATCAGCTTTTGGACTTTACTACAATCAGAATAAGGCACTGAATCAAGCCTTTTGGTACTTAAGTTTTTTGCAGTAACTTTGCATGCAAATAAGAACCTGATTGAAATAAATGTACTTATAAGCACCCTCTGAAATAAATGAAATTGTTGAAATTGTGTCTGGGCAAAGCGTGACATTTTCCATGTCACAGAAAGATGGGAAGGAGGATGTGACTTAAAAATACCAGATACGGAACTTCAAAAGAGGGAAGAACAGAAAGATCCTGAACCAGCGAATTCTCTCATCTCTCTTCTGGGAGGGTTGCGGGGAGCTCGGGAGCTCACTGCAGGTCCAGCAGGGCTGGGAGGGCTGAAGAGAGAGCAGCGCTGAGACAGGGAGTACCTGCCTTTCCAATGATTGATGCTATTTGTATTTTAAACATTCACTTGGAAATTATCCAAATAACTGTTTATTTAACTTGTGCACAGAATCATCCCAAGTATCTAAATTTAATGAGAAAACAATTAGCTTTTTAAAGGCTGTGTGTTCCCATAATGAATATTTAGGAATGTTAACATATAATATTATATCTTGGGAAAAAAAATCTTAATAACACAGATTGTTCTGTGGCTTCTGGGTAAATAACAGATACTTTAGAATTTATCTAAATAAAGAAGCTACTTCACAGGCTGTAGGATTTTCAGAGGGATTTTTATTTTTTATTGTGTCAAATTAAAAATAAAATCCAGGGTAGCTTTTTCTTTTCTGTTTTCCAAGCTAACCTGAAAAAGAAAAGGTTAAGACCAATACTTGAAAAAAAAGGGTATTTCACCCTAAAGAAGAAAACATTTTTCTGCTATTTGCAGAAAATTATTCTTTTTCTGTGGTTTTGTGAGCGTTGCTTGCGGTAATTGTTGATTATGGAAGCATTTGTTTGCGATGTGGATTTTAGCCCCCGGGCTGCCCTCGCTGGCGGTGCCGTGTGCGGCTCCTTTGTGTGGGGCGCGGGGTCTTTGTTCGGCGGGAGGTGCCTGTGGCAGCGACAGGAGCGAGCGTGTCACAGCCCCGAGCGGCGCTGCCACCGCAGAGAGCCCTCCGGGCTCGGCAGGGCCGTGCGGGCTGCGGCCGGCGCGGGGCTGCTGTCCGGGCTGCTGTCCGGGCTGCTGTCCGGGCTGCTGTCCCCTGCTCCTGTCCGGGCTGCTGTCCGGGGCTGCTGTCCCCTGCTCCTGTCCGGGCTGCTGTCCGGGCTGCTGTCCGGGCTGCTGTCCCCTGCTCCTGTCCCCTGCTCCTGTCCGGGCTGCTGTCCGGGCTGCTGTCCCCTGCTCCTGTCCCCTGCTGCTGTCCCCTGCTGCTGTCCCCTGCTCCTGTCCGGGCTGCTGTCCGGGCTGCTGTCCCCTGCTCCTGTCCCCTGCTCCTGTCCGGGCTGCTGTCCGGGCTGCTGTCCCCTGCTCCTGTCCCCTGCTGCTGTCCCCTGCTGCTGTCCCCTGCTCCTGTCCGGGCTGCTGTCCGGGCTGCTGTCCCCTGCTCCTGTCCCGGCTCCTGTCCCCTGCTCCTGTCCGGGCTCCTGTCCCCGGCTCCTGTCCCGGCTCCTGTCCCCTGTTCCTGTCCCCTGCTCCTGTCCCCTGCTCCTGTCCCGGCTGCTGTCACCCGCTCCTGTCCCCTGCTCCTGTCCCCAGCTCCTGTCCCGGGCACCTCCGCCGGCAGCTGTCGCCCCTCGCTGGGGCATTTGCAGCTCCTGTGTCACTGCTCACAGGGCCTGGAGGGAACGGCGTCCCCGGCCAGAGGGCAGGGACAGATGGGATATTGGGGAGGAATTGTTCCTGGGAGGGTGGGCAGGCCCTGGCACAGGTGCCCAGAGCAGCTGTGGCTGCCCCTGGATCCCTGGCAGTGCCCAAGGCCAGGCTGGAGCAACCTGGAGCAGTGGACGGTGTCCCATGGCAGGGGTGGCCCTGGATGGGCTTTCAGGTCCCTTCCAGCCCAAGGCATTCCCTGTGACTGAGTTCTGACTGGTTTGGCTCCCACCACCACGAGGCCATTCTGTCGCTGCTTTCCTGCTGCTGTTCTCCCCTCAGCTCGCAGGGAGGCCCAGCCTGGCACTCTCAGAGCCCCGCAGAGGGCTCGGTGGGCACGGGGACAAGGGACCCCGAGGAACAGTCGGGGGCACGCCGGTGGTCCCCGGTGCGAGCGGTGTCGGGGAGCTGTGGGAGTTCTGCGGGCTCCTCGTGCGGAGCGTGGGCAGTGCCGGGGCCAGAGCGAGAGAGCCGTGGGTGCTTTGGGTTGGGAAGGGAGGAGCTCCTGCGTGCGAGGGGGAGAAGCTGAGATTAGGATGGTGCTGAGGAAGAGGAGTGAGGGCTCCGTGAGTGAAGCACGGCAGCACCTCTTCAAACACCAGGATTTTTCCTGCCTCTGCCGCTGGCCCCGACTGGGCCAGTCCCTGACCCTGGTGTGGAGCTGTGCCCACACCGCCGGCTGGGCATGGCCCCACGAGGGTGCTGAAAAATCACTGCTGTGAAAACCGGTCAGGAACCTATTGAATGTTGTGAAATGCTGCGCTTCAAAGAAAAAAAATCAAGGCTAAGGTGGCTTAGACTGGATACCCAAAATTAATAGACATATTTGACCTTAATCTGTCTTCCTGGACAAGTTTAATTATAGCAATTTCTTAACTTCAGCTCGAGCTCTTGTTTTAGAAATGTTAGTGTTCTCTGAATGTATGGGGTTTTGTATTTAATATCACCGTATTTTCTAAGGAAAGGCGAAAACCTGCAAAAAATTGACTGGACTGGAATCACCCAGGACTTTAGAGATGCCCATGATTAATTTCTCTTTCTAAATAAATGAATGTTTCTGAGATGAGCCCAAACTGGGGGCGAGGAGGAAGAAATTAGAAATATTGTTTTAGACAAAATTTAACAGGGAATTTATTTTGGAATGATTTTATTCCCTTTGTGATCACAGCCTGTCCTGGCAGGAATCTTTCGATGTAAACCATTTGGCGTGAGCTGATGATTAAAACCTGATGATGTACGTGTTGATTTGCACCAACTGGAACCGTAGCACTTTTTATAGCCTTTGTTTTTCTGTCTTATATAACTTAAACAAGGATGTAGAAGTTGTGATATCACTGTGTAATTTGAAATATAAATATTTGAAAATGCAGAATGTGCAACCAGTCAGTTGTATGCGTGTAGCAGTAGTACATCCTAATAGGTACCTTTAGCAGTACCAGTTATGTCGATACCATAGCTTTTTAGCTTTCTGTTCGTGCCTCAGTGCTGCCAGCAGCATTGTGGTGGAGTTTTACTCTGCCCCTGAAGAGCTCCAGGCACTGTGATCCACAAAATTGTACACAACTAATGACTGGTAGGAATAGAGGCTTTGGGTCAGCTCTGGTTTTTCTTAGTTGTATAAAAATGCATTTCTGATTTTCTGGAAGTTTCAAAAGAGATATTTTATCTTTATGATAGATAGGATTTTGTTGTTTTAGTCTTTTTCTGTTTACAAGAAAAAGCTGAAAATGCAAAATTTTAGACGTGAGCAGCCATTTTGCATCTCTATTTTCCTAAATTTGGCACCTTTTATATGAAGTTAATTTCAAGTTTTCTATTAAAACGGAAAGAAACCCATCAGTGCTTTAGATTGAAGCCTCTAAGAAAGCAGTTTTGAGCCATACTGATGGTGTAGGAAAACTCCTGGATTACATAAATTACAAAAAAATTAAACTGTTTTCCTCTTTCTTTCCATAGAGCTGGTTTTGTGAGTGGGATTCTAACAGAGCAGAAGGACTCATTGCTTGAGTGCACTTACTTTAGTTCCACATCTTCCCCAACTCCAGGAACTTGAACTTGTCATTATCAGCCCCAGAAGGTCAATGCATTACCCAGGGTAGCGGCTCTTTCATGTGGCCTTTCTGAGGAGGGAAAATCCAGCTTTTAATCTTGGCTTTTATAAAACACTGTGTGTACTGGATACATCCTAACTTGTCATTTCCTTGTGTGTTTTAGTGCTGGGGGAGATCTGGAGATGCCTTGTGATGCCACACAGATACACACGTCCGCAAAAGGCCTAATCTGAAGTGAATCTTCTATAAATAATAAACAACAAATAGGCTCCTTTTAGTTATATTAGCCCCAAAATAGGTCACGTACATTTGTTTTAAATGCAAACTTAACAATAAAGTAAATTCCCTAGGTGGAGAATTTGATGTGTTTGTGCAAATTTTCTGGACATAGTACAAAAAAAAGCCAACACCTATATTTTACCATTTAAAATATTTATACATTGTCTCTTAAAGTCCTGTGTTTGAAATACTGTTTATAATAAACTCTCCAGGAGAGAACCAATAGTCACCAACTTGCCATTTGTTACTTAAACACAAAGTAACCTTTAACTTTTTAAACAGAAACTTCGTGTTTCCCATTGCTACCAGGAAAGTTGTTTGTCAGCTCCCTGCCTGGGGACACTCTGGTTTTTCACCTCACGGTCCAAATGGTTTTGGGGTTCCATGGACTTCTCAAGGAAGGTGATGAAGGACAGTGAGCCACATGCCACCAGGCTTTGGCTCTGGGCCTCCACTGGAAATATTAATATGGTTTTCAAATAAAGCTGCCTAGGCTATTCTGTTAGTGCTCCCTCAAATATCAACCCTAATATGTTAAATTCTGTGCTAACTGATAAAGGAAGGAATATCTGAGAAACAGGTGATTTACTGTGGTTGGAATTAAAATGGCTATGACACCTATTGTTATTTTCATGCTATGTTTGGGTTTTAATTGGCATCTTTAAGTGCTTCGACAATAGAAATAATCTATATAGGATGTCTCACAGTAGAACTAGGCAAAGGTAAAATGCTGAAAATTGTAGTGCCCCATTTTCCAACTCGTGTTGTTCTGTGGAGTGAGGCAGGATCTGAAGTTGTGGCGTCAGCCATTGTAACACACATAATTTCTCTGTCCCTATTCATTTTCATCGCAGAGATGCATTGTAAAAGTGTAAATCCATCACTAGATAATTTTCAGTTCCATTATTTACCAAAATGAATAGTTAAGCAAGTCATTGTTATTAGTGGGATGCTATTGTTGTTTCACAGAGATAGGGCCTGCCAAGGGCTTGAGTGATGTGCACTTGAGTGTTCTTTCAAGATCCTTGTACCTGTTTCATTTGGGAGGAGTTTCACTCATGTAAAATCAAACAGAAACAATTTTAGTAGCCTCTGAAAAGAGAAGAAGGGAAAATGGATATTAATGAACTATTTAATATTCTGCTATGGCAGAGATGCAGTGATTTTGCTGTTGACACTTTTGCATGGAATTAAAGAGATCTGGTGGTTGTTTTACTCGTCTGTCTTTGTTCCTGAAAGACTTTTCAGTGTCATCAGATTTGGTTTTGTAACCTGAGAGAGGTTTTACAGACATTCAGACAAGAAAAAAAAGCACTTCTTTTTCATGAAATTCATTGGTATTCAGAACATGGCCCTTTGATGAATTAGAAATTTTGGCTAAAGCTTTAATGAGATTTTTATTTCCTGAACTTACGTTGGAAAACGTGTGAGCTGCACGATCCACGATTCTGAATAAGGGTGGGCTTGGTTCTTCTGTTCAAGAATATTTCTGGCTTGTTGCTTATTGCTCAATATTGCATTGATTGGCGAGTTGAGAAGTTCACCGTGAAGGCGGAACAGTTTAGAGCTATGGATCTTTACTTTGTGGTGTGTAACGGGCAGGGAGCCTCTGGCTCGTGGGTGCAGGAGAGCCTGTGGGCCCTGTGCCAGAGGGATCTGCAGCAGTGCCTGCTCCTGTTGTGTGTCACCTCTGTCACCCGTGGCGTGGGGCAGTGCCTGTGAGCTCCTCAAGCTCCCGGGGCTGAGCCTGGGGGTCACTGCCATGGGCCTGACTCTGGTGCCTTCCAGAGCCTGGGCTGGGAGCACAGAGTGGCAGATTTACACACAGGCTGCAGAAATGGAACTAGATAACCATGGGTGTTTATTTCGTGGTTAGTAGAATCTTCCGTTGTGTGGGTGGTTGTTGGGGACAAGTAATTTGGGAAGTTTTCCAGAAGCTGTCATTGAGTGGTCTTAGGTTTTATAACATTCCTTGTGTTCCTGTGCTGTGCTACGCACAAAAATTGTCCTGACTCAAAAACATTTGAGTGATATGGCTTTACCACATTTTGAAACTCACACATGCTTCAGCATGTTAAAAATATTAGGAATATTTAAGTTATCATTGTACCTTGTCCTTTAATTTACTTAATATCAAAGTTTTTTTCCCAGCGCTTACAGGAATGTTTTGGTGTTGACTGAAAAGAAGGATATATCAGTATATAGGCTTAGCTATTATACAAGATTTTTTATTAATCGTATGGACAAGAAGAAATTCTATTTGTTCACATCTAGCCCTGGCTAAATGTGTGTTTTCCATTTCTTTGTGCCAGCTACTTTGTGGACTTATCCTGAACGAGAAGTGGAATTACTGAATTAATGCCCAGGCAGTGAGTGTCCTGTGTTAGATGCTACAGTCCAGAAGTCCTTCATAAATGGTGAGTAAACCTCTAGCTTTGGATTTCCATACTGAATTTTAGATTTATTTCAATGAGTTTTAGGTCAAAGCTGTCCACTCTTCAGCTTGCAGTCTGGAGAAGTGTGAATTGTGGCCACAGTGTGAGTTGAAGTCTTTGCACGTAGGTTATGGAATTCTGTGCTTTCAGAATTTATTTCTGTATTTGAGCATGGAAGGCCTATTCCAGAAATAATAAATGTAGCAATATTTGTGATCTTTATAATTTTATCTGGGGCAGCTGCAGCAGTCAGTGATCTGTCTGTGTGAATGGCTCCAGAATGTGGAGATCTGAACAAGTGGTTTTGGGAGGAGAAGGTTTTGGCCACACTCTTACACTGCCCTGGGAGAGGAATTTCTGAAAATGTGATAAAAATGCAAATCTGTGTTTAAAAATACTGAAATGCCTGTGTGCTAATGCTGGGTTTTGCTACGGTGTTTTTGGGGTAAGTTTGCTGATGATGTAGTCAGTGTAATTTTATCTTGATGTATTCAAATACAAGATGAGATATTACTTGAGAGTGTAAGATCTTTCTTCATTATCTAGTGCTAAGTGTTGCTTTGCTTCTCTGTCATCAGTGTTATCGTACTGTACTTGCACGTTCAATTTTGGCCAAAATAGCCTGAATTGGAGGGGATAGGAAAGAAGAAGGTGCTTGTAGACAGGCTTGTGGAATCACTGCAGCAAGTTTTAAATGATGTATGAAATGAAAAATTCCTGTCTGATGCACAGGGCGAGCAGAGCCATTGATGTCTGTGAAATCGCTGCTGCAAGAGGCTGTTTCAGAGACTCACAGGGTGGCTTGGGTTGGGAGGGACCTTAAAAATCATCTCCTTCCACCCCCTACCATGGACAGGAGCACCTTCCCCTAGAGCATGTTGTTCAAGTTCCTCTAATACTATTTCAGAAATGCCAACTTTTAATTTTTTATAAAACTCTTCTGCTCTTGAAAGACAGAATTCTTTCACAGCAACAAAATTCATTAGAAAAATCTTTCAAGGTGCTGTATCAATAAATATCCTAAGGCGGTTTTCTAGGTTTGTGTGGGTTTTTGAGCCTGAGCAGCACTACTTTACAGAATGCCATGTGGGTGTGGGGGTGGTGGTGAGGATGCTTTGAACTCTCCTAAAATGAGAATTTTAGAAGTCGAATGATGGGATTCAGGATCAGGAGTCCAGTGGTTTGCTTGAGAGGTAGAGTGGGTTTAGGAACTGGAGTGGAGTAAGAGTGATACCCACTGGCAAAGCAGGAGCGCAGGGTTTGTGGGGAGGGATGGATTTGCATGGTTCATACAGAGCACGAACTCCTGGGCAGCAATGGAGGGAGAATATTCTCTTTTTCCAGCCTGGTCACCCAAACCGCCCTCCTTCATTTCATGATGTGGTTCCTGTGGGGAAAAATAAGATGGTTTCAGTTATAACAGACATGCAAGGATCCAAAGTAACACTATCCTGGTTAGTCAAACATCTATATTTCCTACAAATCAAGTTTGATACTTCTGTGCCAGTCTGAACATGTAGTTTTGAGAGTTTGTTTAAGGAGTGTATGTGCAGGTAACTGCATATACTTTTGCATTTTGGTTTTACAGATGTTTTAGGAGTGACCTTTCAGCACCCTTTCTGCGTAGTCTTTGCATATTTAAGTCTCCAAGTCTCTTATCATAGAGTTTCGTTGTGTTTTTAAATTGCTGGTGGTCAGGATATTTTACGTTATTATTGAAAACAATCCTGGAAAAGAGATAGTTTTTATACTATGCCGTCAAGTTCTTTAGAAAGGAGGGCACAGTGTCTGAAGAAATTGAGAACACTTTCATAAATCCTGCTTTGTTAGGTTTTTTGGGGGGTTTTTTTTGGCATTTTCACGTTGTGGTTCTGCTCTCTAAAAGCATGGACTTCCTTCCAGCTCTGCTGTTGTGCTGGGCTGATACAAGCAAGCTTTTCAGTGGTTAGAAAAAAGATAGCAAGAGAGCGGCATATAGATGGCTTTTAAAGCCAGCAGCTGATTTGTTTGTTGTCATGATGGTCAGTACTGCCCTTTTCGCAGTTCCTCAGTATTGTTTCCTTCATTCAATACCTGGGGCTTCTGAATTGCCTGGCTGATCCGTCCGGTTGAATTTCTCAGCCGGTGAGCTATCCTGTCAGAGCAAAAGTGCCAAACCAAAGATGAGCAAACCCCTAAATTCCCACGTGCTGGTGCTGCTCCCACACCATCCCAGCTCCTCATGGCCTCCTGTCTGCAGGTGTCCTGAACCAGGCTCCCAGGCTGTGCTCCAGCCGTCCCAGCCTGCGTATGGCCAGGCCGTGCCACTGTGTGACAGCTGACCCCAGCCCCGTCTGCTCTGTCCTGCCTGCTGGGCTCGGGGGAGGCCTTGGGGAAAGCCTTGGGGAAAACCTTGGGGAAAGCCTTGGGGAAAGCCTTGGGGAAAGCCTTGGGGAAGGCTTTGGGGAAAGCCTTGGGGAAGGCTTTGGGGAAAGCCTTGGGGAAAGCCTTGGGGAAGGCTTTGGGGAAAGCCTTGGGGAAGGCTGTGGGGAAGGCTTTGGGGAAAGCCTTGGGGAAAGCCTTGGGGAAAGCCTTGGGGAAAGCCTTGGGGAAGGCTTTGGGGAAAGCCTTGGGGAAAGCCTTGGGGAAGGCTTTGGGGAAGGCTGTGGGGAAAGCCTTGGGGAAGGCTTTGGGGAAGGCTGTGGGGAAAGCCTTGGGGAAGGCTTTGGGGAAAGCCTTGGGGAAGGCTTTGGGGAAAGCCTTGGGGAAAGCCTTGGGGAAAGCCTTGGGGAAGGCTTTGGGGAAAGCCTTGGGGAAGGCTTTGGGGAAAGCCTTGGGGAAAGCTTTGGGGAAAGCCTTGGGGAAGGCTTTGGGGAAAGCCTTGGGGAAGGCTTTGGAGAGGTGGCTGTGCCCCTGGGTCAGGGGTGGGTGAGCAGAGCTGCTCCTTGCCCGTCTGGCTCCTTCCGTCTCTGTGCTCTTCCTGCTCTTTCTCTGGTGCCGCAGTTGACAGCTCCTGATGTGACTGTGCTCTTCTCCTCGGCCCTGCCTCTTCCCAAAGTCCCTCGGTCACCGCCCGGAGGAGTTCTGTGCCCAGGGCCCTGCAGGAAGCCCTCACGGGGGCTGCCAGCCATGGTGGTGACCTCAGCTTCCCAGTGAGCCTGGCTCTGGCTGTACAGGGACAGGAAACCAGAAAGGCACCAGAGAACATTTCTGTTCATCCCTTGTTCTCTTTTCTTCAGGTTGTCTTGGATCAAATTACTGAATGCCTTTCTATCTTGGTCTCACTCTTTGTTCTAAAATATTTTGAAATCTGGGGGGGCGGGAATCACTCTTTTTAAAGTATTGATTAGTGCTTCAAGTGTTTGTTAATGCGCTAAAACATGTTTAGCTCTTCTGAGGAAACCGCTCTTTATTCCAGGTCATAGATGTCTTCTGGCGTTGAAGTTGAAAATGAAGGTGCTACCTTTAAGGTTGTTTAGTACAGATAATATATTTTATGTGTTATTACAAATATTAATTTGCTTTTGCTTTACTGGAAATGAGGGATATAGAATGCATATACTGTGGAAAAAAAGGAAATAAGGATTTAAGTGGTATTTGCAGGGCAGTTATGTGGTAGACTACAACAAAATAAGAAGCAATAGCATGAATAAACCAGGTAGTCAACCATTTTCTAATTGAAATTGTTTGAGACAGAAAAGGATTACTGCAGAGCATTTAATACTGAATCTAAACTGGTTTTGACCAAATTTGGGTGTGGGTCTTAGTCTCTGAAAAATACACCTACAAAAAGGTGCTGCGAGTCTGTGCTTTCCTGAGTCCTGCAGAACAGCCAGTGCTGTCAGCCTGTGGAAAATGCTTTTTGCAGCAGATTGTTTGCAAGAAGTGTTGCGCAATAAGAGAGTGTTTGTGTACCTAAAGTGAATTTATCAGTTTGTCTAGAAGTTACTTTTCTTCAAAGATCAACTTTTTTTTATGCATCGTATTTGTAACTCTTCTGTGTAAGTCACGCGTGGTTTGCTGGAATTGGGCTGAAGACTCAGTGCTCGGAGGGGCAGTTAATGGAGCACAAGTTTGGGATGTTAGGAAGAACTGGATGACTTTGAAGAAGTGATGAAAATAAGGTGAAATCTAATATATTCGAGTAAGAATGGCTTTTCTGCTGGCTGGAAGAGTAATGTTTTCTCGGGAGGAGGGGGCAGCAGCTGACAATGGTACAACTGTGCCACCAACACGATGTGTTTGTGAAAAATCAAGTGCCACCCTCGGACATGTGAAGGAAAAAGTAATTCCAGAGAGGTTTGCAAAATACTGGTGCTGTTGTAATAACAGCAAGTGGCAGGAGCTTATCTGTTTGCAGAGGAAAAATGTGAAATCGGGACTATCTCTTAGTCAGAGAGCAGTGCAGGGGCATCTCTGGATCTCATCATTGCTCAGGGCTGGAACAATTAACACTGAGTCAGGACTTTGTTTTTCTTTAACAAGGGAAGGACGATGGGTCATTTCTCCTAATGATGCTCCTGAATGCATTTGAGATAAATGATTTGGTAATCTGACAAATTGGAAGAATAACACAAAGTGTAAGATTACCTCTTCTTTCCTACTGAAATGTGTTAGAGCCTCTATGACACTGGTAGCAGGTGAAAGAAAGAAAACAGTTCTTGAACTCTTTGCTAAATTGATATACTAATCAGAGTGCCTTTTCCAGAAAAGAAAGAAGAGCCCCATTTTGCCTGGACTCTATCTTTGCTATTTTCCTTTTTCAGAAATAGAAGATTAGGAGGTGTCTGCACCGATGTGATAAAACGTTCCCATGGAATTGTATTGTATTTTCGCCTTGAGTTGCTGGTGAAATGAAGTTGTTGGCTTTCAGTGCTGCTTTATTTTTGACCCCTTTTTGTGAATTCTCTGAGGAAAGAAACATATTCCCATCTTTTATAGTAATCAAATTTATCTGGCATCTCTCAGCCTCTTGCATTACTTATGCTACAGTTGACCAGCCTTGGGAAGGCTTTAGCAGGTTTATTTATTTATTGTTCTAAAGTGAAGGTTTTTGACTTGAGGTCCCCACATAGTCCATGGGGACTTGAAGAGAAAAAAACGAAGTGCTTTCTGCCATTATTTTGATACAGTTATTTTCTGTGAAACTGTTTAAAAAATACCCCAGACTACCCAAAACCTAAACAAAACCCCCCATGAGTCCAAAACCCCCAAGAAACATGGAGAGAAGGAAAAACTTGATTATTTTAGTTGCGTTGGAAATTCAACTTTGTAAACTTTCTTTTGTATCTTCTGTTTCTCTTGCTGTTTTTTTGTCAGTTTATTTCTGTGGTTGAAAAAACTAAAGGCTGATTATAAGGGAAATCTGGAGTATCATCAATTATTTTGCTTTCAAATATGATTTATTTGACTAACAACTTTAAAAGCTCGACTGATTTAATTTTTATTTTATGCTTATGAAATCCACAAAAGGCTGACCTGGCCATCTTCCTATCTCTCCTTCGTAAGTCCCATATGGTATTTCCCTCTGATTCTTTGATTTTATGGAATTTTTCTTTGAGGAATAAACAATGATAGTGTGAAAATGTTCATATTACATTTTAGATGTATATACCCATGTAGAAGGATTTTTTATTACAGGAGAAAAATCAAATCCTTGTCACCTAAACTGCTAATTATGTTTGATAAATGTATGGTATATGTTTAATGCAAAGAGAATTTAGGAAATAATACACCTTGTGTAATTACAGCGACCGAGCTACTTCCATCAATCTAATTTTTCTGATTCAGGTTCATTTGCATTGCATTATTTTTATTAAATGAGCTTTCAATGGAGCCCTGCTCTCTGTCAAGAAGAAGAATCAAACGCTGAAGTGTTTCCCCGTGCATCAGTTGGGTTGCACGTGACGCCCACGGGCGCGGCTGCTCCTGTGTCCCCATGGCCACGCTCAGGTGCAGCTGAGCCCCACCTGGGCAGCCCTTGTGCCCACTGGTGCCCCACGGCCGCTCGCCCGTGGTGCTGCTCAGGGTCAGGTGCAGCTGAGCCCCACCTGGGCAGCCCTTGTGCCCACTGGTGCCCCACGGCCGCTCGCCCGTGGTGCTGCTCAGGGTCAGGTGCAGCTGAGCCCCACCTGGGCAGCCCTTGTGCCCACTGGTGCCCCACGGCCGCTCGCCCGTGGTGCTGCTCTGCGCCTCGCTGCAGCCCGGGAGATGTGCTCACTGCACTCACTGCTGGTCCCGGGGACGTTCCTGTGAGGGTAATTAGTGTCCCAGCGCTGGAGCAACTGTGTAAAGATGGCTATCGTGTATTTCCCTGTCTGTTCCTCGGGATCTTTGCACGTTTGCTGTCCTTTCCATCTCTGCACTTGTGTGCTGTCACTGTTTTTCACCGTAATGCAGTACGGGAATTCTCCCATCTGACGTTTAATGAAAACCGGCCTCTCTCATTCCCCCCACTCAATTTCCAAGCTTCCAATTAAAAAAAAAAAAAAATTTGGAACCCCATTTCTAGTCACAATACTGTCAACATTTAGTGTATGTAGTAGTAATTATTACTGAAGATGAATATAAACTTGGCTTAGTGTATATATGATTTTATGTAATAATTTTCTTGCAGTTACCTGCCATGGATAATTTTCCGTTTGATGCTCTAGAACAGACTTGCTTTTAAAGATAGGACATTGATATTACATTGGTAATTTAATGCCTGAGAGCCGAAATAATTTAGAGAGAGGAAGCAGGCTTCATATTTGAAAATACGTTTCTGTGTAGTATCCAAACGCGTTCTCTGCTCTCGCGGTGTGTCTGTGGGGCTGTGCAGGCACTGACGAGTCCCACAGTGCTGGAGCTTGTTTGCAGGCACCTGCCTCGTGTGCTTTTCGCGTGTGTGAGTTTAGGATCATTTCTGAATACCTGCCATCACAGTATCTGACTATGTGAATTTGCTAATTGCATTAGGCAGCGTTCTTTCCCAGCTGGAGGCAGCGTGGGCGTCGATGTCTGTGAGAGCAGCGCTCCGGAGTGCCCCAAATGGCACTGGGGCAGCAGCAGGGCCCTGGGGAGGGGAGCTCCTCCTGGCACCTGCCTGTGGAGCTCTGGGATCTCCTTCCGGAGTGCAGGAGCGGAAAAGCTTCGGAAATGGGAAAAACTTGTCCTTTGCTATAGGTTAGCACACAGGTTGAAGGAATGTCGGGAGAAGCTTCAGTTTGCCCTCCTCAAGGCACAAACTCATAAACCGATTCTCTAAATACCACCACCTGTCTTTGCATTGCAGCAAATGTGGTCCACAGCCCCTTCTCCACAAGAACCCAGAAATGGCCTCTGATGGCAGCAGCAGAGGCCGGGGGGTGGCCCAGTGTGCCACGGCAGAGCTTTGTGGCGTTGGACAGGTTTGTGACTGCGAGGGACAGACAAACAGGGCTCTGTTGCTTTCCTTGAAAATAAACCTGTTCATCTTCGTATCCGGAAATAACATTTTCTGGAGGCCGCCCTTAGTTACATCTGCCCTGTCTGTGTAGTGAGTTAACATCCTGATTCAAAGCAGTGGTGATCATAGAGCAAATGTATGGCTTTTCCTTGTCTGGGAGTCAGTGTTGTTCTCTCAGTTAAAAACCTGCTCCTCCCATGGGACTCTTTTGGAGGAGTCCATCAGACAAGAATGAAAACTTATTTATTTCAGAATAGTTCTACTCAGTTGCAGATTAAAGTTTGCAGAGTTTCCTTTAAAGGACACTGACTGCAGCTCTTGTTATTTCAAAAAAAGCAGAGGATATTCCACATACCTTCATTTGGTGTAATGATTGCTAAGACTTTTTCCCTTTAAAATAACTGGAATTCATTAGGTCTAATTCATTGGCAAGAAATCTGTGAACTAATTGTAAACTGTTAAGTCTCAGGACTCGTTAAAAATAGTTCATCTTGTGCATTAATTCTGTGGAAAACAAGAAGAAAAGTAAATAATTTCCATTAGTTTAATGGAAATGATGAGATAATGGTAGTTTCTCCAGCATGTTGTAATTACACCGTTTATTTGAAGAATAAAATACTAGAGTATTATAAAGAACTCCATATGGCTGCTACTACTGTAAACAATTATAATTATTAAAGTAGGAGGTTTTTTCAGGTCTGCATAGTCACTGGGAATTGTTAAAACTCTTGCACAAGAGATCTGATATTTTTAAGGGTTTTTTTTGTTGTTTGTTTGTTTGGGGTTTTTTCTTTTCTGTTTTTTTTTTTAAGCTTAAACCAATAGTTTTCAGCTAAAGAGAAAATGTGGAAAGTAATTGCTTATCCTGGGCAGATGGCCTGGAATAACTTGGACGTTTCCAGTTTGGTAGTGGTGTGCAGCAGCTTTGCTGACGTGTGTGTTTGGTTGTGAGCTCCCTGCAGTCAGCTCAGCCACCCACTCTGTTCTCGGGGGCAGTGAGCGTGAGGATCTCCGCTCCCTCTCCAGGAGCAGCAGTCTGGGAGTGAAGCTTTGGCCACCCCAGATCCTTCACAAGACCATGAGAGAAATGCTCTAAAGTGCAGCTCGTGGATTATTTCACTGATGATAGAGTTGAAGGCCAGGAAGGAGTGTTAAACCATCTAATCTGACATCCTAGATAGCATGTGCCATTAAAATGAGCCCGGTTAATTCTGCATTAAGCCTTAAATCTGTGTTTAAATGGAGTCTGTATTGTGCTGGTTCAGCCTGTGTTGGTATTTCCAGGAGGAGAATCTGTTATTCCCTCCCTGCTCATCAGACATTGCAGTGTAAGTCTTTGTGTTTGAACTTCCTCAGCTTTGGCTTCTGGGCTTCTCAGGCCAAGACATGTGAGATTTGTCCATCAGCTCATTCTCAGAGAATCGCAGCCTGGGTTGGGTTGGAGGGACCTTAAAGCTCATCCCATCCCACCCCTGCCATGGCAGGGACACCTCCTGCTGTCCCAGGCTGCTCCAAGCCTGGCCTGGACACTGCAGGGATCCAGGGCAGCCACAGCTGCTCTGGGCAGAGTTCTGCATCGTTTCTACCCATGACTTTTTGGTGGTTTCTACCCATGACTTTTTGGTGGATTATTGTGCAAATGCGTTAATTAAATCTTTTATTGCACTAAAAAGTAAGGGATGGGGTTTATCTTTTCCAACACTGTGAACCAAACTTCTTGTCTCATCAAAAGTAAAATCTCGGTGGTGCTGTCTCTCAAAATCCTGGAATTTTTCTCTCTGTACCGTTGTACCACGATGAAAGAAATTATCTTTGTGCGTACTTTGGGGGCTTTAAGTTTCCCTTTAAATATATTTCAATCTAAACAGGATAATATTTGTTTCTATGTTTGTATAAACCCAAATATCCATGTGTTATTGTTATGACAAACTGACACTGAGGCTCTCTGTTCTGTCCTATTACTTAATTACATCTTCCAGATTTCTTGGTGTCTTTGATTCTGTTGCAGAATTAACTACCTGTGTAAAAAGGAAAATATTTTGTAACATTAGAAATACTCTATAATGGAAGAAAACGCTCAGAGAGCTTTTTCAGTGATCTCCAGAGAAAGGCCTGGGAAAAAGAAATTACTTTCTCAAGTTTGGGATGCACATTTAAAATGTGATCTGGCAATTTTATTGGATTATTTGAATTTTCTTTTTAATTGGTTCAATTTTATTGAACTACTTGAAGTTTTAAGCTATATGGTATTTCTGCTATTTGTGTGTTATTAAGCTTCCAGTTCAATTAGCTTATGGAGCAATTAACAGGGTGTTAGCAGGTGATTTAACAGAGGATTAATCGCTGCCTTGCTCTGAGGTGGGGCCTGGGAGGGTGAAGGCACCTCTGATCTGGGCTGTGCAGGGGCTGACCTGTTTGTCTCTGGTTATTAAATAACTCCTGTGTAAAATAACTTAATGCCACAATTTTGGGGATTTCTTTTAAAACAGATTGTCCTGTTGGTTTAATTGGACCTGAAAATGTGTATTTGGCAAAAATTGCAGCCTGTTTCAATCAGATTTTTCAGGCTAATCAACTATAGTTTTTACGCAATCGATCACTAAGAAAATAACGTTGTTTGTAACATTGAATAGATTATGCTTAAAAAAATATTAATCAGTAATTCAGAGAAATTAAAATCCTAAATGCCATGAAAGTGTATCTCGGTGGATGTAATTGATAATGCCTTTGAAATTAAAAGCTTTTATAACATTTTCCTTATCTGGCATTGCAGTTTCACTGCTGTTCACCAGCAAACCTGATTTTATAACTGAAAAAAATTAACTGCAAATCCCTCTGAACTGTGGTGTTGGCTTTGGTACAGGGCATGAAATAATTTTTCCATCTTACCCTGCCGTTCTCCGAAGGTCAGCCTTTCAATTGGGCTGTTACTGTCTTGCTGCAGAGTTTCCAAGCTACGTTAATTTTTGGGCTGCCATTGATGGATGGAGCAGTTGGAATTCTGACACGCAGCAGCCTGACTGGAATGACCTGCAGAGGCAGATGTCGGCCTCTTATTTCATGCCCGTTTGTCAGAAAGAAAAAACAGCTTTTTTTTTTTTTTTTTTTGAAGCAGTCCTGCTTTTCTGCATGGAGAGAGCACTTGTGAGTGGGTGTACTCTTGATACACGTACACAGAGAGGCCTATAAAAAATCACATTTATTTATCATTGCTGGAAAAATCTCTTGAGAATTTGTCAGTGCCCAGTATCAAGGATGTGCATATTCCAGTATTTTCTGTGCTGCGAGCCAGTGTGCAAGAATCATCTTGAGAATTTATTATTTCATAAAAAGGTTTTGTTTTGCCCACAGAATAGCTGAGAAAGTGCAGATTGTTCTTCTGTGGCACCTGGGAATTTACAGTCGCAAAAGAATTTCCTTTGTGATCTGCTCTTGCAGATTCATGGTACATCAGAAGGATTTTGTGTTCCTTGTCCAAAATTTCTCTGTGAGGATGACACAGACCCTTATTGGGTGCACACGGCTGCTCCTTTCATGTTGGAGCCAAGCCCTCAGCCAGAAATGAACTCGGGGAGGGAGTTTTTTCATTAAAGTATAAAAATCAATTTAAAGGACGGATGCAGACAGAAAAAGCTGAACTTTCCCACTTGGGACTGGGCTTGTGCAGAGTCCTGAGGGAGGAGTAATTTATTTGGTTGATATGGGTAGAAAAAAATGGAAATATTGAAATTAAAGAATGAAAAATAGCTATAACTGTCAGGGTTAAATGTGAGCAGATCTCAGTGAAGCCTTTGAGTGCCTGTCCTGCCTTTGGACTCTGCCAGGGCCATGAAGGGAAGGAATTCTGGGGTGATTCTGTCACCTTAATGGAGTGAATGCAAGTTTTGCCATTGGTTTTGAGAGGATCAGAATTTTACCTTATGACCTTTTCTTCATTTCATCATTCTCCAACTGAGATTGCTTTCCTTGCCTTAGTAAACTTTAAATTCTTAGTTTTAATTTTGGAATTAATTCTTTGTTTCTAAAATTCACAGAGGACATAGAAAACACATAGAAAATAAAGAAACATAACTTACATTCATTGTGGTCTAGCTGGAATCACATAAGAGTACACACATTGATCATAAAAATATGAAACAGTTGTGCAAATCTGCAGATAATAAAAAAATCATATGGTGTAAGTAATGATGAATCCAGGTTCATTTTAGTGACAAACCCAAATAATTTTTAAGGTCATCTTTTATCTTTAATGTACATTTTAATACTTGATAATGCAAAGTCGTGCCTTCATTTAAAAGAAATTAAGAGCTGTAAGTTGTGAAAATAGGAAAAGAGCAGGGGCCTGATCTGTGTATAATGTAAATAAATAAAAGATGTGTATTTTTGCAGCATGTGTCCTTGTCTGCTAGAACACTATCTCTAGAGATTGTGTGATCCCTGTCACTGAATGCCTGGAATTTCAAGGCTGGATATTTTTACGGTGTTTTCCTGTGTAACTGGAACAGCTAAAGTAGAAATGTAGGTATGGTGCAGAGATTATCGCATGATTTTCTTTGTTCACTGTTCTGTGGAAGACAATATTGTAAGGGTTGACTCTTTTCCTAGGTGCCAGCATCCTCAGTTTCTTGTGTCTTTCAAAGTGAAAGCAGAAAACGGAAAATGCTGCTGGTGAACACAGGGTTAGTGCAGATGGGGAGCCTCAAAATACAAAAAGAGCGCAAATTTCTAGGAATGTTGCTAACAGCAGTTGGGCTTCCTAGTAAGTGCACAGAATCCCTCTTTGTAAATTATACATAGATGCTTATTGTAAAATTGGTGCTGAAGAATATACAGCACTTATTTAAAAATAAAAAGTACCGATTTAGTTGTTCTGTGCCTGATAAGAAAAACCTTCTCCCCACGGCTGTTTACCTCGGGATTCTCCTAAGCTCTCAGGCTGTGAAGTCTCTGGCCTCTGCTCCCACGTAAAGGGCTGTTTTACTTGGGAATTCCATCATTAACATTTAAAATGCTCAAAGTTGCTAAAATCACAGCCTCAGAGGTGCTGCAGTGCAATGACAGAAGCTGAGCACACAGTTTTCCTTACTGCTGGAAAACTCTTCTGAGTTGTTGATATCCCTAATGTTTTGCCACAGGTGGGAACTCGTGTTGCAAATCTCAGGTGTGTTTAAAAATCATTTAATATGGTATTTAAAAAAATAATCTGTACATGAGTGTTTGTTGTGGCAGCTGTGCCTGGTGCAGCCCAGGGCCATTGGCTTTGTCCTTTGGAAGGGACTTTGTCACTGCTCCAGTGCTGTGGAATGGCAGTGGCTCTGCTTTCCTCCTGTTTTTCCATTTGCATGTAATTATCCCAAGTGATGCTGAATGCTGCAGCCTGTTTATGAGATTTGCCTCAAAATGTTGCAGATTATCAGGACAAGTTGTCATTTCTGTTTCCGAAGTCACTGATGGAGACTAAAAACCCTTTTCCCGTGGTGTTCCACCAAGCGTCTGAGGACATGGACCTTTTTTACTGCGTTGATCTGTTGGGTCGATCACTTGGGTGTTAAAGGACTAAAAAAGGGTTGATGACATCTTTGTCCTCTTGATGTTTGGAGTGATGGAAGGAAATAGGTCAGTTAAAATTCTCTCTTTATGAGGTTATTACCATAACCACATGTTGAGGTTTTCCAAACATGCTCCATGGTTTGTCTTTGCTCTCCACTGTGAATGTGGAAGCCAATTGCTTTGGACGGTGTTTGTTAGTGCAAAGCCAGGAACTAAATATGACTGTGCTACTTGAAATGCCAGTCAAAATTGCCTTGGTAGAAATAATCCTTGTTGGGTGTGTGGGGGAGTTTGCCTTCTGTTAGGGACAAATGTTCTCGTCGTTGCCATCCTGCTCATTCAGAAATCCTGCTGCAACTTCGACTTACTTTAGGTGGTAAGTGCAGGTTGATGACTTGTCCATCGGGTGTCCTGGGAGGGTGTGGAGCCCTGGGGACAGCTGGGGACAGCCCGGGGGGTCAGGGCACTGCGCAGCAGTTGAGCAGCTGCCGTGGTTTCACGTGCCACGTTCTCTGTCCCATGGGGCTCAGTCCCTGTGCTGCCTGTGACTGCCGTGAGCTGGTCCAGCCAGCAGCCCTCCCACTGCCCTGTCCTTGGTCACAGCCCTGTCCATGGTCACTGCCCGGTCCTTGGTCACTGCCCTGTCCTTGGTCACTGCCCTGTCCTTGGTCACTGCCGGGTCCTTGGTCACTGCCGGGTCCTTGGTCACTGCCCTGTCCGTGGTCACTGCCCTGTCCTTGGTCACTGCCCTGTCCTTGGTCACTGCCCTGTCCTTGGTCACAGCCCTGTCCTTGGTCCCTGCCCTGTCCTTGGTCACTGCCAGGTCCTTGGTCACTGCCAGGTCCTTGGTCATTGCCCTGTCCTTGGTCACTGCCCTGTCCTTGGTCACAGCCCTGTCCTTGGTCACTGCCCTGTCCGTGGTCACTGCCCTGTCCTTGGTCACTGCCCTGTCCGTGGTCACTGCCCTGTCCTTGGTCACTGCCCTGTCCTTGGTCACTGCCCTGTCCGTGGTCACTGCCCTGTCCTTGGTCACTGCCAGGTCCTTGGTCACTGCCAGGTCCTTGGTCATTGCCCTGTCCTTGGTCACTGCCAGGTCCTTGGTCACTGCCCTGTCCTTGGTCACTGCCCTGTCCTTGGTCACTGCCCTGTCCTTGGTCACTGCCCTGTACTTGGTCACTGCCAGGTCCTTGGTCACTGCCCTGTCCTTGGTCACTGCCCTGTCCGTGGTCACTGCCCTGTCCTTGGTCACTGCCAGGTCCTTGGTCACTGCCAGGTCCTTGGTCACAGCCCTATCCTTGGTCACAGCCCTGTCCGTGGTCACTGCCCTGTCCTTGGTCATTGCCCTTGTCGCTGTCCTTCCCTCACATGTCTTCAGAGATGTCACCTCCAACAAGTGGTGCTTCAGGGATTTTTTTCACACCAATCACCAACTCACCCTACTGAAGACCCAGTAGCCACCAGCGTGGTTTGAAAAGGGGGCACAGGAGGGTTTGGTGGTACCCCCTTCCTTGCAGATGAAAAGGAATAATTTTTTTCTGTGTTCAGGAAGAGAGTGGTAGGAGAGCTTTGGGAGCTTTGGTTTGCAGCATGGATGTTAAGAGATTGTAGCTCACCGGAGTCCTCAAGTGATCAGTGCTCTCGACAGGTGCTCTGTCAGATGCTCCCACGTGTCTGCCTGTTATCTGTTCTCATCCCTTCTGTCCCTGTCTCTCCTCTCTACGTGCAAGGCAAGGAAGGACATTTTTCCTATATCTGCTTGTGAATTTTTTCAGCAATGGTGACACCACGATGGTGTAACCAGAGTCCCTGCCTGTTTTCTGGACATGTCATGTGGATTTCTTTCCACAGTCAATCTTTATATGAGCCCATTGCTGCTGATAAATAAGGAATAAAATACAATATCAAGGACCATGTAGCAAGATGGGATGATGATTTCTGTGTTAAATTTTCTTGATATAAGTCTTCCTGATAAATTTCTCATTTGGCTAATGCAGTGGGGCCAGATCAGAGCTGCGCTCATGAGCTTTTATTACCACCAGATTCTGTCATCCTCCCTGTCCATTTTATTGAACAGGAACTACAGACTATTCCATGTTCACATGATTCAGGACATGAAACGTTCCCAGCCTTTGAAAGATATAACATTTAAGTGATAGGATGCAGAAAATCAACTTAATAACAAAGATGAGCTCTGAAAAATACCAGGCAGTGTTTGGAGGAGACCAGAAACTGACTCCTGGGTCTGAGACAGGTAGAATGGGGAGGAATAATTAATTATTCAGGTGTGATCCATTACTAAAAGTATCCTTTCACCAAGATCCGAGAATTGTCTTCCAGTGGAAATTGTACAATTACCTATGGAGTAAATGGTCTAGTGTACCATTCATATGTCAAAATGTGCTTCGAGATGTATGTCAGCACTTTTGTGCAGGAGAGGGAAATAAATCAGAGCCATGCCTGAGCTATCTCCCTGTGCTGGCACTTCGATGTCCCCTTTCATCTGCTGCAGCCACTGTGAAGTCTATGAAAAACTGTTAAGGCGTCTTTCTTTGGTCACGGCTTCCTTCTCCTTTTCCTACTTTTGTTATTTAACTTTGTAAATGAAGTGATCAAGTGCAAAAGTTTCCCTTTAAAATCTTTTATACCTTTTTTCAGAACCAATTCTTGTAGCTGTTTAGTTTGCAAATGAACGTCCTTCATTCTCATGTGAGACCGGGGTATTGAAACACTCGACGAGTAACAACTTCCCAGAGTTTTCAAATACAACTTGTATGGACTGTGTTCTCACGGGAGAGCTTTCAGCTCTGCTCAGGCCAGAGCGCTGTGAGTCGCTGGGCATCAGATGCCTCTGGTGTCCAGTCTTAGACAGCAGAGCAGCAGAGCTGGGGCAGCCTGCCAAGCAGACTTTGGTGTTCTGTAGTTTTTCCTACAAGAGCGTGAGCATCTGCTGGGTCATGGCAAGACTTTGGTGTTCCCAAGGGCCAGCTCCTGTCTGAGATGTTTCCACAGTACTTAGCTTGAACATTTGAACACAGTATTGCTTGAACAGCTGAACATTTGGAGGTGTTGCACGTGCTGATGGCTGAATCGGGGCTGTCCCCAGCCTGAGGTGGCTCAGAGCCCAATCTCTTGGATCTTGGAGAGCAGGGCTGAGCTCTGAGGCCTCTCCGTGTCCCTGCGTGTGGCACCTGGCGCTCAGCGTCACCTCCCAGTGCTGGCAGCTGCTGTGTGACACCATCAGACCTCATCCAGCAGAGCTCAGAGAGCTGGTGCCCCTTTGGAGCTTGGTTTGGGGGTTGTTGGCTTGGGGGTTGCTTCTTTCCTCTGGAGCAAATGACTTTGACTATCCAGCTCCTGTTGCTCAAAGAAATAATATTATTTCTTTTTTTCTCGCCTCCCTTTGCCTCTCCCTGACAGATTTAAATAACAGCAAGGCTCCTATTTAAAATGATAACATCCAGGAAATTAAAAGTTAAGCCATTCCCTGTCTGTAGCTTGGTGTCTCTGCTTTCCCCCTCTCAGCAGTGGTGTAAATGAAGGATGAAGCTCAGCCTGGACTTCCAATTTCCTGGCTGGTGTCTCTGTGTATCAAATGCTGCTGTACAATCTTCATCTCTGGGAAGGATTCATACACAAAATATTATGGAAAACCAGAGAATAGCCAGAGGAGAAATTAAATACTCTGTAAAGGTTTATATTAACCTGAATTACCTCAATGTTTTTTTGTTGAGTAAGCAACAAAATTTAGATCCTAAAGTGTTATTAGTAAAACGCTCATCACTTATGAAGGGATTACTTAAAATTAGAGTTTCTAATGTCTTCCATCCGATAGCTTTGCCTTTGAGTAGCTGAGGAGTTGTATCATGACAGTGTTTCCCTCTCAGGCTCCGTGAAGAGCAAGCCTGGCTGACTCTGAATTTGAGGTGCTCACGTGGCCCTGACAGGGCAGGGGCATGGCAGAGACATTCCAGGTGCTGGGAACGATGTGGGTGCCGAAGATGTGCTCCGGGGAGTTAGTGAACAGAGAGACTGTTTAGGAGAGCAGAGAAATAGAGAAAATTAGTGGGTGAAAGACACAAAGTGCAGGTCAGATTTAAGACCAATTAATCTGTTGCTGTAAAAATGTAATTAAATATTTTGTGAACTCTTACAAAACACTTAAATTTCAATTTTTGATTAGCTAAAGGTTGTTGGCCAAAGAGCCTTGGTAGGGCCCACAGACACCTGAGCTGCACCTCATTGCCTATCACAGCCTAGAAAATCCCTTCTCCATTGCTGCTCCACAGATTCTCCCAATCTGGACAAGCAAAACCAACAGCTTTTCTTATTGTTTTAAATTCATCATATTACATGCATCTCTCGGTATGCAGTGATAGATGAGCTCTCTTTTTTTATCAATACATATTTTTTTCTGGTTTTAACTTTACCGAGTGAGTAGCTTCCCAGTCTGTTCCCTGGTCAGGCTCCTGGCAGGTGCATCTTTCTTTATTGCTGTGAAAAATGGGGTGCCTTTATTCTTATTAAACTCAAAATATGGGAAATGAATTTCAGATTTATACAGGGAAGTTGCACTATTTGCAGAATGAATCATAAATGCCAGTAATGTAATTTTAAAGAGACGTTTTCTTACAGAAGAAGAAAAATCCTTGAATCTGGATGTCTGGCTTCCCTGCTCTCACCAAAGCAGCTGGGAATTTTCTCTATATTGTTTGTTGTTTTAATACTACAAAGCTAAACATCAATAGAGAAGAGGAAAAGGATTTTTTTTCTGGCTGTTGAGAAATTTTGTGGGTGTTTTGTGTTTGAGAAGTGCCGGAGTTAGTCTCTGTGCTTAAAACACATGCCTAGACCAACACAACAAACACAGTCAGTGACAGTGAAGGGGAGAGAAAGATTGAAATTTGTATTGATTTTCACGGCACCGATTCCTCTGTGCGCTGTGGGAATCGGGAACACATCGCTGTCTGCAGGTGCTTGGCAAGGACAGCGTGAGCCACTGCTCCTCATTCCAGTGGGGTTTTTACTGACCGGAACTGGCTCAGCTGAGGAATCGTTTGGGACCTTTCTTGTGCCCTTTGTAATGCTGAGAAAAAGCTGCCATTTGTGGGCTAGGGGGGAATTGGGGTTTTCCGCTTGTTTTTTTAATCACTTTCTGTGACTCTAGATCCATTCTTTCCAATTATATCTGCAGATTTTACTCCGGAACTTGATCCCTCTTCAGTCATTTTATAGTAATACTGGGGGGAAAAAGTCTAAGCAATTCACAGCCTAATTCTTCTGTTCCAACAAACACCAAGACATGTCACACCTTATTTGTTCCATCACTTTTTTCTGTATTTGCCAAAATTAGGGATCAGATACTGGTCTACTTAGTTAGGAAAAGTTTCAAATCAGTCTCTGTTTCAGAAGGCAGATAAGATCCAAACATTGCCAAGTAGCTGGAAACATAAATCGTTGGTATTTTATTTTCTACCAAACTCTTAAGTTCAGAAGTTAAATATCCATTTGTATTCTCACTTCCATTAGAATAATTTGTAACATTAGATATTAGTACTCTATGCAGCCCAACTGTGAGATTCGAACCAAGGAAATAATTACCAGAAAAAAAAAGCCCTGACAAACCTACACAAAACCCAAAGGTTTGTGAAGGTCCAACTAAGGAAGTCCATGAAGCAAGGAAACCCCCAAGCATGAAAGTTGCTTCTTGGTTTGCTAAAGTGAGCTGATCTTTGCCCCTGTGCAGGGCAGGGGTGCGGCTGAGGGTGCAGGTCCTGCCTGGCCCCTGGCTGGCCGTGTCACCGTGACAGGAGATTCCCCACCTGCTGCCCCAGCCCTGGCGAAGCCTTTCCCCTGACAGGAGATTCCCCACCTGCTGCCCCTGGCCAGCCATGTCACCCTGACCGGCGATTCCCCACCTGCTGCCCCAGCCCTGGCAAAGCCTTTCCCCTGACAGGAGATTCCCCACCTGCTGCCCCCGGCCCTGGCAAAGCCTTTCCCCTGACAGGAGATTCCCCACCTGCTGCCCCCGGCCCTGGCAAAGCCTTTCCCCTGACAGGAGATTCCCCACCTGCTGCCCCAGCCCTGGCAAAGCCTTTCCCCTGACAGATTCTCCACCTGCTGCCCCCGGCCCTGGCAAAGCCTTTCCCCTGACAGGAGATTCCCCACCTGCTGCCCCCAGCCCTGGCAAAGCCTTTCCCCTGACAGGAGATTCCCCACCTGCTGCCCCCGGCCCTGGCAAAGCCTTTCCCCTGACAGGAGATTCCCCACCTGCTGCCCCAGCCCTGGTGAAGCCTTTCCCCTGACAGATTCCCCACCTGCTGCCCCAGCCCTGGCAAAGCCTTTCCCCTGACAGGAGATTCCCCACCTGCTGCCCCCGGCCCTGGCAAAGCCTTTCCCCTGACAGGAGATTCCCCACCTGCTGCCCCAGCCCTGGTGAAGCCTTTCCCCTGACAGATTCCCCACCTGCTGCCCCAGCCCTGGCAAAGCCTTTCTGCCCTGCTGGGGACAGGTTCCAGAGCCTGTGGCAGTGCTGGGTGACCTCACGGTCCCTTTCCCGAGGGGTGGACATTCCCGGGTGAGCAGCGATGTGCCTTCCCCTGCCTGTGCTCAGCAGTTGATCTTTCAACCCCGTCAGATTGTCAGTGAGTGTGAATCATGCCAACCATATAGAAATAATAAAATGCTGAGTCTGTTTCAGAGGATATTGTTATTTTAATTACTGGCAACTTAATCAGTGATCTTAATTTTATATAATATGACGGAGTTTTGGATTTCAAACCAATTCACATGTCCTTTCCTGGGCTCCCTTTCCTCCTCTGTCACTATCTGAGCTTGTGGCAGATGCATTTTTCCTTTCTTATGTTTTATTTTCTTTTTTTCCCCTTCCCTATTTTCTTACTGCCATAGGAGAAAAAAAAAACAAGCCTTTCCCATAGTAAACCTGCACAGTGAAATTTCAATTGATAACTAGAAGTGGCCCTGTCTGGAGCAGTGAAGCTATAGGGAGAATTGTTTCCTTTTTTTCTTTCTCTGAATCTCACCTATGTGAGTCACGTATTGTTTAACATTTATAGAAATCACATGAGGATTGATAAGGCTCTTCAGCAGCATCCAGGACCATCCGGCAGGGTACAAAGGGAACCACCACAGGATTTGGGCTAAAAATCTTGAATTAACACTTAGAGCAAACGAAACTTTTGTACTTGATTTGCTGCCAGTCACACGGATGCAACCAAACAAAATTGGAGCTGTCCCTTCCCTGCAGAGACAGCTCCACCCTCGGAACGTTCTCGGTGGGCTTGGTGGGAGCGTGGTGAGTGGGAATGCTGCGGCCGTGGCGCTGGCCCCGTGCTTTGTGCACCCTGCGCTGGAGGGACCCAAAAGAGCCCCTGCAGAAACGAGCTTGGCATCGCCTGCCTCCGAGTTGTTGTTTTGGGGATGCTTTGGGAAGGTACAAGTTGGGTATGTTTGGGAGCTGATATTTTCCCTTCCCCTTTATCATTTCAGGAGAGCGATTTTCATCTTAAACCAACACGTCAGCCAAAGCATCTACATTTAAAAAAAATATTATTTCACGATTTTCCACAGGCACATTTGATGTAAACCCTGGAGGTGTATTCCCTGAGTACCTATTACCTCCATTTTAGGGAAATTACATTAAATTATTAGTGACAAATTTACTTGTCTGCCAATGTGTTTTTCTTGAATTTTACTACAACATCAATACTTGGCTGTTTTATATGGGCCCTCATTTACCTGTCTTTGAAGGCAGTCACCCCTCTGGGAGCTTTGCCTGTCACTAACATGCACTAGGAAGAGTCTTTAAGTTTAACATTTGCTGTTTTGAATTAAGGAAAAAAATATGTTGCACTTCAAAAATATAATCTGTTTCTCCAACCTTTTAGTGTGTGCTGGCTCTTTTTTAGAGAGCAAAGCCAGCCAGGAGGGCAGAGGAGATTCTGGTTTGTCAGTGTAAAGGTGTTCACCAGGAGGGACTTAACTTCCCTGCTCTGGTGTGCCTTAGGTTGGGCAAACCACCAGATTTTGCTTGTGTTTGTGTCTGTTCAGGAATCCAGTCTGATGCCAAAATAAAAGCAGATGGGAAGAAAAAGACTGGGATCTAAATTCAGTGAAATTCAAAACTCTTCCGATTGCATAAGAAAATACACTTATGAGGCGCAGGGAAAATAATTTAGACTTTTTCAAGCAGTCCCAGTGTGCTGGGAGTGAAGGTCACTTGCTGCCTTTTAAAAATCTTTAAATTATTTGTTTTCAAAGGCAATTAGTGTTAATTCCAAAGAAATTAATGTCTCTGGATTTACTATGCTGCAGTAATGTTTGTGTAAGCCCACAAAAAATACTCTGCTTTTTGAACCAGAAGCTTTTGCAGCCGGAGTCCATAGAACCCTGGAATGGTCTGGGTTGGGAGGAGCCTTAAAGCTCATCCCGTTCCACCTTCCGCTGCCCCAGGGTGCTCCAAGCCCTGTCCGAGCTGGCCTTGGACACTGCCAGGGTGGGACACGGCCCCTGTGGGGTGCAGCAAGGAGGGGCTCCTTTGGGGAAGGGCTCTGGGTGCCTTAATGCCCTGGCACAGCTGGAGGAGGAGCAGCACTGTCCTCCCTTCTGCTGGAATCTGCCCTAGTCTTTAGAAGAAGTGAGATTCTAGTTCTGGCCAGAGCTTTCTGGGGAATACTTTGCTGCTTCAGCAAATAATATTGGCTATGGAATAGTCCAGTATTTTGTTTCCTAAAATATTAATTGCTAGTGTTGGAGTTGTGTGCATTTTACTGGACATGAGGGGATGTTGCTCCTCCACATGTCTCACTCAGGGCTTTGAAATCTCGAATTAACGAATGCTTCAGACCGTGTGTGAGGATTCCCAGGGCCAGAGCTGCAGGAGTGCCACCATCCCGTGGCGTTGTCCTGGGAGAGAGGCTGAGCCACAGACGGGTACAAATGGCTCTCGTGAAGCCGCAGAGCAGCAGTGCTCTGCAGCAGCAAACAATCTGCCCTGGGCCTTCATCTCTGGGTGCATCGCTCACTGCCTCGTGGCCCCGGTTGGGGTGCAGCCCCTCAGGTGTCAGACGCTGCAAACAAGGAGGGATTGTGTTGATGGTCATGAGCTCCACATCGAGCTCCCAGCAGCTGGGATTGCTACTGCTGGAGCATCAAGGTTCTGGGAGCTGTTCTGCCCTCCTCAAGAAAGCTTGAGGAGGTCAAAATGGATTATGAAGGTACTACCATAGAGTAGGTTAAAAAGCTTTAATCAAATTGCCCTCAATTTAGCAAAGGAGCTGATTAAAATCAGCTTTTAAGTGGGACTTTAGTTACCCCAGAATAACTTGTGCTCTGAAAAGAGAGAGAGAGAGAGGATCTCTGAGTACAGGTATGTGGGAGGAAGATGATGGTAGTGCCAGGATAATTAACTTCCACTACTGAACACAACAGGACTAAGAAACATACTAACAGGAATTATATAATTCTTAATATTTTTAATTTCTGTTTATAAACTGCTGATAAATTCAATTTTTCTTTCACATCTTCCCTCACTCAAAGTATTCTTTCAGAGACGTTGCTTTGCCTCTTTGGCTCTGGGACGACAGATCCATGAGAATTCCATGGGATGAGTGTTACTTTCCCTTGTATTATATCCAAATCTTGAACAAGCAGCAAAATGGAGCATATACTTAAGATGTACCTCGTAATTCATTTCAATTTATTCCCTCACCGAATCAAAATGATTATATAAATCAATGCAATTTTAAACTGATTAACCTCAAACCCTCTTAATAAGAAAGTGGGGGCCACAGAGTTCAGGGGATGTAAAATGCCTTTATGTTGGTTTGCTGATTTTTTATCCTAGGACTGAAAATAGAAGATGCCTATTATTGCCATCAAATATAATTTGATGAGGAAATTATATTCTTCAAGGACTTTCCTCCTCCTTCTTTAGATGTTGCTGTGCCAAAATACAATGTCAGTGCAATGTGTTTTGGCCTAAAAAGAAGGTGAGGAAGCAAAGGGGATCTCGCTACATCCTCTGGGTTTTTTAATATGCATTGAATTTTAAAAGAGCTTTATACTTTTTTTTGAGAGCTTGGTAGAAATTTTGGAAGGATCACTTAAAACTGTTTCTGACAAGATTTGTGACAAGTTCCTCACTGCTCTGTGAGACTGTGTCAGGAAAGGGCTCCTTTTCCTCTTCTTTTCTGTGCCTCTTTCCACACGTGTGCCCGTGCAGGACTTGGTCAGTGCTGCACTCGGCAGCGCTGGGCTGAGGGGTGGGCTGGAGCTTCCTCAGGGTCCTTCCCATCCCTAGTGATGCTGTGGTTCTGTGCAGAGCTTCACAGTCCGAGCAAGCTCTAAGCAGGCAGGAGCCAGCAGAGCCCCAGGGCTTGCTCCCCACAGCACCTGCGAGAGAGAAGGAGAAAGGTGGGAGCCTTTCCACCTTCTGCTTGGTTTTGCGCTCCAGCACCTGGGAGGGAGGGACTGTGCCACTGCCTGTCCAGCTGAGCTCTCAGCATGTGGAAATGGGCAAATTAAGGCTTTGGTATGGGAACTTTGATTGAACACGGGTGTCCTTACGATCAGTTTGTCGTTTCTGTGTTCTCTTCGTGTTTTGGACAGCCTGTTGTTCAGGGGGTCAGCTTGTTGGTGAGCTGGCTGAGCCCAGTGATGAAATGTGCTGGATGTCCCTGGCTGGGAGAGGGGAGGTGATACCTGGGGGTAATTTCATTTTTGGGAAAGGGCAGATGATACTTAGGGTAATTACATGCTGAAATGCTACTGCTGCCAATGACTAATTGAATTGGGATCAAACTTAGCCGTGGTGGAACAGTGGCTCACGTAAGTGAAACACTTCAGAATACAAGCGAGACAATTCTGAATGGAACAGTCACCTTGAGTGACGTCTGTAGATCCTGCTGGGAATTGTTCCTGTTTCCATTCAGAACCTGGCTCACCTTCGGAGGACAGGTCACTTATTAAAGCTTCAGCCAGCTGTGCTTGTACAGAAGATGTGACCTCATGCAGTCTGCCAAATATTGTAAAGAAATATATTTAAATAATTGTACAGTAAATGGTTTCCTTTTTTTAGCATATGATTGCAAATTCAGATGGAAGTTTATTAAAGCATGTTTTTCTGCATGCCCCCTCCATCTTAAATGTATGAGGAAACCTGGGTGGGAGCTGTTTCTCCTAAACTATTTCCAATAAGCAAATACAATTCTCTTGGAGGAATATATGAAGTATCACTGAAGAGTCCTGTTAATATGTTAAGGATTATTTTTATCTCAGGTTGATGAACAAACAGCATAATTAGGTCTGTTCTAAACCTTAGTGCTTGCTTGTTCTAAACTTTGTCTCTGTCTTGTGGTTGGTTTTTTTTGTTTTGTTTATTGTTTTGGTTTGGTTTTTTGCTTGGGTGGGGTTTTTTGGTTTGTTTTTTTATTATTATGTCTTGAAATAGAAAATATTTCAGATTCTTAGTGCCATGTTCTGTGCCTCCTGTTCCTGTTTCAGGTACTGTCTCTGTGTGGCAAACACACACGTGTGCTTATCCCTTGCTTCAGCTCAAGATGGAGGGTTATGATTAATCCGGTAGATGCAGAAAATGGCTGGAGTCTTGGGCTCTTGGAGCCGTCTCATGCTCGGTGCACACAGGCTCCGAACATCCCTGAGAGGGACGTGACAGCAGCCCTGACCTTTCTCTCCAAATCACGAGGGGGTGGGGGCAGAATTAGCACCGTCCAACCACGTTTCGACTTGTTTTAACTGATAACTTTCATATTTAGAGACATTAATGTGTTCTGGAAATATAAAATCCTTTCTAGCAAATGTGGTCACAGGTTTGTTTAAATGAGATTTAAAAATTTCACCTCTCTGTGTGTAACAAGATGCCTTTAAGATATTTCACTGACTTGGATAATGCTCCAAAAAGGTCAGTACAAATATTTAGCTTCTACTTTTACTTGTGCTTTTTCACAGATTGGACCCGTTTTTAATTCAGAGTCATCTCGCAGAATATTTTAAGGACTCTTTTTAGACAGCTTGTGGGAAGGCAGGAACAATAGGTCCTACATGCAGGAAGGTGTGGTTATAAAAGGGCTTAAATTTGCTTTAGTGTAACTGGAAACCAAATAAATGGTGCTGGAAACTCCACGAGGAGCTCGAGCAGGTTTTTCTGTAGTCCCCAATTAGTGCCATTACAAAGTCTAATGTGCCCAGCGTGGCCCGGCAGCAGCTGTGATTGATACAAAGCTCAGCCAATCGCGCCGGGGCCCTGTCAGCTCTCATTAGGCTGGGATCAATTACCAGGATTTGAGACCAATTTGAATGAAAAGTAAAAACACATTGTTACCACAAATTTCATCAAGTGAATATGCTGTATAAGGAAATAGATCAGCTATGACCTCTTTGACATTTTCAAAATGTTTAAAAGCTGAAGTTAATTCTTTGTGATGTCCTTTCATCTTGAGTTGACAACAGAGAGACCTGGAGTGGTGACAGGCCTTGTCAAGTGGCTCTGCCTTATCAAAAACAATACCCTCCAGATCTTTCAAGCCAAATATTCTAATCTAAGATAATTGCAGTTACAATTTCATGAGCTTTTCTGCCTTTCCCTGAACCATTTTTTGTGTAAAGTGGCAAACCTTTTCTTTCCCTCAGCGCTTTCTTCCCTGTGAAAGGTGTGATGGTCACTGGGGGCGGCCATGGTGGGCTTGAAGGGGAGCTGAGGCTGCCTGGCCAGGGCTGGGCACTGCCTTAGCTGGGCCTGGCCATCTCTCGGCCATCCCTCCACTGTCCCTCCACTGTCCCTCCACTGTCCATCCGCCGTCCATCCATTGTCCCTGCACTGTCCATCCACTGTCCCTCCACTGTCCCTCCACTGTCCATCCACTGTCCCTCCACTGTCCCTCCACTGTCCCTCCACTGTCCATCCGCTGTCCATCCACTGTCCATCCGCTGTCCATCCACTGTCCCTCCACTGTCCCTCCACTGTCCATCCACTGTCCATCCGCTGTCCATCCACTGTCCCTCCACTGTCCATCCACTGTCCATCCACTGTCCCTCCACTGTCCATCCATTGTCCATCCATTGTCCCTCCACTGTCCCTCCACTGTCCCTCCATTGTCCATCCACTGTCCCTCCACTGTCCATCCACTGTCCATCCACTGTCCCTCCACTGTCCATCCACTGTCCCTCCACTGTCCATCCACTGTCCATCCACTGTCCCTCCACTGTCCATCCATTGTCCATCCATTGTCGGTCCACTGTCCGTCCACTGTCCATCCACTGTCCCTCCATTGTCCCTCCACTTTCCCTCCACTGTCCATCCCCTGTCCGTCCCCTGTCCATCCGCTGTCCCTCCCCTGTCCCTCCCCTGTCCCTCCCCTGTCCATCCGCTGTTCCCTGCTATCCCTGTGCCATCCCTCAGCTCCTGGGCAGTGCTGTCGGTCAGGCACTTGGATCTTACCATTGTCTGGGTTCTCGTATCACAGCCTCCTCCTGCCCTCTGCTCACTCACCTTTCCCCGTGGGACAATATTCCAGCAGCAATCCCTTGTTTGGCTGTGCAGGTGAGAGCAGGTGAGGCAATGCTGCTCCTGCTGCCAGCGCCGTGCTCTGGCACCGCCACTCGATCCAGTTCCCTCCATAAACAGCGTGGCTTAACAAGGTCAGACCCACAAAGCTCATTTCAACAGCAGAAAGGAAAAATGTCTGAGCCAAATTTCGTTTCCCTATCATGGTAGATTGTTCCTAGTAATTTTCGCTTCGCATCTTTCAAATCAAAATATAAACCAGATCAAAGACTGAGGCGGTAGCAGAAGCAGTCTGTACTCTGAGATGGTGTTTTGGAGCACATCTACCATTGGATAGATCTGAAACGAAGGAGACTTTGGGACCTGAGCTGTTAATTACTTGGTTTATTCAGGATGATGTATTTTCTTGGCTGACATTTTCCTTAGATTAATTCTTTTCTGCTTTTGGTGATCACTCCAGTCTCTTCAGGTGTGCATTTACATGCCATGTTAGTAACCCCTCACATGCATTTTTGCTGTGTCAGTAAACATTTCTGAAAAGAGGATTTTCAAGTGTGAATTATTTATACTATATGATAAGCAAGTCGAATGTTGAAATTCAATACTAGTTCATAAGATTTTTTTGCATGATTTCTCTGTGTCTCCTTCCCTAACCAGGCTTGTGTTGGAAAGAGCACTTTCTTCTTTTCTGACACACTCCTAAAGGTATTATGCACACCTGAGATGTTGTTCATTATAATCTGTTGAAAATGGAGGTGGCAGAAAGCTGAATTTCATTGTATAACTTGATCTAAGGGAAGACTCTAATGGCAAACAACAGTGAGCTGAAGGTGTCAGCCCTGGTTGCAAAGGCTGATTTTATTAGGATTATGAAAATGATTCCTACATTTGGACAGTTTTGGTTGTTAAGTCAATTCTGTAATTCCTGTGGACCATCTCATCTTCCCTGTGTTTCCCTTCATCACCTGCAAGTTAGCTGATGATTACACGGTTGTAGTTGTGTGTTTGGGGCATATGGAAGTTGAGGTTACATTAGTTTTCACAAGTCTTTTTGAAGACAGAAATTAAGACTATATTTAGAAATGTGTCACCACTGTTTACATTTAATAAAATGTAAACATGTTCCTGGGTTTTTGCATGGTTTTATAGCTCCTTTTATCAATGAGTGTGCATAGCTACACTGCACATACAATACACACACATATAAATACTCAGTCTGAAGTGCTGTGTCCAGAAACTCCAAAAAGGGAGTTACCGTTTCAAACTGGGAACTGGTTTGTTTTTTTTCCCCTTCAAGCTGTAGAAATCCTAAATTATTTAGACTTGCTATTTAGGCTGTAATATAAATAAGTGTAGTCTAAAGTGTTTCTCATTCAATACTGGCTGTGCCAGTGTGAGCTTGTTCTAGGGAGGAATTTTCTGTGAAATGGAACCTCAGGAGCTTTTGCCTTGGCTCAAAACCTCTTCACTCTAAGCCTTGAAACACTGATTTCCTGTGTGTCCCTCTCCCACCCACCCGTATTCCTTAATAAGCCATTGGATGGTGGACAAGCTTCTCCTGCAAAAATGAGTCCTGACATAAGTCCCTCAGAAATAGAGTTATTTCAGGACTGTTAAGAGTTCTAACCCAGGTCCATCAAGCAGGCTCTGCCTTTACTTGGAGAACTCTTTAATAAACAGGGCTGCTTAGATCAGTGGCCCAAGAAATTTGGGGTTGCAGAGCAGAGGGAATACTGATATAGTATCCACAGATTTATTCTCTTATGAGGGATTCTGTCTAGAAGCTGAAGAGAAGTTTGTTGGGCTTTTTTTCAAAGATGAAGAGAAAAGTGTTACCAGGAATTTTATTTTGGAGAAATTTTTGCATTTTAAATGCAGAGAAGAGAAATCTATACACGTGTGTATGGCTTTTTCAACAGCTGGGGCTCATGCACTGTGCAGAATCCTTGAGGTTGCAAGAGCCCTTGGAGACACCAATCCGACTGTCAAGGCAGGGCTGCCACCATCACCCCTAAACCATATCCCCAGGTGCCATACATATGTATATACACACATATAAATATATATATAGTCCTTAAATAAAGGGATTGTTTTGATAAATGAATGATTCCTCACGTGAAACGGAATGTTTATTTCTACCCTTAAAATCAGATATTGTATCAAACCCACTAGGTTATTGCAGTCCATTTAATTACTAACTGCAGTCAGAATGCTGCCAAGCTCCGCAGGGTTTGCTCACAAAGGAGAGCATCTCTTCTCCAGCAGATTCCAGCTCTCAGGATCGGTGTGGAAAGGAGCTTAATTTACCTGGAGTAGCACAAGCCCTTTGGAAAGAGGTGCCCCATTCCACAGAAGTGTCATTCTCTGCATACTCTAAATACTGTACATATTTACCAAATTTAAATACATATTTACATATGTCAGATTGACCCAATTGAGGGGAATGACTCCCTCGATACCTTTTAGAGTCTATTAGGTAAATAAGTGGCTGCTCCTGGCACAGCAGGCAGGGATGCAGCTGGGATCAGGGCTGTGGGCTGGCAGCTTCCTGGGGAAAATGCTGCTTTTTCTCCATTGCAGAGCCTGGCTGGCAGCAGAGCTGAGGGAGGAGAGGGAGGCAGCCCTGCTGGTGGTGACAGCCACGCGATGCCACTCAGAACTGGGTGGCCACAGCCACCTCAATGCTGCCTCTGCCCTCCCCTCTCCCCTCCCCACTGTAAATCTGTACTTCCTCAGACTGACAAAATGCTTGGTTATAATCCTTGACTGTGGAAGAACATGTTTTATTTAACCCATTTTGTCTAATTAATCCTGTATAGATTTCTCGCTCACTTTGTACAAATGGATGGGATGCAAAGTGAGAAAACAGCTTCTGTTGAGCTTCGCGGAAGCCTTTGGGCTTCACAGTAGCAGCAGTGCTGGGGTTTGCTCCACAGCAGCTGCCTTTGTGTTGGTGGAGCACAGATCTAACACACAGGAACCCCCATGGCTGAAGGTTCTGGGAAGTCCTGAGCTGGGCCATGTCCTGGGGCTGCCCTGTTCTTCAGGCTGGGCAGTGCCAGGCTTGTCTTCACACTATCTCGGGGTTCTGGTGGCCTTGAGTAGGACAGAGGTTGGTGTTAGTGATCACACAATCACAAAATTCCAGGATGGTTTGGGTGGGAAGGGACTTTAAAGCCCATCCCGTCCCACCTCATGCCATGGGCAGGGGACATCTTCCCTTAGACCAGGTTGTTTTAAGGTCCCCTCCAACCCAGACCTCTCTGGGATTCTATTTCTCTATGAAATCAAATGCTGACCTCCAAGCAGGACGTGGGTGCTGCCTACGCACCCTGTGCTGATGATCCATCTGTTGTTCCACGTGGAGTCTGTTGCTTTTGGAGATTAGAATCAGGAATTGCAAATTCTCCTGTGAAGGCAAGTGCCTCCTGACTGTAAATACACACTGGTGACACACTGACAGGGGCTGCTCAGCGTATTCCACTCTGGGTCAATTCATCACCCCTTGATTTACAGAGCTGTTCTGCTTTTATCTTACTGATTTGCAAATTCTAGTGACCAATTACATTTCAAACATCAGTTATTTTTATTACGTAGTTTGTTTCAGCGGAGCATATAGAGAAGCCAAGCCCTGCTTCCAAGAGCTTATGCACTGGTTTGAGATATATAGTGAGGATCATGGAGAGAAAAATGAGGCAGCCCACGGAGCAGTGGCAGTTTCCTGCTCTTGACATGTGCCCATCTTGCTGCTGTATAAGATCCTTAATTCTGGTGGGAAAAAAATTAATAAATCAGTTCTTTTAGAGAGTGAGACAAAAGCTAATTTCCAGAGGAATTTCTGATCCTGGCCCCACGATGGATGTCAGTGGACTGAAGATGAAGGGAGGCTGGGTGAGGGGAGAGCTGCCGTGGGGAGGTGCACAAGGGCAGCTTCGGAGGGCAAGGTGGTGCCTGTCACAGCAGTGCCAGGTGACAATCCCCTGGCTTGAGGAAGCAGGGCAGTGCCAGGGTAATGCCTTCATGGCCAAATGCAAGGGCGGGGGAGGGATTTGGGAGTCTGCAGGGTCCACGGGCAGGAAACAGAGTAACTGGAGAGCTCCAAGGCCAGGGGACAGTTCTGTGCCTGAGGTGGGACAGGGACACAGGAGGATCAGGAGCCAGCGAGAGGTGTTGTGATGAGAGATTGTTCTGGTGCCATATCAGTCATCCTGATCTTCAGGAGAAGCTCTGGGAAAGACAAAATGGGGAGGGTTTTAATATCAGGAGTGCTCTTTGCATTGAAGTATGATGTAAAAAGCCTTTCCTCTTGGGGATATCCATTACCAGTTGAGGCTTCAGACTTCTTTAATTTCTGTTCCTTACTATGTTGACATATCAGTGGCGAAAGTGTTAGAACTTCTGTGGGAGAGGTGATATTTCTATTAATATCCGGGACACTTAGTACATTGATTTGTGATTTATTGTTAAAATTGGTCTTTCTGTTATATTTTAAAACTCAAAAATAGACTCATCCCATTGTGCTTCCTCAGGGAGCAATTCAGGCTGGTTTGCAGAATCACTGAAGGAATGATACCAAGGGGATGAAAGAACTTTGGGTGTGTCTTAGAATAAATCCCGAATGTGCATATTTACAAAAAGTTATGGATTAGATGCTGAATTAATATCTGAGGTGAAACCAAAACAGTGACCCTTTCACAAAGAGCCATAATTTCTACATCAAAATTCGCTGCTATGGCTGAGTGTTGTGTGCCTGGCTGAAGGGAAACCTGTAGGATGTGAACTAGAAAATGGATGTATGGAAAGAACGTTCATGCCATACCTGCCTATCAGCCACTGAATTTGGAGTTGTGGCATCTCCTCAGGGACAGCCAGGGACAGCCAGGGACAGGGGTAAAAGCTGTGGGGGCTGCCGAGGGACACCCCAGCCTGGGGAACCCATCAGAGCAATGGCTGGGACCAGGGGGCATTCCACAGGGGAACTGTACTTTCTTAAAAAATAGAAGGGATACTGTTCCCAGCCCAGAATTTCCCTGTCTGTGGTAACTGGAGTGGAGAGGGAAGCTGGACAGAGCGCTTTGACAACAGGAGCTCACAGCACACAGAATTTCAGCAACTCCAGCGGTGCCCATGCGGCCCCAGTGCCCATCTGGAGCAGGTGCCTCTGCTGCTTTTCCCTTTTGTGTGCCAGAATTACTCATTTGCTGAAAAGGTCCATCCAGTGCCAGAATTACATCTGTGGTTGTGATTTTAAAGCTGGAATACTTTTAGGATCCCCCACACTCCAGGATTGTTCCAGCACTTGGAGTCAGAATGGGAAACTGTCCCAAAATTGACCAAGGCAGCTTCTTTGCTGGGGAGTTGTGAAGTGCAAAACAGAAGGAAATCCCAGGAGCCTGGGAAAGCAAACAGGATTCCATGCATTGTTTTGTGATGCTGAGTAGTGGTGGTAATGTACGTTAAAGGGGAGATGCTTCAGTCCAGGTTTTAACACTGCCACTTTGTGGGTGAGGCATTCCCCTGAAAACAGTGGCCTGCTCCGACAGCCCCGGGGTGTTGTTGGGGCTGTCCCATGCACGTGGTGGTACGGCTGGGAAAAGACTCGTGATGATTCCTTGAAATGTATTTTTTCAGGTGCCATTATCTGGACTCTTTTTTCATTATCACCATTATTGCTGCTGCTGCCTTAGAGCCTGGCAGCAGCCTGGGCCAGGGCATCCTCCTAAAACCTGCCCTGGTGTAACTGCTCTGACTGTTGTTGCACTGAAATATCATCAGCACAGGCTCTACAAAATGGCTTTTAAAAAATTCCTATGGGCATATAGTTAATTTTTAAGTTGTCTCAGAGCACAGGCAATGAAAATTGGGAATTATTCTGTGGTTGCTCTTAAACTTTTTGCAAACTTTGTTGCAGAAGGAAGAGCACTTGCTAGTTCGTCATCGTTAATCTGAAGTCTGTCTGTCCGGAGCAGCACAGAGTCACAGACTGGGTTGAGTTGGAAGGGACCTTAAAGCTCATGGTTTCCACTGTCCCAGGCTGCCCCAAGCCCCATCCAGCCTGGCCTGGGACACTGCCAGGGATCCAGGGGCAGCCCCGGCTGCTCTGGGCACCTGTGCCACGCACAGGAGGTCCAAGAACACCCTCGGCTGTGCGCAGAGCCCATGGACATACAGGACACGTGTGGGATTCCACCTCCTGCACTCACGGGCTCTGTCTGCTTTACTGATTGCATTTTAAAGGGATCAGTGGGGTTTTAGTTTTGGAGAGGAACATGGACAAAATATGTCCTTCCGAGGCAAAGTTTAGAGCTGCATAAATGAGCTGCAGAGAATCATGCGGAGCCGTGAGGCAGCCGTGTCTGCACAGGCACCCTCCACGCTGGGAAAATACCCTCCCTGCAGAGAGTATCCTGCATGCTGGGCATACATTTTAAGGATGTTTAAAGGAAAAAGCTGAATTCCAGTCTCATTCTAGGAATAGAGGCAGGGCAGAAGGTCTTAGTGCTTTGGACTCTTCAGTAATTTTTTGCTGCCTATGTTCTTATAATGTAATTTATTGTGAATGTTATAAGGGAGGACGAGAATCAAAGCAACTCAACTGTCTGGAGACATGCATGTTAAAAATCCCAAAATGGGAAGGATGTTGCCTGGGTCACTGCCCATTTCACAGCCCCTGAGCAGGATGTGAGAACGCTGCTTACGGCAGAGGCTTCACTTGCTTTTTCCCCCCCTTCTCCTTTGTAATAATTCTTTATCCAAATACTCACAGTGAATGAAACCTGCTGCAGCGACAGTCACATTATCTATTCTTGCCCACTCTCCAGGTCCTTTGGTTGTCCTAATGTCTACTGTGGTGAGGGGTAAATATTTGACCACTCTGCTCGCCATTGCCTCAGCGGCTCCGAGTGACCCTGCATTAATTAGTTGGGAATTTCGGGGCTTTGAATCTGATTGAATCAAAATATTGTTTTTACAAGTTGATGAAGGCTTGATTGATGTGGGTTCTGCTGATTCTTGAAAGGATTAAATTGTATGTACAGATTACAGAGTCCTGCCTGTCACTGCTTAAATGGGAATTGTTTTTTAACAACGCCAAGAGGAAACAGTGTTTTCCTTTAAATCAGAGAAAGAAAGAAGTCCCATGGTTTCCCAAGGTCTTGCTCTCCCTGTCTTTGTGGGCAGTGTATTTCATTCAATCGAAAAATAATCTTTTCAGGCTTGATCTGTGCTTCCCTTCTCCAGCTCCGTTCTGCACCCTGGTCGTAGGGAAGGGGATATCTGGGTGCCAGGCTCAGAGGGGACCCAGACCACAATTTGTGGGAGCATCTGCTGCTGGCCCCTGGATTCTCCTGGACAAAGCAGGAACATCCATCCAGTCTCTTAGGCCTTCCCTTTCAGAAGAGGAAGGGACCTCAGGGGACTCAATAAATGCGCTGAGGAGGATAAAGGGAGATGGAGTGACAATCACATACCAATAAATGACAGAGTAAAGCCCTTCAACTGTTTGAGAAGGGGGAGATGCAGAGTAGCTGTTCCTTAAAGAAGGACTCTGTGGGCAATATGTCCCTTTCTGCACATAGGGGATCTGTGGGGGGTTGTCTGAGGGCTTTAGAAAGCCATAATCTCATTTTACTGTAAACCTGTTAGGCTGAAAAATGGCTCATTCCTAGAGACTCTGCGATGTGATGGATCAGCCCCAATAAACACAGAACCGGGAAAACCAAAGTGATTTGGTGCGGGCACTGCTTGGAATTGCTGCTTAAAATGCAGGTGATAATTCCCTGCATTCCTGGGCTTTGAATCTGCTGCTGCCAGGCAGGCTGTGCGAGCAGGGGGGAGTGGGGCTCCCACCCCATGCCCACAGGCACCGTGGGGACAGGGGACACACAGGACTGACAGTGCTGCCTAAATGTCATTGTGTAACCTCAGTGTAAAAATGGCAGGAAACCTTCCCGCGTGCTCATGACTTAGTAAACAAACAATAAATCTCACTCTCTGGTTTTGCTTGCTGGAAGAACATTTGTAAAACACTTGTAAAAATCATGGAAGCTTCGGGTAAAAATTAAAGTCTAGGTGAAGTGAGGACTGATACAGTGAAGTCAAACAAGAGGTTGTTTTCTACTGGTAGAGGAAGGGAAAGGTGAAGCAGGAATGAGAAGGAAAAATTTTTATTTACTTTTCAAGGAAATTAAAAAATCTGTTTTGAATGTAGGGTCAAACATTCTTTTTGTGGCCACTATCTTCCTAAAAGTTCTCTGGGTAACAAATTGTCCCACCGTTCCTTAGTGTGTCTTATTTCTTGAGAATGCTTTAAATCCTTTAAAATTTATTTTCACATGCTGCTACAGAAAAAATAGATGGAAGTCATGTGAACAGATTTGGGTTTTTTCATTTTATTTTAGAGCTCTGCCTACTAAAGTGCCACTTAATATAATTTCTGGTGATGTCCGAGGAGTAGTGAGCCTTGTGGATAGAACTGTACCTTCCTGCTACTCTTAAAATAAAAAACCATAAATTACTCTTGGTCTGGTTATATGCTGGGCATTCTTCCTTGGTGGGGATCTTCATCTGATTGTCTTTGGGTCAAATTCGGGTGTTTTCCTGGAGAAGTGTGTGTGTGCAGGAACCTCTGCAAGGATCTTTGTTAACATCGTCCTGGAAATGACCTGGCAGCTCCTCCGTGGGCATTACTGGCCGTGGCTTTGGGCTCCTCAGTGCAGGAAGGACAGGTTTCTTTCTCTGCCCATGGTGTCATGTAGCAGATAAGTCCAGCCTGGATTTTAGGATTGCTTAAGGAAACACTTGAGTGACGGGAAATAAATCAACCCGGGGAGTCTCTTCCCATTCAAAACTTCCACGGGACTACATTTCTGATAATAATGGTAAAATAAAGTTCTAGGGGTTCGTAACTTTTCCATTAAATGCACAGATATTCATCAGCTGACTTCCAGCACCCAAAGGAACCACTGATTACTCTAGCTGCATTTAACAGGAGCTGTTTTAAAGGAGAAACTGAGGAATGGCTGCAGCCCGAGGGAGTGCTCACACTGGAGCCTGGTGCCCTGCTGCGGTGGCACCCGTGGGGCAGTGTCACAGCAGGACATGGAGCAGGGGCCACTCCTGCCCAGGAGGCTCAGCCCGGCAGCTCCGCTCCGGCTCTTTGTGCTCAGAGCACTAAATCATATCGAGGGTCATTTTATGAACACACCAAAACTGCTCTGGAAAGCACCAGTGTGCTTTGGGCTTGCGTTTTCTCTCCCTGCCTCTCATCCTGCCGGGAGCCTGTGTATTTCTCCAGTGTCATCCCCCTTGCCAGCCAGTCACAACATCCTGAGTGGGAAAAATACGTAGAAACCTGCTTCCATTTTAGCTTTCAGATGTGTTTCTTGCCAGGCAGAGCTGTGCAAAGGCTCTGCAGGCGGCTGCAGTGCTCTGCCTTTAACCTGCACGGTGGATTCACAGAAGCTCCTCGGAGCCAGCAGTGCCAGTGCCAGTGCCAGTGTCCCTGTCCAGAGCCCAGACCCCCCAGCCGCTGCCTCTGAACCTCCTCCTCCCTCAGCATTGCATGCAGGCTTTGGAAAATAGTTTCGTTTTGTACTTATATTTGTACAAGATAGATACTGGTGGTATTTACTGATTTAAGGTGTTGCCATTGATCATTTTCGTTAAGCAAATTGCCGTGAAAAATGAACACCGAGTGATTCTCATCTGGTCTTTATAACCTTGTCTTTATTCAGTGTATTTTCCTAATACGTGTATGTGCTCAGATCTGTGTAACAAACAGTTCAGAAAGATAGCAAGGGACTTTAATAACAAATAAAAGAGCAGTTCCCATTCAGCTTCGAATTGCCCACAGCTAAATTCAAGGGAACGTATCTGCAGCTGGAGCGAGCAGGCAGGGATGGGTTTAATCATTTAACCTCGGCATTACAAGCCAGGACGGTTAAAAATCCAGAGCGTGGGCTTTGCTTATTCCTTACATGAATCACGTCTCTTTACTGCAAAAAGCACCCCGGAAAGTGGCGTTCCCTGCTAATGGTGGGGTTGATTTCCCTGTTTGTCAGGCTCACCCTTGGGAAAGAAAGGGAGAACAGTGAAATTGTTTCAAATAGGGACAATTAATTTCTGTCAACAATTTGTTAATTATTGCTTTAAAAGAGAAGCTTCAGTGTGTCAGTAAATAGAACTACAAAAGGCTTTTTAAGAGATCCCAAATTAAGCTGCTAACATTGCCCATTCTCAGATATCCTGATTAGATTAAATTATTTCTCCTGATTTTGCTCCCGAGCAAGCTGTGTCTGGTCAGATCAGAGCAGCTCAACGAAATTACAGACAAACAGCGGCTGAGGGCAACGGTTGCACTTGGATTCAAACAGGGGAGTGTCAAGGTTCTCGTTTTATGCAATATTTACTGAATTAAAATATCTTAGAAATTTAAAGGCTTCGATCTTTCCTGCCTTTCCTGTGGCAAAACACTGTGTTTAGAGTATTCTTCATTTTTGCTACTTGGAATAAAAATGAAATAACAAATGTCCAGGTTGGATAGCTGCTTGTAAGCTATTCATGAAAATAGTTCCTAAAGTTTAAAATTGAACCAAGTCTAATTAATAGCAATATCTGCCAGGCTCCTTTACCATAAAGAACAGAAAAGGAAATCATTTTAACTGAGCGAAACAGAGTCCAGAATAAAGGTTTAGTCAGGGCTGCTGTTTTAAAATGGAAATGCAGTTGATTTTATTTGTCATGTTGTCAGTACTTCAAATCCAGGATTTTAACACCATTACAAAGAATTCACATCATAGTTTCAATCCTAAAACCCCTCATGCTCTGCAGCAGGAGGCTCTGACTTTCGTTCTGAACTCAGGGCTATTATCAAAATTAGAAATGTCATTTTCTCCATTATTTTAATGGAAAGTTACCTTTGGAAGAATAAGTCCATTTTGACATGATATAAATGTTTTAAAATAAAAAAGCATTGAGGGAATCACAGAAACATTTTAATCTTAATTATTCATAAATAGCTACCTCAAGTCCATTTGAACAAAATGTCAGTTGACCAAGAAACATGCTTATTTTGCATGAGAAAAAAGGATATTTGGGCTGTAAGAGGAAGATTTATCAATGTAGATTTAACTTAAAATGAAACCTGCAAATCAGAATCAACCATCTATCATGAAAGTGCATTAACCTTACAGCATTTGCTGCTGAAAATTCAGCTACATTATGAAATTTTTAACTCTAACTAACTAAAAAGGAAATGGCAAAGGACTCATTTTATTTATCAAGAATTTAGCATGAATTTTGTGATCTGAAATATTTGGAGGAGCTTGATCTGAAGGAAAAAAAAACCCATTTAAAATATTATAATGGTAATGTTTTGAAATATAACTAACACTTTTAAATATTTGAGCAGCTTTGTATTATTTTCCCCTGCCCTGCCCTTGAGAGCCGAAGTCCCCAATGGATGTTTTGATATACTGGGCACTTTGCACTTAAACATTTCCTTTCTATAAAGACATCTAGAAAAAGACATGCCATTTAGCAATGCTAAATGCATTTCTGAGCAATTGATTGTTTTGTTCTTTTTACCTATGCAGATTAAAGTAATAAAAAAAGACTTTTTGGAGTTAGGGGAAGAATTAATTGTTCCTTTCAGCCCCTCTAGAACCCATAATTCCTGTGTTCATGCTGCCCTGCATGGCTGCTGCTGTGTTTGTATATCCAGGTTTCATTGGCAGACCTAATTTCAGGATACATAATGCATGATTTTGAAACCAATTTGTTATTGTAATAAAATATTTTTCGGAATGCATGGTGGTACTGGAGAGGAGAATGTTAAATTATACATGTATTGTGGCCGAGCGCATTCATTTCGCTCGGTGTGCAGGTGAATCTCCCCGTGACCTTGGCACTCGCGGGGTAGCACAGAATAACAATCGAATCCAGGATCGGAAATCCGACCATTTCCAAATATTAACAACTTCTTTCAAAGGAAATGCTGATTTCAGCAGTTATGGTAATGGAACATCAGTATATCTTTCAGAGAACTTTAAAAAAAAAAAAAAAAAAAAAGCCATGATCTTAATAGGATTAAAAGCCAGGCTTTTTATTTCCAAAATGCTAATTTGTTTTCTGCATTCTGTTTTCATAGCAGGTCTTGTTAGGCAGCGCGCTGGGATCTAGAGGACACTGAGAGCTGCCAGAAATGCATGGGTAATGATAGGAAAGCTACATAAAAGGTTTCTTTCTGATAGAAATTCTCCATTCCTCACAAGCCCGTTTCCCCTCTCTCTGCGAGTTGGTTGGGGAAGCCAAACGCAGCGAGGCCGGGGAGAGCGAGGGGAGAGTGTTTTGCTCTCCGTGGCTGTGTTGTGTATTCTGCATTTATTCCTTTCTCATTAAGGAACAAACGTTGGTCATTAGAGGTGCATTAATTGCAGTAGCCCGTGACCCACGGGCGGGAGATGCGCGACTCGGCCGCGAAGTTGGGCTGTGCGAGCGCGAGCAGCCCGAGGCACCTGACATCTGTAATCTGCTTATCTGGCCGCCTTCACAGGGCTCTCCAGCGCCATTCATGCCGAACAGTGGGGTGTACGCAGGAGGCCACAACACAGATAATAATTTACCATGTAATTTGTTTGGAGATTCCTTTGATAGATTTCAAAACCGAAGCATCCTGCGAGAGCACGAGGCCCTTGGAACCTTGAACCGAGCCAGTTCCGTGCTGGGATGGGTGCTGGGTTCTGCCCGTGCCCCACGGGACGTGGCCCTAACGAAGGGACACCCGGGGCCGGCCGCTGGCCATGGGGACCCCGGATTGAGGGCTGGGACACAGCCCTGCTGCTGCTCTTCCGCCTGCCGCCGCTCCTGGAGCCGCCGCTGTAAATCCAGGGAGAGCAGTGCAGGTTGATGAAAACCATTTGCAGCAATCAAGAGGGGCAAGTAATTTTGGAGGCAGATTTGTTTTGTAAATGAGGTGTTCCATTTGGGCAGCAGCACACCTGGCGAGCAGGGCTGTGCTCGGGACAGCTTGCTTTAATTCCCTGCCACTTAGGGGATATTTCTTCAGCCCACAAACTGCCGTTTTAATGCCTTCGTGGAGGCATAAAACATAACAAAAATTCAGGGATTTTATATTCCCAACTTCAAAACTTTCATCCAAAAGGGAAAAGGATCAAAAGGAAAAGGTGGTGCGTTTCATGTTCTCTTGTGGTTTTAATACTTGTTAACTGACCTATAAACTGAGTTTTCCAAGTAAAGAAACGTGAGGGAATTTTATTACAGAAAAATCTACTGCGAATCATCCCCAGCTGCTTGTAGAGATAGGAGAGGCTTTTCCACTCCTGCTTTCCAGGGTGATGTATGCTGTCTCCTCACCTTTCCTTTGTTTCCGTACAACATTGTGCATCCATGGCCATATTGCTCTTTTTGTTTACTGTGTCTCTGAATATTTTTTCTCATTTAGAGGAGCTGCTTTGGGCTTTCTTTTTCAGCTAACGGAAGGAGAATCACATCAAATCATGTTATTTTTGCCTGATTATTTCTTCAGTGCGGGCCAGTTAGTATCATCTTGATGCTTACAAGTACCTTGCATGTCCTTGGATCCAAAGGACTTTTTGAATCCTGGCTGTTAAGATTTCACGGGTGATCTTGGAGCCTCTTGCCATGTTAATTATAGGATTGTATCTGGAAGTGGAAGTAGAGGTGCCGCAAAACTTCTAAATCTTCAGTTCTGTGAAAAAAAATTCTAATTATTATTAGGAGGATAAAATGATGAATGCATTGAGAGAGTCAATGCCTAGAGAGATGTGTGTGGGACCCTTTAGGCTGAATTTTTCTGATCGGCGTGTTGTGTGTTCTGTACCTGCCCAGCACAGGAACCCTGGCAGGGGCCTCTGGGTACCACTGTAATGCAAAATATAATAAATCATAATAATGGACAAACCATGTTGCTGTTGGAATGCACGGCCTTCTGCTGAGCACTTAAAATGGTTGTCAGGGAACGCCAGCTCCGTCAGTTCCGTAATGGCAATCACAGCAGTTGGGGAAAAAAAAGCTTTAACGCCGAGAGAGCTGAAGCATTCGAGAGCCCCTGTTTCATTTTGAATAGAGAAGCGGGAGGAAATGAAATGGCTGAGCTGTACCCGCAGGTCCCTGTGGCACTGCAGGAGGCACCAGGGGACACGTGCGGGGCGCGGCTCTGTGGGACACGGGGCTGACCCGAGGCCTGGAGGCATCCTGAGAGCTCTGGAATCAGAGAGAAAAGAGCAACTGCAGAGCTGAGGTTCCTTGTGCCGAGAGAGGAGGGCTCTCTGCTGTGGGCAGCGGCAATGGGGGGCTGTGTCTGGGCCCTGGTGTCCACCAGACCTTTCCCAGGGGCTTCTGCAGCACATTCCAGCTCTCACTGTGCCGTTTCAGTGATCCCACCCTTAGCAGCAAGGATTGCTAAACACCAAACACATCTGTTACTTCTCGTATCACGTACCGTTTTTCAGAAGCAGCACATTCCTGGTTTTGAAAGTAGGAGATTTTATTCTGTTTATCCTCTGGCTCAGGCAACCTGGAGGTTCATTTGGGTTATTAGCAAAAAGAGTTGGAGCTGCAGCTTATGTGGCAGAATTTGGGGTAATTACCTTAATTAGGAATTGTTCTTTTCTCATCAGTCCCACATGTGGCAAAGTGTTCTGGGCCCATAAGTCACGTCAGAGGTTTCAGACCTCCAGGTTTATGTTGTATCAGGACAGCCATAGTGTTTGCAGGAAGGATTTTCTGCTTATCTGTCTGCGCTGGTGCGGGAGCTTTGCTACGGGGCGGATTCTCAAGTATCACTTAACATCAATCCATTTCCTTAAGATGGTTGATAACGTGGTTTGTATTTCACAACTAATAAATAGGCCACGTCTCTTAGCAAGGTCTTGAAAAAAGCCGACCAAAGGCCCCGCACCCAAGTTCTTGTTACACCTGGATTTTCCCCTCAGAGTCCTGGTTTTGGAGTTCTGCAGTATCTTGGCTATGGGAAAGGGAGTATTTTGTCATTCTGCTGGGGTTCCGTGCTGGGTCTGTAGCTGGCTGTTGTCATTCCTGCCCATCTGGGTATTTCTGTGCGTGCTGGGTGAGGTAGCAGCAGACGGAAGCCAGGTTTGAAGTCCCTGCAGGTTGGGCCCAGAGGGACTGGGGCACCACGGGAAGTGCCTTCAGAAGCAAACTGCTCAGACTGAGAAATTCTTGAATTCCATTAATTTCTGACTGGTTCCCAGAACCACGCAGAAGGATCTGCACTAAGTCTCTACTACTGATTTGACTAATGGTTAGTTTTACAGGTCCCTGTTTTGTGGAGCTGCTCATAGGTGGTTTCCCTTAGATGTTCAAAAATAACTGTGAGGTTGGACAGAAATTTGACTTTTCAGGTTTAATATTCTTCAGTTCTTCCTCAGTTATGTTGAACTTCGGTCTTATGTGGGGCACAGAGTATTCTCTTCTCATTTTTCAAAAGAGAAGTATAAATACATTTCAGGGTACAGAAGAGGCGCTGAGAACTGTAGCTGTCATTCAGTGAGGCAGAGAAAAAGGCCAACTCCAACATACCAAGAAAAAGGTGGAAGAAAAAAATGTTGAACTGTAGACGCTTTCATAGTCAAATACACTGCTGAAGTGCCTAAGTGAAAACATGGAGATGAGTAAATTTTAATTCAGCTGTGGTGGGTTCACTGCATGGAAGTTTTATTTTGTTTTATTTTATTTTATCTTTCTCGCTTAGAGAAAACAGAAATGCTGTAAGAGCACCCCAGGGTCACAGCGGCTGCTTAGTGCGGGCTGCGAAAGCTCTGCTGGTATCTCACCACGCTCCACAGAGGAGAGACAAGGAAAAAGGTTTCTGACAGACAAAACCAAATGGGTTTTTTCCTTGAGATGAAAAGTAAAATGTAACAAGCACATTTAATTTCTCCCCTTCTAGTTGGCGTTTAATAAAACGGCACCCTGCAATGGGAACAGATAATGTTTGTCTTATAAAACCCAACAGCCAGTTCCCTTTTTAAACACAGATCTGCTGGCTGGGCTTTGTTGTGGGCCGGGGACTGACAAGTTTGCAGATGCTACAGCTTGTTACCTAATCAGAGCCAGATGCTGCTCCCCGGCGACTTTCTCACTGTCACCAGGCCCTCGCCGCTGCGAGAGGACAGCCACGATTCACCACGGGCCTTTCTGTGCCTGAAGTCTTGCTGTATTTTCTGTTATCTTGAGTCTCTGTTTGTTTTTAATTTAAGGGGGTTTGCACTGGCCGAGATAGAGGCGAGTGAATGGGAGAGGTAATGTGAGCGAGGCTGATGTCCACTAGACATCTGTTTAAATTCAGCACTCAGGCACACAGAGCAGCCTCTGTGGCTTTAGTTTGTTGTCGGGAAATGGCCTGCAGCAAAAGGAGAGTATTTGATTTGAGAATTCATTAGATAATTCTGTACATTATACTTCAAATAATACATAGGCCTGAGAGAATGTTTTAAGTAAAATTAAACATTTCAGCGTGGCTGCGGCGGGTGTCAGGCGGTTCCAGCACGGGAGCACGGGGAGGTTTCTGCCCCCTCTGAACTGCAAATTGAGTTCAATATTCTGTTTGCCTTCTTAAAAAGGTAGCAAAGGAATCTGGATTCTAGGAAGTCAGGGCTGTTTGTCTGAGATCATTATTTGGTTCAGCACCTTTTGCAGCCCTTTTCTTTCTCCCACCGACCGCAATGCTCAGTGCCTCACGCCGCTCTCAGCGGTGCCGGAGCGCTGCGGGTTTAATTGACTTGTTACCATCTGCTCTGGAAATGGGAACTTTGCAGCTCATGTGCATTGTGGTGTGCGTTTCTTGGGTTAAATACAGTGTGACAAGGGAAGGGGCTTCCCTCCCTGTGTCGAATGATGCCAGGAGTGTCAGGCGGCTGCACAGCAACAGAGATGTTTGTTCTCGGAGCTGCTTTCACGTGTGGAATTATCCTCGTGCTAAGCCAGTGCGATGTGAAACGTTCAGGAGTTGCTCCTGTTTACAGAGGGATCTGCTTTCTTTCTTTCTCTCTTGAAGAAACCTGTTATACAGTGGGTAATAAAACTAAAAATAAAGATCAGAGCCAATGGAAATGCTGTAATGTTTCTCGGCAGAAGCATTAGAAGCTGCCCATAAAACATGAGGCATTCAGAAATTTGCACCCTATTATTGTGCCCTCCAGCCCCTCTGGAATCTCATTTCTCCAACAGATTTGTTGTATTCCCAACACCTCTGCACCGTAGGTTGTGCTTCTGCGCCCTGAGCTCCTGACACCCCGCGGGGGGGATTTGTCCTGGGTCCTTCACTGCCACTGCTCCAGGGTAAGTCTGAGCATCAGCTCCTGCCTGCCCCCGGAGCCAGGAGAGGGGCGGAATATGCAACGCTTAATGAGCAGCTTGGGAGAAGCTTTGGTCAGATGTGTGCAGCTGAAAGTAGCGGTAACTCTGATTTATCTTACAGTGAGGTCATATTTATGACTTAGTCTGAGCTGTGCTTTCCCAGACCGTGCACCATCTCATGTTCTGCTCTTCGGGGTTCTGTTGGCTTGTTTGGGGTTTTTTGGGGTTTGGGTTCCCCCCCCCCCCTCCCCAATATTTTGTGTTGCTATCTTCCCTAGAAAGCTTTTTCATTTCCAGGGTTTATTTTCCCTCTGACATTTTAAATAGCTGATAACTTTCTGTGTCCATCTGGCTAATGGATTCAGAGAAGTCCCTAAGCCAGAAACCATTGCGAATCAGTGTGTGCCTTTCCCCCCACTTCGTTATTTCTTCGCAGAGAGCATCCACTTTTAAACAAACCCCATCTCTGTAGAGAGCTGGCAGGAGGAGAGAGGAAGGTTTGCAAACTCATCCTCTCCAAACAAATCCCCCTGAAGAGTTAAATTAAGTCACCTCCTGAGTGCTGCCCTTCCCTCCGGCACCCTGAGCCCCCGGGTTTTCTCGGGAGAACAATAAACCATCTTCTCTTCTTTTGGTGCCTGTCCAGTGTGGAAAGAGAAAGATGAGGTCAAAGTGGCAGGCTGTACAGCTTGCTTTTGAGCCAAACAGATGGTGAAGGTTAAGTGACAGCTCTGTGACTGCCTCTTTTGAAGTAATTGGAGATAATTTGTATTTTGAATCAGAACTTGACCACTGTCAGAAGGGAAGAAGGTTAATATGTAAACGATTTTACATTAGCCCCTGTTTCTTGGGATTTTTGCTCCCTCCCACCCCCCTTGGATTCTTGTTTCTATAATCCTTGCTCCAGGCTATTGGTAAGATTGTCTTTGAGCTCGGTGTGACTCGGCCTAGGCTGCAGTTGTTATGAAAGCCAACAACAGCTTATTAAGGCCAAGGATAATCTCTGCTGCTGATGCGTTGTTGCTTTCCTGCAGTCCAGCGACGGCTTGGAAACAGGACTGGAAATGCAGCTCTGACTGGGGAGGTTGGCAGAGAAATACCCAAAATGTGTCCTCTTTCTGAAGCTGGACCCATTTTGGAGCTTGTTCTGTATGGTTACGAAGCTCCCCTGAACTTCTCTCATGATCAACAATGGAAATTTGATTTGGGCTTCCTTCTCTCCCCTGGGATTTTTTTTGGCTTTGAGCAGACTCTTGTTTATTTACTTAGAGTACAGAACATACCGCATGTGTTGTGGTTGCTGATGCTTTCCTGGTGGGAAGTGGAATATTTCTAGAACCTGATTTCAGAGGGGTAGCGAGGAGCTGCCAAGGTGCTTCTCAGTGGTTCTTGCTGCTACAGCAGTTCCGCCCTGGTCCTACAGGCTGTCCTCAGGTACCACGTGCAAGAGCAGGTGGTCATGTGCTGGGCTTTCTGTACCATCCTTTAAAATTTTTTTTAATGTGGAACTGAAAGGACATTACAGGGAAAGAACCTGTAAAGTCATCTTCATCCAGTGTCCCTGCGTAAGGAAAACAGGCAGCGGTATATTTAAGCACATATTTAAATCTGGAGTTTGGATTTCTGGATGGATTTAATGTCACGTAGCATTGTTAGGCAGAGACACCTGAGTGTGGCTGTAAGGAGGTAACTTGGACCTTTCTATTCTATAGAATATAGAATATTTTGGGTTGAAGGGGACCCCCAAGGATCATCACAGTCCAACTCCTCACTCGTGGATTAGTAGCCTGATTATTTTGTCCTGGCCCTTTCTTGCATACAGAACTCAAAAGACGCTGGTGGAGAGACCACCAATGCAGAAAGTCTGGGGTACTTCTGTGCATTTAAGTGCTGTTTTCTCAGAGCTTGAGAAGGCAATATTGTATTTTATTCACATACATCAGGTTGATTATGAAACACATTTTTTCACTAACTTGAAGAAGAAAAAGGAGATTCTGGCTTGTTATTTCTGCCTTTTTCTTAACCAGGCAAAGTAAAGAAATGGTTGCAAAACCTTTAGAAGCATTCAAGTACCTCAGTGACTTTCATCAGATGTTCTCTGTACAAGAAAAAGGAAAAAAAATCGTTCTATCTTTTTATTTTTACTTTGCTTTAATCTTATTTGATGATGTCTCAACAGGCTGGGACATGCTTTCTTGGATGGCAATTTCACTGCACCATATGTGTCTCTCACTAGATAGCAGAGTGAAATGAGTCTTGGCAGGAAGAGAACTAAACACATCGACAAAGAAAAGAAAAAAATTATTTACTTAACTCCCTGTTGGCTGCATACATTTTTCCCTGGGACTGCATCTGGTGCAACAATGCAAAGTTGGCTTCTTATGAATGTGTGTCTGAGGCACAGTCCCACGTTGATCCCTCTTCCTTGCCATTCACACTGGTTGTTTGGGTTTTTCCTAGTAATCCTTATTTGAATGTTTCAGTATCTAGTGGTGACCAAGCTAAGAAAAAAGAAAATCTGTTTTTACCTGTGAATTTCTGTTGCTTGTGGTCTCAGGGGGAGAGCTGGTCCTTACTTGGTTGCAAAAAGGACTTGGTCATTCTCAGGAAAAAATAAAAGAAATTATCAATATTAAATTCCTGCCCAAGTCGGGTGTTCTCCTGGTGAGCTCCAGGCCTGGTGTTTAAACTCTGTGGGGAACAGAAGCAGGATCAGGCCAGGCTCAGCCCCATGGGCTCCTAGCGGTGGAGGGAGATTGCAGATATTTGTCGTGCTTGAGAAAAGATTCCAGTTTGGGCCGATGAGTTAGGAAAATTTACACTGGATATATTTCAAAGTAAGGACAGGGAATCTCTCTGGGTTGAAAGAGCGGAAGGTGTGTTTGAATGTTAAGATCAATCAACCAAGCAAAATATTTTGTATTTGAGCACACCTGTGGCATAAATGCCGTGGGGGTGCCGGGGCTGCGCTCCCAGTCTGTGCCCCAGGGCCAGGGGCCAGGGCTGGGTCTGAGCCAGGGTCCCCACCCACCCAAAAAAGGGTCAGCCAGCCCTGTCTGTGCCGAGGGAACCTGCACCAGTCCATTTCTGACGCCGTGTTCCAAAGGCTTCCTCACTCTGTCAGCTGCTGCTTACATTGGCTCTCCTGAACCCTCGGTAAAATCTGTATTTGTACACTTGGATATTTGGGAGGAAAATCGATACAGGTTCTGCAGTAACCTTGCTGGTTAGCAGGGGAAGTGTCTGGCAAAAATGAAAACAGAGGAACATGCAGGTGATTTGCAAAAGGTAAAATGGAAAAGGAAAAAGCAAGTTTGCGGTGTTTAAGAAAATTTGCAATTAAAAACAATGTGGTCACATATGATTTTAGACACCACATGAAAAGATAGGAGAGGGGCAAAAAAGAATCCTTTGAAGCATGATCAGGGTAGAGATTGCCACAGAACCCTGGTGGGATTCACACCAGGAGCAGCACACAGGTACCGTGTGTGGGGCAGGTGCACGCAGCAGAAGAGGCTGGAGAGTGTTTCACGGGGCTGAGCTGTGCTGTGCAGGAAAGGGTTTAATAGTCAGGTGGACATGAAAACAGAGATCGTGTGGATGCAACCTTCGGGATTTTATTATGTACTTAAAACCATTTTTCCTTTGTGCTTCTTCTAAATAAAGTGGTTGGAGATTTTTTAAAAAAATCTTTATTTTCCCCAAGGTTGTAGCTGTTTTATAGTACATAAACTGACTGTCACAGGGAGATCTCAGTGATTGTTGGAATGTAATTACTGTGTAGGTTTGGGGGTCAAAGTTCCGTCCTGTCTGGTGAAGTTTGGAGTTTCCTGCTCCTCCCCTCGTGGCTGGTGTGACAGAGCCTGGTCAGGACAGGGTTTGTGCACCCACAGCATCAGCTTTTGGTGTTCCAGACCCTCCCGCGTGGGTGTCCTTGGCTCTGAGCTCTGCGAGTTTGTGCTGCACAGCTGCATCCACAGCATTGGACCAGGGCACAGAGAGGGCCCTGCGTGGGGTGTCACCATTCACAAAGTCACCATTTCGGGCACCGTGACACCTCTCGGTGGCACAGGTCACTGCCAGAGCAAGAAAGACTTCATAAAGAAGGCAGTGAACTGCGGGAATGACGCAGAGTTGGGAATTCCCACAAAACCTCTGGCGATCCAAAGGGGAAGGCGCCAGCGAGTTAGTGAGGAGCTTCTGTGTCCCTCATTTCAAAAGGCCTGTTCTGCTCCCACTAAATGAAAATATTTATATAAAATATGCATCGGTTGTATTCCTAAATATTCGACGTGGAGATTGATCCGTGCAGCAATCCGTGCGCAGCTGCTTGAAATGGAAATGCGGCAGGGAAGATGTGAGGGAAGGGAGCACAAAGAGGAGCCGGAGGTGAGGCTCGGGGCAGCGGTGCCGCTCGCCTTTGACACGGGCTGTGCATCCGCGGGCCCAGGGACAGCGCGGCCTGCAGCCGCCAGGAGCACCAGCCCTCCCAGTTAATTGCTGGAGAAGGCTTTCTGCAAAAATACGACTTCTTCTTCCCTACTCTGCTTTTTCTTTTCACCTTCTGATGAACTAAATTAGTCCTTATCTAGAGCCCTCGTGCCCCCAGAGCGTGTGCTCCTGGAGAATTCCAAACTATTTGTAGTATTTGTGGTATTTTAAAGTAAGAGGTCCTACAGGGAAAAATAAAAGCTGGCATTCCTCTTAATTTTTAGGTATTATTTTATGAAATACTATAAACAATGAAAAATTATAAACTATATATAAATACATAAATATATAAAAAAAATTCTGACTCATTGAGCAAAAGCTGTTATCTGGGAGGTAGGAAAAACCCTCTTGTTGGATTCATCACAATGCAACATTAACTGAGTTAGTCAGAAACATGTCACAAAACTGTTGAGCCTTTTTCAATGGCTTTTTATAAAAATATCTTGAAATCTGAGCGTGTTCTGCAGCTCAGACAACGCATTATGCCAAAAAAGATGTTTCTTTCGTTAAAAGCTTCTAAAGTTGAACTGAAAATACAAATCAGATTGGAATAATCTGGATTATGCTAACATATTCTTTGGCTGTGTTGTTTTTTGTTGACTATTAGGTTAAAAGAAAATCTCTGGGTTTAATGTTTTTATTGGTAAAGTATTTAATATTGAGGTAGGTTTTATTTAAATTAATTTTAGGCAAATTATGTAGCTATTGTAAAATTGCTGCATATGTATGCACGTGTAAATATAGGTATGCTCCTATATTATATGTAAACCCCTAAATTTTTAGGAGGAAGTTTCTTTCCAGTTGAGCTGTTTAATGACCTGACAGTTTTCCACTTGTGGGGGCTGTTTAAAATTCTATATCATTTTCTGTTTTAATGCAATATCATTTAATTCTCTAGAGGAAAAGAGATAAGGTGTTAAAATTGGGATAAAAGCTTCGAAATGCTAGAAAATTTGCTCTGTCAAACCTACAGCTCTTTTTACTGGAAGAAACTTAAGAAAGTAAATACTAATGAGCTCACATGCAACAACAACAAAAAAGGATATAATTTCTTTAAATAATATAAATGCAATTATCAGTACTTTATCAGAAAACAGCTAAGGTTGAATTTTCTGTTAATTTTTTATTTTTGGCTAATGAATGCAGAATCAATACTTTGAAACTTGATTTCTTCTCCCAAGAATTGTTCTCTGGATGAAGAAAAGTAGTGGATTTTCTTATTTTTTCCTTTTGATTATTTTCTTTTCTGAGAACATGGCACGAAATAAGCTGCTCTGCTGTGTTGGCTGGGGTGTTTTTAGGGACGTTCCCCAGTCGCCTCTGCCCTGGTGGTGGCTGGAGGGCTCTGGTGTCCCCAGGTACCTGCTGTAGGTGTGGCAGTGCCCACCTGTGACAGGGACAGCACGGGCTGCTCGTGGTGGGCTCTAGAGCAGAGGATGGACCGAGGGCAGGGCTGGACCGAGGGCAGGGCTGGACCGAGGGCAGGGCTGGACCGCGGGCAGGGATGGACCGTGGGCAGGGAGCAGAGGATGGACCGCGGGCAGGGTGTGGAGGGTGACCCACGGACACACCGTGGGCAGCAGCAGAGAGCAGTCCCCTCGTGCCGTAGGCGCAGACACGCTCGAGAGCAGTGTCCAGCCTGTCCTGTCAAGTTTATTGTCCACTCCATCAAGGGGGCTAATGGTCAGCGGAGGGGCTGAGCGTGTCCCCGGGGCCCTGACATTAAGCGAGCGGACTTGTTTAAGCTCGCGCGGGTGTCTGCGGTGATGGGGACGCCAATAGCCGTTTCCCTCAATGAGCAGCCGCTCGGATCATGACTCAATAGAGCTCCCCCGGCGCGGCGGCCCCGGGGGCTCCGGGGGGACCTGCCCCGGGCCCGGCCCCGGGCGGGAGGGGCGATCGATGCTGCTGGCGAGCGGCGAGCGGCGAGCGGCGAGCGGCGAGCGGGGGCGGCCCTGCCCGGGCGCGATCGATGCCGCAAATGGCTCGGAACCGCCGGCACGGCCCCTAAAGCCCGGCACGGCCCCTAAAGCCCGACCCGGCCCCTAAAGCCCGGCACGGCCCCTAAAGCCCGACCCGGCCCCTAAAGCCCGGCACGGCCCCTAAAGCCCGGCACGGCCCCTAAAGCCCGGCACGGCCCCTAAAGCCCGACCCGGCCCCTAAAGCCCGGCCCGGCAGCGCCCGGAGCCCCGAGCCGCGAGCGGGATGGGGAGTGCGGGGTCGGGAATGGGAAATCGGGAATCGGGAATGGGGATGGGTAGTGCGGGAGTGGGGAAGGGGGAATACGGGAATGGGGAATGGGGAGTGCGGGGTCGGGAATGGGGATGGGGAATACGGGGTCGGGAATGGGGATGGGGAGTGCGGGATCGGGAATGGGAAATACGGGAATGGGGAATGGGGAATGGGGAATCGGGAATACGGGAATACGGGAATGGGGAAGGGGGAATCGGGAATACGGGAATGGGGAATACAGGAATGGGGAATCGGGAATGGGGAGTCGGGAATGGGGAATGGGGAATCGGGAATAGGGAATCGGGAGCGGCATCTCCGCAGCGCCAGGCCCTGAGCAGCGCCGGGGGGGGAGCTGCATGCTTGGAATTCAGTGTAAACTTTTATTCCAAATTGTAATTCTTAACAATGCAAGAAAATCTCGTTCCATCAACAAGCCACGAACACTTAAATCCTAAAATTAGATTGCTAGAAAAAAGTGCAGAAAATGCAGCCGTGGAGCTTTGGGTAGTTGGTGCACAGGGGTTTTAATTTTCATCTTAAATATATCGTTTCTTTGCTGGATGATTTTAAAGTGTTTTCTGTTGGAAAATAAAGAGGTGTTTTCTACATGTCAAATTGTTACTTTAAAATATGTTTTGGTTTTTTTCCCAATGAACCAAACATGCTGCACATGAATATTTTTGGGAAATAATTGTGTATTAAAATAGATGTATATTGTTTAATTTTTACATTTTTTTACAAAACACAATTTCTTCAACTATTCGGAAGAAAAAAACACAAAACTTTTAAAAAAATATGTAAGTAAAGAAAATACCTTTTACTGGGCTTGTTCCTGCTGTACTGCCAGAGAGCAGGGAAGGTTCTAAATCTGCTTTTCCAAGGCAAGCTAAAGATGGAAATTGCAAGGGAAAATGAGCCAAATAATATGATTTTTGATAGGTGTTTGTAGTTTGTCAAAGCTTTTTGTCATTCAGATGACTAATTTGTATAAATAAGTCTGAAAACACTTTGTATTAACATAATTATTTACATAAAATATCGTTATTTTTCTGCTTTCATTAACAATTTTTTGTTTAGTTTCAGATCCGCTGTAGTAAATACTTTGTGCATATTTATATGCTGCTGAGTGTTGTCTCGAAAATGTTTGATAGTATCAGTTTCCTAAAGATGATGTTTATAAAATGCACATAGTTGTGTGAATTATTTATACCAAACGAATGAGAAAGAGATCTTGCTTTCCCTAACACTAACAACGGATCCACTTCTCCTTTGGCAACACAAATATTTATTATATTGTTGTACTTAAAGAAGGCTTAAGCCTCTGAAGTGTCAAAAGTCAAGCTGAACAAATTTAAAAGCAATGAAATGAAACCCGAGTTGGGCACAAAGGATCTTTTCTGAATTTCCTGAAAGGCAGGGGCTGGAGAGGGCAGGATGGGAGCCGCGGGTGCCTGGCGGGGCCGAGCTCGCCCTGGAGCAGGCACTGCCACGCCGCGGGCAGGCTGCAGGCTCCCGAGATGTTGGCAGCCCTGCCCAGGAGCCGTGGAGCTCCTCGCTCTGCGCACGGGCCCAGCAGAAATGCTCGCTGAGGGAGCACACGTGCCAGGCGTTCGTGCCAGGTGTGTCTGGGGCACACATCCCAAATCCGAGCAGCGCCTGTTGAGCGCGCAGGAGTTCTCTCCCAGGTGGATTACATATTTATAATTCCCTTTTCCGTGTCCTGAGACACTTCCATTTGTGTTGCTGGGCAGGATTTGCAGGCAGGTGTGCTCCTGCTTTGGAAAGCAGCAGTAGGAATGATTTACTTGCCTGAGGAGTGTGGTGGGACACGACCCTGCCTGGGTGGGTTTGGGAATAGCTGGACAGGGAATCATGCGGATTCCCTGTCCCGAGGGTTGCAGAGGAAATTCAGGACAGGGTGCAGAACTGTCAGGCGGTAATTACAGAGCAGAGACAGTGATTCCCTTCCCTAAGGTGTGAAAGCCCCTTTTGTGAACGTTTTTGAGACAACCAGTCATTTGTAAAATATAAAATTAAATTCTCATTTTTTCAAGCTAAAACTGTATTTCAAATTCACCAGCTGTGTTTTCTTGAAGTTCTACAGAAGGGAAACACGATTTGGGATTTCAATTATAGTTCCAAAAGTGACAGCAAATCTGAAAAATCTCAATTCAGCAAAGGTGCTTTTCCTTTGGGGAGTGCTTCAGGAATAAATCCCAGGGAAGCAGTGCATCAAGAGAAAGGAAGATAGGAATTATGTGTAAAACATGACCTAGAATCACAGTCTGAGTGTGTCCTGTAGGATCTTTTTCCAAAAGAAATACCACTATCCTTTGAAAAATTGGTTTTGTGGGGGGAAAAAATCCTTAATTCCAAATGCAGCGCCATGGAGGGGATGGGCATGAGGCCCAGGTCCGGCAGGGAAGCTGCTGGAAAGGCAGCGCAGGGAACGCTGTGCTCAGCCACAGAGGTGGAGCCTGGCTGGACAATGCTGATATTCCAAATGGGAAAGAAGCCCTTTCCTGGCCGAACGCTGTGCCTCGGAGAAGTTCGGGTGTGCCTTCTGACCACGGTGCTGGGGTGTGGACAGGCACGGACGGGGACACAATGGGATGATGGTGACTTTGAACAAATAAATAAAACATGCAGCTCTTCCCGGCTGTCCCTCCCCCTCCCATCCAGCCAGGATTACTTTTGCTGTGGTCATTTCCCACCGTCTGCCTGACAGAACAGTGCCGTGGCCCCGCGTGCGCTGGGGCCTCTCCCGTGGCTGCAGAGCGCAGCCCTGCTGCCTTCACACCCCAGCACCACAAACCGCACACTGGATTGTGGCCCAAAAAAATCATCTGGAGCTCCCACCTGGCCCACTTTATAAACACCCACTCCCTGCAGGATGGGGCTTCCCTCAGCCCCGCCGCCGCAAAGCCCCAGCTGCAGGGAGCAGGAATACATTTTAATAAGGCTGGGAAGGAGAAAAATGAGTTTGCTCCGTGGTTCTGTTCTTTAGGAACAGAAAAAGGTGAGCATGTTACAGGGCAGGGAGGGGAAATTTAATATTGCGAGAGATAATGGCAACTATGTTAATATCCGGAATTTTCAATGTACCATAAGTACATTTTGTTTTTCCTTTTAGCACGATTTATAATTAAAGATTTTAATCTGGCTTCACATTGAGTTAATAAGCCCTTTGATTGATTAGGATTCATAAAATTGCCATTTCCCGCTGCTGCTTTGTGTTTCTGGGATGTTCTTTTGAAAAGCCGGGGAAAGGTGAATGGGAAGCGGCCATTGTTTGGGCTGAGCTCTGCCAACTCGGGGGGCTCAGGGCCGCTTTATGTGGAGTTTGTCCCCAGCAATATCTTGTTGTTCTGCCAAATGAGTGCAGATAGAATCTTCTGAGCTACATTTTAGCGATTTTTAGGGAAAACTTGTTGTTGTGTGTCTTTTCAGCAGGTGTTGCACACTCTTGCTGCATCATTACTGACCTGTGCTCGACGGCAGAATTTGGGATTAGAAACAGAACAAAAAAGGCGAAGTATTAGAAAACAAATATATCTGAATACAGCACAACCCTGGTATCCAGGCTCTCACGTGGCTTTCAAAATTCAGTTTACAGTTCTGTGCCCTCGCAGTGTCACGTCCTTTGTTATTAGGGGCTGGTGCTGCAGCAGTCCCCGGGTAAAGCACTTGTTAGGCAAGGAAATGGAATAAAAGGAAGAGGCCGTTTTGCTGCTCTTTGATCACATTCTACTTGTTTAATTTTTTTTTTTTAAAGTAAATTCTGATAAATTCTAAAGTCTAAATGGAAAAATGAGAGAGGCATCTCGTGATTTTTAAGCATCTGGTCGAGTGGAGGTGGGCTGCTTTCCCCAGCCGGATCATGTGCGTGCGTGTGTGTGTGTGTGTGTGTGTGTGTGTGTGTTAGAGGGGAAAAAAATCTTTTTTCTTTATTTTTAGCCAGGGTAAAAGTGACCCTCTTTAGCCCCAGAGGGGCCTCACTGTGTGGATTGAATCAGAGCAAATTCCCTTTGTGTTTCCTGCTCTGAGGGGACACGCTATTGTTGAGTGCGGGGCCTCTCGTATGCGGAGCAGCGCAGGACCGTGAGCAAATCCTTCCTGGATAATGCGCAAGTTGTTTCACAATCGATCCGGCCTCCCCTCCCCCAGCATTCACCCCAATTTACTTGGCACAACTATCATTTCCTGGCCCTTTTATTACCATTCAGATGTCCTACAAATGCAAACATTTGGGCTAGAAGAAAGGGGCTGGGTGAGGCGAGGGCAGGTTGGGGAGCCCAGGAGCGTGATGCTGCCGAGCTACTCAGCCTCTGAGCCAGGGAGCAGATGCCTGGGTAGGGCGAGCGGCGCACTGGATGTGTCAGCACTTCCAGGGGGCTTAATTTGCTTTAATTTTTTAATGTAAGTACCTGCTTCCTATTTCTATTTTACACACAAATGTTTTTAATCCTGCACTGTTAATTTTCCAGCAACCTTTGAGACAATTTTGCTTTTAGCTCTCATGTACCAGCATAGGCTGACAGTGATGAAAAGATGAAAACCTGACAATAACATAAGGTTTTGCTTACAAATTGACAAAACCAGCCCTGCCAATCCCCAGTAATTTCCTGAATCTCCATAACTGACCTCATGCGTCCAGCCCTGCCGGCGCTGATTGGCGAGGTTAGAATTGGGAACAATGAGCAAGGTTCATCCCAAAGAGAAACAAACAAACAAAACCCACCACCAAAGCGCTCGGGCTCTAGAGTGACTGTGGCCATCCCGCTGAGCACGCGGGTGCGGCGGTGCCAGGCCCTGGCTGCGCAGGTGGCTCAGGGCAGTGCCCATGGCAGGATGCTCCCGGCACGGCGCAGCGCTTTCCACTGGCCGAGGCACTGGAGTGAATGTCAGTGCCTGCCTGCCCGCGCCGGCCGATCGATGCTTCATTAGGCTGAATTGTCTTTTGCCCATGCAACCTTGAAAACAGTCCCTTAATTACCTGTGAGGAAGTCAGGGACCCTGCTCCCCCCTCGCCGCTCCCCTCCCTCGCTGGCGGCGGTGCTGGGGTCACTCGCGGCCCCTCGCCGACGACAGCGCGCGGGGGGTGGGGGAAGAAATATGGGACCCCGAGGTGAGAGGGCAGGGTTCAAGTCCAGACTACAGATCTATTGAAGAGGTTTCAGACAGCCAGGCCTCCACTTGACTTTCCATCAGCCTGCCCCGATTCCTCAGCTGCTGCCTGCGCGCTGCTGTGGCTGACGGCTCCGCAGGGCTCATTACCGCGCTCTGAAACTGCCTGGCTGTGCCACAATCCCCCCAAACTGCGGGCATTTGGGGCAGGGCTGGATGAAGTGGAGAGGGGGAGCAGGGAGTGTGTCCCCCCCCAGACCTGGATTTCAGGAGAGGCGGCTGAACGTCACCATGGGCCCTGCAAGCAGAGCCAAGAAAGTGCATAAATAATCTTATTTGTTATGCATTATTAAAAATTCAGAAAGATTTTAAATTCAAGTGATAATCTGATCATCCTGAGGGATAGGTTTATATCTAATAGCCAGGTGTTTTACCTATTCATTTGTGATGGAAAATATTATAATGAAGTAATAAACTGTAGCACAGAAATGTTAATCATATATATGTGGTCTGCAAACCCCCTGAAATCACAGACCCCTTCTGCTGTCCCAAGCTGTCTTTATTGGTAACCTCATGATTTAAGATAATTTAGGTTTTGGGACTATGCCCGTAGACCTCGGGGCACGGTTGTTAATAATGGGAAGCTTATTTGACTGCATTATTCTCCTCCTGCATCTTATCTGTTCTGCTGTGAAGTTTTTCTAATATCATATGCCGTTTCTTTGTTTCCTATTTTAGAAGAACATGGAACAAAATCATGAAAGCTGTTGAGACTATTGCAGATCCGATATAATGCGGTGGAGGAATTACTGTAGAGGGGTTCAGCTTTAAAAATTCACAGAGTATTTTTATTTTAATGCAAGGTGGGGGTTTGACTCCTAAGTGATGCTGAGAAATGAGATGCCTTCCAGTGCTCTGTCTCTGCCCTGACCACAGAACCATCTCCTTCCAGCCTGTGCATGCACACCCTGCTTAAATTTGGGGGACTGCGACAGACAGGTGTCCAGCTGCTCTCCTCTGCTAGTCAGAAAGGAGGGAACTTACTGAAAGTGTCTCTCCCAGGTCTCACTCCCCATCTGGGGCGAGACACATCGCCGTCCCCCCCTGCAGCAGGGCTGTGCCAAACACCGTCAAACCTGCACGGGGCTGTGCCAGGACAGGGCATCCTCTGCTGTGGGGACGAGCACTAAATAGCAAACCTCACTAAATCCTGTCTTTGGGAAGTGATCAGTGCAGCCGCGCTCTGTATTCACAGCGAGGCTTTACTCACTGAGCGAGCTGTGATGTCACCACATTAAGCTAAAATAACCACTGAACATGAGAACAAGAGCGATGGGGGGGGAGGTTTGATGGGGGAGAGAGAGGGAAATAGCAGGCATATTACCAGTCCTGCATGTGGATCACAGAGCCAGATTGTGAGCAATCCCGGCGCTCAAAGTGTCTCCTTAGCAGGAAAGGGAGAGGGAGAGAGAGGGAGCCAGCAGCCAGCCTTCAGTCCCCACCACAAGAGCTCTCGCGGTGCACTCGGCCAGGGTGTCAGGGGGCGTGAGTGCATTTTTCATTTCTTAGCCTTTGTGTGGTCTGCCAGCGGAATTGGATTCTGTCTGTATTTCCATGTATTTGCCTAACTGTGCTGTGTATTTTTATCCTGGATGGGAGCAGGCATTAACACATAAACTCACACGCACTTAAATAGATGCAACGTAAATGGATACACAGGGAAGACATTAAAAATAGCCCAAGAGTCAGCTTTTCACCTGAACTGCTCACCTGGCAGTGGCCAACGCTGTTCCCATTTCCCAGATGTGCAGGAATGGACTGTTACTGGGAGGGAAGGACTGGAACGGGAAGGGAGGAATTTTTCTTTCCTGGCCTCTCTAATTAATGTTGGCCTTTGTGTGGTGTAAGGCCAGGGAAGGTTGCTCGTGGTGATGATGCTGGTGCTGAAAAACCACTGCTCAAATGGCTTTCCCAAGCTTTGCAGGGAATGTGTCTGCAGAGCTTCAGTGTCAGGCACCTGGGAAATGAATCCACCCCAGTTCTGATGTGCTGGGATACAGCAGGATCCTGTGTGAGCCTGTGGAGTCGCTCCGTGTGTGTGAGCTGCATTTGCAGGCTGTGCTGGGACTGGTGGGAGCTGCACCACATCTGGGGGCACGTCTGTCCCCCCACACGCAGCGCACACACTGCTCGGGCTGTGCAGCTCTTGGAAATCCTTCAAACTGCTCTGTCTCCGCCGCGACTCATCCTACATGCAGCCTGATGTCGGCAATGGAGGACAGAAATTGAGGAGAGAGTGGGATTTAACCTCAATTCTTCCCACTAGATTTCCAAGGTGGTGCAATTTATGGACATTAAGAGGGGTCTTATGAGGAAGGGCCAAAAATGCAGCTATTTAAGAGTAGGGAAGTATCAAGCAGTGTTACCAGCTCTGAGTCATAACCCCGTGTCATAAAGAGCTTCTAGGGCTAACGTAGCCTTTTCACATTTTCTTGCTTTTCCATTTTCTTGTTTCTAGGTAAACCAAAATTAAGTAAAGAAAATGCCCAAAAAAAAAAATCAAAATTTAAAATCAAATTCCTAGTGGTTATTAGTGGCAGAAAAGGCCATTGTAAAGGCCTGGAGAGTGCTTTTGTACCTGCTCAAACCATGGCAAACCATAGTCCTTGAGATGCAAAAGGCTGCCAGGCCTGGGGTAATGCGGAGTTTGGCTGTTGTTTGGGTGTGCAAAGGGTCTTGGTTGCCATCTGTGTGAATGTGTGTGTGTGTACCTGTGTGTGTCTATGCGTACATGTGTGCGTGTTACATGTGTGTGTGTGTAACTGTGTCTGTGTCTGTGCGTGTTATCTGTGTGTCTGTGTGTGTGCGTACGTGTGTGTGCTATCTGTGTGTGTCTGTGTGCGTTACATCTGTGTGTGCCTATGTCTCTGTGTGTATCTGTGTGTATGTCTGTCCACGTGTCTGTCCGCATGTGTGTCTGTCTGTGTGTCTGTGTGTGTGTGTGTGTCTGCATATCTGTCTGTGTGTGTGTGTGTCTGTGTGTGTCTGCAATTCTGTCCCTGTCTGTGTGTTTGTGCCTGCGCTATCCGTGTGTCTGTGTGTGTTATCTGTGTGTCTGTGTGTCTGTCTGTGTGTCTGTGTGTGCTATCCGTGTGTCTGTGTGTGTTATCTGTGTGTCTGTCTGTGTGTCTCTCTATGTGTCTGTGTGTGTGTCTGTGCATCTGTCTGTGTGTGTTATCTGTGTGTCTGTGTGTGTTATCTGTGTGTCTCTGTGTGTCTGTGTGTGCTATCCGTGTGTCTGTGTGTGCTATCCGTGTGTCTGTCTGTGTGTCTGTGTGTGCTATCCGTGTGTCTGTCTGTGTGTGCTATCCGTGTGTCTGTGTGTGCTATCCGTGTGTCTGTGTGTGCTATCCGTGTGTCTGTGTGTCTGTGTGTGCTATCCGTGTGTCTGTCTGTGTGTCTGTGTGTGCTATCTGTGTCTGTGTGTGTTATCCGTGTGTCTGTGTGTGTTATCTGTGTGTGTGTCTGTGTGTCTGTGTGTGCTATCTGTGTGTCTGTGTGTGCTATCTGTGTCTGTGTGTGCTATCCGTGTGTCTGTGTGTGCTATCTGTGTCTGTGTGTGCTATCCGTGTGTCTGTGTGTGCTATCCGTGTGTCTGTCTGTGTGTCTGTGTGTGTTATCTGTGTGTGTGTCTGTGTGTCTGTGTGTGCTATCTGTGTGTCTGTGTGTGCTATCTGTGTCTGTGTGTGCTATCCGTGTGTCTGTGTGTGCTATCCGTGTGTCTGTCTGTGTGTCTGTCTGTGCTATCTGTGTGTCTGTCTGTGTGTCTGTGTGTGCTATCCGTGTGCCTGTCTGTGTTATCTGTGTGTCTGTCTGTGTGTCTGTGTGTGTTATCTGTGTCTGTCTGTGTGTCTGTGTGTGCTATCTGTGTGTCTGTGTGTGCTATCCGTGTGTCTGTGTGTGCTATCCGTGTGTCTGTCTGTGTGTCTGTGTGTGCTATCTGTGTGTCTGTGTGTGCTATCCGTGTGTCTGTCTGTGTGTCTGTGTGTGCTATCCGTGTGTCTGTGTGTGCTATCCGTGTGTCTGTGTGTGTGTCTGTGTGTGCTATCCGTGTGTCTGTCTGTGTGTCTGTGTGTGCTATCCGTGTGTCTGTGTGTGCTATCCGTGTGTCTGTCTGTGTGTCTGTGTGTGCTATCCGTGTGTCTGTGTGGCATGAGCCCTCCCGGCACAGGCAGCGATCCGCTCCTGCCGCCCCTCCCGGCCTGCAGGGCTGGGGACACGTGGAAGCTCCACCTTTGATAGGTGACCTGTGACTGCTCGGCACTGCCCTGAGCTTTGGAGCTTTAAAGGAAGAGAGGGAAGCAGAGAGCATTTGCCTCAGGTGATGAGCTGCAGCACAGAGGCCGGGGGTAGTGGCGAATGTTCACTTTTTATTGCTGTAGTAACCCAGGTTTATTGATAGTTATTATTTATTCCTGATACGTATTCTGTGTGATTATTTTTATGCTGGATTTCACCCACACTGAATATTGGCTTTGTTGTGGAGGTGCCCCAAGGGCCGAGCACCTGCTGGCCCCACACCAGCAGTGGCTCCCGAGCTGATGGTCACCTGTGCCTCTGCTGTCACCCCGGCTGACACAACTGGGGGCAGCTGGGAAAAGTGTGAAGCAGTCCTTTTCAGAAGGAAAAAGGGAATCAATCTGAATGATGTTACTAGAAAATAACTTGAAGGTTTCATTTGGATTAAAAAATAAATTATTTTTTAGTCTAATTAACAACCTAGCCACAGGTGTTCAGCTATTTGTCTCAATTCCCTCTCTCAGGTGTTGGCTCTTTTCCAAGTTCCCAACAGACATTCCCAGGGAAATGTCTTGGACTCCTTGATGGTGGATTATAAGAAGCAGGTGATGATCAGAAGTTAGTGGTTAGGGCAGAGTTTCGCTTTTTTCCTGCTGTCCTTTGCGTCTGTGTAGTGAGAACACAGGGAAGCCACTGGGTGTCATTAGGCCAGTGACACCCTAAAAAACTGCTGCTCAGGCTTAACTTTTATTCTTCTTTATGATTCCTTTTTGTCATAATGTATTGAAGGTAGAAAACTCGAATTCTGAAGCAATCAGCTGTGGCGAGTTAATGAGTTAATTGATGGTGATTAGTGGAGAGCAGGGTCACCTGCGGTGGGTGGGAGGGGTCTGGCTGCTCCCCACACTGGGCACAGCCACCAGAGACTGGGAACATGTCACAGGAATGGAGGCATGAGCGTTCTTCTGCCTCAGGAATGCTGTGAGGGACTGCTGGGGCAAGATTTTATCGGAGGACTCAGAAGGATTCCAGTCTGGAGGACATGGTTGGTGTCAGACTCTCCGAGCTGTCTGCGGGCCAGGTGCTGCTGTGAGGGGTGAGTGGTTTGCGTCACCCAAATCTTGTCTGGGGCTGAGGAGAAGGTTCTGTCTAGTGACCACTGTAAGGTAAAGTACCAGGAGTGCTGGTCCAGGGCCCGAGGAGCTGGGAGGTGTCACAGTGTTGTGGGGGGAACAGTTGAATATTGACAACACTTGCTGACTAATGTTGCAGAGCTTTGGAGGTGGCTTCATTTAGGTCAGTTGAAGCTGTGAGTGCTGAGAATCCTGGAAAATTGGGTCCTGCTTGCTCAGGCAGATTTGGAGTACAGTGTCTTTGTTGAAGGTACTTCTCTACTGACTCGTAACTCAGTGAGAGCTGTTGGCAGCACCCCAGCACGCTGAAAATGAAGTGGGCTCCCCTCTTCCTCTGGGAACAACAGCATCAAGCCCAGTTCAGTGTCGAGTGAGCAGCCTGATTTCCAGGTTTTGGGGGAGAGGTCTGAGATTGAGGTGGTGTCTATAGACACTTTCTCTGATAGTCTGGCTAGTCCTGAGCTGTATTCTTGGTTGAGAGCCGTCGCTCCTGGTTCCGTGACATCGCAGGAGTTTGGGTGTGGCTCAGCAGGCTCGCTGTCCCAGGGCCCTGGAGGGCGGAGGGTCCATTACTGCTCTGGAAAGCCTGGTCTGCTCGGAGCTCCTGGAGCCCAGTTACTGCTGATGATTAGCCTCTGTATGCTCTGGGGTTGCTGCGGGTCTCTCCAAGTGCCCGGCACAAACTTGCAGGCCTTGGGACATTTTTTTAATTTTAAATGTGCTCTGGAGATGCAAAACTAATTGTGAACAGCAGTCTCTTGTGCTTACATGCAGTGTAAGTCAGTGACTTACGGCAAGAAGGAGGAAAAAAGCATACAAAAAACACTCAAGGAAGAGTTGGGGTGAGAGCCCAAGTAATTTAAACCAGGAAAGAAGCTTCTTTTGTGTATCCTGCTGGTGAATTGCTGCAGTGTGGTGGCAGGTTGAAAGAGCAGGGTGGTGGCTGAGACTTTGGGGAGGCGCACAGCCATGGAGGTGCAGGTCTGGCCCCTCCTTGCCAAGCATCGTTTATTTTTCAACACTTCTGTCTAATTAATATAAGGCCTGCTCAGGCACAGTCGCCCTCATTGGACATGTCACTCGTTAATCATGCGACCCTCCTAGCCTTGGGTAATGACCTTGAAAGAATATATCAGCCCATGATGGCGGGAGTGAGGAATTAAATTGTTTCTCTGAGTGCTTATGGTCATTGCTGACAATTTATATGACACAGCTGCCCTAAGCTGGCCGTGCGGCCATTGTGCCACAATCATTTTCCCGCCGGGAAGCGGTGGCTGGGCAGGCCCTGCGCAGCTGCCCCGGCCTGGGGCGCTCCTCTCAGTGAGGAGGAGAGAGGATTGCAGCCTGCAGTCCGGACCGAGGGACGGAGCCCAAAAACGGCTGGAAGGCTTTGCTGAAGCCTCTCTCCGGGTGTGTGGGCATTGCCATAGTGTTGGGAATAGCATTAGTTCCATTGTTTGAGCCTGAGGAGGGTTCCCAAGTTCAGGACCAAGCTCCCTTTCAGCAGGGTATTCATAAGGTTTGGAACGGGAGAAATGGACAGGACAGCTTGAACAGGCTTGAGATTTGGACAAGATTGGGTGAGATTCGGGTACAAACACATCACCTAACCGTGCACATTTGTGTGCAAAATTAGGCAGACCCTTTAATTACTGTGAGAACCCACATGATACTATGTGTGTGTCCATGGAAATTAAGAAGTAAACTTTAAGATAAATTAATGTAAGCGCTTATGGGTTAATCTCTCTATTTTTATATTTTTGTCTTTTCCTAAGTGTTAAATGTACTTGGGAGGGTATTTATTATTTGCAGATAATGAGTAAATGGCTTTCTTAGTTGTTATATATTGGTATCTGCTTTTAGACTGATGAAATAATTTGTTACAGTTATTCAATCATATTATTTATAGAAAACATGTAGCTGAGGATCTAAACATCAGATTGTTCTGCTATTGCCATATGGGCTGCTTTTATCTAAATATAAACAGTTGATAATTATCACTAGAACTATTGGCTAAAATCACAAAATAGACCAAGAACAAATAACAATCTCATTCTTCATTAACATTTTAGAAATGAAATAGATGTCCTTGTTTATGCATTCAGTAAATTTGGCTCTGCTTTTACAGAACTGTAAATGAACCAGAACATTTGTTTTGTATAATCTATACAATATTTTATATGTATATTTATATTGGTGAGCTCAGGCTGCTGGATTTTGAGAAGGCTGGTGCAAATCTGGCTCCATAGAACTGTTAGAAAGTACATTTATTAATGTATTCATAGAATCATGGAATGGTTTGGGTGGGAAGGGACCCTAAAGCCCATCTCCTCCTACCCTCTGCCATGGGCAGGGACACTTTCCGCCAGACTAGGTTGCTCTAAGCCCTGTCCAACCTTGAATGCTTCTAGGAATGGATCAGCCACAGCTTCTCTTGGCAAATATTGATTGCTTCCATCACAGATTCCTTTAAAATGCTTGGCTTTCTCATTGGGTCTAGTGGCTTATTATTCCTTTATTTTTCTGTTTTTTCCTGTGTCTGGATTCTAGCATCTCCATGTGCGGGTAGGACACAGCAAGGGATGTGTTGTCACCTCAGTGTTCTGCTGGGTTGAATACCTCAGGGAAAATTACACAGGTTGGTAGCAGCCACATGAAACTTTCCTGTAAAATACAGACAAAAACAGGCAACAAGGCAAAAGTGAAGATGGTGACTGGGAGAAAATACTGCCTTTGTATGGACATCCTTTTCTAGTATGTGGTTAGAGCATAGAATGAGGAGTTTATGTTCCCTTTGTAGTTATGCCAATGATTTACTGTATGAAAAAGGACAGATTAATTTGTGTTGTTCCCATTTCTGTGTTTAAGATCAGAGTTAAAAAATGGTAGTAGTTCCGTATCAGAGTTACTGTTGACCTAGGTTTGGCTTGGTTGCGCTTTGCCCTTTCCAAAAGCTGAAGAGGTTCCTTGGGAAGGGACTTGGCCCTGTCCCAGGTGAGGTGTGGAGGGCCTTCGCTGCAGGCGCAGCCTGGCTCAGGGCTCCTCAGCACTACAGTACCCTCTGAGAACGCGGCTGTGTTCTCTCTGAGCCCGGCCACGGTGCCTGTGTGTCCCCTCGGGTACCGCGGTGTCGCGTGTCAGTGTGTGGGGGTCGTGTCCATCCAGCTCTGTCCCACCTGCGGGAGGGCAGCGACCTGCAGCTCACCTGCACACAGAGCATCCCTCCCGAGTGCAATCCCGCTGCAGCGGGGGCTCCTCTCGTTCTGGTTTGAAGGTGAAGGCCAATTTGGTGGGAATTGCCTGAATTCCCTGTGGGAGATGTGCAGTCTGGACGTGACTGCAGGGCTCTGCATGGCAGAAGTGGCTCGTGGCCGGGACTCGCGCTGGACAGCAGGATGGTTCCTCTCTTCCCGTTGGGAAGAGAACCCTAAGTGACTCCTCGGCTCAGGCGCCCAGCAAGATGTCGCCATTCCTTATTCAAATTCCCTTTCTAATCGGCTGAAGGGCGAGCGAGCGCTGCAGCCCCGTCCTCATGCTGCGCTCACCACGCTGACGTCAGCCTTCTTGTGCGGCAAGGATATTTTAAATTTGTTTATCTCTGTGATATCAGGTGGTTTGGTTGCTGGCAGCCCACATTAGCATGGCAGAGCAGCAAATATGTACATATATATTTATATTTAGCATTTTTTTCTGGTATGTTCAGCTGAAAAGGCTTGGCTTGATTAATATTTTCCGCTGTCCGGTAACCATGGCAATGGGGTCAGCAGATATAATACTTAATTTAATCTTCCAACTGCCTCAGTGTGCATCACCAGTGTCCCGAATAATAGAAAGCCTTTTGCTTCTCTCTCCCTTCCTCCCTCCTTCCCTCCCCTCCCTCCCTCTTTCTCCCTCTTGTTCTCTTGCTTCATATATTATTATCTTTGCCAGTGGCTCCCTCATATGACCCAGAAGGAATAAATGGAGGTTTTGCATTCCATGTATGTAGCTTATAAAATAAAAAACCAAAATAACAAATTTGAAGCCCCTCTCCCCAGCCAGCCAGACTCCCCCAGCAGCTCGCAGTCGGTCCCCCCTCCCCGGCAGGCTCGGCAGCCAATCTCCACGGCGTGCCGAGGCCGTGGGCAGCCGTGGAGCGCTCGGCGCGGCTCCGGCGCGGCCGCCAGACGCTCTCCATCCACATGCGCCCGAGCGGACGTTCCTCCTGCCGCAAAGCCTGGCCGACTGGCTTTGCTCTCCAGGTGGGTCCAGTCCATTGCTTTGTCTTCGCTCGGCCCAGGTCCCTCTGTAGGTATTTTGCTCTTTCGGCATGATTTTTTTAAGTTGTTTTGGTTTTGGTTTTTTGTTGGGGTTTTTTTTTCTTTTAAACCGTTGCAGTCTTTTTTCACAACGAACGCTGCCACTTTTGGGTTGGTTTTGGGGAAGGAGATGACCTGTATACAAGCTCCTAGACAGATTTGGTCATACGATTTTAAAAAAGGGGGAAAAAAGAGCATTTTCTTGCTCAAATACTTTTTTGAATTGCCCAGTGACCAGAGGGGACTGACCTGGTGCAGGTCAGGCTGCTGCTCTCCTCTTCCCAGCTGTCCCGTGTCACTTTTCTAGTGAAAAGCGAGGAACGTTATCAGCAGGGATTAGAGTCATTATTCTGGAGATAGAATGGACATCAGGAGGAAGAGACACTTGAAATTTCCATAACCAAAATTCTGCCTCTTATTTTTTTTAAGTCAGTTTACATTTTAACCCATCCTTGAATTTAATCAAACCGTAGTTATTATTTTTTTTTTTGTTTGATATCTTTTCTAATGTGGTTTTTGGGAACCAGAATGACTGTGAACTCAGAATGGGTAAAATGAGGGACTTTTTCCTTTCCCACTGGGTGTGAATGAGCTTGTGGGTTTGTTTGTTGCCTCTAGCACCATTTCTGTGGGCACAAGGACGGAGCGAGCCCGGCAGGGTTTTCACTCTTCTCTCACTCTCTGGTGATGGTCAAAGCCCGTTGGACATTGTTGTCACTTGGTTCTTGGCCAGGTGTTGAGTGATGGCTGGAAAGGCTAAAATTGGGAAGGAACTGAAGTTCATCCCGTCAGCCCAGATGTGAGCCACTGATTTGCCAAACTCTCTGGCCCCAGGCAGCGGCTGCGATGAGAGCAAACATTCCTGCCCATTCCCATAGGGTGTCCATCACTTCTGTGTAAGTGCAGGATCATGACCAAGCTGTGAGCAGGTGAGAGCCCAGCAGTAGCAAAACACAACAATTTCACTAAGAAATGGCCCAAACTGATTCAGTTGCCTGTAGCTGAGGGTTTGACATTGAACATGGTGGTCATGCTGGCTTTGAACTTGATGATCCTAAATGTCCTTTCCTACCTTAACAATTCTATACATTAAAAAAGCCCCAAGCAATCCAAATATTGGTCCTCTCTCATGTTTCTGAAATGTTCAACTTTTCCTTTACTTTTTGTGTGCAGCCTGTTTTGTGGTCCTTCTTCAGGATGATCTCCGGTCATTTTATCTCGTGAAATAAATCCTGCCCACGTTTTTGAGTGGAGAGGAGGCCTGAGTTGGGAGAAGTGATCTGTCCCTCCCAGGAGGGAGTGGGGAGGCAGGACAGTGTGTGGGCCGTCCGAGTGCAGCACAGGCGAGGATTCCACAGGTTCAGGGCTTCCTAGCGATGGACTCCAGCCTTGACTGAACAAATATGCAGTAACCTTTGCAGTAACTACATCTCTATTTCCTTTGTTCCAGAATATTCCATATATCCCACTTTTTCTTCTGTCTTTTTCCTTTCTGTGTCATTAACAGAAGTACTGGTAGGCTGCATAGGCTTTATGAGGACAATTATTGAGATGGGCTTTAGATTTGATTTCACCTTATTTTGACTATTACAATTCAGTGATTTTTCTTCTTTTAATATGTATTTAAGGCATTTTATAAAGTGCTTTTCTGTCCCATAAATCTATTACATATCCTGCCATAATGCAACTCAGATAAAAAATTAGAAATTGAAATTTTTTCATTTAAAAAGTCTTTAAAACCAATTAATGTTTTTTGATCCTAAAACATCCTTAGTCTTATCCTTATTTCTCAGGGACATCAGGAATTGAGAGAAAATACCAGATCTGTTAGAAGTACAGGCTTTCTCTCTTTTCTGGGGAAAAATCCAGACTTGAGTGTTGCATCTCGCTGGGTAGAGCTGGCCCTGAGCCCCAAACAAGCTTGTGTTAAGTGCATTTTACCACATGTCCTTGTATCTAATCACATGGATATCATGATCACATGTACTGTAAGTGTGTAAATATAAGAGCTCCCTCCCCATGCATATTTAAAATATTACATGCACTAATTGTTGAAAATGTAGGAGAAAAATGTGGGAAATAAACAAGCATCCTTTCAGATTCACAGGATTCCTGCCAGTCATTTGCTATTCGATCTAGAAAGAGCAACAAGAGTGACCATAAAACTGCAGTGAGCCCCAAAAGTGATAACAAAGCACCACTTGCTCCACCGTCCCTACCTGCAACAGTCAGATCAGTTTAAAATGTGTTTGGCACAGACAAACACTGAGTACCTGCTCCCAAACAAACATCTCTGCTTCTCTCCTCTTGCTCGTCTGTGAGCCTTCCACATGGGTTGGTCCTGCTCGGCCTCTGCTCTCCCTCTGAGATCAATGGGAACTTCCAAAAAAGGAGGGTCAGTAATTGCTCCTAAGAAAAATTATTTGCATAAATAAATAGTATTTCCGGCCTTTCCATTCCCCTCAAAATAACTGGCTCCTTTGCCTGCAGTTGTTGGGCAGGATCTCTGTTAGAAAGTGAAGCTGTAGTTCACAAACCCCTCGAGCCACACTGCTCAAACCCTCTTTGCCTGTCTGAAAGAACTGAGTGTGCAGAGATTTGGTAGATTTGGGAATGTTTTCTTTGCTACAGTTTGGAAAACCAGGTTTATTTTTTTTCTGGTGATTTTATTGTTTGTTTGAAACTAAGCGTTAGATGGTAGGGCTGAGGGTCTGAGCAGTATCTTCAGTACTGGAGCAGCTTGGAAGCTTGGAGCACAGGAGCTTGCTGCAGTGCTGGTCCCGAGTAGGGATTTGCATGCTCCAAAGGGCGGGAATGCCCTGGAATGCCAGGCCTGCTCCATAGGGCTTGTACTCTGCTCTCTTTCTTTGTAAAGTCTTGGAAAACAGGTTGGGAGACCTTGGGAGATCATTTATTCCATATTTTTGTCTGAGATGTGATGTATCAGAGCCAGCTCTTGCTATACAGAAAGCACTTTACTTCAATAAATAGCAGTGATTTTTGCCAAGTTGGGGTTTGCTGACAGTTTCCAGATTTTACACTTCAGACAGTGTATTTAAATGACTTACAAGGTGTAAATTGCTGCATAGCTGCTGTTGGAAGTCATGGCATTTTTACTCCATTGAAGCAGAAGCAGCAATGTGCAGGAGGAGATGTGGGGTGTGGCAGGAGCTGGGTTGTGTTTTCCCCATCGTCCATGGGCATCTCTCAGAGAAATGGCCCTGTATGGAAGTTTTCCCCAGAACACAACACATCTGTGGGTGTGTGCAAGTCAGTGATACCCCGAAGCCTTGCAGAGGTCAGCCTGTGTTGCTGTGCACTTCACAAACACAGAGATAATCCTTGCTCTGAAGAGTTCGTGTTCTGTTTGAGACCAAAGAGAAAAACATTAAAGAAAAAAGCTGTTATTGGAAAAGCTTAATCCAATATTGCTTATTGCTTAGAATTGTTCTCTGTTGTTTGTAGTTTGAATAGTAGCCACCTCCTGCTTTTTCATTAATCATAATTTTCTCATGCTGTAACATCTTTTACCTTTCTCTAATTTTCTGTTGCGCTTCGCCTTTAGTGTGGGGCTGTTGGTTGGTTGGTTTCCTTGACCTTCTGCTGTTTCTAATTTGAGCCCTGCATCCACCCTCCGGGGCCCAGGGAGTAAGGAAATGCAGGAGGGGAGGACCAGGACTGGGGCTGAAAAGGGAGAAAGAATATTTGTAACGAATAGAGCGGAGCTGGCCGTGGCTGGTGCCGAGCCCGAGGGGCTGGCTGGGCTCAGGTCAGGGCTCCAGAGCCTGCCCCGGTGTCTGGAGCAGGGCGGGTGCCCCAGCAGCGCCGCTGTCCCCCGGCTGTGTTTGGCTGAAGGATGGCCTTGTGGCGGCAGCGCTTGTGCTGGATCCACGTGTTTCTGTTTCCAGCCACAGCCCCATTAAGCTGGCAGCCCTCGGAACAGCCCCTCCATCCTGCAGACATTTGCTTTACGTAAAGCAGCTCGCAGCTCTGTGAGTATTGATGTAGACATTACCACAAATCGCCACTTAGGGACCGGGAAGAATTGACTAACTGGTTTCAGATCCAATACACATAACCTGATCAGACGCAAACTTTAAGTACACTTGCAGTCGTGCCAACTGCACCAGCGGGGAAGTGACTCTTCTGCCGGCTCTTTAAAGAGGCCCTGAGGGGAAACCATGAAAAAATAAAGATATGGGGTTAAGGCTTGT